>JAVIAB010000025.1:49186801-49804301 GCA_032433765.1 Megaustenia siamemsis | reverse complement strand
CCATGTGGCTACCGGATCCTTCACGGAAACGGGAGAAAAGACTAGAGCCACTGTTACCTGCTACACGTGTTGTAAGAGGCGACTAAGGAGGTTTGAAATCCTCATCTGTGCAGTGGAGTATGACGTGCACGAAGAGACTTTGTCAACGGAATTTACAGATGCATTTTGGGAAATGCTATGACAAGTGGTTGAGCGGACATGAGGAATTTATTGACTGCAGTGGAACTGGTTCATCGAATAGAATAGAATAGAATAGTTCTCTAACTGCTGTCTTTCTCTTTCTCTACAATTAAGATATTTTTCCATTAGCTCTGGTCTTACATTTTCCCGTTTCCCGTGAATGTTTTTTTTTTCCGATCTCTCTGTCCTTCATTTTCCGATTTCTCTCTAACGCATTTTTCATTCTCTCTTTCTCTCCTCCTACAATTCCAATTTCTCTCATTGTTTCCCCTACTTTCTCTCTGCTTCTACATGTCCTATTTACTCCGTAGTTGTATATGTTTTATATACATCTTATTGCTCCTTCTAGGAGTCCTCATCCATTGTGTCCACTCACTACTCTCACATTGTTGTTTCCTTCCTAATATTATATCTTGTCTGTTCAATTCACTACTCCATTCCCACTTGGTCATCTTTTGTCTTCGGTTTCTTATGCCCCCTTTCCAGTTTCTTCGCTGAAATTCTATTTTGCATGTTCCATCTAGTACCCACTTTTTTGTTTTCTCATTTTATTTATGCAGAAGTTCCATTTTATCCATTCTCTTTTTACCTCCACTTTCAGGTCTTTTTCTGAAGTTCTATTTTGTCTGTTCTCTCTACCCTCCTTTTCCATTCCTTGAAGTTCTGTCTTGTCTATTCTCTCTACACCACTATTTCCATTTCTTGAAGCTTTATTTTGTCTGTTCTCTCTACCCCACTATTTCCATTCCTTTATGTTCTGCTTTGTCTGTTCTCTCTACCCCACTATTTCCATTCCTTTATGTTCTGCTTTGTCTGTTCTCTCTGCCCCACAATTTCCATTCCTTGAAATTCTATTTTGTCTGTTCTCTCTACCCCACTATTTCCATTTCTTGAAGCTTTATTTTGTCTGTTCTCTCTACCCCACTATTTCCATTCCTTTATGTTCTGCTTTGTCTGTTCTCTCTACCCCACTATTTCCATTCCTTTATCTTCTGCTTTGTCTGTTCTCTCTATCCCACTATTTCCATTCCTTTATCTTCTGCTTTGTCTGTTCTCTCTACCCCACTATTTCCATTCCTTTATGTTCTGCTTTGTCTGTTCTCTCTGCCCCACTATTTCCATTACTTGAATTCTATTTTCAGTAAACAAATTGGTAGAGCACCTTTAGAAATATATATATTTTTTAGACATATTCTTAGAATTGTTACAGCTTTCTGCAAAGTGCAAGAACACACCATAGTTTGATTTCATTTAGCAATAGAGTGAGTCTAGTCTATTTCATTCGTAATGGACCTCAATAATGAAAATATATGATATCATTTTGTAATATCAGATAATGAACGCCGGACCATCTGTAAATGTGTACCTAACAAACAGTGTAATTGGTTTTTCTAGATTAATCTCTTTGCCTGGCGAGTCTATCCAATCAAACGACCACGAATGCCAGACGCTGCACAAGACTAACGATGACGTCATTATACCTGCTCTCCGCTGCTCCATCACCGACAACATTAACTATATCCTGTATTAACATCATTACTCTTTTCGTACGGAAGCTTTTTATCGGTGTTACTGAAGAGATTTCAGAGACAACATTTTTCATGGTTTAGGAATCAATCTACATATTTATATTGTATCTAACATATTATATGTGGATATTTACATAACTGAATAAGGTATTGCAATTCACCAATACCAAGATGATATAAGACATGCAAAAAGAATATGGCTTGATGACGGATCATACTAAACAAATTGAGAGTGACGCACATTGCCTTGAAACTTACGGAAAGAGTAAAACACCTCCGCAACAGTTTATTTTTATTTTAAAGTGAACAATTGTATCCCTGAATGTTTAAGAAAATAATTTCTTGAAGTTGAAAGGTCACGACAGCAAAATTTACAACTTTTGTCATTCCTGAACAAAATGAGATGATACCTTGCAGTTATTATTGTGGTAGTGTCTATAGGTCAGGCTATAAAGCAGCTTTCCAAAAAAACGAGGAAGAAACCGTGCAATCCATTGTAGACAATAGAAACAAGAAAAATAGTTCTTAAATGTTACATAGAGCCAGTCTTAGCATATGGATGTGAATCATGGACAATAGGACATCAGACAAGAAAATCACTGGAGTCTGTAGAAATGTGGCTTTATAGAAGAATATTGCGAATACCATGGACATCTAAGAGGAGTAATGAAAATGTTCTGAAAGAGGCCAAAGGAAAAAGAGAGCTAATATCCAATATTAGGAAGAAACAATAATCATTTTTGGCCATGTAATGAGAAGAGAACAACTGGAATATTTTGTAACAACTGGGAAAACTGAGGGACGAAGAGATAGAGGGAAGCAAAGAGAAAAGATACCAGACAGCTTAAGAGAATGGCTTGGCAGAAGGTCAACAACAGAAAGAATAAATAATTGTCGAGATCGAAACTTGTGATGATCACCAACGCCAGCAGGCATGGTACTTGATGATGATGATGTCTACAATGAGAGTTGGTGTATTTTTTATTCCCATATTTAAATGTCAGGCTGCTGTGTACTCACCAGTCACATTTTAAATTATAAACAATCTTGTATCATCATTATCATGTGCCATACCGATTGGAGTAGGCGATCATTTCCTTCCATAATATTCTATCCATAGTACATCGATCGTATCAGTTCTGTTGTTGACAATTTTCCATGGCGTGAAACCAAGCTATCAAGTATTTCTCTCTTTGTCGTCCACGATCTCTCTTTCCAAGTATTTTTCCAGTTGTATCCAAGTATTCCAACTTTCCTTTTCTCATGATGTGACCGCAGAATGGTGATTTTTACTTTCTGATTCTTTTTTGAGCTTCCTTTTTTAGGTGGCCTCTTTGAGAATTTCCTCAATGGTTATTTTTTAGCTGTCCAGGGAACTTTCAACATTTTTCTGAGAACTCCCATCTTTGTGGTCTCTAATCGTCTTTGCATTTTTTTGTCTACTGTCCATGATTTGCTTCAATAGGCCAGAATTGACTCTATATAGCGCCGATAAACTCTCACTTCAATCGACAGTGAGCTGATGCATAGTACGTTTTTCATTTTGTGAAATGCTACTTTGATCTGATCTATTCTGTCTTTTATTTCTGTGGTGCAGAACTGCATTCCATCTGATGTTATTATTATGCCCAAGTATTTGACGCGTTGCACTTGTTTTTGATTTGTCCTGTTTATTTTTATGCTGCATGATGGTGATGGTTGTTTCTTTGATATGACCATTTCTTCTGTTTTCTTACAATTCGGACTGATACCCTTCATTTTGCTTTCTTTGACTTTTATGACTATAATTTTTGTAGTTCATTCTCTTTCTCTGATATTAAAACCGTGTCATCCTCAAATCGCAAATTGTTTATGTTGTGACCGTTATTTCAGTCTTGTATAGACTTCCAATAATTATATAATTTCAACTACACATCAGAAGTGCTTTTCCAACTTCAAGTCTTAGATATATTAAGATTCTTGGTAGTGGGGTACTTCATAGACATCATTGTACATCTATAGATAGCTATGGCTACTTATGCCAGTTTTGCCAACAACAAAAAATGACCTTTAGGGCTACAATTTGCTAAGAAAAATGAGAGCCCTATGCTGTGAAACAAATCGGTTAACACATCTTGTGCAGTAATCTCCCTTATTATTATCTACTGCCTTCCAAAAATGGCAGGTCTGTATCTGTGTTAAACTACCTGCTTGTATCTTGAAAGGTTACTGAGACTATGAGAATGACCATTACCATCTTGAGGGGAATCTAACAAACAAGGCTAACACCAGGGCTAAAACTAAGCATAGCAAAATGCAACATCTTCTCAATATTCCTGTATGACGCAGAAACATGGACATTAGACAAGAAAACAGAACACAAAATTGAAGCCTTTGAAATGTGGATATATAGAAGAATAGGTAGAATTGGATGGAAAGAAAAGAAAACAAACGAGGAAGTTTTACAACAACTAAAAATGAAAAGAAAACTATTAAACACAATTAGAGCAAAACAAATGCAAGTTTTGGGGCATGTTAAACGACACAACAGCCTAATAAAAGTAATATTAGAAGGGAAAATACAAGGTAAAAGAGGCAGACCAAGACTAACATAGACGAGTAACATCAAAAGATGGACAAGTCAACCTATGACAGTCTGCACCATCAAAGCAAGAGACAGGGTGGAATGGCGTTCCATGGTAGAAAACCTTCGATGCAGAAACGGCACTCAATGATGATGAACAAACACGTTTGTCGACATTTTGTTGGCGTAAATAAGAGACATTTTAAAGAAAGTAATTAATTTCAATAAATATCCCAAGCTTATTTGTTGTTTCAAATGTAACTTTCTTTATTTGCTTGTTAATTCTGGACGTCACAGAAATTGAATGTGGGAAATTTAATCAACTGCTTTTTTACAGGAAAACAAGTTGTTTTGTATGGCATAAGTCCATTAATTTTGTTTCATAACTTCATGTTATCTAATGTATATTATTAATCAGAGACAAATAAAATAACAATTTAAACCAAATCTGGTCAGGACTACACTTATTTTGCGATAGAAATTATGAGTCACGTTTGGTGTGTTTAGAAATGGACGGTTTCTTATTCTTCAACCTTTCAGCTCCCTGTGGAGCATAGGCCTTCAACAAGCACTTTCAGCTCCCTGTGGAGCATAGGTCTTCAACAAACACTTTCAGGTCCCTGTGGAGTATAGGTCTTCAATAAACACTTTTAGGTCCCTGTGGAGCATAGGTCTTCAACAAGCACTTTCAGCTCCCTGTGGAGTATAGGTCTTCAACAAGCACTTTCAGCTCCCTGTGGAGTATAGGTCTTCAACAAACACTTTCAGCTCCCTGTGGAGTATAGGTCTTCAACAAACACTTTCAGCTCCCTGTGGAGCACAGGTCTTCAACAAACACTTTCAGCTCCCTGTGGAGCATATGTCTTCAACAAACACTTTCAGCTCCCTGTGGAGCATATGTCTTCAACAAACACTTTCAGCTCCCTGTGGAGCATAGGTCTTCAACAAACACTTTCCAAGTCGCTCTGTTTCTTGCCATTCTTTCAAGATCCTTCCATGTCTTCCCCATCATCGTCATCTCTGCTTCATTCTATCTTCTCCAAGAATTTCTTTTTTTTCGTCTTTGTCTTTTCCCCCGGGGACTCCAAAAAAAGGGCCTGTTGTGTAACCTGGACTCCTTACAGCTTTCTCCGGCTTGCGTCATACGTCTCTTAGTCTTTATCTTCCCTCGATGGCGGATTTACTTTTATTCTTTTCTTTGACTTGTCCATGTTTGTGAAGTTTTTTCGGCTTATTATTTTTTTTACAGTATGGGATAGCCAGTCCCATGCCCGACCCTCCTTTCTCGCCTCTGACGAACATGACTGGTAGGGTACAGCGCCACTATTCTTTACTCCCCTTTCTCGCCTATAACGAACATGCCTGGTAGGGTACAGCGCCACTATTCTTTACTCCCCTTTCTAGCCCCGACAACGCACGGGCGATATGGACGGTTTGCAGGGCAGGAAATAATAAAATGTGTTTGACCAGAAAGCTACTGAAGCAGTTTGTTTGAATTATTGTTGCCTTCTCTAAAAAAAGACTGACTATATGTGGTAGTACCAGGATTGCATTGAGATCAGCTACGCTAACCACTAGCAATAACATTCATACTGTACATACTCACATATATATTTATGGATCCAAAAATACGTACACAAATGTATACACATCTGGGAGAACACCGATGAGAAAGATGCAGTCATCTATACAGACGGATCTGTAATACGACACCAAAAGTGCATGGACATTATTCAAGGAAAACAGTGGTTAATACGTCATAACTACGAGAAGTATGACGATGGAGGTGAATGCAGTGACCAAGGCATTCATCTGGTTAGAGTCACAAGACTACACCCACGCCTGTATACTAAGTGATTCGATGAGCATGATAAGAAAAATGGAGGCGGGCTCTGTACGCAGGCACTGGGTAGAGTCATTGCAGAAGTAAAAATACTTAGTGTTACCTTTGAATACGTCTCTGGGCATGCGGGAGTACAGGTAAATGAAAGAGCGGATAGTTTAGCTAGTTGTGCTATCGCTGAAGACAAACAACCAATGGATCGGGCGAACACCATCAATGCCCTCCGAGATGTGGGAACGGCACAGGACTTCGACAACCATGAGTCCACGTTACTCCTTCGGATGAAAGAGATGGGAGTTAAGATGGGCACAGCCAGAAATGAGTAACTTAGTGGGCGTGTAAGAAGACTTAACCAACACAGAACTGGAGTCGTCAGTCGCTGGATATGTCGCGACTTGCTGAGGAGGGGATCTGGGCACCTATGGACATTTTCGGAGTGCAATGATGATGACCCTCTAATAACTCAATACACATGCGCATTCGCGGACAGACACATACATACACACATTCATGCATACATACAAACACATTCATGCATGCATACAAACACATTCATGCATACATACAAACACATTCATGCATACATACAAACACATTCATACACATACAATTACACATAAAACACATTGCCCATTTCAGTTGTAAAAAAATGTATAAATTATAAATTAACATAAATTATTTTCCGTTCGCCAGCTTTTACCTGTGAAGAAGTCCCTAGAGACTAGGATCTGAATTTGACGTGTTAAACCGTCGGGTAAACAAAAACATATAATTTGTTCCAGACTTTAGGGAGTGGATGAACCGTTAAACTGTCGGGTAAAGAAAAACATATAATTTGTTCCAGACTTTAGGGAGTGGATGAACCGTTAAACCGTCGGGTAAACAAAAACATATAATTTGTTCCAGACTTTAGGGAGTGGATGAACCGTTAAACCGTCGGGTAAACAAAAACATATAATTTGTTCCAGACTTTAGGGAGTGGATGAACCGTTAAACCGTCGGGTAAACAAAAACATATAATTTGTGCCAGACTTTAGGGAGTGGATGAACCGTTAAACTGTCGGGTAAAGAAAAACATATAATTTGTGCCAGACTTTAGGGAGTGGATGAACCGTTAAACTGTCGGGTAAACAAAAACATATAATTTGTGCCAGACTTTAGGGAGTGGATGAACCGTTAAACCGTCGGGTAAACAAAAACATATAATTTGTGCCAGACTTTAGGGAGTGGATGAACCGTTAAACTGTCGGGTAAAGAAAAACATATAATTTGTGCCAGACTTTAGGGAGTGGATGAACCGTTAAACTGTCGGGTAAACAAAAACATATAATTTGTGCCAGACTTTAGGGAGTGGATGAACCGTTAAACCGTCGGGTAAACAAAAACATATAATTTGTGCCAGACTTTAGGGAGTGGATGAACCGTTAAACCGTCGGGTAAAGAAAAACATATAATTTGTGCCAGACTTTAGGGAGTGGATGAACCGTTAAACTGTCGGGTAAACAAAAACATATAATTTGTGCCAGACTTTAGGGAGTGGATGAACCGTTAAACTGTCGGGTAAACAAAAACATATAATTTGTGCCAGACTTTAGGGAGTGGATGAACCGTTTACCGTCGGGTAAACAAAAACATATAATTTGTGCCAGACTTTAGGGAGTGGATGAACCGTTAAACCGTCGGGTAAACAAAACATATAATTTGTGCCAGACTTTAGGGAGTGGATGAACCGTTAAACTGTCGGGTAAACAAAAACATATAATTTGTGCCAGACTTTAGGGAGTGGATGAACCGTTAAACCGTCGGGTAAACAAAAACATATAATTTGTGCCAGACTTTAGGGAGTGGATGAACCGTTAAACCGTCGGGTAAACAAAAACATATAATTTGTGCCATACTTTAGGGAGTGGATCAACCGTTAAACTGTCGGGTAAACAAAAACATATAATTTGTGCCAGACTTTAGGGAGTGGATGAACCGGTAAACAAAAACATATAATTTGTGCCAGACTTTAGGGAGTGGATATACCGTTAAACTGTCGGGTAAACAAAAACATATAATTTGTGCCAGACTTTAGGGAGTGGATGAACCGTTAAACTGTCGGGTAAACAAAAACATATAATTTGTGCTAGACTTTAGGGAGTGGATGAACCGTTAAACTGTCGGGTAAACAAAAAAAAAGTCAAACATCTGGGAATCTATCTGACCAGTAGCGAGTTCACTTGCTGGCTACTCAGCCAACGAGTCTCTGGCGTGTCTCACAAACGATCGATGTCATTCGAGTGGTCACCATTTCTCAAGTTTTGACATATTTTATACTTCACTTTATAGTAGACACATACTGTCATTACCAACGGAGCAACAAAATATTCGATTTTAGTCCATTAATTAACATCTGCTTTATGACATGAATGGGAGCCGCGATAGCTCAGTGGTTAGTGAACTGAACTACAAAGGACAAAAGGAAAGGTTCGATTCCAACCGACAGCTTCCGGGTTCACCCAGCCTTTGATGGGTACCGAATTTTTTTCTTGGAAAGTAAAGCGGCACGGGCGTAATACTGACCACATTACCCTAAAAATCATGTGCCGAAGGTAAAATTTATGGTCACTAACACCATATTCCCTATACGGCGCTTGGCGTGACGTGGGTACTTTAGTTTACTTTCATGACAAGAAAATAAAGGAATAGAAACCAACAATTGTAAATATTGTGACACAAAAATCACTTGTATGGAAAATGTAAAATTGAAATAAACAAAAGAATAGGTATGAGAAAAAGTAATTTTAATGTCATGAAAAACATTTGAAGCCTTTGAAATGTGGATTTACAGAAGAAAGGTAGAATTGGATGGAAAGAAAAGAAAACAAACGATGACGTTTTAAAGCAACTAAAAATAAAAAGAGAACTACTAAATACAATTAAGACAAGACAAATGAAATTTTTGGGACACGTTAAAAGACACAACAGCCTACTAAAAGTAATATTATAAGGGACAATACAAAGTAAAAGAGGCGAAGGCAAACCAAGACTAACATGGACGAGTAACATCAAAAGATGGAGAAGTCAATCTATGACAACCTGCACCATCAAAGCACGAAACAGAGTGGGATGGCGGTCCTTGGTAGCCAATCTTCGTTGCGGAGACGACACTCGGTGATGATGATGAATAATCACTTGAGATGGGAGATATAATTCTGAAAATAGAAAACAGCAGAAGATAAACGACTTTCGATGAAATGAAAAACATTGTGTGCTACAACACTGCTACCATCGCTTAACTTGGGCATTAAAAAGAAAGAAAAATATCAGTCTTCATAACGGAGAAGAGATGCTTAAGACGAATGCTCAATCTGACACGAGCGTATAGTAGACCCAATGGTTCGGGTTCAATCCCCAGCAGTAGCGGATTTTTTTCGGACTGACAAAGCTCCGGGGTTCACACAGTCTCTAATAATGGGTACCAGCGATTTTTCTGGGAAGTAAAGGCGGCCTGGCGTGATGCCGACCACATTACCTAAACATGTGCTGTGGTCATAGAAAAATATGGTTACTAACACTATATTCCTGATACTACTAACAAGGCGTGGAGGGAACATTTACTTCCTTTATATTAGAGATGTGCGGACTGTTCTATGTGCCATTAATTATATGTTTGTATGTTGGCATATGCGTTAATGCATACATTTGTGTGTAAATATAAATATGTCTATGTTAGTGAGTAAGGAAACAACAAGAGTTATCTCACATGAAAAGGGGAGATTATATCATCATCATGTGCCATACCGGTAACCGTAGGCGATCATATCCCTCCACAATTTTCTATCCACCGCGCATCGTTTCAATTCTGTTGTTGACTGTTTTCCATGCCATGACACCAAGCTATCAAGTATTTGCTCTCTTTGTCGTCCGCGATTTTTATCCCTGTATTTTGCCAATTGTAACCAAGTATTCCAACTTACCCCTTCTCATGATGTGCCAGAAAAATGTTGATTATTTCTTTCTCATCTTTTTTAGCGCCCATTTTGTGTTGGACTCTTTCCGGATCTGTCTTCAACAAATACTTTCAAAGCCGTTCTGTTTCTTGCCATTCTTTTAAGATAATTCCATGTCTTCCCCATCATCTTCATCTCTGTTTCTATCTGTCTTCTCCAAGAATTTCTTGGTCTTCCTCTTTGAATTGGCTCCATATAGCATCGATTAATTATTTTACTCACATATGTTGTTGTTGTTGTTGTTGTTGTTGTTGTTGTTGTTGTTGTTGTTGCGTTCGCCAGCTTTCAACTCTGACGAAGTTCCTAGAGACTAGGAACTGAATTGTGCGTGTTAATTCACTTTTCCCTGGCAGCCGCGTGCACAGGGGTCCCTCGCCGCACATGCAGATAACTCCGACTTCGGAGGTACTCGTGTTTTTTTCCGTCGATGAGTAACTGACGTTTCAAGCCGGGCCTCACTGCTGAGACCAGGGGTGGTTGTCGCAGAGAGAAGTCATAAATTAAAATCCCAACCTGTGTAGCCGAGATTTGAACCCACAACCTCTCTGTCCCGAGGCCGGCGTCTTGCCTCGAGACCAACCAGTCCCCCATGGGCTTGGAATATGAGGAAACTGCAACAAGGAACACTTTTCATGCATAGCCTGCAATGGTTCCTGCCGCCTATCCACAATATACCCCGAAGGTCACGTCCTCCCGAAAGTGATGATCGTCATATTTCTTTAAAAATGTATAGCGCTTGATGATGTTAGACCATCGTTGTTGGCTCCAATTTGGAGCATATAAACACACAGTTAGTCGTCAGATTATCCCCGTCGCACATCAAACAACAGACCGTAAGATTAGTGTACGGCCGGACTAGGGATTTACGATAACGTAGCAGCACACATAACAATGCAAGCACAGCAATGGCGCGCACTTTAGATTCTTGATTACTCTAGTGAATGTAGCCTACGACAAACAGAACACTGTGCAAATACCCTAAAGAGATAAAACTGCGTATAAGTGAGATTACATAGTGGAGTATTTTTGGAATGGTCTCTCTTGAGGAAGACAAGGTAATGTGGTGAGTTCATACACGGGAAGACCGCGTAAATCGTGGATCTAGAGAGTTCACTTAGGACGGGAAAAGACTAGATTTAGTGGGAGACAGGCGACTGTAGAGGTGGACAGAGCTTAGAGGGTCAGCAGTGAAGGTGAAAGGGTTGAGATGTCCAAATTGAAGATATCACCAACAGGTCCAAAGATGATATCACGATTGTTAAAGAAAGAGAAACTTATTGTAGCATACCCGTACCCTTAGCACAGAGAGCCTGGCTAAGAAAAGCCAAACGCTCGGGAACATTGCCATCATCATCATCATCGAGTGCCGTCTCCGCACCGAAGGTTGGCTACCATGGGACACCATTCCACTCTGTCTCTTGCTTTGATGGTGCAGGTTGTCATAGGTTGACTTGTCCATCTTTTGATGTTACTCGTCCATGTTAGTCTTAGTCTGATTCTTCCTCTTTCACCTTGTATTTTCCCTTCCAATATTACTTTTATTAGGCTGTTGTTTCTTTTAAGATGCCCCCAAAATTTCATTTGTCTTGTTCTAATTGTGTTTAGTAGTTCTCTTTTCATTTTTAGTTGTTTTAAAACCATCGTTTGTTTTCTTTTCTTTCTATCCAGTTCTAATACTATTCTTCTATAAATCCACGTTTTAAAGGCTTCGTTCGTTCGTTCGTTCGCTTTCGTCAGCTTTGACCTCTGACGAAGTCTCAATTTTGCGTGTAAAGTCTGTTTTATCCCATTACAGGATGCCACTCGCCATGCAGGCAGATTTACTCCGACTTCAGAGGTATTTAAAGACTTCACAATTTTCTGTTCTGTTTTCTTGTCTAATGTCCATGTTTCTGCACCGTACAGGAATATTGAGAAGATGTAACATTTTCCTATTCTTAGTTTTAGCCCTGATGTTATTTGTTTTGATGTTAGTATATTTTTCACGGCATTAAAATTACTTTTTGCCATACCTATGACTCTTTGACTCATGAACACTGCCAACTCGGCTAGAACATACCTATGACTCTTTGACTCATGAACACTGCCAACTCGGCTAGAACATACCTATGACTCTTTGACTCATGAACACTGCCAACTCGGCTAGAACATACCTATGACTCTTTGACTCATGAACACTGCCAACTCGGCTAAAACATACCTATTCCTCTGAATTGATTCGCTGATTACCGCCTCGGAAGTTGCCCTCTATAATAATATTCATTTATTATTATTTGTCTCCTATTACAAAAGATTTGTTTTGCTCAATGAACAGTAGAGAGATAGAAGTATGTAAACCTATGCCTAAATGGCGCTGTGATATCTTAAGATTATACTTGCATTATGTGTATTATGTATTTGTATGTGATGTATTAACGAACTCTTATCTTATGTCATGTATTATGAAAACACCAAATGTTAATGTTCATAATGTAATAAAGGACTCAGTCTTAACAGCAAAAAGACAGAGGTAATGGTAACAAATTGAAAAGGTATACTACAACGAATAAGGGTAGAAAGTATTTCAATGTAGGGTTTCTTAAAGAACAAGGAATTAAAGATAAATTCGCAGTCACAATATCAAACAAATACCAAGTCCTCCAACAACTAGAAAATACAATAAATATAGAAGATCATTGGAAACAGGTAAAAAATATATGGAAAGAGACATGCGAAGAAACACTGGGGAAAAGAGAACGCCAGAATAAGGCATGGATGACAGCAGAGACCCTGGATAAAATTAAAGAAAGAAAGAACAAGAAAGCAGACATAAATAAAAGCAAAACAAGAAGTAATAAAGCCAAGACACAGGAAGCTTACACAGAGGTGAACAAAGAAGTGAGAAGATGCATTAAAAGGGATAAGAGGAAATATATAGATGAATTAGCTAAAGAGGCAGAAGAAGCAGCAAATAAAGGGAATATGAAAGAACTGTACAACAGCACAAAGAAATTAGGTGGAAAATACAAACAGATCAACGCCTTTATCAAAGATAAGAAAGGAAATCTGCTTAGTAATATAAGGGAACAAATGGAGAGATGGAAGGAGCACTTTGAAGAACTTCTGAACAGACCCGGCTCAAATAATCCTCCAGATATACTACCAGCAGAAGAAGAATTACACGTTAACTGCGGAAAACCAAGCAAAGAAGAAATAATGAAAGCCATCAAACTATTAAAAGATGGTAAAGCCACAGGACCAGATGAAATTCCTTCGGAAGCCATCAAAGCAGATATTATCACCTCTACCAAGATGTTACATAATCTATTGGATAAAATTTGGGAGAGGGAAGAAATACCTAAAGACTGGAGAGAAGGTTATATGATCAAACTACCAAAGAAAGGAAGTTTACAGGAGTGCACAAATTATAGGGGAATTATGCTACTATCAGTGCCAGGAAAAATATTAGGCAGAATCATTCTGGAGAGACTAAAAGAGGCTATAGAGAAACACTTGAGAGATGAACAAGCAGGTTTTAGGAAGAACAGATCATGTGCTGATCAAATAACTACTCTACGTATAATAGTTGAACAAAGTTTAGAACTAAAATCCCCACTTTATATTGGATTCATAGATTACGAAAAGGCATTTGATTGTTTAGACAGAAGAATGCTTTGGAAGTTGCTGAGTCATTATGGAATCCCCATAAAGTTTATTAACCTGATAAAAACAATGTATGAAGGAACAAAATGTAGTGTGGTGCATGAAGGACAGCTTACAGAAGCATTTGAAATAAGAACAGGAGTAAGGCAAGGATGCCTTCTGTCTCCATTTCTCTTTCTACTGGCCATAGATTGGATTATGAAAATAACCCAAAACAACAGAAATGGGATCCAGTGGTCACTGACCAAACAACTTGATGATTTAGACTTTGCTGATGACATAGCTCTCCTATCACACAGCCACCAACAGATGCAAGATAAAATGAGTATATTAGATAAGAGATCACAACAGCTAGGACTAAAGATTAATAGAGATAAGACCAACATTATGAGAATTAATGCAGTTGGCAATAACCAAATAAAACTAGGAGAAATACCTCTACTAGACGTACAATCTTATATATATCTGGGCAGTAATATAGATAAAGAGGGAGGAACAGAAAACGATACCAAAATAAGGATATCAAAAGCAAGAGGAGCTTTCATTGCACTGGGAAACATATAGAAATCCAAAGAAATTAGGCTAAATACAAAAATACAAATTTTCAACTCCAATGTTAAGTCGGTTCTATTATATGGCTGTGAAACATGGAGAATAACAAAATTGACAATCACGAAGGTACAGACTTTCATTAATGGATGCTTGCGCAGAATAAAGGGATGGAAATGGCAGGACAAAGTCACTAACGTGGAATTATGGAAATGTACTGGTCAAATACCAGTGGATAAAGAAATACAGCGAAGACGATGGCGATGGATAGGACACACACTACGGAAACCAACTGAGAGTATTACACAACAGGCCCTTTTTTGGAATCCCCAGGGGAAAAGACAAAGAGGAAGACCAAGGAATTCTTGGAGAAGACAGATTGAAGCAGAGATGAAGATGATGGGGAAGACATGGAATGATCTTAAAAGAATTGCAAAAAACAGAACGACTTGGAAAGTGTTTGTTGAAGACCTATGCTCCACTGGGAGCTAAAAGGTAGAAGAAGAATGGTAACAACAAAGAAAAAGACATTACCTCAGTGCAAAATAAAGACAAGTGGAACAATATTAAAACAGGTAAATTAATTTAAATATTTGGGAACTTTGTTAGCCTCAGACGGAAGATGTACAAAAGAGGTAAGATGCAGAATGGCTTAGGCAAAAGTAGCTTTCCAAAAAATGAGGAAGATACTATGCAATCCATTTTTGACAATAGAAACAAGAAAAAGAGTTCTTAAATGGTATGTAGAGCTAGTCTTAACATATGAATGTGAATAATGGACAATAGGACAACAAACAAGATAATCACTGGAGTATGTAGAAATGTGGGTTTACAGAAGAATGTTGAGAATACCATGGACAGCTAAGAAGAGTAATGAAAACGTTCTAAAAGAGGCCAAAGCAAAAAGAGAGCTAATTTCCAATATTAGGAAAAAACAATCATTATTTTTGGGCCATGTGACGAGAATAGAACAACTGGAATATATTACAAATGGGAAAACTGAGGGACGACGAGTTAGTGGGAAGAAAGAGGAAAAATACCAGACAGCTTAAGAGAATGGCTTGGTCAACAACAGAAATGATAAATAACTGTTGTGATCGAAAGTTGTGGAGAGACATGATCACCTACGCCAGCAGGCCCTGTACTTGATGATGGTGATATTATGAAAGAAAATAGTCAGAGAGTGATAGTTACTAGATTTGTCCACAATGATTGTACCTTCCTTCACAAGCTATAGCACCGGCTAGTTGTCCACAATGAATGTATCTTCCATCACAAGCTATAGCACCGGCTAGTTGTCCACAATGATTGTATCTTCCTTCACAAGCTATAGCACCGGCTAGTTGTCCACAATGATTGTATCTTCCATCACAAGCTATAACACCGGCTAGTTGTCCACAATGATTGTATCTTCCATCACAAGCTATAGCACCGGCTAGTTGTCCACAATGATTGTATCTTCCATCACAAGCTATAGCACCGGCTAGTTGTCCACAATGAATGTATCTTCCATCACAAGCTATAGCACCGACTAGTTGTCCACAATGATTGTATCTTCCATCACAAGCTATAGCACCGGCTAGTTGTCCACAATGATTATATCTTCCATCACAAGCTATAGCACCGGCTAGTTGTCCACAATGATTATATCTTCCATCACAAGCTATAACACCGGCTAGTTGCGCACAAGATCACAAGGTTTTAAGATACGCAGTGCCCCAACGGTCATGAACGAAAAAATTAAGAGTAAAGAGTCAGTGTAGTGTGTAACGTAGAGAACAGTAAGGAGTCAGTGTAGTGGGTAACGTAGAGAACAGTAAGGAGTCAGTGTAGTGTGTAGCGTAGAGATCTGTAAGGAGTCAGTGTAGTGTGTAGCGTAGAGCACAGTAAGGAGTCAGTGTAGTGTGTAGCGTAGAGATCTGTAAGGAGTCACTGTAGTGTGTAACGTAGAGAACAGTAAGGAGTCACTGTAGTGTGTAACGTAGAGAACAGTAAGGAGTCAGTGTAGTGTGTAACGTAGAGAACAGTAAGGAGTCAGTGTAGTGTGTAACGTAGAGCACAGTAAGGAGTCAGTGTAGTGTGTAGCGTAGAGATCTGTAAGGAGTCACTGTAGTGTGTAATGTAGAGAACAGTAAGGGGTCAGTGTAGTGTGTAACGTAGAGAACAGTAAGGAGTCAGTGTAGTGTGTAGCGTAGAGATCTGTAAGGAGTCACTGTAGTGTGTAGCGTAGAGAACAGTAAGGTGTCAGTGTAGTGTGTAACGTAGAGAACAGTAAGGAGTCAGTGTAGTGTGTAATGTAGAGAACAGTAAGGAGTCACTGTAGTGTGTAATGTAGAGAACAGTAAGGAGTCAGTGTAGTGTGTAACGTAGAGAACAGTAAGGAGTCAGTGTAGTGTGTAACGTAGAGAACAGTAAGGAATCAGTGTAGTGTGTAACGTAGAGAACAGTAAGGAGTCAGTGTAGTGTGTAACGTAGAGAACAGTAAGGAGTCACTGTAGTGTGTAACGTAGAGAACAGTAAGGAGTCAGTGTAGTGTGTAACGTAGAGAACAGTAAGGAGTCAGTGTAGTGTGTAACATAGAGAACAGTAAGGAGTCACTGTAGTGTGTAACGTAGAGAACAGTAAGGAGTCAGTGTAGTGTGTAACGTAGAGAACAGTAAGGAGTCAGTGTAGTGTGTAACGTAGAGAACAGTAAGGAATCAGTGTAGTGTGTAATGTAGAGAACAGTAAGGAGTCAGTGTAGTGTGTAACGTAGAGAACAGTAAGGAGTCAGTGTAGTGTGTAACGTAGAGAACAGTAAGGAATCAGTGTAGTGTGTAACGTAGAGAACAGTAAGGAGTCAGTGTAGTGTGTAACGTAGAGAACAGTAAGGAGTCACTGTAGTGTGTAACGTAGAGAACAGTAAGGAGTCAGTGTAGTGTGTAACGTAGAGAACAGTAAGGAGTCAGTGTAGTGTGTAACATAGAGAACAGTAAGGAGTCACTGTAGTGTGTAACGTAGAGAACAGTAAGGAGTCAGTATAGTGTGTAACGTAGAGAACAGTAAGGAGTCAGTGTAGTGTGTAACGTAGAGAACAGTAAGGAATCAGTGTAGTGTGTAATGTAGAGAACAGTAAGGAGTCACTGTAGTGTGTAACGTAGAGAACAGTAAGGAGTCAGTGTAGTGTGTAACGTAGAGAACAGTAAGGAATCAGTGTAGTGTGTAACGTAGAGAACAGTAAGGAGTCACTGTAGTGTGTAACGTAGAGAACAGTAAGGAGTCAGTGTAGTGTGTAACGTAGAGCACAGTAAGGAGTCAGTGTAGTGTGTAACGTAGACATATCACTTATTTGGCACAGTTTGGTGATAATAAATAAGGGTCCAGAATCTCTCTCCCCCAAAGTCCAGAACTAAGGAAAGGAAAGATTCACCTAAAAGAGAACTAAAAAAAAAAAGATAAAAGCATTATTCCCTTATGAGTGTGTGTCCTCACATAACGTGACTGCTTGTATGCATTTGTTATTTCTGTTTGTATATAAAATTGGACTGACATCACTCAAGGCAATACCGTAAGTAGTCAGTCGTTTCACAGAAAGCAAAACTAATTCACACAAACTGCTCTGGGAGCTTGCTAATTAAACACACCTTTTTACCTGCACTGTAAATCACCCATTCTTGTTAAAACCAAGAACTTAATGTGAAAAAAATAATTAATTTCAACAAATTTGTAGTCTCAACCAGATTTGGTTTGAATTGTATTTTATTTTTCTTTCTGATTAATATTATAGATTAACTGATATATAATTTGTTTGAAATAAAAGTTGCAAATGAAGGACATATTTTCTCTCTTCAGGTTTAGAAGTGGTCTCTTTAATATAAACAATGTCCAGGGGAGTTAATCACGTTTTTGTTCACACAGAATGTAGTTGATGCTCTCCCTGCTGGAGCATGGGACAGCCACCATAGTGACGCCACCTCTAGCCTTGCGTAACGCCATGCACTCATGGTTGTTATTTTGGGCAGGCTGGCCGGGTCCCCAGGCAAAGAAGTTAATCTGGGAATAAGAGTTACACTATTTGTCAGGTACACATTTACAAACATATTGACTAGCTTACCGACGCTACCTGTATGTTGGATACACGACCACTGAGAGATTATTCTGTTTGTTTGTTTGTCTCTCTGATTGATCCAACTATCTAGCGACATTAGCAATAGAAGTATTGATGTAACAGTAGAGAGGAAAGAGCGGAACAAGACTCAATCTAACAAAGCACAACTAACATAAATAAAGATGGATTGGACACAAACTAATCAAATCTGCTGCCAGCATAACGAGACGTTATGGAACACATGGGAGGGAAACAGGGAAAGACCCAAAATTACAGGACGGGAAGAAACGATGAAGGTCATCGATGACATTGACCTTGTATGTAAGAAAACATTGTCTGTGAGCCAGGCTTCCAATAGGTGGAAGAGCTGTGATTGATTGAATAATCATAATAGTAGCACTGATAGCAATAGAGCTGGCACATTAGCAGCTTTAGCTATGGTCATGCTGGTTGTAAGAATGTTAGTTGTGTAAGTTATAATTAGTAGTAACAATTGTACAGTTAATAGTAGCGATGTGTGTGGTGATCAGTTATCATCACCATCATGCAACATAAAAATAAGCGGACAAATCTGAAACAAGTGCAGAGCGTCAAAAACGTGGGAACAATAATAACATCAGATGGAAGCTGGAACACGGAAATTAAAAGCAGAATAGCACAGGCCCGAGCGGCATTTCAACAAAATGGAAAACATCTTGTACAACAAGTCTATGTCAATAGAAGTGAGAAAGTGAGTTGATCAGTTTTATTTATTTGTAGTGATGTTGGGAGAGTATTGAGTTCACACGGCATGTGCAAGTTTATGTCAATAGAAGTGAGAAAGAGAATTAATCAGTTTTATTTTTTTTTGTAGTGATGATGGGAGAGTATTGAGTTCACACTGCATGACGAGATCATATTGAATAATTCAGGCATTAGGCGTCAGTAAATCGGAAGTCTTCAGGAAAGTGAGATAGATAGAAGTTAAGGTTAAGGTCAAGTACGAGACTTGAACCGGCGTCTTAGCACGCGAGTTTCCACCCATATGTGCTCGGCCGCCTATCCAGAAATGTTCGGAAATTTCTGTATAGTGTCGTCTCAAGCATCGAAACTCAGATGCGAAGCGACATTCCTCACCTTCCCAGGATAATACCCTGGTACCCATTTCTGCCAAAGGCTGGGTCGACCGTGGAGGTATATTTTTTTTCAACCACGGGTACAATTCACACTGATCCCAGCGGGAATCGAACACGGTTTGTCCGAACGTCGGTAGTCCAGTCGGGTGGTTTTCCCAACTCGGCTACTGAGGCCCCCAGTCTCAGTTAGAGAACTCATTTGAGATAGAAGTTATAAAGTCTCAGAGAACTCAATTGAGATAGAAGTTATACAGCCTCAGTGAGAGAGCTCAAGTGAGATAGAAGTTATAAAGTCTCAGTGAGAGAACTCAAGAGATATAGATAGAAGTTATAAAGTCTGAGTGAGAGAACTCAAGTGAGATAGAAGTTATAAAGTCTCAGTGAGAGAACTCAAGAGATATAGATAGAAGTTATAAAGTCTGAGTGAGAGAACTCAAGTGAGATAGTTAAAAGTTGTAAAGTCCCAGTGAGAGAAATCATTTGAGATAGAAGTTATGAAGTCTCAGTGAGAGAACTCAAGTGAGATAGATAGAAGTTATAAAATCTCATTGAGAGAACTCAAGTGAGATAGAAGTTATAAAGTCTCAGTGAGAGAACTCAAGTGAGATAGATAGAAGTTATAAGTCTCAGTGAGAGAACTCAAGTGAGATAGAAGTTATAAAGTCTCAGTGAGAGACTCAAGTGAGATAGAAGTTATAAAGTCTCAGTGAGAGAACTCAAGTGAGATAGAAGTTATAAAGTCTCAGTGAGATAACTCAAGAGATATAGATAGAAGTTATAAAGTCTGAGTGAGAGAACTCAAGTGATATAGTTAAAAGTTATAAAGTCTCAGTGAGAGAACTCAAGTGAGATAGAAGTTATAAAGTCTCTTTGAGAGAACTCAATTGAGATAGAAGTTATAAAGTCTCAATGAGTGAACTCAAGTGAGATAGACAGAAATGATAAAGTCTCAGTGAGAGAACTCAAGTGAGATAGAAGTTATAAAGTCTCAGTGAGAGAACTCAAGTGAGATAGATATAAGTTATAAAGTCTCAGTGAGAGAACTCAAGTGAGATAGACAGAAATTATAAAGTCTCAGTGAGAGAATCATAGGAGAAAGAGGTATGTATTACAGCACTCAGAAAAAATGACAAATAAACAAGAACAGAAAAAAAAAAAACAAAGAACAATATATGGTCCGAAGCAGGATCGAACCTGAATGATTCCCTGAATTATCACCTCGGAAGTTTCCCTCTATAATAATGTTCATTTATTATTATTATTTGTCCTCAGTGAGAGAACTTGACCTCTTGAATATTGTTATTTAAGAGAATTATCAGAGACTTCAGCCTCTTGAATATTGTTATTTAAGAGAATTATCAGAGACTTCAGCCTCTTGAAAATTGTTATTTAAGAGAATTATCAGAGACTTCAGCCTCTTGAATATTGTTATTTAAGAGAATTATCAGAGACTTCAGCCTCTTGAATATTGTTATTTAAGAGAATTATCAGAGACTTCAGTCTCTTGAATATTAGTTCGTGGTTATAGAAGACAGTTATAAAGAACTCAAGTATTTGATCTTAAGTCAGAGAAACTGATGGAATTAAGATATCAACGTGGTTACGGAATGCAATAATTGTACATCATAAAGAGCCAATTCTGACCTATGGAAGTGAATCATGGACAGTAGACAAATAAATTAAACGATAATTAGGTCTCAGAGAGGCACTTCCAGAGGTATTTGTTGTCCATCTCTTGTCCGTATTGGATCGTGCGGATACTACATCTGATTTGAACACCCTGGGCTTGGTTGTTTGTGCTTAGTAAATGTAATAATAATAATAACAGAAATGGTAGTAGAAAATATAAAAGAAAATTGTTGCGATATTTGCAGTTCATTCATTCATGGGAGGTGCGCGTGGCCGTTCGGCTAAAACCACTGTTCCGCTGGCTGAAAAGCCGGCATACGGTGTTCGAAGCCTGAGGTAGACAGAAAGGATATTTTCTATCGGGGGTGAAATAAAAATCCTAAGTCGCACATGTCGTGGCGACTGGTTGACCAAGCGGCATTTATCCCACTGGTTCTATCATTTTAAAACTTCATCGTTTAATTTACAGTTACCCACTGTAAAGTAAAAGTGTTAAGTAAAGCACAACTACGCATAGGGAGAACATCCAGTTAATGGAGACCTGTAGTTGGGCTGAAAATTAAATGAAGACCTTCTGAAGAGCTTCATCGACCGACCTACCATTTGTTGACTGCCTTGGTAATGCCAATCATCTGTGTATGCTTCCTTCTGGCCTGCAATTCTCACCACCTCCTTGTTGGCTATTTGTGGAACTGTAAAAGAAAGTGCTCAGTTTGAAGATCCTACCATAGGAATAAAGACAAGTATGTAGTTAGTGTAAAGGTAGACACTACCACAGGAATAAAGACAAGTGTGTAGTTAGTGCAAAGGTAGACACTAAGATAGGAATAAAGACAAGTATGTAGTTAGTGTAAAGGTAGACACTTCCACAGGAATAAAGGCAAGCATTTAGTTAGTGTAAAGGTAGACACTACCACAGGAATAAAGACAAGTATGTAGTTAGTGTAAAGGTAGACACTACCACAGGAATAAAGACAAGTATGTAATGAGTGTAAAGGTAGACACTACCACAGGAATAAAGGCAAGCATGTAGTTAGTGTAAAGGTAGACACTACCACAGGAATAAAGACAAGTATGTAATGAGTGTAAAGGTAGACACTACCACAGGAATAAAGGCAAGCATGTAGTTAGTGTAAAGGTAGACACTACCACAGGAATAAAGACAAGTATGTAATGAGTGTAAAGGTAGACACTACCACAGGAATAAAGACAAGCATGTAGTTAGTGTAAAGGTAGACACTTCCACAGGAATAAAGACAAGTATGTAGTTAGTGTAAATGTAGACACTACCATAGGAATAAAGACAAGTATGTAGTTAGTGTAAAGGTAGACACTACCACAGGAATAAAGACAAGTATGTAGTTAGTGTAAAGGTAGACACTACCACAGAAAAAAAGACAAGTATGTAGTTAGTGCAAAGGTAGACACTACCACAGGAATAAAGACAAGTATGTAGTTAGTGTAAAGGTAGACACTACCACAGGAACAAAGACAAGTATGTAGTTAGTGTAAAGGTAGACACTACCACAGGAGCAAAGACAAGTATGTTGTTAGTGTAAAGGTAGACACTACCATAGGAATAAAAACAAGTATGTAGTTAGTGTAAAGGTAGACACCACCACAGGAACAAAGACAAGTATGTAGTTAGTATAAAAGTAGAACTACCACAGGAACAAAGACAAGTATGTAGTTAGTATAAAAGTAGAACTACCACAGGAACAAAATCAAGTATGTAGTTAGTGTAAGGGTAGACACTACCACAGGAATAAAGGCAAGTATAGAGTTAGTGTAAAGGTTGACACTACCACAGGAATAAAGGCAAGTATGTAGTTAGTGTAAAGGTAGACACTACCACAGGAACAAAGACAAGTATGTAGTTAGTGTAAAGGTAGACACTACCACAGGAGCAAAGACAAGTATGTTGTTAGTGTAAAGGTAGACACTACCATAGGAATAAAAATAAGTATGTAGTTAGTGTAAAGGTAGACACTACCACAGGAACAAAGACAAGTATGTAGTTAGTATAAAAGTAGAACTACCACAGGAACAAAATCAAGTATGTAGTTAGTGTAAAGGTAGACACTACCAGAGGAATAAAGGCAAGTATGTAGTTAGTATAAAGGTTGACACTACCACAGGAATAAAGGCAAGTATGTAGTTAGTGTAAAGGTAGATACTACCACAGGAATAAAGGCAAGTATGTAGTTAGTGTAAAAGTAGAACTACCACAGGAACAAAGACAAGTATGTAGTTAGTATAAAAGTAGAACTACCACAGAAACAAAGACAAGTATGTAGTTAGTATAAAAGTAGAACTACCACAGGAATAAAGGCAAGTATGTAGTTAGTATAAAGGTAGACACTACCACAGGAACAAAGACAAGTATGTAGTTAGTATAAAAAGTGTGTAATGGAGTGGTGAAGACTCCGGAGTGAGAATGAGCTTCAAGCATTCAGTGACTCATAGCTGGTTGTTGCTGTTAGCATCAATACAGTGGAACTAATCACAATTCTATTCCACCTACTCGCGTTTGCTTTAGAAACAGATTAACCAATCTAGAAAAGCAAATAATAAAATGTGAAATTAAGGAAGAACTATTTAGGGGTACAATACCAACCAGAACATTACCATGTATAATGAAAGATGAAAGAATTGAGGAAACAAAGGATAAAGAGATTCATTAACGCAGTGGTGAAAAGTCAACATTTGAACTAATTTAAAAAAAAACAGTGATGGAAAGTTAAAGAGCAGTTGGATGCCATGTCGTCTACAACATGCTTTCCTGTCGCTAAAATGTCTCTCAGAAAACTTGAAAGTGATTGTTCGCTCTAAAACTCATGACCCTCTTCAAAATGCTATAATTAAATAACCGTTTGGTTTTATTGTTGAAACGTGTTTTATACAAACTGTTTATTGTCATGACGTTATATACAGAAAATGCATTATAAACAGATGGTTTTAATGTTGTCTTATTTGTGATATATACAAACGAATACACATAATGATACTGGTCAAATATATGTATATGGCCCTTTTCGTCTTGTCAGACGGTCTAGTGGAGGCTATTGCGTATTTTTTTGAGGTATTGTTTTTGCCGAACAGCTTCTCTCGTGGCTAATTCTACCAATGTTTGACAAACACACGCGGTCACATAATGAACAGGTCAGGCTCGCTGGTCCACAGGGTTTACCATCCTTTTTCATGAGTCTCTTCTCTTCTAAGTCCTGTCTTAGAACAGTCTCAAATGTTGTTATACCGTTCCTTATACGTGCTCTCCATGATGTGCGATCACTTGCCAGATGTTGCCAGTCGTTTTCACAGATGGAGAAGTCTTTCAGAGATGATTTGCAGATATCTCTATATCGTAGTTTAGGTCTGCCGATTTGTCGTTTTCCGTGTTTTAGCTCGCCATATAGTATTTGCCTAGGAATGCGTTTTTCTTCCATCCGTTGGACATGCCCCAGCCATCTTAGCCTTCGACTTCTGAGCATCGACATGATTGTTAGGGTCTTAGCACGTTGCAGGACAGTTAAGTTGGTTATTTTGTCCTGCCATTTGATGTGCATTATTTTGCGGAGACATCGCATGTGGAAGACATTTAGTCTTTTTTCCTGGTTTGAGTATGTTGTCCAGGTTTCGGATCCATATAGTAGTGTGCTAAGCACACAAGTTTGATATATTAAGAGTTTAGTCTTTTGAGTTAGTTTCGTGTTGTTCCATGCCCTTTTTGTGAGTTTGCCGAAGGTCGTAGCTGCCTTACCAATTCGACAGTTTATTTCTTCATCAAGAGAGATGGTTTGCGTAACTGTGGATCCAAGATATGTAAATTTCTGTACTGATTCTAGTGGGCAGTCTTTTAGAGTAATAGATATAGGTTTGAAGTCACCTTGATTTAGTATTACTGTCTTCTGAACATTAATTGACAGTGAAAAAAGGTCGCATGCTTTATCCAGGTTGTTGATCAGCGACTGTAGGGTGGCCTCACTATGAGCGACTAGGGCTGCATCGTCAGCAAATAAAAATTCTTTAAGTAGGGCAACATTTGTTTTGGTTTTTGCTCTTAGTCGTGCTAGATTGAACAGTGAGCCATCTGGTCTAGTGCGAATGTAAATATCTCCTGAGCTGTTTTCGAAGGTGTAATTTAGGAGGGCAGCAAAAAATATACCAAAAAGGGTGGGGGCGAGGACACATCCCTGTTTCACTCCTTTGTTGACTTTGAAATTCTCTGATGGACTCCCATCAAAATGGACTTTGCCATTCATGTCTTCATGGAAGGAAATTATCAGCCTAAGTAATTTAGGAGGGCAGCCTATGCCTTCTAACACCTTGTAGAGACCATCTCTGTTTACTGTGTCGAATGCCTTTGTGAGATCCACAAAGGCAATATAGAGCGGCATATTTTGTTCCCGACATTTTTCCTGCAGTTGTCTAAGAGTGAAGATCATATCTATGGTTGATCTCCCGGGTCTGAAACCGCATTGGGACTCGGGAAGCACCCGTTCTGCAAGTCTATGCAGGCGATTAAGTACGACTCTAGCAAAAGCTTTGCCTGTTGTGCTAAGGAGAGAAATGCCTCTGTAATTATTGCAGTCGCCCCTGTCTCCTTTATTCTTGTACAGCGTTATAATCTTGGCATTTCTCATATCATGAGGTATTTCTCCGTTTCTCCAGCATTTAATTAGCAGTTTGTATAGGTGTGGAAGTAGTACGCTTAGGTTGTCCTTTAGTACATCTGTGGGAATGTTGTCATTTCCTGCAGCTTTTCCTCTTGAGAGGGCATTTATAGCGTCAGCAAGTTCGTTCATAGTAGGCTCAACATCCAGTTCAAACATTGTAGGATATTTGGGTATTGATTGTGCTAGAGCTGTGTTTGCTGGTCTGTCGTCACTGTATAGATTAGAGTAGTGTTCAACCCATCTTTGCATTTGTTGTCCCTTGTCAGTAATAGGTTCTCCAAACTTGGATTTTAGGGGGGCTAATTTTGTTATTTTTGGCCGGCCTTTTTTATATTGTCATGCATGGTTTTTGAGTCACCCCTGTCTGAGGCTTTCTGTATTTCAGAGCATAGATTGTTCCAGTATTCGTTTGCGCATCTTCTTGCTTCGCGTTGTAGGGTGGCTTGCGCATGTTTGAGCTGATCCTTGGTGATTTGATTGGGATTATTATTGAAGTTCAGTAGAGCCTTTTTCTTATTAGCTATTAGTGGGTCTAGTCTTGCTGCATTTTCTTCGACCCAGTCGTTCTTTGAGAACCGTTTCTGGCCGTAGGTAGATAGAGTGCAGTTATAGATGTGTGTTCTCAGGGAGCACCAGTTGTCATCCACACTTGATGCATCTTCTACTTCTTCTACCAGTTCATCAAACTTGGATCTAAAAATATCTTCGGTTGGTGTGGTTTTTGTCGCTGTGATGTTGATCTTGGCTGCTGCAGGCTCTCTTGATTTGTAGATGCGACTACTTCTGGCTTTGATCTTACTAATGACTAGAGCGTGGTCTGTGTTGCAGTCTGCACTGTGATATGTTCGTGTTATTCTGATGTTATTTAAAGACTGCCTACGTGTAAGAACTAGGTCTAGTTGGTGCCAGTGACCACTTCTAGCATGACGCCATGTTACTTTATGCTTGTGTTTCACATTAAAGTATGTATTTGTTACACATAGGTGGTTATTTGAGCAGAATTCTAGGAGTCGCTGGCCATTTCCGTTGATTTTTCCAATGCCGTGGTGACCTAGACATGTTGGCCAATATTGCTGATCAGATCCTGTGCGTGCATTGAAATCACAGAGTAAGTATAATAGTTCCTCTTTTGGAAGTGAGTCAATGGTCATTTGCAGTTGTTGGTAGAAGTTGTCTTTCTCTTCGTCTGATGCAGCCAACGTTTGTGCATAGGCACTAATGATATTTATTGATCCATTCTTCGTATGTAGCTGGAGTATCATCAAGCGTTCAGACACTCCTTTTGGCGTGGTTATGGAGTTTATGTGTTTGTTATGTACAGCAAAGCCTACTCCATGTATACGTGGTTTTTCGGGGCTTAGGCCCTGCCAGAAAAAGGTATAGTTTTCTTCCTTTACAGAACCACAGTCTGAGAGTCTTGTTTCTTGTAGGGCAGCAATATCAACATGTAGCCTATTTAGTTCTTTATCTATGAGTGATGTTGTTCTAATTTGTCCTTTCAGTGTGCTTGTTTTAGTAAGTCCAGGGCACATGGTCCTTACGTTCCATGTGCCAAGTTTAAACATTGGTGCTTTCTTCCTCATTTCACTTTGCCTACTCTGCCTGGGCACAGGATATGGAGATAGTGCTTTACCCAGTCGCACTATCCCCCTCTCGACTTCGTTTCAAGGATTTCCGAAGGAGGGACAAAGTCCATACGTTCGGAATTGAAAGAAGGTGCAGGGGATGCCAGAAAGACGATTAACTGATCAAATAGAATATTTCATATTTCTACTTTCTGCATGTTCAAGTTTGTCAGGCAGTGTAATATCCACGCCCATCAGGTAGACCAGCCCAACTACATAAATACAACAAATAAATATAAATGGTATCTAGTAGATACATTACTAGAGAGACGAGACTTAGAATTTAGCGTTCCGGTGTAGTTATCTTTCTGCTGCAGAAATTGAACAAGTGGCAGGGAAGTAAATTGTCTGTCAGCAAATTAATGATGATGATGTCTTCCAGTAACTTTTCTGTCAGCAAATTAATGATGATGATGTCTTCTAGTAACTTTTCTGTCAGCAAATTAATGATGATGATTTCTTCTAGTAACTTTTCTGTCAGCAAATTAATGATGATGATGTCTTCCAGTAACTTGTCTGTCAGCAAATTAATGATGATGATGTCTTCTAGTAACTTTTCTGTCAGCAAATTAATGATGATGATTTCTTCTAGTAACTTGTCTGTCAGCAAATTAATGATGATGATGTCTTCCAATAACTTGTCTGTCAGCAAATTAATGATGATGATGTCTTCCAGTAACTTGTCTGTCAGCAAATTAATGATGATGATGTCTTCCCGTAACTTGTCTGTCAGCAAATTAATGATGATGATGTCTTCCAGTAACTTGTCTGTCAGCAAATTAATGATGATGATGATGTCTTCCAGTAACTTGTCTGTCAGCAAATTAATGATGATGATGTCTTCCCGTAACTTGTCTGTCAGCAAATTAATGATGATGATGTTTTCCAGTAACTTGTCAAAAACTCTCTGTGATGAGTTTGGCAATTTTTAAACAAAGAAGAAAAAAGTGGTATGGTGACAGCTTTATGTGGTAATGGACAAAGCAAAAGTCAACATTTCGGCCATGTAGGCCTTCAGCTGGAACAACAAACAACACAATTAAACATATATAAGGATACGTAAACAAATCTAACTATCTATCTATCTATTGTCCTTTCGAGCCGAAGACGGCACATAGGGCAGAGCCACAATCTCAAAAACAGAAACCTTGCATGCCAAATTGGCACATATTGCAGAGATCACTGCTCTAAAATATATGGCGCTGTTTCCATAACAATACTTTTTACAATGATACTTTTATGATGACTTTTGTCAAGCCATCGATCAACCTCCTTAGTCGCCTCTTACGACATGCCTGGAAGGTCACAGTGTCACTATTCTTTACCTCCCTCATAATGAGGCCCCGGTAACACACGGGAGAACCTATATGGCATTAATATGCTAGATACTCAAGAAAGGAAATGAAAAAAGATCACTTCCCTGTGGTCCAGAGCGTGGTCAGCTTCTGAATGAACTAAAATGAGAAAGCAGGATGACCAACTATATATCTCACTGACCAGACAGTCAGGCGAGAAGGCAGGATGACCAACTATATATCTCACTGACCAGGCAGTTAGGCAAGAAGGCAGGATGACCAACTACATATCTCACTGACCAGGCAGTCAGGCGAGAAGACGGAACGGAAGGATTCTAAAAATATGGGGAGGTGGGCACAAGATACGTATAAACTGTGTATATCTAACTGTGTGTGTGTGCACCCTGTGTGATGAGTTTGGCTCTGTTTCCGGCCTGTCAGCTGAGCCTGCACACAAATATACCAGGAAGTTGAAAACATATCCCCTGATCTAGCCCGTATGATTTTATAATATTTTCTTTGGCTTGCTGGCATTGGACTGTTTCTACCTGAGCCACCCATTGTGGCCTATAACCATCTCATCAATGTAGATGTTCTCAAACGGATAAAATGCTTCATGAAAACTATCAGTGAATCGATATTACTTTTCTTCTTTCCTTCCTCAATTACCTTTCAGCGTCGAGGGGAGATATCAACTGTGCTTTTTTGTATGTTCGCCTCTGCTGCTGTTATGCTTCCTAGTGTTTCTTATATTCCGTAGATTGGGGGACTGGTTGGTCTCGAGGCAAGACGCCGGCCTCGAGACAGAGAGGTTGTGAGTTCAAATCCTGGCAGCACCAGTTGGGATTTTTACCTATGATTTCTCTCTGTGGCAACCACTCCTGGGCTCAGCAGCGAGGCCCGGCTTGAAACGTCAATTACTCATCGACAAAAAAAATATGAGTACCTCTGAAGACGGAGTTATCTGTCTGTGCGGCAATGGACCCCTGTGCACAGGGCTGCCAGGGAAAAATGGATTAACACGCAAAATTCAGTTCCTAGTCTTTAGGGACTTCATCAGAGGTCAAAGCTGGCGAACGAAAAAAAAATATATTCAGTAGATTCATCTTTTTCGTGGTCGGCCCCTTGGTCTGGCGTTATTGCAACGTTTATTGAGGGCTTGTTGTGTTGTATTTTGATCTGTCTGCCATGTCACCTCGCCAAACCATTGTATCTGTTCTTTCTTTATTTATTCAATGGCGAGGGTTATTCCTAGCTTTGTCTTCAGTTTCTCATTTCTGATCTTATCTCTCAGACTGTTTCCTGTCATTCATATACAACATTTAATCTCGGCAGAGGTTATTTTTCTTATTGTTCTTGTATCTAGGGTCCAGGACTGGCATTGGTAGCACAACGTTCGAATGAAGATTGTATTACCATTGCCATCATCATCGTAAAAACTATCACAAAAGAAAGTCATCATCTATTTCTGAAACACTAATAAAGTTTCAAACATAAATCTAGCTTGTTCTGTGCTGTGTATTTTTGGTCGACTGTAAGAAGTACTAGAAGGGGCGTGGCCATTACCTGATAGAAATAAACACTGAGTATAAATGTAATATTATCGAAAGTACAATGCTCAGACCATGCCAGTATATGCAGCAGGTACTTATGAGAACTCTTCTATGCATGGAAATGAAGATTTGGTTGAAATTAAAACCAAGATCAGCTGAAACGAAACAGATAATCATCTGCTCCATCAGAGCCGATGTGCCGGCTAGTGGTTCTATAATAACATTGAAACGGTGTATCGGTTAGTGGTCCTGGATGTTTAATATGTTCATGTAATTAAAACTGTTCATATTTCTTTCAATAATGAAGAACATTACATAATTTCCACCCGTCTCGACTTTGCCATCCCAGTGTCCTATTTTTGTCCAAAGTAAATATGGTCAACCTCCTACTTTAGCACTTTCTGGACCGTCCAGCAGAATCAAAGACAAAAAACATGAAGAAACTTACAAAGTTGTTGACGGATGTCGTTGAACTCTTCCTTATTGTTGACTTCACTCAGTTTGGACCTCTGCCCCTCACAGACTCTCTGTAATGAAGTGTGACCTCAGACAATTGAGAACGTTTCAATAGTAAAGACCCCGTGAGAACTATATTTTGCGCAATGATACCATTACTGTGAAATGGGAAACGGTAGTAATTTGGTTAAACAATGAGTTCTATGTTTCTGGTGTCTTCTGGTCTATACCATGGCTTGATGAGTCGTAGAAGCACGATAATCAAGTATAACTATTCTCCTACAGTTTTCTGTCTCTTACTCCTACCAATTGTATGAGTCATTTAGTTCATTAGCTAATTACATAGTTTATAGCAGAATGACGCCTCAAATAGTGAACTTTTGACTACATGATGTAAGAGAGATTGAGTGAATGCATGTGTTTGATTTCGACAGGTAATGGCAATAGGTTGTTAAGAAAGGTAGTTAGATATGGGTCAAGTGTGACGTGACCGTGACCCACTTAGACAAGGAAGCAGATACTATTAACAGAGATTAGGAACTGATAGACTGATTCACAGGTCGTGGGAAACGGTTTGGTTCGGATATCAGGCTACGGACACTACAGTGACCAATGGGATAATAGCAATATCCAACTCCACCCCTCTAGGACAATAAAGAGAAATCAAAGCGAGAGGTCAAGTAGTTCTCACATATTCCTTGTCTACTATCGAGACTGTCTGAGAACAGTCAGGTTATTTCTAGACCAGTCGACAGATATTAGAGATAAGTATTTGGACAATAACTACGACAGATAGTAGAGATTAGTATTTGGACACTAACTACGACAGATAGTAGAGATAAGTATTTGGACACTAACTACAACAGATAGTAGAGATAAGTATTTGTGACACTAACTACAACAGATAGTAGAGATAAGTATTTGTGACACTAACTACAACAGATAGTAGAGATAAGTATTTGGACACTAACTACGACAGATAGTAGAGATAAGTATTTGGACACTAACTACGACAGATAGTAGAGATAAGTATTTGGACACTAACTACAACAGATAGTAGAGATAAGTATTTGGACACTAACTACGACAGATAGTAGAGATAAGTATTTGGACACTAACTACAACAGATAGTAGAGATAAGTATTTGGACACTAACTACAACAGATAGTAGAGATAAGTATTTGGACACTAACTACAACAGATAGTAGAGATAAGTATTTGGACACTAACTACAACAGATAGTAGAGATAAGTATTTGGACACTAACTACAACAGATAGTAGAGATAAGTATTTGGACACTAACTACAACAGATAGTAGAGATAAGTATTTGGGCACTAACTACGACAGATAGTAGAGATAAGTATTTGGGACACTAACTACAACAGATAGTAGAGATAAGTATTTGGACACTAACTACGAAATATAGTAGAGATAAATATTTGGACACTAACCACGACAGATAGTAGAGATACATATTTAGGCACTAACCATGACAGATAGCAAAGATAAATATTTGGGCACTAACCACGACAGACAGCAAAGATAAATATTTGGGCACTAACCACGACAGATAGCAAAGATAAATATTTGGGCACTAACCACTGTACATGTTCAGTAGAGTGTTTAGACTTTAGAACGGAATGACGTCACTGCAGGCGGGAAATTCCCATAGCTGCCCAGCAACCGAAATTGTCATCCTGATCGTTGATACTGCTCTAGTGAACGTGTTAGGTTTGAAATAACAGCGCGCAGCTCATGATGCACAATTCCGGGTCGATGTAACGATCGTTGCTGTTACGACATCCATGCGCCCGCAACAAGTGGAGACTTCATGGTCAGCGAGTGTGCCCCAAGAATTGCTATCCCAAGAAATGCTGTCCCAACAAACGAGGCCAAACCTCCACTTCCGTGAAACTCTCGATCCGAATGCAGTTCATCTGGTCACGAATTTCCAGCCGAACACAGATCACACATCCCGTTCAAGTGGGAAGCCGGGAGTCTGGTACCATTATACTTGAATCAACAGTCCGTTGCCTGCAGCACAAACCTCTGAACGGCGACGTCACAATCATGTTGACTTTGTAGTCAGGTGAATGCAACCGGCCCATCGCTGTCTCCGTACACGAACATTCAGACCAGAAAGATTATTTTGAAAATTCACTGCAGCAAAAATGCCACCAGTCCTGAACCCGATATGACTAGGTGGCCATCTTGGCCTGCAGCAACATCCGGAAGCTCATTCAATAACTATACAGCTGTCTAGAACGAAAGACGCGGATACGATATATAGGATGTAAGAAGGAATTGTATAATGTATTTGTCTAAAAATATCATGAACTATGTCACTTATCTAAAACTTGTTAACTTGTTACATATCGTGATGGGGGAACGCGTGTGGAGTTGTGCGATGGTGATTTATCCAAACAAATCTAAAAACAAACTGTAAACTGAGATGATCGCTGTTAAACATATACATTGTTAGTGTCAAATTATAGAGTCGTCAAACATCAGCAGCTAACATACTTTCCTCCCTACTTGCTGTCATGGAACTGACAGTGGAACTGATAGTGGAACTGCTGCAATACACTCTTCTCTATTTGGTTCCATGAAGGGCACTCTGTCACACACTAGTTTACTACTATGTTAGATACTAGACTAGTTAGATAGATAGGTTGTTGTCTTGCCTAAATCAAGTACCTATCATTGCTAGTTATGTCACCCAATACAATCATACAGTGATGACGTAACGTAAACAAACTTATCATCAACTACGTTGAGTGTATTATATTAGTTACCTCGGATGACGTCATTAGACCGGCCTGCTATGATATTAGTTACCTGGGATGTGCTGACGTCATTAGATCGACCTATGATATTAGTTACCTGGGATGTGCTGACGTCATTAGACCGGCCTGCTATGATATTAGTTACCTGGAATGTGCTGACGTCATTAGACCGGCCTGCTATGATATTAGTTACCTGGGATGTGCTGACGTCATTAGACCGGCCTGCTATGATATTAGTTACCTGGGATGTGCTGACGTCATTAGACCGGCCTGCTATGATATTAGTTACCTGGGATGTGCTGACGTCATTAGACCGGCCTGCTATGATATTAGTTACCTGGGATGTGCTGACGTCATTAGACCGGCCTGCTTTGATTAACGTGTAGGAAACATCACCATAAGCAAAAGTGCTGCTGACAATGTCGTCAACATCAACTGTGGATAAACACAGTCAAGATCTATAGAACAAACAAAACGTGATTACAGGTTCAGCTGTGGAAAAAGCCGTCAAGATCTAAAGAACAAACAAAAAGTGTCTATAGACTCAGCTGTAGAGAAAACAATCAAGATCTTTAGAACACATATCAGGTCTTCGTTTTTTTGTCGTTTTTATATTTAAGCTACAAGCTTCACTGTCATGGTTTATGTTGCCAAGCAGCTTCATATTTATGTTACAGAGTTATACATTAGTTTATGTTGCCAAGCTTCATATTTATGTTACAGAGTTATACATTAGTTTATGTTGCCAAGCTTCATATTTATGTTACAGAGTTATACATTAGTTTATGTTGCCAAGCTTCATATTTATGTTACAGAGTTATACATTAGTTTATGTTGCTATTTATATGCTATATATTAGTTATCAGTTCACTAACCATTGAGCTATCGCGGCTCCCATCTTTTCTCTTTGCTTCTCTCTATTTCTTCGTCCTTCAATTATTCCAGTTGTCACAATATAATCCTGATGTTCCCTTCTCATTACATGTTCAAAACATGATGATTGTTTCCTCCTAATTTTTTTATATTAGCTTTTTGTTTTGGCCTCTTTCAGAACATTTTCATTACTCTTCTTAGCTGTCCATTGTATTCTCAACATTCTTCTGTAAAACCACATTTCTACAGACTCCAGTGATTTTCTTATCTGTTGTTCTATTATCCATGATGATCGACAACCATATGTTAAGACTGGCTATACATAACACTTAAGAACACTTTTACTTCTAAGAACAGGGAACGGTAGAGCCACGAAAAAGACAAGAATTCGATTTTTAAAAAAAATTCATCAGTGGGAATCAAACCCTGGCCCTCCAGAGACCGACATCTTACTTCTAGACCACCTATCCTCCTAGCAAGGTCTAAGTATTAAAGCTCACAAATTTCATCCCATCACATAATATGTCTGGGGATTAGCTACATTTGAAGGGAAGTGAAAAAGATCAAATTGAGGAAGAATGAGCAGACAGAAGAATAAAAATGTTATGAAAACAGGAAAGTGAGAAGTGGAAAATCAGAGTAGTTGAGTAACCAAAGCCTGGCGATGTACAGAAATGGATACATTAGTTTTGATTGTTGAATAAATAAATAGTTAACATTGCAAGTTAGGGAGCATGAAATTCATCACAAAATACCTCTCCTGTCTTCAGTAACTCTTGATCTAGCAATATATTTGGTGAGCTTCCAATCTTGATTCCATCCGTGAACCTCACAAACGTACAAACCAAAGTCGTCAACATTGAAATCTTTGAAGATAGCCTCAACATATGCCCCTGAATCTGACTGGAAAGAAAGTGAGTTTTTGTTTATATTTATGTAAATATACTTATTGAGTCATGCCTCGTATCGCTATGTGCATATATGTGTTTGTCACATCTCATATCTTTGTGTGTGCATGTCTGGGTTAGTCACCTCTAGTGACTCGGGCAGATGGTGCTCGTAAACCTGGGAGGGCCGACCATCTAAGGGCAGAATCCCCCTACAGAAAAGATCACCTGCTGCCTTGCAGGAAGATTGGGGACAATCAAAGGCTGGGGAAAGCAAACCTGAATAAAATGCTGGCTGAAATCGGATGCACTGGGCCACTGGCGCAGAACACAGTGCAACGTTTTTAACGGGTGTTCAATCAGAGTGGATCTGGCAGACTCTAATTGTGATGTTCTGTTTGTAACACACCTAACCTGACAGATGAGTTCATGTGAGGAGCTGGAATCCTACTCTGATTGGGTCCTGATCGCAGAGAGAGAGAGAGAGAGAGAGAGAGTTATTTGAGGGCCATCATCATTGCACTCCGACTATGTCCATAGGTGCTCAGATCCCCTCCTCAGCAAGTCTCGTTCAACGACTGACGACTCCAGTTCTGTATTGGTTGATAATTCCTCTTTCACGCCAAGGATTTTTCTCGTTTCCGGCTGAGCTCATCTTACTCCCATCTCTTTCATCCGAAGGAGTTACGTGGACTTATGATTGTCGAATTCCTGTGTCCTTTTCACATCTCGGAGGGCATTGATGACGTCCGCCCGAACCAGTGGTTGATCGCCCTCAACGATAATGCAGTTAGCAAATATACTGTTACTAATGTAAACAGTTTGATGTGTTTTGTAGGTGAGATGCAGAATGGCTCAGGAAAAAGCAGCTTTCCAAAAAATGAGGAAGATACTATGCAATCCATTTTTGACAATAGAAACAAGAAAAAGAGTTCTTAAATGTTATGTAGAGCCACTCTTAACATATGGATGCGAATCATGGACAATAGGACAACAGACAAGAAAATCACTGGAGTCTGTAGAAATGTGGTTTTACAGAAGAATGTTGTGAGTATCATGGACAGCTAAAAAGAGTAATGAAGATGTTCTGAGAGAGGTCAAAGCAAAAAGAGAGCTAATTTCCAATGTTAGGAAGAAACAATCATTATTTTTTTGCCATGTAATGAGAAGAAAACAACTGGAATATATTGTAACAACTGGAAAAATTGAGGGACGAAGAGATAGAGGGAAGCAAAGAGAAAAAATAACAGACAGCTTAAGAGAATGGCTTGGCAGAAGGTCAACAACAGAAATGATAAACAGCTGCCGAGAACGAAAGTTGTGGAGAGACATGATCACCTACGACAGCAGGCCCGGTACTTGATGATGATGAATGTACACACTGATTACTGAAATAGACTTGTTCAGTTGATGTTTGTCCTCTTTACTTTCTCCTTAAGCTCTGAGCATTGCGCTATTGTTCTAGATATTATTCTTTAGATTGTTCTACAACACTACTACAATCCTGAACTTGTTTCAGGCTGACTTTCACAATAATTAATTTCTACTGGTACAGAGATGTTCCTAGATCTGGTAGACAGGAGTTAAACACCCTGTGGTGTTTACAGCTTTGATGTGTTGTGTAAAATAAACAGAGCAGCTTCAATCATGACTGATTTACCAATCTTGGATACAAAAAAACATAGCAGCTTCTCTCATGATTGATTTACCAATCTTGGCTGCTGAATGAACAGAGCAGCTTCTCTCACGATTGATTTACCTATCTTGGTTACAAAACAAACAGAGCAGCTTCTCTCATGATTGATTTTCCAATCTTGGCTACAAAAAGAACAGAACAGCTTTTCTCATGATTGATTTACCAATCTTGGCTACAAAACAAACAGATCAGCTTCTCTCACGATTGATTTACCAATCTTGGCTACAAAAGGAACAGAGCAGCTTCTCTCATGATTGATTTACCAATCCTGGCTACAAAACAAACAGAGCAGCTTCTCTCACGATTGATTTACAAATCTTGGCTATAAAACAAACAGATCAGCTTCTCTCACGATTGATTTTCCAATCTTGGCTACAAATAGAACAGAACAGCTTTTCTCATGATTGATTTACCAATCTTGGCTACAAAACAAACAGATCAGCTTCTCTCACGATTGATTTACCAATCTTGGCTACAAAATAAACAGAGCAGCTTTTCTCATGATTGATTTACAAATCTTGGCCGCAAAATCAACAGAGCAGCTTCTCTCATGATTGATTTACCAGACATGGCTGCAGAATGAACAGAGCAGCTTCTGTCATGACTGATTTACCAATTTTTGCTGTAAAATAAACAGAATAGCTTCCGTCATGGCTGATTTACCAATTTTTGCTGTAAAATAAACAGAGCAGATTCCGTCATGGCTGATTTACTAATCATTCCAGTAAAATAAACAAAGCAGCTTCTCTTATGACTGATTTACCATTCTTGGCTGCAAAATAAACATAGTTTTATGCGAAGAGGCCTCACCTACTTTTTCCTACTTGCGTAGTGTTTTCCCTAACTTGTTTTTTTATTATTTGTTTATGTTTTCTTGTTGTTTCCTATATACTATCAACAAGTGCAACGATCATCTGAGAGGTTTTCTCACACATTTTCCTAGTGGAGAATTCACTCATAGGTGCAGTGCAAACATTTTTCTAATGGAGAATTCACTCATAGGTGCAGTGCAGACATTTTCCTAATGGAGAATTCACTCATAGGTGCAGTGCAGACATTTTCCTAATGGAGAATTCACTCATAGGTGCAGTGCAGACATTTTCCTAATGGAGAATTCACTCATAGGTGCAGTGCAGACATTTTCCTAATGGAGAATTCACTCATAGGTGCAGTGCAGACATTTTCCTAATGGAGAATTCACTCATAGGTGCAGTGCAGACATTTTCCTAATGGAGAATTCACTCATAGGTGCAGTGCAGACATTTTCCTAATGGAGAATTCACTCATAGGTGCAGTGCAGACATTTTCCTAATGGAGAATTCACTCATAGGTGCAGTGCAGACATTTTCATAATGGAGAATTCACTCATAGGTGCAGTGCAGACATTTTCCTAATGGAGAATTCACTCATAGGTGCAGTGCAGACATTTTCCTCTAATGGAAAACTCACACACAGAGTTCCACTGCAGACATTTTCCACTAGTGGAGAGCCCACATAGAGATCCACTGCAGACATTTCAACTAATGGAGATCTCACACAGAGATCCACTATAGACATTTACTCTAATGGAGAACTCACACAGAGACCCACTGCAGACATTTATCATTAATGGAGAACTCACACAGAGATCCACTGCAGATATTTTCCAATAATTGATAACTCACTCAGAGATGCACTGTAGACTCATTTTCATCTCAAATTTGAACTATATGCAGATCGCATTCCCAATTTGTCTCCGATTAAGATTGGCCATTCCTTATAAATTGTGTGGAATTCTTGAAATCTCAGAGAGAACTAGATGTCAAGTATCTTCTTCTTCATCTTTCCTTCCTCATCTGTCGAGGGGAGATATAATTTGTGGTCTTTTGCTCTTCTGTTCGCCTCTGCTGCTGTTATGTTTCCTAGTGCTTCTAATATTCAATCGATCCATTTGTTTCGTGGTCGACCCTTGGGTCAGGTGTTCTCACAACGTTTGCTGAAGGCTCGTTGTGTTTTCATCTTTCAAGTATCAAGGTCATCATATTTTATGAAAGAGATTTTGATTTAGTAGCTGATTGAGTTCTGATTTAGTAGCTGATTGAGTTCTGATTTAGTAGCTGATTGAGCTCTGATTTAGTAGCTGATTGAGTTCTGATTTAGTAGCTGATAGAGTTGTGATTTAGTAGCTGATTCTGATTTAGTAGCTGATTGAGTTCTGATTTAGTAGCTGATTGAGTTCTGATTTAGTAGCTGATTGAGTTCTGATTTAGTAGCTGATTGAGTTCTGATTTAGTAACTGATTGAGTTCTGATTTAGTAGCTGATTGAGTTCTGATTTAGTAGCTGATTGAGCTCTGATTTAGTAGCTGATTGAGTTCTTATCAGGATGAAAATTTCGGTTGCTGGGTAGATATGGGAATTTCCCACCTGCAGTGACGTCATTCCATTCTAAAGTCTAAAGACTCTCATGAACATGTACAGTGGTTAGTGCCCAAATATTTATCTTTGCTATCTGTCATGGTTAGTGCCCAAATATTTATCTTTGCTATCTGTCATGGTTAGTGCCCAAATATTTATCTTTGCTAACTGTCATGGTTAGTGCCCAAATATTTATCTTTGCTATCTGTCATGGTTAGTGCCCAAATGCTTATCTTTGCTATCTGTCGTGGTTAGTGCCCATATATTTATCTTTGATATCTGTCGTGGTTAGTATCCAAATACTTATCTCAACTAAATGTCATGGTTAGTGCCCAAATATTTATCTTTGCTATCTGTCGTGGTTAGTATCCAAAGACGTATCTCTACTAACTGTCGTGGTTAGTGCACACATGTTTATCTTTGCTATCTGTCAAGGTTAGTGTCCAAATATTTATCTTTGCTGTCATGGTTAGTGCCCAAATATTTATCTTTGCTATCTGACTTGGTTAGTGCCCAAATATGTATCTCTACTATCTGTCGTGGTTAGTGTCCCAAATACTTATCTCTACTATCTGTCATGGTTAGTGTCCAAATACTTATCTCTACTATCCGTCATGGTTAGTGTCCAAATACTTATTTCTTCTATCTGTCATGGTTAGTGTCCAAATACTTATCTCTACTATCTGTCATGGTTAGTGTCCAAATACTTATTTCTTCTATCTGTCATGGTTAGTGTCCAAATACTTATCTCTACTATCTGTCATGGTTAGTGTCCCAAACACTTATTTCTTATATCTGTCATGGTTAGTGTCCCAAACACTTATTTCTTCTATCTGTCGTGGTTAGTGTCCAAATACTTATCTCTACTATCTGTCATGGTTAGTGTCCCAAACACTTATTTCTTCTATCTGTCATGGTTAGTGTCCCAAACACTTATTTCTTCTATCTGTCATGGTTAGTGTCCCAAACACTTATTTCTTCTATCTGTCATGGCTAGTGTCCAAATACTTATCTCTACTATTTGTCATGGTTAGTGTCCCAATACTTATCTCTACTATCTGTCGTGGTTAGTGTCCAAATACTTATCTCTACTATCTGTTGTGGTTAGTGTCCCAAATACTTATCTCTACTATCTGTCATGGTTAGTGTCCAAATTGACTGTTTTATTGTTCTTTCACAGTCATTCCTGTCTGATAATTCTTACGTGCAATATTTTCTTGCAATAAATTTACACCTAACAGTTGCTTCCCCTTCGACTGGCCTCTGAACATGTAAATCCATTTGATATTGATGTTCTGTCCAGACCTGATTGCCATAACCTTCATTACAATTAGTACTGTCATCTCTGTTCTTTTCCTTTTCAAATCTAAGAAAAGTGGTTATAAATTGAAGACCTGATAATGCTTTCAAATTGTATCCCAGAATTAAGTTTCCCCTCCCAAATAATTTGAATGTCTTAAAATCAATGTATGGGGGACTAGTTGGTCTCGAGAAAAGACGCTGTCCTCGAGACAGAGAGGTTGTGTGTTTAAATCCCGGTTACACAGGATTTTATTTATTATTTCTCTCTCCGACAATCACCCCTGGTCTCAACAGCAAGGCCCAGCTTGAAACGTCAATTACTCATCGACGGAAAAAATATGAGTATTTCCAAAGTTGGAGTTATCTGCCAATACGGCGAGGGAAACCTGTGCACACGGCTGCCAGGGAAAAATGGATTAACACGCAAAATTCAGTTCCTAGTCTCTACTTACTTTGACAGAGGTAAAAGCTGGCGAAGGAAAAAAAAATCAATGAATCAAAAAATCAAAAACTCACATATAATTTAGAATGTCTTAAACTCAATGTATGAAAACTCACAAATAATAGAGAATGTCTTAAACTCAATGTATGAAAACTCACAAATAATTTAGAATGTCTTAAAGTAAATGTATGATGTCTCATGTTAATTTTAAGGACAATGGTATATAAATCCAATAGTGTTTATGAGAAGAAATACTTCAACATTTGAATAGTTTGATACTAACTGGTGGAAAATAGCCACAATCTAACCACCAATGTTGTACAATTTAGGTAACCGTGATAATTCAGTGGTTAGTGAACTGGACTACAAAGGACAAGAGGTCGGGTTCGATCCTGACCGACGGCTGCTGGGTTCACCCAACCTTAAATGGATACCGAATTTTTTACTGGGAAAGTAAAGCGGTACGGGCGTAATACCGACCACATTACCCCAAAAATCATGTGCCGAAGGTCTGTAAAAATTGTGGTCACCTACACCATATTTCCCTATACGCCACTTGGCGTGACAAGGGCACTTTACTTTTTTTTTTAATTGTACAATGTAAGAGTCTCTTATTTTAATGTATAATGCACTTTAGCTGAATTAAACTCAAGTTATGTTTGAGAACTATGGGAGAACTATATGCCTCTTGGTGTGACGAAGCTCTTTGCCTTTTTTATGTTTCAGAACTGATACATTTTACCAAGAAAACTAAAATACCATAACCAAACCGCTGTTTTCAGTGTCAATTTATCAGACTGCATCATCAATTTATGATGTCTGAGAACATAAAATATAAAGCGTACAAATCAATAGATCGTGTTTAAGATCAATTTATACAACAAATAGCAAAATTAAATAAAGAAATCTCTAAACTAATGATTGTCCTGAAAATAAACTTGGGAGATTTTAGAAACAGTTTTATCAAACCTTAGAATCGGTCTTATCTGAAACTGTGACTCTGTTACTGAAGTCGGAGAAAATTGAGTTTTCTGAATTTCGGGGATTAATAGAAGCAATGGTTTCAGGATAGTCTTTGGATAGTGCTTTCCTGAAATAAGATAAATGTTTAATTTGTAATGACGATGTAAAGATAAATGTTTAATTTGTAATGAAGATTTAAAGATAAATGTTCAATATGTAATGAAGATGTAAAGATAAATGTTCAATATGTAATGAAGATATATGGATAAATGTTCAATTTGTTATGAAGATATATATATGGATAAATGTTCAATATGTAATGAAGATGTAAAGATAAATGTTAAATATGTAATGAAGATGTAAAGATAAATGTTCAATATGTAACGAAGATGTAAAGATAAATGTTCAATTTGTTATGAAGATATATGGATAAATGTTCAATTTGTTATGAAGAAATAAAGATGAATGTTCAATATGTAATAATGATGTAAAGATAAATGTTCAATATGTAATGAAGATGTAAGGATAAATGTTCAAATTGTTATGAAGATGAAAAGATTATTTCTTTTTTAAAAATCAATTTAGACATAACTCAGCAGTTTGACTATACAAACTTTACTGTTTTCTTTAAACCAATTTAGTCAGCAATTTGATTATACTAACTTTACTGTTTTCTTTAAACCTATTTAGTCATCAATTTGATTATACTAACTTTACTGTTTTCTTTAAACCTATTTAGTCAGCAATTTGATTATGCTAACTATTGTATAAACTTTACTGTTTTATTTTAAAAAAAATACTATTTTGACAGCATTTTCCAATTACTGGGGTTTGCCAAGGGTGAATTGTAGGTCATAAGAATGATGGCAGCTTGTCCAGTGCAGTCACCTCAAGGTGATCGGGTCTGAGTTTTTGTTTCACCAGATAGAAAACGACTTTTGACGCTACTATTGTCCATTTCAAGATGGTTTGTCCACGCTTGACTTCAAGTATCTCCATTACCTTTACACACACAAACATGTTTTTTTTTTTTTGCATTTCGTCTTATTTTGTCAATGTCCCAAACGTTTTCTAAAATGAAATATTGTAGATAGTGCCATTCACCTGTAACAGCTAATTCCCTTGATCTTTTCGACAGATGAAGTTATTTTGTCGTTGAAGAAAATAGTTTACCGTAATTTAAGCAATTGACCTATTCCGGCATAGGCGTACCACAATTCGAATGCCAAAGGGGTTTCTTACCTGAATACTAAGTGAGGTATTTTTTATTTATTTTATACAAATATTTGAGTGAAGAAGCGTATTCATTGTAAACGATAATTATTATACACATACATATATTTACTTATTTATACAGAATCAACCAATCAGCCAATCAACCACTAATATCTTCAGTAATAAAGAAAAGACGATGGTCATACGTTGGACATGTGATGAGAAGAGATAATAATCGAATAGCAAAGCAAGCCCTCATATGGGAAACAACAGGTAAAAGAAAAAGAGGAAGACCCAGGGAGACACTGAGAAGAACATTGATGAGAGAGGCAAGAGCAGCAGGAGTCGGCTCCCTCAATGAGATAGAACTGCTTGCACAGAACAGAGACAGATGGCGAGATTTGATAAAATATCTTTAAAAGAAAACTGCTAGAACAAAAATTCATATAGGAGAAGGTGTATCTTGGTCTACGCCCTATGGGCCGGTTACGGCTCGAAAGGTCAATAGATAGATACAGAATCAGGGGAATCTAACATATTGATGACTACTCTCGGCTAAAAGAACGACAGTCCATCATTATTCCAATATTTAATTTTCTCCTTCGAGACATGTTCAACATATTTACGATAATAATCTACGAGAGGGCGGCATATGTTAGCTCTTTCATATTGCATAGTTTGAAAGTTTTATTTTCACCTGCTACCTGTTCTTTAACATTTGCCCAAACCAGTTCAATTGAGTTTACATGTGGATGATACAGTGGCAGTCTCAAACACATATGACCATGATGTTGAATCAACTTGTAATTTGTCAGGAGTGAAAGATGTGAACTGTACTGTGATGGAGAAGTCAAATCTAGGAGCAGAAGGAAGTATAACAACTGGAGGTGAGACGAATACTGTCAGGAGTGAAAGATGTGAACTGTACTGTGATGGAGAAGTCAAATCTAGGAACAGGAGAAAGTTGACGACAATCTAGTTTTGTGATGGTGTTATAATAGAGAGGTTAGCTCACAGAAAAGTCAAATCTAGGAACAGGAGAAAGTTGATGACAATCTAGTTTTGTGATGGTGTTATCAGAGAGGTTAGCTCACAGAAAAGTCAAATCTAGGAACAGGAGAAAGTTGATGACAATCTAGCAATCTAGTTTTGTGATGGTGTTATAATAGAGAGGTTAGCTCACAGAAAAGACAAATCTAGGAACAGGAGAAAGTTGACGACAATCTAGTTTTGTGATGGTGTTATAATAGAGAGGTTAGCTCACAGAAAAGACAAATCTAGGAACAGGAGAAAGTTGACGACAATCTAGTTTTGTGATGGTGTTATAATAGAGAGGTTAGCTCACAGAAAAGACAAATCTAGGAACAGGAGAAAGTTGACGACAATCTAGTTTTGTGATGGTGTTATAATAGTGAGGTTAGCTCACAGAAAAGACAAATCTAGGAACAGGAGAAAGTTGACGACAATCTAGTTTTGTGATGGTGTTATAATAGAGAGGTTAGCTCACAGAAAAGACAAATCTAGGAACAGGAGAAAGTTGACGACAATCTAGTATTGTGATGGTGTTATAATAGAGAGGTTAGCTCACAGAAAAGACAAATCTAGGAACAGGAGAAAGTTGACGACAATCTAGTTTTGTGATGGTGTTATAATAGAGAAGTTAGCTCACAGAAAAGACAAATCTAGGAACAGGAGAAAGTTGATGACAATCTAGTTTTGTGATGTTGTTATAATAGAGAGGTTAGCTCACAGAAAAGACAAATCTAGGAACAGAAAGAAGTTGATGACAATCTAAACATGCATAAGCCAGATAGATTTTATAGTAAGTAAGTAAGTACCCCCGTCACGCCAAGTGGCGTATAGGGAAATATGGTGTTAGTGACCTTATATTTTACAGACCTCCAGCACGTGATTTTTAGGGTAATGTGGTCGGTATTACGCCCGTGCTGCTTTTCTTTCCCAGAAAAAAATCTGGTACCCATTTAAGGCTGGGTGAACCCGGAAACCGTCGGTTGGGATCGAACCCTACCCCTTGTCCTTTGTATCCAGTTCACTAACCACTGAGCTATCGCGGCTCCCTAGATAGATTTTATACTAACAAGAAAACAGAACAAGAAAAGAGTAACCGACAGCAGAGCAATCCTTAATATCACAGACGACACGGAACACAAAATGTTTGTGATTACACTCAGACAGCCAAAAACATAGAGATTAAATGAAAACAAACAAAAGAAGCAAAAAGAACACACAATAAAAATAAAACTATTAAAAGATCAAGAATTAAGGAAAACCGTAGAAGAAAACCTAACAGAGGAATTCAAGAGACTCCCTAACGAAGTAAGCACGGTACAAAATGAGTGGAAACAGTTTAAGGAACCAGTAACCAACATCTCTAAAACAGTTTGTGGAACAAAGCTAAGGAGAACAGAAGGGAAAAAAGAGCACCAGTGGTGGAACGAAGCAATCAGAGAGCAAATTAAAGAAAGAACAAACTTTAAAAATTGGATGAAGAATAAGAAACAAGAAAGATATGCCATAGTTCGAAAAAGAGTTAAAATTGTTATCAAAGAAGCTAAGCAAAATAATTGGACAGAATTCGGACAAAATATGAACAGGGACTTCAAGATTGACACAAGAAATTTCTACAAAGCAGTAAAAGCAACAAGAGCGAGAAAAGAAAACCACGATCCTACTGAGCTCATAAATGACAAAGACGGACAGCCAATATCAAATAATCAACATATGAAACAGAGATTGAAAGAATATTTTGAAGACATATTAGACATGATAAAAACTACCAATCAAACAACAAAAACCATACAAGAATTTACACATACTGAACTCAACATCATGAAAGAAGAAATCAAAGAAGTTATCAAATATGCACCAAAGAATAGAGCACCGGGAATGGATAACATACCAATAGAAGTAATAGCTGCAGCAGGAGAAACAGAAGTGACATGGCTGCACAGAATATTCAATGCAAGATGGCACCAACAAAAAGCCTCAGAAGAATTGAAACAGGCAATCATCGTACCAACATGGAAAATGAAAGGCAGCAAAAGAGACTGCAATCAATATAGAGGTACATCTCTTCTCAGCCATATAGGAAAGCTATATGCCAAAATCGTGGAAAAAAGGCTGAGACCAATAATAGAACTACAGTAAAGCGATTCTCAAATGAGATTCCGAAAAAAAACACAGGATGAACTGACGCACGATTCACATTAAAACAGCTTGCAGAAAAAAATGACAGAAAACAATCAAAATTTGTACACAGCATTCATTGACCAGGAAAAAGTATTCGACAGAGTAAATAGAGAACAACTGTGGGAGAAAGTAATAACATTCGGAGTAAGCCAACATCTAAGCAACCTAATTAAAAGTCTCTATATGCAAGTTAGCCAACCCATTAGAGACAGAGGAGATCAACAAGCTTTTATTTGCAGACGATCAGGCACTAATACAAGGGAAAAACAGAAGACCTACAAGAACACTTAAATAGACTCAACAGCACAGACACAAAATGCAACATGAAAATCAACATCAACAAAACAAAGTCATGAATGTCGCCAAAGATAAACAGAACATCAACATAACTATAGAAGGAAGGCAACTAAAACAAGTAGAGGAATACAAATATCTAGGAAGTTGATTGACAAACGACAAATCACGAACAGCAGAGATAGACTCAAGATGCATCAAAACTTGTCAAATCATTTGACAGCTATCACCACTATTGTCCAACAAGGAAATACAATCTACTCTAGAGGCAAAACGGGTACTGTACAATGTAATCTTCATCCCAGCGTTGTGCTACCAATGCCAGACCTGAACCCTAGATGCAAGAACAATAAGAAAAATAATCTCTACAGAGATTAAATGTGTTAGACGAATGACAAGAAACAGCATGAGAGACAAGATCATAAATGAAGAATTGAGAAAAACAAGCTATGAATAGCCCCAGGAATCATCATCTTGTGCCATACCGGATGGTGTAGGCGATCATGTCCTTCCACAATCTTCTATCTACAGTGCATCGTATCAGCTCTGTTGTTGACTGTTTTCCATGTCATGACACCAAGCTATCTATATTTTCTCTCTTTGTCGTCCGCGATCTCTCTTTCCTTTTATTTTGCCAGTTGTAACCAAGTATTCCAACTTTCCTCTTCTCATGATGTGCCCGAAAAATGTTGAATATTGATTGCCCCCGCCAAAGAATATATAAAGAAACAACAGATAAAATGGTTTGGCCACGTGACAAGGCAGAGTGATCACAACACAACGAGCCCTCAATAAACGTTCGAGTATACCAGACCCAAGGGTGGACCACGAGAAAAGATGGATTCAGGAATCTATTAGAAGCACAAGGAAACATAACAGCAGCAGAGGTGAACACAAGAGCAAAACACCTCAAATTACAAATCCCTTCGACTCTGAAAGGCAATTGAAGAAGGAAAGAAGAAGAAGAATACAGTATCACCAGCATATCTTAAATTATTGATTGCTTTCCATTAATGTTTAGGCCTGGTATCTCTATGACGTTTTTAAAGATTTGCTCAGCGTATAGATTGCACATGCTTGGTGATATGATGCACCCCTGTTTTACTCCTCTTTTTATATCAATGGGTGTTGAGTTCTCCTTGTTATATTTTATTATAGCTCTTTGATCCCAGTATCAATTACATATTAGTCGTATGTGTCATCTAGTTGTACATCTTATAGACAGTCTATAAGTTATTTATGGTGTATTCCATCAAAGGCCTTGGTGTAGTTTATGAAGCAGGCATATTTTGGTTTGTTTCATTCTGTGTACTTTTCGAGTGATGTCCTCATGCAGAATATGACTTATTTTGTCCCACTGTTTTTCCCACATCCATATTGTTCTAATTCCAGTTTGATTTTTTACTTAATCCTTCTTTGTATAACTTTTAGCAAGATTTCTGTTGTATGGCTCACTAGACTTATTGTTCTAAAGTCACTGCATTCAACTGCACCACATCTCCAAAACATCTCCATCACAACTCGTATGTCTGTGTCATCTAGATGTATATCTTTCAGGCAATCGATAAGTTGTTTATGGTGTATTCTATTAAAAGCTTTGGTGTAGTCTATGAAGCAGGTAAATATTGGTTTTCTTTTTACCGTTTTACTTTAATCATATTTTATGTTGTCTTTCTCAACGCCAAGTCTCTAACAGTGTACATAAGCATGGACGCTAGAGGAAAATATTTGTGAATTGCTTGTTACAACTTCAGTTTACTTTGTTTTCTTCTTCTTCTTCTTCTTTTTTCCTTCATCATTTGCCTTTCAGCGTCGAAGGGAGATATAATTTGCGGTCTTTTGCTCTTCTGTTCGCCTCTGCTACTATTATGTTTCCTAGTGCGTCTAATCTATCGACCCATCTTTTTCGTGGTCGACCCTTGGGTCTGGCATTCTCGCGACGTTTGTTGAAGGCTCGTTGTGTTTTGATCTATCTGCCGTGTCACGTGGTCAAACCATTTTATCTGTTGTTTCTTTATATATTATATGGTGGGGGCTATTCCTAGCTTTTTCCTTTGTTCTTCATTTCTGATCTTATCTCTCAAACTGTTTCCTGTCATTCGTCTAACACATTTCATCTCAGTAGAGGTTATTTTTCTTATTGTTTTTACATCTAGGGTCCAGGTCTGGCATTAGTAGCACAATGTTGAAATGAAGAGTGTAAAGTAGAGTGCCCGTTTTGCCTCCATAGTCTATTTATAAACAAAAAATCATAATTTTTAAACATCAGATTTTAAAACTTGTTTATCACGTGGCAGATGTCCTGCCCAAAAGAGCGGAGACTCGTGAACTATTCCAAGCAAACGTTTGTAATAAGATGGACTATGTAATTAATCTTTATTTTTAAAAATTATAATTGCAGTTTTGTTTACATAAACTTACCTTAATAGAAGAATGTACGAGGCATCAATGTCCTTGAAAGAACACTTGAAAGCGACAATCGCATGAACGCCATCTTTTAAATCATTCAACACATTCAGATCAACTTTCACTTTTAGAGAAGAAAAAAAAATGGAGATGACTTTATATATATATATATATATCAGTGGCGTATTCTCTATGCTACCGCAGCTACCGCCGGTAGCCTGAACATATTAACGAAATACAAAAGGAAATGATAATTTATTATATTTTTTTATGAACTATATTAAAAATTTTCGAGTATTCTGTTACACATTTTGTAGGCCAATATAGATGATACAGGCACTAGAAGATTTTGGCATTGAAGTGATTAAGACATATGCAACGACATATACCACACAGGATACATACCAAATGAACAAAAAACATCAACTTTAATTACATTGCCTAAAAAGAATGGTGCCGTTGAATGCAGTGACTTTAGAACAATAAGCCTAATGAGCCATGTTACAAAAAATTGCTAAATGTTATACAAGGAAGGATTCAGAATAAAATCAATACTGAATTAGATGAGCAGCTATTTGGATTTAGGAAAAATAGCGGGACAAAAGAAGCCATATTCTGCATGAGAACATTAATAAAAAAATACGCAGAAGTAAACAAACCAATATATGCCTGCTTCATAGACTACACCAAAGCTTTTGATAGAGTACACCACATACAACTTATAGAATGCCTAAAACAGATACATCTAGATGACATGGACATACGACTAATATGTAATCTATAAAGGGAGCAAACAGCAATAATAAAATATAACAAAGAGAACTCTACACTCATTGATATAAAAAGAGGAGTAAGACAGGGATGCATCCTATCACCAAGCTTGTTCAATCTATACACTGAGCAAATCTTTAAAAACATCATACATAGAGATCCCAGACCTACAAATTAATGGAAAGATAATCAATAACCTAAGATATGCTGACGATACTGTACTACTAGCAGAAAATCCTAAAGATCTACAACAATTACTTAATGAAATAAACATGACAAGCAAAAAATATGGTCTAGATAAGAATATCAAAAAGACTAAAACTATGATCATAAACAAAGAAGATACTCAAAACCCACAAGTGGATATCAAAATAGAAGGAATATACCTGGAGACAGTTCAGAACTACAACTACCTTGGACATACTATATCCAGTGATGGGAAATGTACAACTGAAATAAACAAAAGAATAGGAATGGCAAAAAGTAATTTTAATGTCATGAAGAACATACTAACATCAAAACAAATAACACCAAAGCTAAAACTAAGAATAGCAAAATGTTACATCTTCTCAATATTCCTATACGGTGCTGAAACATGGACTCAAGACAAGAAAACAGAACAGAGAATTGAAGCCTTTGAAATGTGGATATATAGAAGAATAGGTAGAATTGGATGGAAGGAAAAGAAAACAAGCGATGAAGTCTTAAAACAACTAACAATGAAAAGAGAACTGCTAAGCACAATTCAAACAAGACAAATGCGATTTTGGGGCCATGTTAAAAGACACAACAGCCTACTAAAAGTAATCCTGGACGGGAAAATATAAGGTAAAAGAGGAAGAGGCAGACCAAGACTAACATGGACAAGTAACATCAAAAGATGGACAAATCAGCCTATGTCAACCTGCACCATCAAAGCAAGAGACAGAGCAGAATGACGCACCATGGTAGTCAACCTTCTTTGCGTAGAAGGCACTCGATGATGATGATGAGGCCAATATGATTTATTTGCTTTGATTTGTATTTATTCAAGCACGGTTTTCCTATGGCCACTATAACGTTTGTGAATGAAGCCCAAACTACTCTAAGATAGTACATGATACAGCTAATAAGCAGCGGTACAGTTCTCTTCTCTCCGACTTAGAATTAATGACCTTGACATTAAAAAATTCCCGTCAAAATAATACGGCGAAAGCTACCGCTAGAGAAATGCAGTTTCATGAGTTATTTTTAGCTCTATCCAATCAGAATCATCACAAAGTGAAAGTGAAACTATGTCTGATTACCGGAACTTTCTAAACTATTTATAACTACATTATGTGCATCAGCATCTGTAGAAAAAATTCTTTCTGCTCTCAAGAGAATCAAATCATATTGTCGCTCAAATCAGACACAAGAACGCTTATCTGGTTTGGCAATAATGTCCCTTGAGAAATCATTCCTTCAGAAACTTAGAAACCAACCCAACAGTACTTTCAATGACAAAGTCATCGAGACATTTTCGTCTCAAACAAGACGGACAGAGTTTACATATAAATAGGTAAGTAATTTAAAACGTAGTGATGTCATTAGCAAATATTACTTCATGTTAGCCTACTGAATATAATGTATGTCTTTATTTATTATGTCAGCTGTAGCCCAGACCCCAAAACCAGTATACGCCACTGATATATATATATCCATATATCCATTATAGCCATTGACACTCAGTCTGAAAAGCGATCAAATTGTTGCAGTTTCATCATATTCCAAGTCCAGCTTGCTACCAGAGCTTCTGAGTTAGTGTTCAACGTACACCGTGAGCTGTGTTTTTCATCCGGATCGTGTTTCGATATTCCGATTGCTTACGATGAATGATGATATCGTATGAAGAAAGACAGTTCAGCTGCTTTCATTTTTGGTGTCCCGCTTGGTCTTATGTCATTTTGCGTGTGCTGCTGCTGCTATGGTGAGGACTGCAGCTGCCTTTCTTTGTTTGCATCCAATGAGATGAGTTTGCAGTGATACATGGGCCTTTGACTAACTATACAAATATCCATAAATTTATATATATATATATCTTCATCATCATGAAGTACCGGGCAGCTGGCGTAGGTGATCATGTCTCTCCGCAACTTTTGATCTCGACAGTTATTTATGATTTCTGTTGTTGACCTTCTGCCAAGCCATTCTCTTAAGCTATCTGGTATTTTTTCTCTTTGCTTCCCTTTATCTCTTCATCCCTCAAATTTTCCCAGCTGTTACAATGTATTCCAGTTGTCTTCTCATTAAATGGCCAAAAAATGATGATTGTTTCTTCCTAATATTGGAAATGAGCTCTCATTTTACTTTGACCTCTTTCAGAACATTTTCATTACTCTTCTTAGCTGTCCATGGTATTCTCAACATTCTTCTGTAAAACCACATTTCTACAGACTCCAGTGATTTTAATTGTCTGTTGTCCTATTGTCCATGATTCATATAAATATATGATATGACTGATATATATAACTTAATGATATTGAATCTCGTATACACAGCGGTTTCTATTTGTCTAAAATGATTTGTGTTTAAGTTCACTATAATTAATGTAAATACATTTGTATTTCTTTCCCTTTAGCACTGAAGTATCTGAACTATTCTTCTGGTATGAATAATTCCTCTTCCTCGTCGTCTTAGGATGCTAAAAAAGAATAGCACAGAGCCCCCGTCATGACAAATGGTGTATAGGGAATATGGTGTTAGTGACCATCAATTTTATAGACCTTCAGCACATGATTTTTGGGGTAATGTGGTCGGTATTAAGCCTGTGCCGCTTTACTTTCCCAGAAAAAAAATTCGGTACCAATTTAAGGCTGGGTGAACCCGGAAGCAGTCGGTTGGGATCGAACCCTACCCCTTGAGAAGGACGCTAAGTGGGCGTAAAAGTTGTGTAGTTTACAGCTTGTTGAGTTATTAGCGCCGTTTGTCGTGTATTGTCACACTCAACAGCTTGCTGAGTTATTAGCGCCATTTGTCGTGTATTGTCACACTCAACAGCTTGCTGAATTATTAGCGCCGTTTGTCATGTATTGTAACACTCAACAGCTTGCTGAGTTATTAGCGCCGTTTGTCGTGTATTGTAACACTCAACAGCTTGCTGAGTTATTAGCGCCGTTTGTCGTGTATTGTCACACTCAACAGCTTGTTGAGTTATTAGCGCCATTTGTCGTGTATTGTCACACTCAACAGCTTGCTGAGTTATTAGCGCCGTTTGTCGTGTATTGTCACACTCACACTACAAGGTAGGAACACAATACTGACGTTTCGGTCTGTACACTACAAGGTATGGTGACAGCTTTACAAGGTAGGAACACAACACAATACTGACGTTTCGGCCTTTACACTACAAGGTATGGTGACAGCTTTACAAGGTAGGAACACAACACAATACTGACATTTCGGTCTGTACACTACAAGGTATGGTGACAGAAGACTACTCCCTGTGAGGAGTTTAGGTGAAATAATGAGGTTAGTGAACCAAGGTAGAATATACGTGTGTGTTACCGGGGCCTCATTATGAGGGAAGTAAAGAATAGTGACACTCTGACCTTCCAGGCATTTCATAAGAGGCGACTAAGGAGGTTGTTCGATGGCTTGACAAGTTGTCATTGTAAAAAATATTGTTATGGAAGTAGTGATGTCTGCAATATGTGCCATTCTGGCACGCAAGGTTTCTGTTTTTAGATTGTGGTTCTGCCCCATGTGCTGACTTCGGCTCAAAAGGACAATAGATAGATAGATAGATAGATAGAACCAAGGTGTTGAAGTATGAAGACAATTTATGGAATAAAGATCTAGAGAAGGAACGAAACGGACGGGTTTCCAAATTATTTCAGCAAGGTTTCAAAGTTCTTAACATTGCAAATACTGGTCATAGCGTTGATAAAAACTGAATATATAATGTAAGGAATTGTAATTGTCTGTGTTAAACTGTACAGAAATAAACATATATCATCATCATTAAGTACCAGGCCTGTTGGCGTAGGTGTCTCTCCACAACTTTTGATCACGGCTGTCATTTAATTGCTGAATTATTCCATCTTTTCATTTCTCATTACATGGCCAAAAAATTATGATTGTTTCATCCTAATATTGGAAATTAGCTCTCTTTTTGCTTTGAGCTCTTTCAGGACATTTTCATTACTAACTTTTGTATACATCTACTTTACTGCAACTTACAAAACCTTCTGCCTTGTATGTGTGTGTGTATGTGCTTGCGTGTGTATGTGTTATTTATCACATCACTGACATTTTCAAGAATAATTACTGGATGTTGCCTACGATGGGGTAGTTACCATATTTTATTTCGCTCAAAGAACATTTGAAAACAGTCAATGCTGATCTACACTACCTAAGTTCTATAGCAAAGCAGTGATAAAATAGTTGTCTGTTTGGTTATTTGGTTATGGAAGACCCCGGTATCACTGCAAACGAATTATAATCCATAATTGCTCAAACGCCCGTGCCAGTGGAATCATCCGAATTACTAACTCATCTCCCAAACAAAGAAAGGTAGCTGTAGTCCCCATCATAGCAGTCTCAGCACATGCCAAAAGACATAAGGCGAAACCGCACAGAAAGTTAACACAGCCAACTGTTCCGTCATACGATATCAGCATTCATCTGTTGTCTGTTTATGTGTATTTATGTTTTTAATACCTTCTTACTAACATAATATTGCTTCAGTTTCTGGAGAAAGTTATTTTAAATTATTTGTATAAAGAAAACAGCTCTTGAACCGAGCAATGTAAAGATGACCAATATTTGTATAAGGAAAACAGCTCTTGAACTGAGCAATGTAAAGATGACCAATATTTGTATAAAGAAAACAGCTCTTGAACCGAGCAATGTAAAGATGACCAGTATTTGTATAAAGAAAACAGCTCTTGAACCGAGCAATGTAAAGATTATCAGTATTTGTATAAAGAAAACAACACTTAAACAGTGCAATGTAAAGATGACCAGTATTTGTATACAGACAACAACACTTAAACAGTGCAATGTAAAGATGACCAGTATTTGTATAAAGAAAACAACACTTAAACAGCGCATTGTAAAGATGACCAGTATTTGTATAAAGAAAACAACACTTAAACAGTGCAATGTAAAGATGACCAGTATTTGTATAAAGAAAACAACACTTAAACAGTGCAATGTAAAGATGACCAGTATTTGTATACAGACAACAACACTTAAACAGTGCAATGTAAAGATGACCAGTATTTGTATACAGACAACAATACTTAAACATTGCAATGTAAAGATGACCAGTATTTGTATAAAGAAAACAACACTTAAACAGTGCAATGTAAAGATGACCAGTATTTGTATAAAGAAAACAACACTTAAACAGTGCAATGTAAAGATGACCAGTATTTGTATAAAGAAAACAACACTTAAACAGTGCAATGTAAAGATGACCAGTATTTGTATAAAGAAAACAACACTTAAACAGTGCAATGTAAAGATGACCAATATTTGTATGAAGAAAACAACACTTAAACAGTGCAATGTAAAGATGACCAATATTTGTATGAAGAAAACAACACTTAAACAGTGCAATGTAAAGATGACCAATATTTGTATGAAGAAAACAACACTTAAACAGTGCAATGTAAAGATGACCAGTATTTTCACAAACATTCTCAATTTAAAATAGTTTATTGAGCTTTTATTTTCAATATTTGTTATCCCAGTCCAGGTACAGTGAAAAGATGTTCCTATGGTTACCTAGTCGTAAATGGGTACATCGATTTTTATCGGTAAGAACATTGTTTTATGCTGACCATATGAAACCAAAAATGTGCCGATTATTATAATAATATGGGGACTAACATCGTGCTCACTATACGTTTCCCTTGAGCCATGAGGGCTCTTTTCTTTCTATGTTCCCATTACATGGCCAAAAAAATTATTATTGTTTCTTCCTAATGTTGGATATTAACTCTCTTTTTGCTTTGGCCTCTTTCAAAACTTATTGATTCTTCTTAGTTGTCCATAGTATTCTCAAAATTCTTCTGTAAAACCACATTTCTACAGACTCCAGTGATTTTCTTGTCTGTTGTTCTATTATCTATGATTTACATCCATATGTTAAGACTGGCTCTACATAACATAAAACAAAATAAAGAAATAATAACATAAAGAAATGTAACCGTTCTGAACCGTCTGTACTCTTGTCTAACGATTGTGTTTATGCTACTGGTATTAACCTGTATATAGTATCTGGTGTATCTATAGTAATTGATTTATTTACCTTTTGTATGTACAGTACTTAATGTATCTACAATTCATGGTATATCACCAATTCATGGTGTATCTACAATACATGGTGTATCTACAATAACCGTTGCATCTACAATACCTGATATATCTACAATACCTGATGTATCTACAATATCTGATATATCTACAATACCTGATATATCTACAATACCTGATATATCTACAATACCTGATATATCTACAATACTTGATGTATCTACAATACCTGATGTATCTACAATACCTGATGTATCTACAATACCTGATGTATCTACAATATCTGATATATCTACAATACCTGATGTATCTACAATACCTGATATATCTACAATACTTGATGTATCTACAATACGTGATGTATCTACAATACCTGATGTATCTACAATACCTGATGTATCTACAATACCTGATGTATCTACAATACCTGATGTATCTACAATACCTGATGTATCTACAATACTTGATGTATCTACAATACCTGATGTATCTACAATACCTGATGTATCTACAATACTTGATGTATCTACATGACCTGATGTATCTACAATACCTGATATATCTACAATATCTGACGTATCTACAATACCTGATATATCTACAATATCCGGTGTATCTACAATACCTGATGTATCTACAATACCTGATGTATCTACAATACTTGATGTATCTACATGACCTGATGTATCTACAATACGTGATGTATCTACAATACTTGATGTATCTACAAGACCTGATGTATCTACAATACCTGATGTATCTACAATACTTGATGTATCTACAATACCTGATGTATCTACAATACCTGATGCATCTACAATACTTGATATATCTACAATACCTGATGTATCTACAATACTTGATGTATCTACAATACTTGATGTATCTACAATACTTGATGTATCTACAATACCTGATGTATCTACAATACTTGATGTATCTACAATACCTGATGTATCTACAATACCTGATGTATCTACAATACCTGATGTATCTACAATACCTGATGTATCTAAAATACCTGATGTATCTACAATACCTGATGTATCTACAATACCTGATGTATCTACAATTCCTGATATATCTACAATACCTGATATATCTACAATATCTGACGTATCTACAATACCTGATATATCTACAATATCCGGTGTATCTACAATACCTGATGTATCTACAATACCTGATGTATCTACAATACTTGATGTATCTACATGACCTGATGTATCTACAATACCTGATATATCTACAATATCTGATGTATCTACAATACCTGATATATCTACAATACTTGATATATCTACAATACTTGATGTATCTACAATACCTGATGTATCTACAATACTTGATGTATCTACAATACTTGATGTATCTACAATACCTGATGTATCTACAATACTTGATGTATCTACAATACTTGATGTATCTACAATACTTGATGTATCTACAATACTTGATGTATCTACAATACCTGATGTATCTACAATACTTTATGTATCTATCTATCTATCTATCTATTGACCTTTCGAGCCGTAACCGGCCCATAGGGCGTAGACCAAGATACACCTTCTCCTATATGAATTTTTGTTCTAGCAGTTTTCTTTTAAAGATATTTTATCAAATCTCGCCATCTGTCTCTGTTCTGTGCAAGCAGTTCTATCTCATTGAGGGAGCCGATTCCTGCTGCTCTTGCCTCTCTCATCAATGTTCTTCTCAGTGTCTCCCTGGGTCTTCCTCTTTTTCTTTTACCTGTTGTTTCCCATATGAGGGCTTGCTTTGCTATTCGATTATTATCTCTTCTCATCACATGTCCAACGTATGACCATCGTCTTTTCTTTATTACTGAAGATATTAGTGGTTGATTGGCGATTTCTCTAATTTCCTCGTTTGTTTTGAATTCGTTCCATTCTATACCAAGTATTTTCCTTAGACATTTATTTTCGAATGCGTTCAACTTTGTTTCTATATCTCTTGTTGTTTTCCAGCTTTCACACGCATGTATCTATGTATTATGTATCTACAATACCTGATATATCTACAAGACCTGATGTATCTACAATACTTGATGTATCTACAATACCTGATATATCTACAATACCTGATGTATCTACAATACCTGATATATCTACAATACTTGATGTATCTACAATACCTGATGTATCTACAATACCTGATGTATCTACAATATTTGATGTATCTACAATATTTGATGTATCTACAATATTTGATATATCTACAATATTTGATGTATCTACAAGACCTGATGTATCTACAATACTTGATGTATCTACAATACTTGATGTATCTACAATACCTGATGTATCTACAATACTTGATGTATCTACAATACTTGATGTATCTACAATACTTGATGTATCTACAATACCTTGTGAATCTTGCGCCGCTGTGGTTTCTTCAACTACAAATGTAAATTTCTTGTTTGGTACCTCAGCTTCTACATCAACAGTTGTTGTCTTTTGCAGTTGTGGTTGTGGTCTTCTTCTCTTTGGTGGTGATGTTGCTGTTGTAGTGACCTCCGTAGATTCGTCTGTTGAAAACAATGAATGCGCTTTCATTAATATCTTTCTTTTCCATAAAACAGGAAACTATAATATGAAGATCTTAATTCACATAATATAATGAAAAAAAATTGAAACAGCCAAGAGAGAACATGAACTTCATTCAGAACATCAAGTTTTAAAACACAATCTCCTGTCTGGAAAAAGAAGTGTTTTTGATATTTAGCTCGGGAAACGCACTCATCGATGTGATTAGTGTCTCTACAAATAGAATGAAATCTCTGCTCAATTTTGTTTCTGTCCACAGGCAAGATATTGATGGTCTCAATAGAAGATGGAATAAGCTGAGGTTACATTTGGTGTGAACTAGAGCCGGCCAAGACTTTTATCCATCTAAACTTACAGGCTACTCATTCCATTAATGTGTGTAAGAATTACAAAAGAAAGGAACTCAAGTCCAGTTCCTTAAATATGTCGTGACGAAATCGGATGCACCAAGCATAACAGTTCAAATACTGCAACTCAACGGTAAACTGCATCCCAAAACAAAATATGTCATATTTTTACATCCACAAATGAGCCATAATTAGGAAAATAGAAATACAAGCCTATCGTTAGAGCGGAGGTAACGGTCTGAATTCATTTAGTTCGTAGCTAAAAAACTTTGATCTAGCTCACATTTTTATCTAATCAGTTAATTCTAACAGGTTGTCCTGATTTAACAAGTCACATGACACATATTTACTTAATGACTGCAGTTATCCTCTTGATCCATTTTATTAAATCCGTGAACTTTCCATTTTCAAATTGTTTTCAACATGAAGTCATATATTTTCATTAAAGGTAAAAGTAAAGTGCGAGACTTGAATCAGCGTCTTAGCACGCAAGTTTTCATCCATATGTGCTCGGCCGCCTACCCAGAAGTGTTCAAAGACTTCTGAATAGTGTCGTTTCAAACATCAAAACTCATGATGCGAGGCGGCATTCCTCACCTTCCTAGAGTAATACCTAGAGGTATATTGACAGAAGACTACTCCCTGTGAGGAGTTTAGGTGAAATAATGAGGTTAGTGAACCAAGGTAGAATATACATGTGTGTTACCGGGGCCTCATTATGAGGGAAGTAAAGAATAGTGACACTGTGACCTTCCAGGCATTTCATAAGAGGCGACAAAGGAGCTTGATCGATGGCTTAACAAGTTGTCATTGTAAAAAATATTGTTATGGAAGTAGTGACGTCTGTAATATGTGCCATTTTGGCACGTAAGGTTTCTGTTTTTTAGATTGTGGTTCTGCCCCATGTGCTGACTTCGACTCAAAAGGACAATAGATAGATAGACAGATCGAACCAAGGTGTTGAAGTATGAAGACAATTTATGGAATAAAGATGTAGAGAAGGAACGAAACGGACGGGTTTCCAAATTATTTCAGCAAGGTTTCAAAGTTCTTAACATTGCAAATACTGGTCATAGCGTTGATAAAAACTGAATATATAATGTAAGGAATTGTAATTGTCTGTGTTAAACTGTACAGAAATAAACATATATCATCATCATTAAGTACCGGGCCTGTTGGCGTAGGTGTCTCTCCACAACTTTTGATCACGGCTGTCATTTAATTGCTGAATTATTCCATCTTTTCTCTTCTCATTACATGGCCAAAAAATTACGATTGTTTCATCCTAATATTGGAAATTAGCTCTCTTTTTGCTTTGACCTCTTTCAGAACATTTTCATTACTAACTTTTGTATACATCTACTTTACTGCAACTTACAAAACTTTCTGCCTTGTATGTGTGTGTGTGTGTGCTTGCGTGTGTATGTGTTATTTATCACATAACTTACATTTTCAAGAATAATTACTGGTTGTTGCCTACTATGGGGTAGTTACCATATTTTATTTCGCTTAAAGAACATTTGAAAACAGTCAATGCTGATCTACACTACCAAGCTCTATAGCAAAGCAGTGATAAAATAGTTGTCTGTTTTTTTATTTGGTTATTTGGTTATGGAAGGCCTCGGTATCACTGCAAACGAATTAAAATCCATAATTACTCAAACGCCCGTGCCAGTGGAATCATCCGGATTACTAACTCATCTCCCAAACAAAGAAAGGTAGATGTAGTCCCCATCATAGCAGTCTCAGCACATGCAAAAAGACATAAGGCGACACCGCACAGAAAGTTAACACAGCCAACTGTTACCTGTCATACGATATCAGCATTCATCTGTTGTCTGTTTATGTGTATTTATGTTTTTAATACCTTCTTACTAACATAATATTGCTTCAGTTTCTGGAGAAAGTTATTTTAAATTATTTGTATAAAGAAAACAGCTCTTGAACCGACCAATGTAAAGATGATAATTATTTGTATAAAGAAAACAGCTCTTGAACCGAACAATGTAAAGATTATCAGTATTTGTATAAAGAAAACAGCTCTTGAACCGAGCAATGTAAAGATTATCAGTATTTGTATAAAGAAAACAGCTCTTGAACCGAGCAATGTAAAGATTATCAGTATTTGTATAAAGAAAACAGCCCTTGAACCGAGCAATGTAAAGATGACCAATATTTGTATAAAGAAAACAGCCCTTGAACCGAGCAATGTAAAGATTATCAGTATTTGTATAAAGAAAACAGTTCTTGAACCGAGCAATGTAAAGATTATCAGTATTTGTATAAAGAAAACAGCTCTTGAACCGAGCAATGTAAAGATTATCAGTATTTGTATAAAGAAAACAGCTCTTGAACCGAGCAATGTAAAGATGACCAGTATTTGTATAAAGAAAACAGCTCTTGAACCGAGCAATGTAAAGATTATCAGTATTTGTATAAAGAAAACAGCTCTTGAACCGAGCAATGTAAAGATGACCAGTATTTGTATAAAGAAAACAGCTCTTGAACCGAGCAATGTAAAGATTATCAGTATTTGTATAAAGAAAACAGCTCTTGAACCGAGCAATGTAAAGATGACCAGTATTTGTATAAAGAAAACAGCTCTTGAACCGAGCAATGTAAAGATTATCAGCATTTGTATAAAGAAAACAGCTCTTGAACCGAGCAATGTAAAGATTATCAGTATTTGTATAAAGAAAACAGCTCTTGAACCGAGCAATGTAAAGATTATCAGTATTTGTATAAAGAAAACAGCCCTTGAACCGAGCAATGTAAAGATGACCAATATTTGTATAAAGAAAACAGCTCTTGAACCGAGCAATGTAAAGATTATGAGTATTTGTATAAAGAAAACAGCTCTTGAACCAAGCAATGTAAAGATGACCAGTATTTGTATAAAGAAAACAGCTCTTGAACCGAGCAATGTAAAGATGACCAATATTTGTATAAAGAAAACAACACTTAAACAGTGCAATGTAAAGATGACCAGTATTTGTATACAGAAAACAACACTTAAACAGTGCAATGTAAAGATGACCAGTATTTGTATAAAGAAAACAACACTTAAACAGTGCAATGTAAAGATGACCAGTATTTGTATAAAGAAAACAACACTTAAACAGTGCAATGTAAAGATGACCAATATTTGTATGAAGAAAACAACACTTAAACAGTGCAATGTAAAGATGACCAATATTTGTATGAAGAAAACAACACTTAAACAGTGCAATGTAAAGATGACCAGTATTTTCACAAACATTCTCAATTTAAAATAGTTTATTGAGCTTTTATTTTCAATATTTGTTATCCCAGTCCAGGTACAGTGAAAAGATGTTCCTATGGTTACCTAGCCCTAAATGGATACATCGATTTTTATCGGTAAGAACATTGTTTAATGCTGACCATATGAAACCAAAAATGTACCGATGATCATAATAATATGGGGACTAACATCGTGCTCACTATACGTTTCCCTTGAGCCATGAGGGCTCTTTTCTTTCTATGTTCCCATTACATGGCCAAAAAAATTATTATTGTTTCTTCCTAATGTTGGATACTAACTCTCTTTTTGCTTTGGCCTCTTTCAAAACTTATTGATTCTTCTTAGTTGTCCATAGTATTCTCAAAATTCTTCTGTAAAACCACATTTCTACAGACTCCAGTGATTTTCTTGTCTGTTGTTCTATTATCTATGATTTACATCCATATGTTAAGACTGGCTCTACATAACATAAAACAAAATAAAGAAATAATAACATAAAGAAATGTAACCGTTCTGAACCGTCTGTACTCTTGTCTAACGATTGTGTTTATGCTACTGGTATTAACCTGTATATAGTATCTGGTGTATCTATAGTAATTGATTTATTTACCTTTTGTATGTACAGTACTTAATGTATCTACAATTCATGGTATATCACCAATTCATGGTGTATCTACAATACATGGTGTATCTACAATAACCGTTGCATCTACAATACCTGATGTATCTACAATACCTGATATATCTACAATACCTGATGTATCTACAATATCTGATATATCTACAATACCTGATATATCTACAATACTTGATATATCTACAATACCTGATATATCTACAATACTTGATGTATCTACAATACCTGATGTATCTACAATACCTGATGTATCTACAATACCTGATGTATCTACAATACCTGATGTATCTACAATATCTGATATATCTACAATACCTGATGTATCTACAATACCTGATATATCTACAATACCTGATATATCTACAATACCTGATGTATCTACAATACCTGATGTATCTACAATACCTGATGTATCTACAATACCTGATGTATCTAAAATACCTGATGTATCTACAATACCTGATGTATCTACAATACGTGATGTATCTACAATACCTGATGTATCTACAATACCTGATGTATCTACAATACCTGATGTATCTACAATACCTGATGTATCTACAATTCCTGATATATCTACAATACCTGATATATCTACAATATCTGACGTATCTACAATACCTGATATATCTACAATATCCGGTGTATCTACAATACCTGATGTATCTACAATACCTGATGTATCTACAATACTTGATGTATCTACATGACCTGATGTATCTACAATACCTGATATATCTACAATATCTGATGTATCTACAATACCTGATATATCTACAATACTTGATATATCTACAATACTTGATGTATCTACAATACCTGATGTATCTACAATACTTGATGTATCTACAATACTTGATGTATCTACAATACCTGATGTATCTACAATACTTGATGTATCTACAATACTTGATGTATCTACAATACTTGATGTATCTACAATACTTGATGTATCTACAATACTTGATGTATCTACAATACCTGATGTATCTACAATACTTTATGTATCTACAATACCTGATATATCTACAAGACCTGATGTATCTACAATACCTGATATATCTACAATACCTGATGTATCTACAATACTTGATGTATCTACAATACTTGATGTATCTACAATACCTGATGTATCTACAATACCTGATGTATCTACAATATTTGATGTATCTACAATATTTGATGTATCTACAATATTTGATATATCTACAATATTTGATGTATCTACAAGACCTGATGTATCTACAATACTTGATGTATCTACAATACCTGATGTATCTACAATACTTGATGTATCTACAATACTTGATGTATCTACAATACTTGATGTATCTACAATACCTTGTGAATCTTGCGCCGCTGTGGTTTCTTCAACTACAAATGTAAATTTCTTGTTTGGTACCTCAGCTTCTACATCAACAGTTGTTGTCTTTTGCAGTTGTGGTTGTGGTCTTCTTCTCTTTGGTGGTGATGTTGCTGTTGTAGCGACCTCCCAAGATTGCCCTGTTGAAAACAATGAATGCGCTTTCATTAATATCTTTCTTTTCCATAAAACAGGAAACTATAATATGAAGATTTTAATTCACATAATATAATGAAAAAAAATTGAAACAGCCAAGAGAGAACATGAACTTCATTCAGAACATCAAGTTTTAAAACACAATCTCCTCTGGAAAAAGAAGTGTTTTTGATATTTAGCTCGGGAAACGCACTCATCGATGTGATTAGTGTCTCTACAAATAGAATGAAATCTCTGCTCAATTTTGTTTCTGTCCACAGGCAAGATATTGATGGTCTCAATAGAAGATGGAATAAGCTGAGGTTACATTTGGTGTGAACTAGAGCCGGCCAAGACTTTTATCCATCTAAACTTACAGGCTACTCATTCCATTAATGTGTGTAAGAATTACAAAAGAAAGGAACTCAAGTCCAGTTCCTTAAATATGTCGTGACGAAATCGGATGCACCAAGCATAACAGTTCAAATACTGCAACTCAACGGTAAACTGCATCCCAAAACAAAATATGTCATATTTTTACATCCACAAATGAGCCATAATTAGGAAAATAGAAATACAAGCCTATCGTTAGAGCGGAGGTAACGGTCTGAATTCATTTAGTTCGTAGCTAAAAAACTTTGATCTAGCTCACATTTTTATCTAATCAGTTAATTCTAACAGGTTGTCCTGATTTAACAAGTCACATGACACATATTTACTTAACGACTGCAGTTATCCTCTTGATCCATTTTATTAAATCCGTGAACTTTCCATTTTCAAATTGTTTTCAACATGAAGTCATATATTTTCATTAAAGGTAAAAGTAAAGTGCGAGACTTGAATCAGCGTCTTAGCACGCAAGTTTTCATCCATATGTGCTCGGCCGCCTACCCAGAAGTGTTCAAAGACTTCTGAATAGTGTCGTTTCAAACATCAAAACTCATGATGCGAGGCGGCATTCCTCACCTTCCTAGAGTAATACCTAGAGGTATATTGACAGAAGACTACTCCCTGTGAGGAGTTTAGGTGAAATAATGAGGTTAGTGAACCAAGGTAGAATATACATGTGTGTTACCGGGGCCTCATTATGAGGGAAGTAAAGAATAGTGACACTGTGACCTTCCAGGCATTTCATAAGAGGCGACAAAGGAGCTTGATCGATGGCTTAACAAGTTGTCATTGTAAAAAATATTGTTATGGAAGTAGTGACGTCTGTAATATGTGCCATTTTGGCACGTAAGGTTTCTGTTTTTTAGATTGTGGTTCTGCCCCATGTGCTGACTTCGACTCAAAAGGACAATAGATAGATAGACAGATCGAACCAAGGTGTTGAAGTATGAAGACAATTTATGGAATAAAGATGTAGAGAAGGAACGAAACGGACGGGTTTCCAAATTATTTCAGCAAGGTTTCAAAGTTCTTAACATTGCAAATACTGGTCATAGCGTTGATAAAAACTGAATATATAATGAAAGGAATTGTAATTGTCTGTGTTAAACTGTACAGAAATAAACATATATCATCATCATTAAGTACCAGGCCTGTTGGCGTAGGTGTCTCTCCACAACTTTTGATCACGGCTGTCATTTAATTGCTGAATTATTCCATCTTTTCTCTTCTCATTACATGGCCAAAAAATTACGATTGTTTCATCCTAATATTGGAAATTAGCTCTCTTTTTGCTTTGACCTCTTTCAGAACATTTTCATTACTAACTTTTGTATACATCTACTTTACTGCAACTTACAAAACTTTCTGCCTTGTATGTGTGTGTGTGTGTGTGCTTGCGTGTGTATGTGTTATTTATCACATAACTTACATTTTCAAGAATAATTACTGATGGGGTAGTTACCATATTTTATTTCGCTTAAAGAACATTTGAAAACAGTCAATGCTGATCTACACTACCAAGCTCTATAGCAAAGCAGTGATAAAATAGTTGTCTGTTTTTTTATTTGGTTATGGAAGGCCTCGGTATCACTGCAAACGAATTAAAATCCATAATTGCTCAAACGCCCGTGCCAGTGGAATCATCCGGATTACTAACTCATCTCCCAAACAAAGAAAGGTAGATGTAGTCCCCATCATAGCAGTCTCAGCACATGCAAAAAGACATAAGGCGACACCGCACAGAAAGTTAACACAGCCAACTGTTACCTGTCATACGATATCAGCATTCATCTGTTGTCTGTTTATGTGTATTTATGTTTTTAATACCTTCTTACTAACATAATATTGCTTCAGTTTCTGGAGAAAGTTATTTTAAATTATTTGTATAAAGAAAACAGCTCTTGAACCGACCAATGTAAAGATGATAATTATTTGTATAAAGAAAACAGCTCTTGAACCGAGCAATGTAAAGATTATCAGTATTTGTATAAAGAAAACAACACTTAAACAGTGCAATGTAAAGATGACCAGTATTTGTATAAATAAAACAGCTCTTGAACCGAGCAATGTAAAGATGACCAATATTTGTATAAAGAAAACAACACTTAAACAGTGCAATGTAAAGATGACCAGTATTTGTATACAGAAAACAACACTTAAACAGTGCAATGTAAAGATGACCAGTATTTGTATAAAGAAAACAACACTTAAACAATGCAATGTAAAGATGACTAGTATTTGTATAAAGAAAACAACACTTAAACAGTGCAATGTAAAGATGACCAATATTTGTATGAAGAAAACAACACTTAAACAGTGCAATGTAAAGATGACCAATATTTGTATAAAGAAAACAACACTTAAACAGTGCAATGTAAAGATGACCAATATTTGTATGAAGAAAACAACACTTAAACAGTGCAATGTAAAGATGACCAGTATTTTCACAAACATTCTCAATTTAAAATAGTTTATTGAGCTTTTATTTTCAATATTTGTTATCCCAGTCCAGGTACAGTGAAAAGATGTTCCTATGGTTACCTAGCCCTAAATGGATACATCGATTTTTATCGGTAAGAACATTGTTTAATGCTGACCATATGAAACCAAAAATGTACCGATGATCATAATAATATGGGGACTAACATCGTGCTCACTATACGTTTCCCTTGAGCCATGAGGGCTCTTTTCTTTCTGTGTTCCCATTACATGGCCAAAAAAATTATTATTGTTTCTTCCTAATGTTGGATATTAACTCTCTTTTTGCTTTGGCCTCTTTCAAAACTTATTGATTCTTCTTAGCTGTCCATAGTATTCTCAAAATTCTTCTGTAAAACCACATTTCTACAGACTCCAGTGATTTTCTTGTCTGTTGTTCTATTGTCTATGATTTACATCCATATGTTAAGACTGGCTCTACATAAAATTTAAGAACACTTTTTCTTGTTTCTATTGTCAAAAAAATAGATTGCACAGTACCTTCCTCATTTTTTGAAAAGCTGCTTTTGCCTGAGCCATTCTGCATCTCACCTCTGTTGTACATCTACCATCTGAGGTTAACATTGTTAACATATATTCAAATTCATTGACTGTTTTAACATTGTTTCACTTGTCTTTATTTTGCATTGCTTTGATTTCTTTTTCTTTGTTGTTATTACTTCTATGTATGTGTTATTAAGGTTGGGTCCTTTCTTTCTATAAAGAAATTTAACCGTTCTGAACCGTCTATACTCTTGTCTAACGATTGTGTTTATGCTACTGGTATTAACCTGTATATAGTATCTGGTGTATCTAGAGTACTTGATTTATTTACCTTTTGTTTGTACAGTACTTAATGTATCTACAATTCATGATATATCTACAATTACCGTTGCATCTACAATATCTGATGTATCTACAATACCTGATGTATCTACAATACTTGATGTATCTACAATACCTGATGTATCTACAATACTTGATGTATCTACAATACCTGATGTATCTACAATACCTGATGTATCTACAATACCTGATGTATCTACAATACCTGATGTATCTACAATACTTGATGTATCTACAATACCTGATGTATCTACAATACTTGATGTATCTACAATACCTGATGTATCTACAATACCTGATGTATCTACAATACCTGATGTATCTACAATACTTGATGTATCTACAATACCTGATGTATCTACAATACCTGATGTATCTACAATACCTGATGTATCTACAATACCTGATGTATCTACAATACTTGATGTATCTACAATACCTGATGTATCTACAATACATGATGTATCTACAATACCTGATGTATCTACAATACTTGATGTATCTACAATACCTGATGTATCTACAATACCTGATGTATCTACAATATGTGATGTATCTACAATACCTGATGTGTCTACAATACCTGATGTATCTACAATACTTGATGTATCTACAATACCTGATATATCTACAATACCTGATGTATCTACAATACCTGATGTATCTACAATACTTGATGTATCTACAATACCTGATGTATCTACAATATTTGATGTATCTACAATACCTGATGTATCTACAATACTTGATGTATCTACAATACTTGATGTATCTACAATCCCTGATGTATCTACAATACTTGATTATCTACAATACCTGATGTATCTACAATACCTGATGTATCTACAATACTTGATGTATCTACAATACTTGATGTATCTACAATACTTGATGTATCTACAATACTTGATGTATCTACAATACCTGATATATTCTTGGTTGGTACCTCAGCTTCTACATCAACAGTTGTTGTCTTTTGCAGTTGTGGTTGTGGTCTTCTTCTCTTTGGTGGTGATGTTGCTGTTGTAGCGACCTCCCAAGATTGCCCTGTTGAAAACAATGAATGCGCTTTCATTAATATCTTTATTTTCCATAAAACAGGAAACTATAATATGAAGATTTTAATTCACATAATATAATGAAAAAAAATTGAAACAGCCAAGAGAGAACATGAACTTCATTCAGAACATCAAGTTTTAAAACACAATCTCCTGTCTGGAAAAAGAAGTGTTTTTGATATTTAGCTCGGGAAATGCACTCATCGATGTGATTAGTGTCTCTACAAATAGAATGAAATCTCTGCTCAATTTTGTTTCTGTCCACAGGCAAGATATTGATGGTCTCAATAGAAGATGGAATAAGCTGAGGTTACATTTGGTGTGAACTAGAGCCGGCCAAGACTTTTATCCATCTAAACTTACAGGCTACTCATTCCATTAATGTGTGTAAGAATTACAAAAGAAAGGAACTCAAGTCCAGTTCCTTAAATATGTCGTGACGAAATCGGATGCACCAAGCATAACAGTTCAAATACTGCAACTCAACGGTAAACTGCATCCCAAAACAAAATATGTCATATTTTTACATCCACAAATGAGCCATAATTAGGAAAATAGAAATACAAGCCTATCGTTAGAGCGGAGGTAACGGTCTGAATTCATTTAGTTCGTAGCTAAAAAACTTTGATCTAGCTCACATTTTTATCTAATCAGTTAATTCTAACAGGTTGTCCTGATTTAACAAGTCACATGACACATATTTACTTAACGACTGCAGTTATCCTCTTGATCCATTTTATTAAATCCGTGAACTTTCCATTTTCAAATTGTTTTCAACATGAAGTCATATATTTTCATTAAAGGTAAAAGTAAAGTGCGAGACTTGAATCAGCGTCTTAGCACGCAAGTTTTCATCCATATGTGCTCGGCCGCCTATCCAGAAGTGTTCAAAGACTTCTGAATAGTGTCGTTTCAAACATCGAAACTCATGATGCGAGGCGGCATTCCTCACCTTCCTAGAGTAAAACCCTGGTGCCCACTTCTACCAGCGGCTGGGTCGACCGTGAGGGTATTTATTTTCCAACCACGAGTACAACTCACACTGTTTCCAACGGGAATCGAACGCTGCTTGTCCGAACGTCGGTAGCCCAGTCGGGTGGTTTTCCAAACTAGGCTACCGAGACTGGCATATATATTGTCATATATAAACATATTTTCATTGTACAGAGCTAGATACAATTATATATATATATATATATATATATATATATATATATATATATATATATATATATATATATATATATATATATATATATATCTATCTATCTATCTATCTATCTATCTATCTATCTATCTATCTATCTATCTATCTATCTATCTATCTATCTATCTATCTATCTATCTATCTATCTATCTATCTATCTATCTATCTATCTATCTATCTATCTATCTATCTATCTATCTATCTATCTATCTATCTATCTATCTATCTATCTATCTATCTATCTATCTATCTATCTATCTATCTATCTATCTATCTATCTATCTATCTATCTATCTATCTATCTATCTATCTATCTATCTATCTATCTATCTATCTATCTATCTATCTATCTATCTATCTATCTATCTATCTATCTATCTATCTATCTATCTATCTATCTATCTATCTATCTATCTATCTATCTATCTATCTATCTATCTATCTATCTATCTATCTATCTATCTATCTATCTATCTATCTATCTATCTATCTATCTATCTATCTATCTATCTATCTATCTATCTATCTATCTATCTATCTATCTATCTATCTATCTATCTATCTATCTATCTATCTATCTATCTATCTATCTATCTATCTATCTATCTATCTATCTATCTATCTATCTATCTATCTATCTATCTATCTATCTATCTATCTATCTATCTATCTATCTATCTATCTATCTATCTATCTATCTATCTATCTATCTATCTATCTATCTATCTATCTATCTATCTATCTATCTATCTATCTATCTATCTATCTATCTATCTATCTATCTATCTATCTATCTATCTATCTATCTATCTATCTATCTATCTATCTATCTATCTATCTATCTATCTATCTATCTATCTATCTATCTATCTATCTATCTATCTATCTATCTATCTATCTATCTATCTATCTATCTATCTATCTATCTATCTATCTATCTATCTATCTATCTATCTATCTATCTATCTGTCTATCTGTCTATCTGTCTATCTGTCTATCTGTCTATCTGTCTATCTGTCTATCTGTCTATCTGTCTATCTGTCTATCTGTCTATCTGTCTATCTGTCTATCTGTCTATCTGTCTATCTGTCTATCTGTCTATCTGTCTATCTGTCTATCTGTCTGTCTGTCTATCTATCTATCTATTGACCTTTTGAGCCGTAGACGGCCCATAGGGCGTAGACGAAGATACTCCTTCTCTTATCTGAATTTTTGTTCTAGCAGTTTTCAATTCTTTTAAAGATATTTTGTCAAATCTCGCCATTTGCCTCTGTTCTGTGCAAGCAGCTCTATCACATTGAGGGAGCCGATTTCTGCTGCTCTTGCCTCTCTCATCAATGTTCTTCTCAGTGTCTCTCTGGGCCTTCGTCTTTTCATCTTCCTATTAGTGGTTGATTGACGATTTCTCTAATTTCCTCAATTGTTTTGAATTCGTTCCTCGCTATACCAAGTATTTTCCTTGGACATTTATTTTTTATTGCGTTCAACTTCGTTTCTATGTCTCTTGTTGTTTTCCAGCTTTCACGCACATACGTCAGGGTTGATAGTACATTTGATTTGAATAATCTAAGTTTAGTGTTTGTGCTGATGAGTTTTGATTTCCACATCCTTTCAAGGCTTCTGAAAGACATTGCTGCTTTAGCTATTCTGATTCTAATTTCTTTACTTGTATCCCCTTCTCGATCAATGTGACTTCCAAGATAAAGTGATCGATCTCTTCCACTGGTTTGTTTTCCATGTATATTTTGTCATCTGTTGGAATTAAGCTTTCCATGACTTTAGTCTTTTCATGATTGATCTCAAGCCCAATTTTGCTGGCTATTGATGATAGTTCATTTGTGTTTTCCTGCATTGGTTTTATCTGACTGCTCATGAAAACTATGCCATCAGCAAAGTCGAGGTCCTCCAAATGGTCTCCTTGTATCCATTCGATGTCTTTGTTACCAGTGCAGCATTTCTTCATTATGAAGTCCATAACAATTCCACATAACAAGGGAGACAAAATACATCCTTGTTTAACCCCAGTTATAATTATATAAACATGAATATTTGACAAGAAAAGAGAATAGAACATTTAAATCTTTGAAATGTGGATTTATAGAAGAATACGAATAATTGAATGGAAATAAAAGAAAAGGAACGATTAACTCTTAAAACAACTAAAAATAAAAAATAACTATTAAATACAATTCAAACAAAACAAATTATATTTTTGGGTCATGTTAAAAGACACAGCAGCCTACTAAAAGTAATCTTGGAAGGAAAAATACAAGGTAGAAGAGGCAGAGTCAGACGAAGATTAACATGGACGAGTAACATCAAAAGATGGACAAGTCAGTCTGTGACAAATTGCACCAACAAAGCGGAATGGCGCTCCGTGGTAACCGACCTTCGATGCGGAGACAGCAGTCAGTGATAATGTGCTACAAAGGAAACAGCTCAGTTCAGTACTTTTGGAAATCCAATCTATGAGGGATCAAATTCCTAAGTTTTCTTGCAATAAGTTAGTGGTTCAATTGTTTTCTTGGAGAGAGTGCAAATGAAAAGAAAAACGAATACTACTAATGTCTTTGATGATCTACCGATGGTTTTTCTGAATATAGAACTTCAGGTAGTTGAAACAAGGTATAGGGAGAGCTGACAGAATAGATCTTCAACAAGGAAACAGGAATTGATGATTAAGAGGAAAATATAAAATATGAGGAAAGAAAGGGAATTATTAATGCAAACAGGACGGGAAATTTATACATAGCTTTCATTGACTAGGAAAAAGTATTCGACCGAGTAAACAGAGAACAACTATAGGAGATACAAACAACAAACGGAGTAAGCCAACATCTAACAACATAACTAAAAGTCTCAAATTTAACAGCTGCACAGACAGAACAGCACCAGGCTGCACAGACAGAACAGCATCAGGCTGCACAGACAGAACAGCACCAGGCTGCACAGACAGAACAGCACCAGGCTGCACAGACAGAACAGCACCAGGCTGCACAGACAGAACAGCATCAGGCTGCACAGACAGAACAGCACCAGGCTGCACAGACAGAACAGCACCAGGCTGCACAGACAGTACAGCACCAGGCTGCGCAGACCACTTTGAAGTTAGACCTGGAGTGAGACAAGGGTGGGTGCTATCTTCCCAATTGTTTATTACATACATGGACTATATATGCAAGTTAGCCAAACCATCGGAGACAGAGGAGAATAACGAGCATATATTTGTAGATGACCAGGCACTAATTCATGGACACATAGAAAACCTACAGGAACATTTAAATAAACTTAACAGTACAAGCACTCAACATCAACAAAACATATGTCGTGAAAGTCGCAAAAGAGAAACTTGATCATCATCAAGTACCAGGCCTGCTGGCATAGGTGATCATGTCTCTCCACAACTTTTGATCACGACAGTTATTTATCATTTCTGTTGTTGACCTTCTGCCAAGCCATTCTCTTAAGCTGTCTGGTATGTTTTCTTTTTGCTTCCCTCTATCTCTTCGTCCCTCAATTTTCCCAATTGTTACAATATATTCCAGCTGTTCTCTTCTCATTATATGACCAAAAAATGATGATTGTTACGAGAAATTTACAATCAACATAACAATGGACGGCGGAGAACTTTCACAAGCAATTTAAATATCTCAGGAGTCTAATAACAGATGACAATTCACAAGCAGCAGAAATAGACTCAAGATGCAACAAAGCTTATCAAATCATTGGACAGCTATCATCACTATTGTACAACAAGGAAATAACCGTAGAGGCAAAACGGGCACTGTACAATTTCTTCATTCCAAGGTAATGCTACCAATGCCAGACCTGGATCATACATGCAAAAACAATAAGAAAAATAACCACTACCGAGATAAAATGTGTTAGACAAATGAAAGGAAACAGCGTGAGATTTCTTCTTCTGCTGTGATCATGGCTCATTCTGACTAGGACTCCAGACTCTCTTATGAAGGCAGCTGCCTGTTTAAGTGATTCTGTTGTCCCGTATAGTTTCTCTTCCATGGAGGTGGGCATGGGCTACGTTGACCTCCTCAGGTCTATGTCCAGGGGGCAATCCTGTAAAATGTGTTTTGTTGTCATGTTATCCAGGGTACAGCGCATTGACTGATAGTTCCTATTTTCAGTTTGGTATTAAAGTATAGAAAAAAAGAATATTAAAGTAGAGAAAACAGAATATTAAAGAAGATAAAACAGAAAACTGTCCAGTAGAGAAATGGAGGTGGTTGATTGAACACAACCAGGTAGAAAACAAAAATTTTTACCAAACAATGTTTACTGTAGAATAAATATATCTTCAACATCGTAAGTTAGGAAACACAATAACGATGATTTCATACCTCTACTTACAACAACTCTCGCTTCAGCATGTTTCACTTTGTGCCCTCTATCGTTATCCCAACCACTCGCCACACAGATGTACACGCCAAGGTCATCAAGGCCGAAATTATGGACAATAATCTCAAAATAAGCTTCTGTTTTCGACTGGAATAGAAGTGAGTTACCGTTATTATTTCTACAAATATCTTGTCATTGTCACCTGATCACTGGAACATTATTCGAAGCACTTCTGAAAGACTAACCAGTGATTAGTTGTCCCATAAAAGTGCAAACACTAATATTTTCATTAGCTCGCTGGTTATATGCCCTTCTAATCTATCCTATCAGTCTTCCTATTCCTTGTTCCCAACATGACTCCCGATATCCAAACCTCATTTCTATACGCTCTTACCTTTCATAATATATTTCACACTTTTACCTTTCATAATATATTCCACACTTTTACCTTTCATAATATATTTCACACTTTTACCTTTCATAATATATTTCACACTTTTACCTTTCATAATATATTTCACACTTTTTCTTTAAACACAGACGACGGGGAAATGTCTGGTTGACGTAGACAAAGAAGAAAGAATAAACCACTGCATGAATCTGCTGCTACTTATCGCAGAGTGTAACAAGTGTGGCTCACACTGAGCATATTGGTCTCATCTGCTCTCTTATTGTATTTCCTCAACATCACAGAGCAGAAGCCTCTTGTAACATGGAGACTGTTTTACTTAGATATAAATTATACAATTAAAGTAAATAGAGAAAATGTGTAAATAAAAATATAATCCCAATTAATGCACAAACGATTTTAAACAATAATTTTAGAATCAAATAGAGAGCAAATAAAATGTATTGTATCAGCTGTTAGATGAGTTAACTCCCGTTGCAACAAATTCTTACTATTATCTGTATCAACAGCTCTGTGGGTCATACAATCATTAACAATTCTGAACAGCGATTTTATTTAGGGGAGGAATGGAAGAAGTCGGTGTGAAGTCTTGCTGACCATATCACTCACAAATGTAGAGAAAGTGAAGGTAACATCTATCTATCTATCTATTGACCTTTCGAGCCGTAACCGGCCCATAGGGCGTAGACCAAGATACACCTTCTCCTATATGAATTTTTGTTCTAGCAGTTTTCTTTTAAAGATATTTTATCAAATCTCGCCATCTGTCTCTGTTCTGTGCAAGCAGTTCTATCTCATTGAGGGAGCCGATTCCTGCTGCTCTTGCCTCTCTCATCAATGTTCTTCTCAGTGTCTCCCTGGGTCTTCCTCTTTTTCTTTTACCTGTTGTTTCCCATATGAGGGCTTGCTTTGCTATTCGATTATTATCTCTTCTCATCACATGTCCAACGTATGACCATCGTCTTTTCTTTATTACTGAAGATATTAGTGGTTGATTGGCGATTTCTCTAATTTCCTCGTTTGTTTTGAATTCGTTCCATTCTATACCAAGTATTTTCCTTAGACATTTATTTTCGAATGCGTTCAACTTTGTTTCTATATCTCTTGTTGTTTTCCAGCTTTCACACGCATACGTAAGGGTTGATAGTACATTTGATTTGAATAGCCTAAGTTTTGTGTTTGTGCTAATGAGTTTTGATTTCCACAACTTTTCAAGGCTTCTGAAAGACATTGCTGCTTTAGCCAGTCTGATTCTAATTTCTTTGCTCGTATCCCCCCTTCTCGAAGGTAACATGCAGGCACTAATATGCTTGTTGAAGGTGTCTTCAAATCCACAACGTTTTCCACATCCATGAGTCGGTGTTTGGGTAAGGAAGGAATAATCTCATTGGGAAAGGCGGAAACAAGAACAAAAGATGTAAGCACTTGATACTGGTATTTTTAAAGAACATTGGGTGGGATATGGGAATGTCCTGATTGCAATGACACTGACCCTTGATGTTAAACTAAAGCCATGAGAAAGCTGCTGAAGTACGAAGCGAGATCTTGAATATGGGATTATTGACTGCCTAACATACAAATATTCCAGGTTGGAAAACTAGAAAACATCAGCCAAGAAATGAAGAGAATGAAATTGAACATCTTGGGAATCTGTGAAATGAGATGGAAAGGAGCAGGATTATTACAACGTGACAGTGGAAATGTAATTTACTCTGGGGGAACCACACACGAAAGAGGAGTAGGCATCATGATAGACAGAGAAAGAAGCAAAACAGTGAAAGGATTTTGGCCAGTATCAGACAGAATTCTGCTAGTAAAATTGAGAAGCAGACCAATGGATATCAACATAATTCAAGTTTATGCACCAACAAGTAATAGCGAAGAAGAAGACATTGACACTTTTTACGAGGAGCTAGAGGCGACCATGGAACAGTGTAAACCCCAAGAAATAACTATTATATTAGGGGATTTCAATGCAAAGGTAGGAACAGTTAAAGTGCAAAATGTGACTGGGGGGCATGGCCTTGGAGAGACGAATGACAGAGGGGATAGATTGATAGATTGGGCAAAGACACATGGAGCCAATGGTGGGGTGTACTAAACACTCCAAGGTATGGTGACAGCTTTACAAATAAAGAACACAACACAATACTGACGTTTCGGCCTGTGGCCTTCTTCAGAATACAGGGACAACGACAACAAGCGGTGAAGCACAATTACTACATGTTAGATGATCAAGTGGGGGGCGAGGAAAGTAGGATGCAGAAATAGGAAAAGAGAGAAATGAGTATTACATGATGAGAGGTATGATGGGCGTCAAAATATATAAAATAGAAAAAGAGAAAAATGTATAATAAATTGTACTTAGCTGAGCTCAGAGCAGGAAAACTGTAATCCGTTCTGAAACAAGTCGGAATGACTAAAAGACAGAGAGCGTGTAAAGAAAGCAACCTGTGACCAAGACAGGTCAGTAAGAAGGCAAACGGATCTAATATCGGGAAAACCAAAAGGGGGGGGGGGGGGGGAAAGGGGGATAGACAAAGACACTCCTGGGATACAACAAGCAATACATATAAATCACTCAACAATGGAAGTGAGAGATCACGCGAGAGGTTAAGAGAAAGAAATTGAATGACACGGCAAAGTAGTGAACTAGGCAAACCGTGAGAGAGATGGACTCTACAGAATGGATGGCCTCGAACTGAAAGAGTTGAGAGGTAGGTCAACGAAAGGAAGGATTGGATACTGGAGGAAGAGATAAGGAGAGGAAGAATAATAAAGCCGGTATAATGAGAAGGGCGATAGAGGGGTGGTCCGGAGGAAGTTAGTCTATCGGGAGGTAGGGAAGTATTAGAGGAGGAGGTATGGAGAGGAGGGATAAGAAGCAGGTATGTGAAAACTGGATAGGGGGAGAGGCGGTAGGTCAGAAGTGAATGGAAAAACAGAAAAAGAGAAAGTCTGGAAGAAGTGGAGCAATAGGGGATGGTGTGCAAAAGGTATGAACCATAGGAGGTAAAGAAGTAGGGAAATGATAGAACAAAGGGGGGAATGAAAGTGGGCATCAGGATAAGGGGGATACTGGAATAGTAGGTATAGATGAGTAGTGACTACAAGTGAATAGAGAGGAGAGGGGTGAGCTAGGAGTAGATCAGCAGAGTGGTGGTAGGAAGGACGAGGAACAATAGAGGTGGGCAGAGAGATCGTACGTACAGTCCAGGTGGAGAGGTGATATAGTGATAAAGAGGTAAAGGACATGAAGGTAGTCAGAAGAGAAAAAGGTGTGGGGAGGGGGGGGGTTTGGATGAAGAAGGCAAGATGGGGGTTACTCAAAGAGGATATGAAAAGCAGGGATGGAAGAAGAGAAATAGGAAGAGAGGTCTATAGGTGGGAGGGTGGAGTCGGAGGCAGGAGGGTCCTCAGAGGGACAGGGATACATTGATGCCACGAGGGGTGAGGCAGCCCCAACGAACGATCAGACGGTGCTCAAGAGTGAGCCGACTGTGGTGATCAGAGGAGCATGATATTAGGCCAGTTACCAAGACATCAGTCTTACCTCGATGGCCCCTCGAGTTAAAGTGGGCTGCTACAGGAGTGTCCGCTTCTCGGGTGATGTCATTCAAGTGTTCACGGCACCTATCGCCAATTCTACGACCTGACTGACCGATGTAGGTCAACTTGCATCGCTTACAAATGATGGCATAAATGATGTTCCGCAATGTGCAAGTGAATCCCTCTCTGATCTCGAAAGGACCATTAGGGAAGAGGACAGTGTCGGTCTGGAGAACGTGGTCACAAGTTTTACATACTCTCCGGTTGCAGCGGATAGTGCCTCGATGGCTGAAGTGGTCAGCAGGAAGACGACCCCTGACAAGAAAGTCTCGGAGGTTCCGGTCACGTCTAAAGGCCACTAGTGGTGGGTCAGGGAAGAGCAGACGAGTAGTAGGGTCAGATCGGAGAATAGGGAGGTAGCGGTGGATGGTCCTAATAGCGGCGTAGTGGTGAGGGTGATGGGTGAGAGCGAGCACTACTCTATCAGAGGGGGGATGAGTAGAGGGGGTAAGAGCAGACTGACGTGAAGTGAGGAGAACTCGACGCAGGGCAGGGAGGAGAGCTGATTCTGGATAAAGGCGTCGGCGGAAGAAATCAAGCATGAGGTGGGCATTGTGAAGGAAATCTTCATCGTCTCGGCAAAGGCGACGAAGTCTGAGAATATGGAAGAGAGTTCTTGCAGGATGTAGGATGAGAGGAGTCGTAGCGGAGGAAACTATGGGAGTCAGTGGCCTTGTAGAAGACCGAGGTGAGAAGATGAGAGGTGCCCAAGGAGACTAGGATGTCCAGGAAAGATACGGAGGAGGTGGAGATGTGGAAGGTGATGTGGATAGAGGGGTGGAAATGTCCGACATATTCAATGAAACGGGAGATCTCATCTTCTGGAAGGTCAGACAGACCAATGCAGTCATCAATGTACCTACGATACATAAGGGGAAGAGGGCCCTGGTAGGTTTGGATGATTTGGTGCTCTAGATAACCCATGAAGAGACAAGCATAGCTAGGGCCCATTTTAGTGCCCATTGCCACACCGCTGATCTGGGTGAAGAAATTGCCATTGAACTCGAAAGAGTTGAGGTTCAAGACTAATTCCGCTAGACGGAGGAGGACGCCAGTGGCGATGGAGGGTTGGATCCTACGGTCCAGGAAAAACTGAAGAGTTTGAAGGCCGTCGGAGTGGGGAATAGAAGTATACAGGGAGCAGACATCCATAACGAAGAGGCGGTAGTGACGATCAGGAAGGAGGGTGATAGAGGAAAAGATGTTAAGGGCGTCGTTAGTGTCTTTGACATACGAAGGGAGGCCCATAACTATGGGTTGAAAGACACTGTCGAGGAAGTCAGAAATGAGAACAGTAGGACATGAGATGGAAGAGACAATAGGACGTCCAGGAGAGTCAGGTTTATGTATTTTAGGCAGCATATAAAAAGAGGGTCTGCCCAAGCAGTGGTCAGGAAGGATCATGCTGGAGGAGCTAAAGGGAAGTAATCCATCCTGAATGAAACGGAGGATCGTACGACGCACCACGGCGTTATTAGAGACAGTAGTGTCGTCGGGGGTGGGGAGGTAGAAAGTCGAGTCAGATAATTGTTTATCCCCTTCCCGGATATAAAGGTCTTTCCTCCATACCACCACAGAGCCGCCCTTGTCAGCCGGCCAAAGACACATGATATGATTATAGGTAACACCTGGTTCAAACAACACTCTAGGCGACTGTAGACATGGCAAAGCCCAGACAAAAAAGTACACAATCAAATTGATTTTTATACTGGTACAGATAAGATTCAGGAATGGGCTAACATCTGTTAAAACAAGGCCAGGAGCAGATTGTAATAGTGACCATGTACCAGTAGTTGGAAAGATAAGAATAAAACTGTGGAAGGCACAGAAATCACCAAGAAATATAAAATTAGAACTAGATATGCTAAGAGTAGATAAACAGATGAGTCATAAGTACAGCACGATAGTACAAAATAGATATAATGCTATTGAGAAAATACAGGACATCCAGAAGCAGTGGGAAATGCTCAAACAATCGATTAAACAAACATCAAAAGAAGTAATCCCAGTGACTAAAAGAATCAACAAAAAGAAATGGATGACAGAAGAAATATTACAACTAATAGACGAAAGAAGAAAACATAAGAAAGAAGAACGGACATACAAAATATTGCACAAAGAGATCCAAAACAAGTGCAGTGAAGCAAAGGAAGGATGGTTAAAACAGAAATGTGAAGAAATGGAAAAACAACAAAAGAAAGACTCAAAATTTATGCACAATCAGTTAAATGAATTAACAGGAAGAAAAGAAGTCAAAGTTTCAGGATGTGTGAAATCAAAGGAAGGAAATATAATAATGGGACAGGAGAAGACAATGGAAAGATGGACAGAATATATCAGTCAATGCTATGATGGTGAAAGACCAGAATTAAACAATTCAAATGAAGACACAGGACCACCAATAATGCAGAGTGAAGTGGAGGACACAATTCAACACATGAAAAGAGGCAAAGCTCCAGGTCCTGACAATATAACAATCGAAGAGATAAATGCATTAGGAGAGCTGGGAGTACAAGTCATAACAATATTACTCAATGACATATATAACACTGAACACATACCTGAAGATCTACTAAAATTTATCTTTGTAGCCATACCGAAGAAGTCATGAGCCACTGATTGTGAAGACCATCGCACTATTAGTCTCATGAGCCATATGACTAAAATATTACTAAGAATAATCATGAGACGTGTAAGGAGCAAAATAAAACCAGAAATAAGTGAGGAACAATGTGCAATTGTGGAAGGAAAGTGCACCAATAATGCAATATACATCTTAAGAACATTGATAGAAAGATCTATAGAGGTAAAGAAAGATCTATATATGTGCTTTATAGACTACACGAAAGCATTTGACGAAGTAAAGCATGTGGAAATAATCAATATGCTAGAGAAATTAAACATTGATGGCAAGGATCTGCGAATCATAAAAAAAATGTACTGGCAACAAACAGCAGCTATACGAATTAACAACCAAACAGGACAATTCCAATATATAAATAAAGCAAGGAGTCAGACAAGGCTGTGTTCTGTCGCCGGATTTGTTTTCACTTTACAGCAAATATATTATGAGATCAATAGTAGACAAAAAAGGAATTGAAGTCAACGGTCACAACATAAATAATTTGCGATATGCGGATGACACAGTCTTAATAGTAGAGACAGAGAATGAACTACAAGAAATGATAGACATAATAGTAAAAGAAAGCAACAAGAAAGGTCTCAGTCTGAATAGTAAGAAAACAGAAGTAATGGTTATATCGAAGAAACAATCACCACCATCATGCAGCATAAAAATAAACGAGACAAATCTGAAACAAGTGCAACGTTTCAAATATTTGGGCACAATAATTACATCAGATGGGAGATGCACCACAGAAATAAAAAGCAGAATAGCTCAGTTCAATATAGCATTTCAGAAAATGAAAAATATCTTATGCAACAAATCTATGTCAATAAAAATGAGAAAGAGAGTTCATTAGTGCTATGTAGAACCAATTCTGACCTATGGAAGCGAATCATGGACAGTAGACAAACAAATGAAAAGACGATTAAAGGCCATAGAGATGGGATTTCTCAGAAGAATGTTGAAAGTTCCCTCGACAGCAAAAAGACCAATGAGGAAGTTCTCAAAGAGGCCAACACAAAAAGGGAGCTCTTAAAAAACATCAGAAAGAAGCAATCAACATTTTTTGGGCACATCATGAGAAGTGGAAAGTTGGAATACTTGGTTACAACTGGCAAAATAAAAGGAAAAAGAGATCGGTGACGACAAAGAGAGAAAATACTGGATAGCTTGGTGTCATGGCATGGAAAACAGTCAACATTAGAACTGATACGATGCGCACTGTAGATTGAAGATTGTGGAGGGACATGATCACCTAAGCCAACCGGTATGGCACGTGATGATGATGAACATATAAATGTTGAGGTCATGAACTGTCATTGACGTCAGTTCAAGTTTCACCCCAAATTTTGCACAGGAAACACGACCTGATAAAGCGAAGGTCAAGGAGACAGCCCACTTGAAGGGTCAACGCAGAAAAAAAAAACACGACAGACCAGGATAAGGTTATCCACATCACAGTAAGAGAAATCAGTGAAAACTCTCGTTAATGAGGTCGTGGTGACGTAGAATGTCTGATTCTATTGGACAGTCATTGTGACCTTTACCAGCTTACACCTTCCAGGAAAGTCATTTTTTAATGCGAAGTAAAGAACATCAGTTCGTGCAGCAAATGTGTGCTGACAAAGAATTTATAGGAAATTTAATGCTAATATTCTGATTGTATATCTCGCTCTCTGACAACAAAGAATGTATTCAACAACATGAAGCTAACATTCTGATTGTACATCTCGCTCTGAGAACAAAGAAGATGGTTAAACTTTGTGTTCAGTTAAGAAAGTCTATACAAATTTTCGATACTTCAAAATCAATAAATCATATCTAAAAATCAATTCAACTGACATCATAAAATTAGAATTTATCAAAATTAATTACCTGTGTTTCAGTAACAATTTATCAAACTTCAATATCAATTTATCATGTTTCAAAACACAACATATAAAGCACGAAAATCAATTGATAAAGTCTAAAAATCAAGTTATCAAACCTTCAAATCAAACTCTCCAGGTGTAACTTTCAATTCTAACGGCCACGAAATGGTTGGTTCGAGTGGTTTATCTGCATACACTTCAGCGATCATTTCTGGAAAATCTCCAAATGGTGGTTCTACTTGCCTGAAATATCCAAAAGTTACAAAGTTTATAACAACCAAACACACAGAGAAGTACTCTATAGCTGACCTTATTATTTTTGTTGTTGTTGCGGAAATGAGACAAGAACGATCTAGAGAAAAATGGCTGATCACCGGAATTAATGATAAATAGCTAGAATTGAAATGGAGAAATGGGACAAACAGAAACATTGAGGTTAGCCAGATATAGATTGATATAGAGAGGAGGGTTGATCCACCCTGGACAGTTTTAAAGGATCTGCAACTTAAGAAACTAGAGTGTTCAAAGTTGTTAAAGCTGATTTTATAGTATACTGGACAAGCCCATGGGTATCAGTTGATTCTAACAGTTGACTAAGTGTATGGTAAATAAATTTAAACATCTGGGAACATTGTTAATCTCAGATGCAGAACTGAGGTGAGATGCAGATTAGTTCAATGAAAAGGCAATTTGAAAAAGATACTGTACAATCCATTTTTGACAAAAGATGCAAGAAAAGGTTCTTTAATGTTATGTAGAGCCAGTCTTAACATGTGGATTTGAATCATGGGCAATAGGACAACAGACAAGAAAATCACTGGAGGCTCTAGAAATGTGGTTTTTGCAGGTGAATGTTGAGAATATCATTGACAGCTAAGAAGAGTAATGAAAAAATCATGAAAGAGGCCAAGCAAAAAGAGAGAACTAATTTCCAATATTCGGAAGAAACAATCATCATTTTTTGGCGATGTAATGAGAAGGGAACAGCTGGAACATATTGTAACAACTGGAAACATCGAGGGACAAAGAGACAGAGGGAAGCAAAGAGAATGGTACCAGACAGCTTAAAAGAATGGCTTGACAGAAGGTCAACAACAGAAATGATAAATAACTGTCGTGATCGAAAGTTGTGGACATACATGATCACCTAGGCCAGCAGGCATGGCACTTGATGATGATGATGATGATGAAGTGTATGGACACTGACGGTTCCAGTAGCTCGATGGCTGTACATACATTTAGTTAACCCTTACAGTTTGTGGTTCCTGCGTGTTAGATTTTTAAATCTCAAATTGTCGGAGTCCCAAGACTGCATCATCGCTGACAGCCATGAAGACTTTGCTGAGGGCCTCCAAACATTATGTTTGTACGTCTCTAGCATCCCACCACAGATGAGCTTTTGTATCAGGGGTTTCATAAATATAATTGTGGAAAAAATAAGTGGAAGTCAGAGTCAAACATGAGAGATGACCTCAACTGTACGGTCTCGTTTCTGACTGTAGTCAATGTCTAGCTGTGTAGTAAAATAAGTGTAGCTGAAGAAGTAGAATTGGTCTCAATATCGTGTAGTCCGACATTATTTGATCTTGAATGTTGGTGTGAATATTGTGTAGAGCGACATTATTTGATCTCGAATGTGGGTGTGAATATTGTGTAGAGCGACATTATTTGATCTTGCATGTGTGTGTCTCTCTTTCCTTGGTTTTTGTCTTATTAGCTCTGTAGTCTGATGCACATTTCTCCAACTCTTTTCTTCATCCCATTTGTTCATCTGTTCAGACTCCACTCTTATCATACTAAATCTTCAAGAATGAACAAGATCGTCTTTTTTTCTCTTCTTCTTTTCTCCCTCATTTATCTTTCAGCGTCGAGGGAAGATATAATTTGCGGTCTATTACGCTTCTGTTTGACTCTGCTGCTTTTATGTTTCCTAGTGTTTGTAATATTCCATTAGTCAATCTTTTGCTCGTGGTCGGCCTTTGAACCTCGCACTTTCAAATTTTTATTAAAAGCTCATTTTGTTGTATTTTGATCTCTCTGTCTCATCACGTGTCCAAACCATTTTATCAGGTGTTACTTTCTGTATTAAACTCGCGTGCTAAGACACCGGTTCAAGTCTCATACTTTACCTTTACCTTACTTTCTGTATGAAAGAAGAACTCTACACCCATGGACATAAAAAGAGGAGTAAGACAAGGATGCATCCTATCACCAAGCTTGTTCAATCTATACACTGAGCAAATCTTTAAAAACGTCTCAGAGATACCAGGTCTAAACATTAATAGAAAGATAATCAATAACCTAAGATGTGCTGATGATACTGTTCATATGTCGATGATTCCCACGTTAAGAAGAGTCTGCAGACTACAACAAACCCAAGCATATGGATACCTCAATGTGTTTATGTGCTAGACTCGGTTCATTTCTTGATGTTTTTCCGTGAAGCCATGGCTCATATCTTAATGTGTTTCTGTGCTAGTCATGGCTCATATCTTAATGTGTTTCTGTGCTAGTCATGGCTCATATCTTAATGTGTTTCTGTGCTAGTCATGGCTCATATCTTGGTGTGTTTCTGTGCTAGCCATGGCTCAAATCTTAGCTTGTGTGTGTGTGTGCTAGCCATGGCTCATATCTAGGTGTGTATCATGTTAGTCATATCGCATATCTTGGTGTGTCCGTGTTAATCATGTCTCATATCTTTATGTGTGTCTGAGTTTAGTAATATCTCATATCTTAATGTGTATCTGTGTTGGTCATGTGTCATATCTTTGTGTGTGCATGTTTATGTTCGTCATATCTCATATCTTTGTGTGTGCATGTCTGTGTTTGTCACTTCTCATATCCTTGTGTGTGCCTGGCTATGTTAGTCACATCTCATATCCTTGTGTGTGCCTGGCTATGTTAGTCATATCTCATATCCTTGTGTGTGCATGACTGTGTTTGTCACTTATCACATCCTTGTGTGTGCTTGGCTATGTTAGTTACATCTCATATCCTTGTGTGTGCCTGGCTATGTTAGTCACATCTCATATCCTTGTGTGTGCCTGGCTATGTTAGTCATATCTCATATCTTTGTGTGTGCATGTCTGTGTTTGTCACTTCTCATATCCTTGTGTGTGCCTGGCTATGTTAGTCACATATCATATCCTAGTGTGTGCCTGGCTATGTTAGTCACATCTCATATCTTTGTGTGTGCATGTCTGTGTTTGTCACTTCTCATATCCTTGTGTGTGCCTGGCTATGTTAGTCATATCTTATATCTTTGTGTGTATGTCTATGTTAGGTATGTGTCATATCTTTGTATGTGCATGTCTTTGTTAGTCGAATCTCATATCTTTATGTGCATGTCTATATTAGTCATGTGTCATATATCTTAATGTGTGTCGGTGTTAGTCATGTCTCGTATCACTATGTACATGTCTGTGTTATTCACATCTCATATCTTTGTGTGTGCATGTCTGTGTTAGTCACCTCTAGTGACTCGGGCAGATGGTGGTCGTAAACCTGGGAAGGCAGACCATCTAAGGGTAGAATCCCCCTACAGAAAAGACAATCTGCTGCCTTGCAGGAAGATTGGGAACAATCAAAGGCTAAGGAAAGCAAACCTGAATAAAATACTGGCTGAAACCGGATGCACTGGGCCACTGGCGCAGAGCACATTGCAACGTTTTAACGGGTGTTCAATCAGAGTGGATCTGGCAGACTCTAAATGTGTTGTTCTGTCTGTGGGGGTGATCAACACACTTAACCTGACAGCTGACTTCATGTGGGAGTCTGGAATCCTACTCTGATTGAGTCCTGATCGCAGAGAAGAGAGAGAGAGAGAGACTGTTCTACTAGCAGAAAATCCTAAAGACCTACAACAATTGCTTAATGTGTTAAACATAACAAGCAAAAAATATGGACTAGAAATGAATATCAAAAAGACTAAAACTATGATCATAAACAAAGAAAATTCTCAAGACCTACAATTAAATATCACAATTGATGGAATACATCTGGAGACAGTCCAGAGCTACAACTACCTGAGACATACTATAGGGTGTCTCTTTAATGACTGTGCATTTTTTGTTGTTGAAATAATTACGCACCTAAATTGTATCTATGTATGACGTAATAGTTCAAGCACCATTTACGTGTTCATTTAAACATCACTGCTACATGATAGATCTGGCTTACAATGGTGTTAACGATTGAAGAAAGAGTATTTATAGTGGAGCATGTGTTCCGTAACGGCGGCAAGTATTCGAATGGGGTTGTTGAACAATTTGTGAATAGATTTCCTGATACACCAGTGCCTCATCAAAATACTGTGAGTAATTTAATAATCAAATTTCAAAACACCGGTAGTGTACATGATGTTAGCCGTCCTGGTAGACCATCTGTTCTTGAAGTAACATCTCTCAACATCCAGGACAGCATTCTAATGAGTCCTGGCAAATCAATAAGAAAGCTGGCTCAACAAGTACACAAATCAAGCAGTACTGTTCATAGAGTTCTGAAAAAAAAATTAAAGTTACATCCGTACAAATTTTCCGTCGTTCCTCAATTAAAAGAATTAGATCACCAATCCAGAATTAATTATTGTATGTGGTTTGAGAATTTTCTAGCCCAAGAAGGTGAGGAAATCCTTGATTTCACTTTCTTCACAGATGAAGCATGGTTCCATTTGTCTGGGTGACAAATAGATATGTCTTTGTTTGATCTCTCTTTCTTTGATCTGTCTTTAACTTGATATGTCTTTGTTTGATCTCTCTTTCTTTGATCTGTCTTTGTTTGATATCTCTTTCTTTGATCTGTCTTTAACTTGATCTGTCTTTGTTTGATCTCTCTTTCTTTGATCTGTCTTTAACTTGATATGTCTTTGTTTGATCTCTCTTTCTTTGATCTGTCTTTAACTTGATATGTCTTTGTTTGATCTCTCTTTCTTTGATCTGTCTTTAACTTGATATGTCTTTGATCTTTCCTTATTTAATTGCTCATTGTTTTATCTGTCCTTGTTTGATCTCTCTTTCTTTGATCTGTCATTGTTTTATCTGTCCTTGTTTGATCTCTCTTTCTTTGATCTGTCATTGTTTTATCTGTCCTTGTTTGATCTCTCTTTCTTTGATCTTTCTTTTTTGATCTGTTTTTCTTTAATCTGTCTTAGTATCCTTGAATGCCTAGATCGAAACAGAAAAGCAACATGATGTTATCTACCCACTATAAATCTTCCAGTACTGAAAACATGGTCCAATGTATTAATTTCAGTGTATTTTATGTGTGGCCTTCACCCCATTAAATAATTGTTAAGAGTTTGTAAGCAAACAGACGCTAGTGAACAACCGTAGTACAAAGCCTGTTATGGTAAGAGAATAGAAGTTAGTGAACAACTGTGGTACACTGCCTGTTATGGTAAGAGAATAGATGTTAGTGAACAACTGTGGTACACTGCCTGTTATGGTAAGAGAATAGATGTTAGTGAACACCCGTGGTACAAAGCCTGTTATGGTAAGAGAATAGATGTTAGTGAACAACAGTGGTACACTGCCTGTTATGGTAAGAGAATAGATGTTAGTGAACACCCGTGGTGCAAAGCCTGTTATGGTAAGAGAATAGATGTTAGTGAACAACAGTGGTACACTGCCTGTTAAAGTAAGAGAATAGACGTTAGTGAACAACCGTTGTACAAAGCCTGTTAAAGTAAGAGAATAGACGCTAGTGAACACCTGTGGTACACTGCCTGTTAAAGTAAGAGAATAGACACTATTGAACACCCGTGGTACACTGCCTGTTAAAGAAAGAGAATAGACGCTAGTGAACACCCGTGGTACACTGCCTGTTAAAGTAAGAGAATAGACGCTAGTGAACACCCGTGGTACACTGCCTGTTAAAGTAAGAGAATAGACGCTAGTGAACACCCGTGGTACACTGCCTGTTAAAGTAAGAGAATAGACGCTAGTGAACACCCGTGGTACACTGCCTGTTAAAGTAAGAGAATAGACGCTAGTGAACACCCGTGGTACACTGCCTGTTAAAGTAAGAGAATAGACGCTAGTGAACACCCGTGGTACACTGCCTGTTAAAGAACGAGAATAGACGCTAGTGAACACCCGTGGTACACTGCCTGTTAAAGAAAGAGAATAGACGCTAGTGAACACCCGTGGTACACTGCCTGTTAAAGTAAGAGAATAGACGCTAGTGAACACCCGTGGTACATTGCCTGTTAAAGTAAGAGAATAGACGCTAGTGAACACCCGTGGTACACTGCCTGTTAAAGTAAGAGAATAGACGCTAGTGAACACCCGTGGTACACTGCCTGTTAAAGTAAGAGAATAGACGCTAGTGAACACCCGTGGTACACTGCCTGTTAAAGTAAGAGAATAGACGCTAGTGAACACCCGTGGTACACTGCCTGTTAAAGAAAGAGGATAGACGCTAGTGAACACCCGTGGTGCACTGCCTGTTATATTAAGAGAATAATCGCTAGTGAACACCAGTGGTACACTGCCTGTTAAAGTAAGAGAATAGACGTTATGGAACAACCGTGGTACACTGCCTGTTAAAGAAAGAGAATAGACGCTAGTGAACACCCGTGGTACACTGCCTCTTATAGTAAGAGAATAGACGTTATAGAACACCCGTGGTACACTGCCTGTTATAGTAAGGGAATAGACGCTAGTGAACACATGTGGTAAACTGCCTATTACATCTTCATTTGTATTTCACCGATGGTTATCTATTAGTTAGTTCATAGGTTTCCTTTAAAAGCAAATTTAAAAATAAACTCTAACATATACACGACGTGACAAAGGCACTTTGCTGTCGTCCTTTTCTTTCATCGACCATGGAATCTTAGCCGGAGTCCCTAACATTAGGATGAATTCTTTAACAATGAAAAGCAAGATTAAATTTGTCGTTTTGTTTTAAGAAACTTACCTTGAAAATCTAAAACTGGAAACCCTGATGCCGTTAACGGAACAGTTGAAAGAGAAAGTTGTGCCATAGTCTGGATCATGCGTTAACTTCGCATCCACTTTCACTGCAGGAGCGATAGAAGAAAATAAAAGTCCTGCATCAATAATAGCAGACATGAGACGATTATTGCTAAACGTAATTTACCTAACCACGAGGATAAGAAATTAAATATTATAATTTTTTTACTCAGAACGCGCTGGAATTCGTAAATTTATCTACATATTTGTATAACTGTAAATACATATTTTAAATAACAAGTGAAAAGTTAGTTTATGGTTTATTGACTCTTATTATATGAAGCTGCAACGATTGTTATTATAATTACTTGGTATTGGCGTTGGTGGAGTGTGTAATAAAGACAAGTTGATGTGTGCGATGATGGACTCTTCCTAGATGTGTACCACAAAGACAAAGTGACATTTTCACCTAAACAAACAGGTAACCAACACTATCAAACAATTTTACAAACATGTAACCAACAATATGAACTTAGCAAATAGGTAACCAACACTATTAAACAGCTTTTTATACAGGTAACCAACAATAACAACTTTACAAACAGGTAACCAACGATATCAATTTTACAAAGAGGTAACCAACACTATTAAACAACTTTACATACAGGTAACAACACTATTAAATAACTTTACATACAGGTAACTAACACTATCAAACAACTTTACGTACAGGTAACCAACACCATCAAACAACTTTACGAACAAGTAACCAACAATATCAACTTTACAAACTGGTAACCAACACTATTAAACAACTTTACATACAGGTAACCAACACTATTAAACAACTTTACATACAGGTAACCAACACTATCAAACAACTTTACGTACAGGTAACCAATCCCATTAAACAACTTTACGTGCAGGTAATCAACACCATTAAACAACGTTACGAACATTACAAAAGTTCAGTTTTTACAAATATGACATTTGGTAATCGGTTCCCTAAATCTGTAGGAGAGTGACAAGGTCGCTTACTCTCCCAGATTTTGTTTAACATTTTTCTTGAAAGAATCATGACAGATGTCCTTGAGAACCATCTCTGGACTGTCAGTACTGGAGGCAGAACAATTACCAGCCTACGTTTTGTGGATGATATAGACGGACTGGTTGGCAGTACATCAGAGCTCAAAGAACTCTTGGAACGCCTAGCTAGCACGGCAAGACCTTACGGAATGGAGATCAATGTCCACAAAACCAAATTAATGACAAACAGGACTCAGTGATGTAGATGAAAAATACGCACAGATGGAGGCAATCTCGAGGAGGTTAACTCATTCAAATATCTGGGATCTGTTGTCACTGACGAAGGAACAAAACCAGAAGTACAAGCCAGAATTGAACAAGCGATGGTAGCCATGACACGACTGAACAATATATGAACAAACAAAAACATCCCTCAACAAAGACTATAACGACCAACAGTTACATCTGTAATAATGTATGTCTGTGAAACGTGAACACTTACTGCTGGTCTCCAAATAAGAATACAGGTATTGCAGATGAAATGGAAGACAAAGATATTATAGAAATTATACAGAGAACATATCATACAGGGGACATATACAAAGAACATATCATATAGAGAACATATCATACAGAGAACATAGGCTAAGAACATATCATGCAGAGAACATATCATACAGAAAACATATACAGAGAACATATCATACAGAGAACATATACAGAGAACATATCATTCAGAGATCATATCATACAGAGGACACATCATACAGAGAAAATATCATACAGAGAACATACAATATAGAGGACATATCATACAGAGGACACATTATACATAGGTCATATCATACATAGGACACATCATACAGGCGACACATCATACGGAGAACATATCATACAGAGATTGTATGTAACAGAGAACATATCATACAGAGATCATATTATACAGAAAACACATTAGACAGGACATATCATACAGAGAACATATCATACAGGGGGCATATGCAGAGAGCATATCATACACAGAACATAATACAGCGAACACATCATACAGAGAACATATACAAAGAACATATACAGAGAAAATATCATACAGAGAACATATCATACACGGAACATCATGCAGAGAACATATCATACAGAGAACATATCATGCAGAAAACATGTCATACAGAGAATATATACAGTAAACATATACAGAGAACATATCATACACAGAACATACACAGAAAACATATCATACAGAGAACATATACAGTGAACATATCATACAGAGAACATATACATAGAACATATCATACAGAGAACATATACATAGAACATATCATACAGAGAACATATACATAGAACATATCATACAGAGAACATATACATAGAACATATCATACAGAGAACTTATCATACAGAGATCATATCATAGAGAGGACATATCATACAGTGATCATAAACAGAGAACATATACAGCGAACATATCATACAGAGAACATATCATTCAGAGATCATATCATACAGAGGAAATATCATACAGATGACATATCATGCAGAGATCATATCATGCTGAGAACATATAAAGAGAACATATCTTACAGAGATCATGTCATACAGAGGACATGTCATACAGAGAACATATCATACTGAGAACATATACAGAGAACACATCATACAGAGATCATGTCATACAGAGATCATATCATATAAAGGTCATATCATACCGAGAACATACATAGAACAAATCATACAGAGATCATATCATACACAGGGCATATCATACAGGGAACATATACAGAGAACTTATAGAGAGAACATATCATTCCATTCAGAGTATATATAATTCAGAAATAATATCAGACACTGGACACATCATATAGAGAACATATCTTACCGAGATTATATCATACAGAGAACATATCATTCAGAGATCATATCATAAAGAGGATACATCATACAGAGAACATATCTTTCAAAGAACATAGGATATTGAGGACATATCTTACAGACGACACATCAGAGGTAAAGGCACCAAAATGCACCAAGATGCGTGGGGTTCACTTGTGTGTCACGGAATATCATCTACGCCATAATATGTAAGCATTGCCAGATGACGTATGTGGGTGAAAATGGATGATGCTTGGGTGACAGATTTTGTGAGCATCTTCGTGATGTTGAGCAAAAGACTGGCAGCCCGGTGTCAGCCCATTTCAACTCCCCTGGTCATAGTGGTATTGTCTCATGTCACTCCAGCAATCGCAGCCGGTTCGCCCTTGAGACTCGCCTTATTGCCCAGTTGGGTTCGCTGTCCCCCAACATATCACTCAAATACACATAGGACACCCACTACATATTTCATACCCCCATGCGCATCTGAACCTATCATCATCATGTGCCATACCGGTTGGCGTAGGTGATCATGTTCCTCCACAATCTTCTATCTACAGTGCATCGTATCAGTTCTGTTGTTGACTGTTTTCCATGCCATGACACCAAGCTATCCGGTATTTTCTCTCTTTGTCGCCCGCGATCTCTCTTTCCTTTTATTTTGCCAGTTGTAACCAAGTATTCCAACTTTCCTCTTATCATGATGTGCCCGAAAAATGTTGATTGCTTCTTTCTGATGTTTTTTAAGAGCTCCAATTTTGTGTTGGCCTCTTTGAGAACTTCCTCATTGGTCTTTTTAGCTGTCCAGGGAACTTTCAACATTCTTCTGAGAAATCCCATCTCTGTGCAATATATATGCTGATTTATGCTTGTACGCATGCATTGTTACATACACATTTTTACACATCGGTTCGGGGTGCACACACCGAGTTAGATTTGCATAGTTTTTACATATCCTGTACCCACCTCCCCATATTTTTAGAACCCTTCCTTTCCGTCTTCTCACTTGACAGCCTGGTCAGTGAGATTTATAGTTGGTCATCCTGCCGTATCAATTTAGTTCATTTGAAGACTGACCACGCTCAGGAACACAGGGAAGTGACCTCTTTTTTTATTTTCCTCTCTTGAGTATCTAGCATATTATTGCCATGTAGTTAGATTTCTTAATATATCCTTATATATATATATATATTTGTGTTTGTTGTTCGTCCAGATGAAGGCCTACTTGGCCGAAACGTCGACTTTTGTTTCGTCCATTACCACGTAAAGCTGTCACCATACACTTTTCTCTTCTTTTTTTAGTATTGCTAGAGGACACATCATATAGAGGACACATCAAACAGATAACACATCATAAAAGGACACATCATAGAGAGAACATGTCATACAGAGAACATATTATATAGAGGACATCATGAAGAGGACACATCATACAGAGAATATATACAGAGAACATATCATACAGAGAACATATCATACACAGAACATATCATGCAGAAAACATGTCACACAAAGAATATATACAGAAAACATCATACAGAGATAATGTACAGAGAACATATCATACACATAACATATACAGAGAACATATCATAGAGAGAGCATATCATACAGAGAACTTATCATACAGAGATTATATCATACAGAGAACAGATCATACAGAGAACATATAAAGAGAACATATCATACAGAGGACATATCATAAAGAGAACTTATCATATAACGATCGTATCATACGGAGGACATATCATACAGAGAACATATACAGAGAACATATAATACAGAGAACATATCATTCAGAGATCATATCATACAGAGGACACATCATACATAGAACATATCATACAGAGAACATATCATAAAGAGGACACATCATATTGAAGATATATCATACAGAAGACACATCGTACAAAGGACATATCTTACAGAAAACATATCATAAAGAGGAAATATACAGAGAACATATTATACACAGAACATCATACATGGAACATATCACACAGAGAACATATCATAGAGAGAACATGTGATACAGAAGACATATACAGAGAACATATCAAACAGAGAATATATCATACAGAGAACATATCACACAGAGATCATATACAGAGAACATATCTTACAGAGGACATATACAGAGAACAGATACACAGAACATATTTAGAGAACATATCTTACAGAGAACATATAATACAGAGAATGTATACCGAGAACATATATATATATAACATATCATACATGCAACATCATACAGAGAACATATCATACATACAACATCATACATAGAACATATACAGAGAACATATCATAAAGAGAACATACCATACAGAGAACATCTACAGAGAACATATCATACACATAACATCTTAAAGGGAACATATCATACAGAGAACATTTTAAGAGAGCATATCATACAGAGGACATTTTAAGAGAGCATATCATACAGAGGACATTTTAAGAGAACATATCATACAGAGGACATTTTAAGAGAACATATCATACAGAGGACATTTTAAGAGAACATATCATACAGAGGACATTTTAAGAGAACATATCATACAGAGGACATTTTAAGAGAGCATATCATACAGAGGACATACCATACAGTGGACATATACAGAGAATATATCATACAGAGAACATATCATACAGAGGACATATACAGAGAATATATCATACAGAGAACATATCATACAGAGGACATATACAGAGAATATATCATACAGAGTACATATCATACAGAGGACATATACAGAGAATATATCATACAGAGTACATATCATACAGAGTACATATACAAAGAACATGTTATACAGAGAACACATCATACACATAACATCATACAGAGAACATATCATACAGAGGACATATCATACACAGAACATCATACAGAGGACATATCATACACAGAACATCATACAGAGAACATATCATGCAGAGAACATATACAGAGAACATATCATACAGAGAACATATCATACACAAACATCATACAGAGAACATATGATACAGAGGACATATCATACACAGAACATCATACAGAGAACATATCATGCAGAGAACATATACAGAGAACATATCATACAGAGAACATATCATACACAAACATCATACAGAGAACATATACAGAGAACGTATCATACATAGAACGTATCACACACAGAACATCATACAGAGAAACATATACAGAGAACGTGTCATACATAGAACGTATCACACACAGAACATCATACAGAGAACATATACAGAGAACGTGTCATATATAGAACGTATCACACACAGAACATCTTACAGAGAAAATATACAGAGAACGTGTCATACATAGAACGTATCACACACAGAACATCATACAGAGAAACATATTTCACAGAGAACATATCATACATAGAACGTATCACACACAGAACATCATACAGAGAAACATATTTCACAGAGAACATATCATACATAGAACGTATCACACACAGAACATCATACAGAGAAACATATTTCACAAAGAACATATCATACATAGAACGTATCACACACAGAACATCATACAGAGAACATATTTCACAGAGAACATATCATACATAGAACGTGTCACACACAGAACATCATACAGAGAAACATATTTCACAGAGAACATATCATACATAGAACGTATCACACACAGAACATCATACAGAGAAACATATTTCACAGAGAACATATCATACATAGAACGTATCACACACAGAACATCATACAGAGAAACATATTTCACAGAGAACATATCATACATAGAACGTATCACACACAGAACATTATACAGAGAAACATATTTCACAGAGAACATATCATACATAGAACGTATCACACAGAACATCTTACAGAGAAACATATTTCACAGAGAACATATCATACATAGAACGTATCACACACAGAACATCATACAGAGAAACATATTTCACAGAGAACATATCATACATAGAACGTATCACACACAGAACATCATACAGAGAAACATATTTCACAGAGAACATATCATACATAGAACGTATCACACACAGAACATCATACAGAGAACATATTTCACATAGAACATATCATACATAGAACGTATCACACACAGAACATCATACAGAGAACATATTTCACAGAGAACATATCATACATAGAACGTATCACACATAGAACGTATCACACACAGAACATCATACAGAGAAACATATTTCACAGAGAACATATCATACATAGAACGTATCACACACAGAACATCATACAGAGAACATATTTCACAGAGAACATATCACACACAGAACATATCACACACAGAACATCATACAGAGAACATATTTCACAGGGAACATATCATACATAGAACGTGTCACACACAGAACATCATACAGAGAACATATTTCACAGAGAACATCATACAGAGAACATATCATGCAGAGAACATATACAGAGAACATATCATACAGAGAACATATCATACACAAACATCATACAGAGAACATATACAGAGAACGTATCATACATAGAACGTATCACACACATAACATCATACAGAGAACATATACAGAGAACATGTCATATATAGAATGTATCACACACAGAACATCTTACAGAGAACATATACAGAGAACGTGTCATACATAGAACGTATCACACACAGAACATCATACAGAGAAACATATTTCACAGAGAACATATCATACATAGAACATATCACACACAGAACATCTTACAGAGAAACATATTTCACAGAGAACATATCATACATAGAACGTATCACACACAGAACATCATACAGAGAAACATATTTCACAGAGAACATATCATACATAGAACGTATCACACACAGAACATCTTACAGAGAAACATATTTCACAGAGAACATATCATACATAGAACATATCACACACAGAACATCATACAGAGAAACATATTTCACAGAGAACATATCATACATAGAACGTATCACACACAGAACATCATACAGAGAACATATCATACATAGAACGTGTCACACACAGAACATCATACAGAGAACATATTTCACAGAGAACATATTTCACAGAGAACATATCATACAGAGAACATATTTCACAGAGAACATATCATACAGAGAACATATTTCACAGAGAACATATCATACATATAACGTATCACACACAGAACATCATACAGAGAACGTATTTCACAGAGAACATATTTCACAGAGAACATATTTCACAGAGAACATATCACACAGAGAACATATCATACATAAAACGTATCACACACAGAACATCATACAGAGAACATATTTCACAGAGAACACATCACACAGAGAACATATCACACAGAGAACATATCTCACAGAGAACATATCACACAGAGAACATATCACACAGAGAACATATCACACAGAGAACATATCATACAGAGAAACATATTTCACAGAGAACATATTTCACAGAGAACATATTTCACAGAGAACATATTTCACAGAGAACATATCACACAGAGAACATATCACCAATGTAGAAGTCTGCGAAAGAATCCAAAGATCCACTGGACTAAAAAAAAGACCTATTGTCAATAATAAAAGGGCGGAAACTGACCTGGACTGGACACGCCACATGGTTCTCAGACCTTGCCAACACTATTCTGCAAGGCACAGTACCAGGAAAAGAAGAGATCAAGGATAGAAGAAAAGATGGGTAGATAACATCAGAGAATGGACAGAAATGTCTATTGTTGTTTCTTAGAGAACTTATCTAAGTCGCGAGGACTGGAAGCAAATTGTGAACAATGTTATCGGCTTATCTCTGTTTATATTGTTACTATCGCAGTTACTTGTTTCCTTGTTATCTCTCTCAGTCACTAGTTAACTTATCTCTGTTTATATTGTTACTATCGCAGTTACTTGTTTCCTTGTTATCTCTCTCAGTCACTAGTTTGCTTATCTCTGTTTATATTGTTACTATCGCAGCTACATGTTTCCTTGACATCTCTCACAGTCACTAGTTAGCTTATCTCTGTTTATATTGTTACTATCGCAGCTACTTGTTTTCTTGACATCTCTCACAGTCACTAGTTAGCTTATCTCTGTTTATATTGTTACTATCGCAGCTACTTGTTTCCTTGACATCTCTCACAGTCACTAGTTAGCTTATCTCTGTTTATATTGTTACTATCGCAGCTACTTGTTTCCTTGACATCTCTCACAGTCACTAGTTAGCTTATCTCTGTTTATATTGTTACTATCGCAGCTACTTGTTTCCTTGACATCTCTCACAGTCACTAGTTAGCTTATCTCTGTTTATATTGTTACTATCGCAGCTACTTGTTTCCTTGACATCTCTCACAGTCACTAGTTAGCTTATCTCTGTTTATATTGTTACTATCGCAGTTACTTGTTTCCTTGACATCTCTCACAGTCACTAGTTTGCTTATCTCTGTTTATATACTGCAGTTACTTGTTTCCTTGACATCTCTCACAGTCACTAGTTTGCTTATCTCTGTTTATATACTGCAGTTACTTGTTTCCTTGACATCTCTCACAGTCACTAGTTTGCTTATCTCTGTTTATATACTGCAGTTACTTGTTTCCTTGACATCTCTCACAGTCACTAGTTTGCTTATCTCTGTTTATATACTGCAGTTACTTGTTTCCTTGACATCTCTCACAGTCACTAGTTTGCTTATCTCTGTTTATATACTGCAGTTACTTGTTTCCTTGACATCTCTCACAGTCACTAGTTTGCTTATCTCTGTTTATATACTGCAGTTACTTGTTTCCTTGACATCTCTCACAGTCACTAGTTTGCTTATCTCTGTTTATATACTGCAGTTACTTGTTTCCTTGTCATCTCTCACAGTCACTAGTTAGCTTATCTCTGTTTATATACTGCAGTTACTTGTTTCCTTGACATCTCTCACAGTCACTAGTTAGCTTATCTCTGTTTATATACTGCCCATAACCTGCTCTAGTGACTTCCTCTAGCTCGTCGCTCTAACTCTAGGGAGCACCCATTACCTGCTCTAGTGACTTCCTCTAGCTTGTCGCTCTAACTCCAGGGGGTGCCCATTACCTGCTCTATTGAGCTCCTCTAGCTGGTCGCTCTAACTCTAGGGAGCTCCCATAACCTGCTCTAGTGACCTCCTCTAGCTCGTCGCTCCCAAACTATAGGGAGCGCCCATTACCTGCTCTAGTGACCTCCTCTAGCTCGTCGCTCTAACTCTAGGGAGCGCCCATTACCTGCTTTAGTGACCTCCCTTAGCTCGTCGCTCTAATTATAGGGAGCGCCCATTAACTGCTCTAGTGACCTCTCTTAGCTCATCGCTCTAACTCTAGGGAGCACCCATTACCTCCTTTAGTGACCTCCCATAGCTCGTCGCTCTAACTCTAGGGAGCGCCCATTACCTGCTTTTAGTGACCTCCCTTAGCTCGTCGCTCTAATTATAGGGAGCGCCCATTACCTGCTCTAGTGACCTCTCTTAGCTCATCGCTCTAACTCTAGGGAGCACCCATTACCTCCTTTAGTGACCTCCCATAGCTCGTCGCTCTAACTCTAGGGAGCGCCCATTACCTGCTCTAGTGACCTTCGCTAGCTCGTCGCTCTAACTCTAGGCATTTCTTTCCGGATCTAGACACAGCGGTTAGAAGTTTAGTTCTTTCATTCATGTTTTATAATATTTTTTTATTTTTGTGTCTTTTTATTAGTTATCTAGGTATTGTTAATTTTATTTACTTATCGATCTGTGCATGTCTGTTTATTGTTTCTACTGACGGGCTAAAGAGCCGCAACATCGTTCGATATTGTGCTGTCCATTGCTCAGTAAAGCTGCAATAATACCATTTATTTTTCTATCTTTTTTTAATTTCCATTTCTTGAAACCCATCACTAACATGTTTGATGCTACAATCTAAAATCAAATGCTCTTTGTTTCCACAAACCCATCTCTAACATGTTTGATGCTACAATCTAAAATCAAATGCTCTTTGTTTCCACAAACTCATCTCTAACATGTTTGATGCTACAATCTAAAATCAAATGCTCTTTATTTCCACAAACCCATCTCTAACATGTTTGATGTTACAATCTAAAATCAAATACTCTTTATTTCCACAAACCCATCTCTAACATGTTTGATGCTACAATCTAAAATAAAATGCTCTTTGTTTCCATAAACTCATCTCTAACATGTTTGATGCTACAATCTAAAATCAAATGCTCTTTGTTTCCACAAACTAATTTCTACCATGTTTGATGCTGCAATCTAAAATCAAATACTCTTTGTTTCCACAAACTAATTTCTACCATGTTTGATGTTACAATCTAAAATAAAATGCTCTTTGTTTCCATAAACTCATCTCTAACATGTTTGATGTTACAATCTAAAATAAAATGCTCTTTGTTTCCATAAACTCATCTCTAACATGTTTGATGTTACAATCTAAAATAAAATACTCTTTGTTTCCATAAACTCATCTCTAACATGTTTGATGTTACAATCTAAAATAAAATACTCTTTGTTTCCACAAACTCATCTCTAACATGTTTGATGTTACAATCTAAAATAAAATACTCTGTGTTTCCATAAACTCATCTCTAACATGTTTGATGCTACAATCTAAAATAAAATGCTCTTTGTTTCCACAAACTAATTTCTACCATGTTTGATGTTACAATCTAAAATAAAATGCTCTTTGTTTCCACAAACTAATTTCTACCATGTTTGATGTTACAATCTAAAATTAAATACTCGTTGTTTCCATAAACTCATTACCAATGCTCTATTATCACTAACATCATAACCAATGTTCTTTGATCTTACAAAACTCACCCCCAAGATTCCTTTACCAGATAAAATCTCAGTACAACTTATGTGTTTCTATAAACTCACCTTTCGAATCTTGCGCTGCTCTTTTCTTTTCAATAACAAAATTGTTTTCTTCTGCTTTCCCAATTGCTGCTGAGGATTTCCAAATTATGGGGTGGAAAAATAACGTGCTTTAACCATTGTTTCCATATAAAGGCAAAATAATTATTTGTAGAGTTCAAATACAAAAGCAAATAAATAAATAAATATTGATTATAAATAAGAGAAAGTAATTATTTCAAATGGAGCTTGCTTGTCTGGGGGAAACCAGGGCTCAAAATGTCCTTCATTTGATCCAGTGGTGATAAAATGGTTACCTGGGAATGATATTAGGGAAGGAGAACCTTTGTAGGCAGAATTAATTGTCTTGTCTCTCACAGTTAGAGTGAGGGTCATGGAACCAAAGCTGGTCAAGACATTAGGGAAGGAGAACCTTTGTAGGCAGAATTAAATGTCTTGTCTCTCACAGTTAGAGTGAGGGTCATGGAACCAAAGCTGGTCAAGACATTAGGGAAGGAGAACCTTTTTAGGCAGAATTAAATGTCTTGTCTCTCACAGTTAGAGTGAGGGTCATGGAACCAAAGCTGGTCAAGACATTAGGGAAGGAGAACCTTTGTAGGCAGAATTATATGTCTTGTCTCTCACAGTTAGAGTGAGGGTCATGGAACCAAAGCTGGCCAAGACATTAGGGAAGGATAACCTTTGTAGGCAGAATTAAATGTCTTGTCTCTCACAGTTAGAGTGAGGGTCATGGAACCAAAGCTGGTCAAGACATTAGGGAAGGAGAACCTTTGTAGGCAGAATTATATGTCTTGACTCTCACAGTTAGAGTGAGGGTCATGGAACCAAAGCTGGCCAAGACATTAGGGAAGGAGAACCTTTGTAGGCAGAATTAAATGTCTTGTCTCTCACAGTTAGAGTGAGGGTCATGGAACCAAAGCTGGCCAAGACATTAGGGAAGAAGAACCTTTTTAGGCAGAATTAAATGTCTTGTCTTGACTCTCACAGTTAGAGTGAGGGTCATGGAACCAAAGCTGGTCAAGATATTAGGGAAGGATAACCTTTGTAGGCAGAATTATATGTCTTGTCTCTTACAGTTAGAGTGAGGGTCATGGAACCAAAGCTGGCCAAGATATTAGGGAAGGAGAACCTTTTTAGGCAGAATTAAATGTCTTGTGTCTCACAGTTAGAGTGAGGGTCATGGAACCAAAGCTGGCCAAGACATTAGGGAAGGAGAACCTTTTTAGGCAGAATTAAATGTCTTGTCTTGACTATCACAGTTAGAGTGAGGGTCGTGGAACCAAAGCTGGTCAAGATATTAGGGAAGGATAACCTTTGTAGGCAGAATTATATGTCTTGTCTCTCACAGTTAGAGTGAGGGTCATGGAACCAAAGCTGGCCAAGACATTAGGGAAGGAGAACCTTTTTAGGCAGAATTAAATGTCTTGTCTCTCACAGTTAGAGTGAGGGTAATGGAACCAAAGCTGGTCAAGACATTAGGGAAGGAGAACCTTTGTAGGCAGAATTAAATGTCTTGTCTCTCACAGTTAGAGTGAGGGTCATGGAACCAAAGCTGGCCAAGACATTAGGGAAGGAGAACCTTTTTAGGCAGAATTAAATGTCTTGTCTCTCACAGTTAGAGTGAGGGTCATGGAACCAAAGCTGGTCAAGACATTAGGGAAGGAGAACCTTTGTAGGCAGAATTAAATGTCTTGTCTCTCACAGTTAGAGTGAGGGTCATGGAACCAAAGCTGGCCAAGACATTAGGAAAGGAGAACCTTTTTAGGCAGAATTAAATGTCTTGTCTCTCACAGTTAGAGTGAGGGTCATGGAACCAAAGCTGGCCAAGACATTAGGGAAGGAGAACCTTTTTAGGCAGAATTAAATGTCTTGTCTCTCACAGTTAGAGTGAGGGTCATGGAACCAAAGCTGGTCAAGACATTAGGGAAGGAGAACCTTTGTAGGCAGAATTAAATGTCTTGTCTTGTCTCTCACAGTTAGAGTGAGGGTCATGGAACCAAAGCTGGTCAAGACATTAGGGAAGGAGGAACTTTATAGACAGAATTAAACGTCTAGTTTCTCAGTTAGCGTAAGGGTCATGGAACCAAAGCTGGTGAAGACTTTAGTCCATGTCTACTTACAGTTACCAGAAAACAGGTTACCCAGTCTAGGGAAGTGAATAGAGTTCAAATAGATTTAGAAAATGAGTGCAAATTCATAATAACTTCTCGTGGTGAATTCGGATGCACCAGACCAGGAAGTTCAAGTATTATGACTCCACTGTTATCTGCGACACAACGTGACACAGGTTCGATTCTTATTGACCCTCGAAAATGTAGAACTGCAAGCCTGTCATTAGGAGGAAGTTCCTAATTTAGTGAGTTGTCTTGTAGCTTTGGAGTATATGAAAAAGTAAAAAAATAAAGAGCCCCGTTACGCCAAGTGGCACATTGAGAATATGATGTTAGTGACCATAATTTTTATAAACCGTCCGCTATTTATCTATCTATCTATTGACCTTTCGAGCCGTAACCGGCCCATAGGGCGTAGACCAAGATACACCTTCTCCTATATGAATTTTTGTTCTAGCAGTTTTCTTTTAAAGATATTTTATCAAATCTCGCCATCTGTCTCTGTTCTGTGCAAGCAGTTCTATCTCATTGAGGGAGCCGATTCCTGCTGCTCTTGCCTCTCTCATCAATGTTCTTCTCAGTGTCTCCCTGGGTCTTCCTCTTTTTCTTTTACCTGTTGTTTCCCATATGAGGGCTTGCTTTGCTATTCGATTATTATCTCTTCTCATCACATGTCCAACGTATGACCATCGTCTTTTCTTTATTACTGAAGATATTAGTGGTTGATTGGCGATTTCTCTAATTTCCTCGTTTGTTTTGAATTCGTTCCATTCTATACCAAGTATTTTCCTTAGACATTTATTTTCGAATGCGTTCAACTTTGTTTCTATATCTCTTGTTGTTTTCCAGCTTTCACACGCATACGTAAGGGTTGATAGTACATTTGATTTGAATAGCCTAAGTTTTGTGTTTGTGCTAATGAGTTTTGATTTCCACAACTTTTCAAGGCTTCTGAAAGACATTGCTGCTTTAGCCAGTCTGATTCTAATTTCTTTGCTCGTATCCCCTTCTCGATCAATGTGACTTCCAAGATAGATGAAGTGATCGATCTCTTCTACTGGTTTGTTTTCCATGTATATTTTGTCACTTGTTGGAATTAAACTTTTCATGACTTTAGTCTTTTCATGATTGACCTCAAGCCCAATTTTGCTGGCTATTGATGATAGTTCATTTGTGTTTTCCTGCATCGTTTTTACCGCTATTTATATTTATATTGGAGGTTAATGTGGTCGGCATTACTCCCATGCCACTTTACTTTTCCAGAAAACAATCTGGTACATATTTAAGGCTTGGTGAACTCGGAAGCCGTCGGTCAGGATCGAACCCCACCTCTAGTCCTCTGCAGTCCGGTTCACTAACCACTGAGCTATCGCGGTTCCCTTTGGCATATATATCTATCTTCTATATATATATATATATATATTGCATATAATTATCTAAACTTCTCAAATCCTCGTTTACATTCTGACATACATATGCTATCTCAAACCAATTATTGCGGACAAACTCGCATTTACATCTCGGCCACACTTTCTTCTAGTCTACCTTGAACTTTCCACTTATTTTAAACTACCAAGCATGACGTCATGTTTCTATTTTACATGACAACTACAAGCTTTATACTGTCAGGCTCTTTACGTGACGTAATCAAATCTACGATAAGATCGTGTTACAAGGTTTTCTGTGAGAAATGTGAAGGCTGGTACAATAGACCTGTCTTTTGGAGTTTCCAAATGAAAAAGACTCAACATGAATTCAATATTTTTTACAAGAGTTTGATTTTTAAAATATAAAACTTCAAAAATTGAAAATGGATAAACAAAGTGAACGGTAAAAGTAGAGCCACATCCACGAAAATGGAATATGATTAAACAGGTAGAGGAAATGGAATAAATTTAAAATGGTAGAGGAAATGGAATAAAGTTAAACAGGTAGAGGAAATGGAATAAAGTTAAACAGGTAAAGAAAATGAAATAAAGTTAAACGGGTAGAGGAAATGGAATTAGGTTAAATAGGTAGATGAAATGGAATAAGGTTAAATAGGTAGAGGTGATGAAATAAGGTTAAATAGATATAGGAAATGAAGTAAGGTTAAACAGGTAGATGAAATGGAATACAGTTAAACAGGTAAAGGAAATGGAATTGAAAGGTAGAGAGATGATAAAAAAAAAGTACAAAACAGGCTGGAGTATTATGAAGAGTGTAAAGCTGCAGAGGAAACTGTAAGAGGGGAAAGAGAGTGTGGAAGAACAAAAATAGTGAGACAAGGTGTGAGCTGGGAGAGAACGTATGGAGAAGTTGGACATTTTCGAAGAAAGAAAGAGGAGACAAATCTACATTACAGGGAGAATGTGAAAATAATTGTAGTATCAAAGAAAGTAAAGGAATATCTACATTACGGGAGAATCAAAAGATGTAGGATCAAATGTTGGAGCAAAGAAAGTGAAGGAATATCTACATTACAGGAGAATCAAAAGATGTAGGATCAAATGTTGGAGCAAAGAAAGTAAAGGAATATCTACATTACAGGAGAATCAAAAGATGTAGGATCAAATGTTGGAGCAAAGAAAGTAAAGGAATATCTACATTACAGGAGAATCAAAAGATGTAGGATCAAATGTTGGAGCAAAGAAAGTAAAGGAATATCTACATTACAGGAGAATCAAAAGATGTAGGATCAAATGTTGGAGCAAAGAAAGTAAAGGAATATCTACATTACAGAGAGAATGAAAAAAATGTAGGATCAAATGTCTGAGCAAAGAAATGAATATCTACATTAGAGTAGAAGATAAAACAGCAGAGTAAGGAGGAGAAGCATGGAAAAAAGGAAACAGTGAAGAAACCTGGAAAAAGTGAAGATATAAGAAAACAGTGAAGAAAACAGGAAAGAAATAAAAAGAAACAGTGGAGTATAGAAACCAAAGAGGTTGAGTAAACAAAACCAAGCAGTGTACAAAAATGCATAAAACAATTTTGATTACAGAATTTATGAATTATCAATACTACAATCTAGGAAAGATATTTACCAATGATATCATACCTTTTTTTTTTGTAATTTCTTTGACAGCGCTTTTCATAAACCGCGATACTTGTATATCCCAACCAAGAAACTCACACATGTACAGACCATTGTCTTTAACGTTAAAATCAGGGAAGATTACCTCAAAATAGATTCCTGAGTCCGGCTGTAGATAAAGCGAGTTATCGTTAATATTAAGGATACTATATTATCATTTATCATTGACGCACTAGTAACTTGACTAGGCTTCTCGGTACTCACGTAAGACTCTTAGGTAATCAACACTTTCCATCACTTATGTCAGTTGCTCGTTTCTGTAGCTCGCTGGCTATAGAAATTACTGATTCACCTTTCCAGTCATCCTACCATCTTATTCATACACACATGGACTAAGACGCAAACAAAGAAGAACGGGAACTAATGTGAAGGCGAGCGGCCACTTATCACAGAGTGTCTCAAGTGTGGCGCACACTGGGCATTATGACCCTCTCTTCTTCTCACCAAAATGACACCTCTGTACCTCCACCTCCGACAATGAGGGGAGTAAACAGTTCATTCATCCTCAAAGAGATTCATTTGTTTTCATTTCATACTTTCTCTTATCAGAGTTCTTATCAGAGTTCTTATCAGAGTTCTTATTAGTGTTCTTATTAGAGTTCTTATCAGTGTTCTTATCAGTATTCTTTTCCGTAGCTCTTTAGGTTTTCTTCTGTTTCTGTATCCTGTTGTTTCCCATATAAGAGCCTGTTTTTGAAATTCTCTTGTTGTCTATTCTCATCACTTGTCGGACATCATATGTCCATCTTCTCTTCCTAATTGTAGATGAGATCATTGGTTGCATGACCATTTCTCTTATCTCAATATTAGTCTTGAATTCATTCCATTGTACAAAAAGTAGTACACTAAGGCATTTTTCTTCAAACTGTTGTTTTCTCTCAATCTCTTTCGTTGTTTCCAGTGTTCACATGTTTAGGTAAGGGCTGACCATATGTTTGAGTTGAATTTTCAAAGTTTAATTTTCTTGCTTAGTATTTTTTTTCCATATATTATCCCGATCATCGTGAGATGTGTAAGGAACAACATAAAACCAGAAATAAGTGAGGAAGAATGAGGATTTGTGGAAGGAAAAGGCACCAATAATGCAATATACATCTTAAGAACATTGATAGAAAGATCTATAGAGGTAAAGAAAGATCTATATATGTACTTTATTGACTACACGAAAGCATTTGACAAAGTAAAGCATGTGGAAATAATAAATATGCTGGAGAAATTAAACATTGATGGCAAGGATCTGCGAATCATAAAAAAAATGTACTGGCAACAAACAGCAGCTATACGAATTAGCAACCGAACAGGATAATTCCAATATATAAAACAAGGAGTCAGACAAGGCTGTGTTCTGTCACCGGATTTGTTTTCACTTTACAGCGAACATATTACGAGATCAATAGAAGACAAAAAAAGGAATAAAAGTCAATGATAACATAAATAATTTGCGATATGCGGATGGCACAGTCTTAATTGCAGAGACAGAGAGTGAACAACAAGAAATGATAGACATAATCGTAAAAGAAAGCAACAGGTCTGAATAGTAAGAAAACAGAAGTAATGGTCATATCGAAGAAGCAATCATCACCGTTATGCAGCATAAAAATAAACAGAACATATCAGAAACAAGTGCAACACGTGAAAAAGTGTGGGCACAATAATAACATCAGATGGGAGGCATGATCGCGTCCGAGCCATCGTTTAAACAATGTTGACTGTGAACATCACGCTATTTGTTATCACAGCGAGTTGGCGGATTTTTAGAAATGTAAATACGGGTTTGATAATAAATGTTTGTAAACAGTTCGTTAACCACCGCTGTAGATCAAGTTTTTATTTTGCTGGCTTCGTTCGAGACCTTGGAAGTTAATGACCTAATTTGTGCAGCCGGTTGGTTTGGGACGAATTGTCCGTTACAATGTCACTGCTATAATGACTCAGTTTGTGACAAAACTACAGGGAAATGTCCAAACATTGACAGTTGTCAGCACGAATATTTCGGACCCCAGTGTCAGTACTTGGATCTCGTTTACAAATACGCCCAGAAATTTGAACCTGCTTTCCTGTTTGATAACAACGACACCCCATGTAATCCGGACACAGATTCTACATCAGTTGAGGCAACTCTCAATCGATCTTTGCCGTTCTCCTGGTTTAGGATATATATGAATGACTTAACATATCCGGACGGACAGTTTCACGGTAAAACTAAATGGTTCTGCCTCATGTAGCAATGAATCACGGTTTGTGGTTAGTTCGCACGAGATTGATGTCTTTTGCTCTGGGGCTGGTCCCAGATGGGCCTGCCCATAGACCCAGATATTCTTTCTCTTTTTCTAATATTTTGCTTATTGCAGTCTTATTCCTTCCAAAGATCTGTTATCAAATCTCTCCATTTGTCTCTGTTCTGTGCAATCATCTCGATCTCATTGAGGGAGTTGGTTCCTGCTGCCTTTGCTCTCTGATCAATGTTCTTTTCAGTGTTTCTCTGGGTTGGCCACTTTTCCTCCTACCTGTTGTTTTCTACTTGAGGATTTGCATTACTATTCGGTTATTATCTCTTTTCATCACACGTCCAACATTTGTCCATCGCTCTTTTCTAACATCAAATAAATCAAATATGAAATACTACCCGGGGCCACTAGAACAGCTACAGAGAAAATGTACAATAAACATGAAACGGAGACTGTCAAATGTAGGAAACGTATAAATACTTCAAACATCAATATACATTTATGGCACACATTATTTTTGATTTTGTTCTTTTCGTTCGCCAGTTTGAACTCTGACGAAGTCCCTAGAGACTAGGAACTGAATTTTACGTGTTAATCCATTTTTACCTGGCAGCCGTGTGCACTGGGGTCCCTCGTCACACAAACTCCGTATTTGGAGTTACTCATATTTTTTGTGTCGATGAGTAATTGACGTTTCAAGCCGGGCCTCGTTGTTGAGAACACGGGTGGTTGCCGTAGAGAGAAATTATAAATAAAAACCCAAACTGGTGCTGCCGGAACTGGAACCCACAAACTCTCTGTCTCGAGGCCGGCGTTTTGCCACGAGACCAACCATTCCCCCCAGGCACACATTAGATACATAAACATGAAAATCAATGTATGATGTTTACAAACAATTTATATAAAAATTAATTTTATTTGAACAAAGTATAACAATCAATGTAACAAACCTGACTCTTCACTGATATAACTCTGGATTCAAATTTACTAAAAATTGTAGGCCCCAGCAGGAGTGAATTAGCTGTTAAATTAGCTACACTTTGTGTAAAAAGTGATAACACTTTCCTGAAATACGTCAAATGTTATTTGTTTAATTCAAACACACTAACGAATGTTATCTGTTTAATTCAAACACATTAACAAATGTTATTTGCTTAATTAAAACACACTAACGAATGTTATTTGTTTAATTCAAACACACTAACGAATGTTATTTGTTTAATTCAAACACACTGACGAATGTTACTTGTTTAATTCAAACACACTGACGAATGTTACTTGTTTCATTCAAACACACTGACGAATGGTATTTGTTTAATTCAAACACACTAACGAATGTTACTTGTTTAATTCAAACACACTAACGAATGTTATTTGTTTAATTCAAACACACTGACGAATGTTATTTGTTTAATTCAAACACACTGACGAATGTTATTTGTTTAATTCAAACATACTAACAAATGTTATTTGTTTAATTTAAACATACTAACAAATGTTATTGTTTAATTCAAACACACTGATGGATGTTATTTATTTAATTCAAACACACCGATGAATGTTATATATTTAATGCAAACACTGACTAATGTTATTGTTTGCCTTACTTTGTTTTAATTAAAGTAACGATACTCTCATTTCTTCTTCTTTATGTGAAATTAATTGTTAACTTTCTTATCTCTTATTACCTTATATTTGAAGCGAACGATGTATGTTGGTATAGTTTTCTTTAAGAATCGTATTTTTATTGTCTCTCCAATTTGTTTATAGAAAACATCTCCGTACTGTTTAAGACAAAAATATTGAGTTATTTGCGGGTCATCATCATTGCACTCCGAACATGTCCATAGGTGCTCAGATCTACTTCTCAGCAAGTCTCGCAGTGTCCAGCGACTGACGACTCCAGTTCTGTGTTGGTTGATAAGTCTTCTTACACGCCCACTAAGTTTCTCATTTCTGGCTGTGCCCATCTTAACTCCCATTGCCATCATCCGAAGAAGTGACGTGGATCTGTGTTTGTCGAAGTCATGTGCTCTTCTCACAACTCGGAGGGCATTGATGATGTCCGCCCGATCCGTTGGTTGCCCGTCCTCAACGACAGCGCAGCTAGCCAACCTGTCAGCTCTTTCATTTCCCCGTACTCCCGCATGTCCTGAGACGTACACAAAGGTGACTTTTTCTGAGTGTTGTTAACATACCTCTTCCCCTGAAATGATTCGCTGATCTATGGAAGTTTCCCTCCATAATAATATTCATTTATTATTGTTTCCTTGCCCCTTCCCTTTCGCCTTACTTTTCGTTGCCCTTCTACACATGCCTCTTTAGACATCTACATCCGTACAAGATCGGGCACGTCTGAGGCCAAATTTTAAAACAACTGAGGCCCTAGTCAAGTTAGGGACCCTTCCCTATATATAGAACCCTTCTATTTGCTGATGATGCAGCACTGGTTGTTCACGATGAGTCCGTCCTGCAGTCAATGAATGACAATCTACTTGGATCATGCGAGTTATTCTCACTTTCAATAACTATCCAGAGGACTGTGGTGCTTCAAAAGGGTGTAGCCATTCCCGCTGTAATATAAAAGAAAATAACACCTTTTCAATCTGTCATAAAGTTCACCTTTTTGGCGAAAGAGAAAGGAGAAGAGACCAAGCACCATAAATACAGCTTGTTCATTCTGTGGTTGAATCTGTCTATCCAAAATTAGTAGATTCAGTCACGAGAGAAGTTGTTCAGTAAAAACAAGACCCAACCTAAGACAATAATATTTTACTCAACTGCTGACTCACCATGGTTTCTTGTTATATAAACCGTGTATGAAAGTGACAAAGGTCATACCACTATAAGTCTTCTAGTACAGACAACATTGTCCTGTGTATTAAAAGTTGTCCAGTAACATATAAAGTGAAGTATTGCTTTTGAGCGTACTAGGACATAGCATTTAGATGTGAGGGGACCAGTGCACTTCCTCTCTCTCATTACTTTCAAAAACTATAGCCGGGTGGCCATTGACAGCTGGGTCGGTTGGAGAGCGTCAGACTGGGGTAGAACCCATGTTAACTGTCTCCTGGTCAAGACGTTACCACTACGCCACTGATGTGCATTTATTAGTCTAGGATGTTCTGTTGTAGACTTTCTCATCGTCCGGTCTTTAGACAGTCAATATGAGAATGGTTTGCTAGAGAACAACCTTGGTACATAGCCTGTTATAGCTTTGTTTCATTTAATCGGTTATTGTTTCATGAAAACAAGTACCAGACGTGATTATTTCTTGAAATTCACATTAATTATATTTGTAATGCTCATGACAGGAAATGAGAAACGTCAAACATGCTGCAGTGAAAGCAAGATGGGATAGGGGTAAAAATAATCTGACGAAAATCTTAGGAACAATTCCAGTAAACGATTACAATGAACATCAAAGGAAGAAATGGTTTGAACAACTGACCTTAGTGAAACTCAAACTCAACCAACCTGTAGCACGAGCACACAACATGAAAATGTCAAGCCTCAAGAAGATAGGTTAAGCTATAGAAAGGTGGTTTACATGGAATCAAACGAGAAACACTAAATAAAGTGAAGGTGAGGTTAACTCAATGTAACACAACTATCAATGTCCAGACAACTAAGCTAAACTTTCTTTCTGTAATGCTTGTCGCGTGAACTGGGCTGGAGATGGCATTGTTAGAACACAAGGATGTAATCTGGGCTGAAGATGGCATTGTTAGAACACAAGGATGTAATCTGGACGAATGGAAGGTATTGCCAAACAAAACCGAAATGGCACAGTCCGTCATTAAGATAACTGGATGACATTTTGATGAGATCGGGATATCAATTAACGTGCATGGAGTTTAGATAACATCACTTAACAAAACGCAACATAAAATAATAACATAATATAAGAACATAATATAAGAACATAACATAACAACATAATATAAGAAAATAACATAACAACATAAAATAACAACATATGATAACAACATAACATAGCAACATAAATTAGCAGTAGAACATGGCAACATACCATAACACAACATAACAATATAACATAACAATTTAACATAACAACACAACATAACAAAATAACATAACAATATAACATAACTGTTGTCGGGAGAAAACGTCGACACAAGAAGAGGAAAAAAAGGTTTTGTGAAAACATAACAGTTTTTAGAAACTCATAACGAAATGCAAACACTATCTTTTAGACCACGTATCGATTTCACTGTGCCTGATTGCTATCATCTTTATTCTTTCATGATCTGTTTCATTACATTACAATTTGTAACTTTCTTTTTTGGGGACTTACCTTTTAAGAGTGAAAACCCAAGGAATTGTACTTTTAAATTCCTCAATAGAACATTTGATAGAGACTCGGCCATCGTCTTGTGCATCACGAGTTACCTTAATGTCCACTTTCACCGCTTGAACAGCAAAAAAAACCAAAAAAAAAAACAACAACAATAACAATAAGTAATCATTTGATAGAATGTAGTATTTAATTATATTTATACATGTGGTTACAATAAGAACATATCTGAAGCCACAACATATATAATACGGATATGTGGGAGTGTGATTTGTTTGTGTAGACCTGAATACTTGAAATAACAAAACAGGAAAAGTCTAGACTGACTTTATTTCACACAACTCGCCAGTAGAAAGTTGTGAAACTATTTTGTCCAAACAAAATCGGGAACAAAGAATTGCTTAACAGGTGTAGCCAGGAGGAGATTCACACTGTGACTACAAGGAGATGATGGAGCTACATAGGTGACGTGTTCAAGAGGTGTAGCCAGGAAGAAATTCACACTGTGACTACAAGGAGATGATGGATCTACATATATAAGAAACATTCTGGAACCCTTTAGCAATAAGACAGCAAACATAAATGATAATGCAAGCAGACTGCTGGAATTATGTAGTCAAAATTATTTATTTATCACCTACACATTCTTCAAACACAGAGAGTCGCAATTTTACACCTGGTACAAGTGGAATGATACAACATGCAGAACCCAGATAGATTTTATACTAACAAGAAAACAGAACAAGAAACGAGTAACCGATAGCAGAGCTGTCCCTAATATAGCGTTAAGGCATAAAAATGCGAAGCTGCAGTAAAGCTGAATGTGAGGAAAAAAAAAATGGTATGTAAGAAGCTTTACGTGATAAGTGGACGACACAGACTAAACAATGTTTCGGCTCAATAGGCCTTCATCAGGAACAAACAAAAAAACACACACACAAAACTAATAACGAAACAACCAAAACAAAAACAATCGAAATGTGTTAAAGAAAACGAAATAAACTATCCTGTCGAAACTAAAAGGAAATCGCAACCAAGTGCGGCTGTCGTGAACGTCGAGAAACGTGCAAAAATGTGCGCAAATGTACACAGATCCAGAGGAGTTTACACAGGGGTCAGTGTGCAAACACAAAGGAGAAAGAATCGAATAGTAGACTAACAGGTATTCAAAAGGCGGTAAGAGTGAGATGTGTGAGAGTGGGGTACAATAAAAACAAATGAGGGGTAAGGATCACAGACAAAAAGGTATAGAGGAGAACACCGAAGTGTCTCATAAGGGACTAGAGGAGAAGAACTATAAATAGCATGGCATAGTAAGTAGACCAAAGAACCCAAATATGTGTAGTAGAGAAGGCTATGCAAAAGGGAAGGAGCAACCAAAAGGAAACTATGTGTATGAGTGTGATACATTCATACCTCTCGGGATCAGCGAACCATACTGGACTCTAAGGCGATTTTCCAAAGTATAGTGGCTGCGGTCGCCAGAGTGACAAAGGACAATACCAGTAACATGGATGTCGTCTTTGCCCTTGTGATCAGGGGAGTTGAAGTGGGAAGACACCGGAGTACCAGTATTTTGTTGGACATCACGTAGATGTTCACACAATCTTTCCGCTAATCTTCTCCCAGACTCACCAATATAGGTCATGTGGCATCGTTGGCATCGTTTTATGCCATCGTTTTATGCAAAGACATACAGGAACACTTAAATAGACCCAACAGCACAGGCACAAAATACAACGTGACAATCAACATCAATAAAACCGAAGTCGTGAATACCGCAAAAGAGAAACAGAACATAAACATAAGTATAGATGGCAGACAATTAAACATGTAGAGGAATTTAAATATCTAGGAAGTCTAGTAAAAAGGACAATTCACAAACAGCAAAAAGAGACTCAAGATGCAACACAGCTTGTCAAATCATAGGACAGCTATCACCACAATTGACCAACAAGGAGATAACCCTAGAGGAGACAAAACGGGCATTCTACAATACAATCTTCATCCCAACAATGGGCAACCAATGTCAGTCCTGGACCCTAGATGCCATAACAATAAGAAAAATAACCTCTACTGAGACGAAATGTGTTAGTCGTAAGATAGGAAAATCCCGAGAGATAAGATCAGAAACGAAGAACAGATAAAAATGCTAGGAATAACCCTCGACATATAATATATAAAGAAAGAACAGATAAAATGGTTTGGTTTCGTAATAGGGCAGAAAGTTCAAAACACAACACAAGGAACCTTCAATAAACACGCCGGGAACAACTGACCCAAGGGCCGACCACGAAAACATGGATTGATGGAATTTCAGCAACACTAAGGAAAAACATATCAGCATCAGAGCCGAACTGAAGTGCAAAAGACTTCAAAGTGTATATTATCTCGATGCTGAAAGGCATATAAGGAAAGAAAGAAAGAAGAAGAAGAACCTCGTATATAAAAATGCATTGGATTTATAAAAGACAAACTAACTTCTCTCCATAGTTTTATGATTCTATAAACTAACTTCTCTCCTTTGTATAATGATTTTACAAACTAACTAATCCCCATAGTTTTATGATTCTACAAACTAACTAATCCCATAGTTTTATGATTCTACAAACTAACTTCCCTCCTTTGTATTTTACAAACTAACTAATCCCCATAGTTTTTATGATTGACAAACTAACTTCTCTCCTTTGTTTTATCATTCTACAAACTAACTCATCTCCATAGTTTTATGATTGACAAACTAACTTCTCTCCTTTGTTTTATAATTCTACAAACTAACTCATCTCCATAGTCTTATGATTCTACAAGTTAACTTATCTAAACAGTTTTATGATTCTATAAACTAACTTATTTCCATAGTTTGATGATTCTCTACAAAGTAACTTCTCTCCATTATTTTATGATTCTATTAACTAACTTAACTAAGAATAGCAAAATGTTATGTCTTCTCAACATTCCTATATGGTGCAGAAACATGGATATTAGACAAGAAAACAGAACAGGGAATTGAAGCCTTTGAAATGTGGATATATAGGAGAATAGGTAGAATTGGATGGAAGGAAAAGAAAACAAACGAATAAGTCTTAAAAAAACTAAAAATGAAAAGAGAACTACTAAACACAATTCAAACAAGACAAATGCGATATTTGGGCCATGTTAAAAGACACAACAGCCTACTAAAAGTAATCCTGGAGGGGAAAATACAAGGTAAAAGAGGCAGAGGCAGACCAAGACTAACTTGGCCAAGTAACATCAAAAGATGGACAAACCAGCCTATGACAACCTGCACCATCAAAGCAAGAGGGAGAGAGCAGAATGGCGCTCCTTGGTAGCCAACCTTCGTTGCGGAGATGACACTCAATGATGATGATGATCAACTAACTTATTTCCATAGTTTTATGTTGCTACAAACTATCTCATTTTCATAGTTTTATGCTGCTACAAACTATCTCATTTTCATAGTTTTATGATGCTACAAACTATCTCATTTTCATAGTTTTATGCTGCTACAAACTATCTCATTTCCATAGTTTTATGCTTCTACAAACTAACTCATCTCCATAGTTATATGATCTTAGAAACTCAACACAAACTTCTTGGTTCTGAAAATTAAAAAAAATAATGTGTCCAGGTTCTAACATCTTCTTCTTCTACCTTTTAGCTCCCAGTGGAGCATAGGTCTTCAACAAACACTTTCCAAGTCGTTCTGTTTTTTGCAATTCTTTTAAGATCATTCCATGTCTTCCCCATCATCTTCATCTCTGCTTCAATCTGTCTTCTCCAAGAATTCCTTGGTCTTCCTCTTTGTCTTTTCCCCTGGGGATTCCAAAAAGGGCCTGTTGTGTAATACTCTCAGTTGGTTTCCGTAGTGTGTGTCCTATCCATCGCCATCGTCTTCGCTGTATTTCTTTATCCACTGGTATTTGACCGGTACATTTCCATAATTCCACGTTTGTGACTTTGTCCTGCCATTTCCATCCCTTTATTCTGCGCAAGCATCCATTAATGAAAGTCTGTACCTTCGTGATTGTCAATTTTGTTATTCTCCATGTTTCACAGCCATATAATAGAACCGACTTAACATTGGAGTTGAAAATTTGTATTTTTGTATTTAGCCTAATTTCTTTGGATTTCCATATGTTTCCCAGTGCAATGAAAGCTCCTCTTGCTTTTGATATCCTTATTTTGGTATCGTTTTCTGTTCCTCCCTCTTTATCTATATTACTGCCCAGATATATATAAGATTGTACGTCTAGTAGAGGTATTTCTCCTAGTTTTATTTGGTTATTGCCAACTGCATTAATTCTCATAATGTTGGTCTTATCTCTATTAATCTTTAGTCCTAGCTGTTGTGATCTCTCATCTAATATACTCATTTTATCTTGCATCTGTTGGTGGCTGTGTGATAGGAGAGCTATGTCATCAGCAAAGTCTAAATCATCAAGTTGTTTGGTCAGTGACCACTGGATCCCATTTCTGTTGTTTTGAGTTATTTTCATAATCCAATCTATGGCCAGTAGAAAGAGAAATGGAGACAGAAGGCATCCTTGCCTTACTCCTGTTCTTATTTCAAATGCTTCTGTAAGCTGTCCTTCATGCACCACACTACATTTTGTTCCTTCATACATTGTTTTTATCAGGTTAATAAACTTTATGGGTATTCCATAATGACTCAGCAACTTCCAAAGCATTCTTCTGTCTAAACTATCAAATGCCTTTTCGTAATCTATGAATCCAATATAAAGTGGGGATTTTAGTTCTAAACTTTGTTCAACTATTATACGTAGAGTAGTTATTTGATCAGCACATGATCTGTTCTTCCTAAAACCTGCTTGTTCATCTCTCAAGTGTTTCTCTATAGCCTCTTTTAGTCTCTCCAGAATGATTCTGCCTAATATTTTTCCTGGCACTGATAGTAGCATAATTCCCCTATAATTTGTGCACTCCTGTAAACTTCCTTTCTTTGGTAGTTTGATCATATAACCTTCTCTCCAGTCTTTAGGTATTTCTTCCCTCTCCCAAATTTTATCCAATAGATTATGTAACATCTTGGTAGAGGTGATAATATCTGCTTTGATGGCTTCCGAAGGAATTTCATCTGGTCCTGTGGCTTTACCATCTTTTAACAGTTTGATGGCTTTCATTATTTCTTCTTTGCTTGGTTTTCCGCAGTTAACGTGTAATTCTTCTTCTGCTGGTAGTATATCTGGAGGATTATTTGAGCCAGGTCTGTTCAAAAGTTCTTCAAAGTGCTCCTTCCATCTCTCCATTTGTTCCTTTATATTACTAAGCAGATTTCCTTTCTTATCTTTGATAAAGGCGTTGATCTGTTTGTATTTTCCACCTAATTTCTTTGTGCTGTTGTACAGTTCTTTCATATTCCCTTTATTTGCTGCTTCTTCTGCCTCTTTAGCTAATTCATCTATATATTTCCTCTTATCCCTTTTAATGCATCTTCTCACTTCTTTGTTCACCTCTGTGTAAGCTTCCTGTGTCTTGGCTTTATTACTTCTTGTTTTGCTTTTATTTATGTCTGCTTTCTTGTTCTTTCTTTCTTTAATTTTATCCAGGGTCTCTGCTGTCATCCATGCCTTATTCTGGCGTTCTCTTTTCCCCAGTGTTTCTTCGCATGTCTCTTTCCATATATTTTTTACCTGTTTCCAATGATCTTCTATATTTATTGTATTTTCTAGTTGTTGGAGGACTTGGTATTTGTTTGATATTGTGACTGCGAATTTATCTTTAATTCCTTGTTCTTTAAGAAACCCTACATTGAAATACGTTCTGCCCTTATTCGTTGTAGTATACCTTTTTAATTTAATTTTAAGTTTGGCTAACAGCAGATGATGATCAGAAGCTATATCTGCCCCTCTATATACTTTTACATCCTGTAAGGATGACTTAAACTTATTATTAATACATATGTGATCAATTTGATTTTCCGTTCTATGATCTGGTGACACCCATGTAGCTTTGTGTATTCTTTTATGTTGGAATATTGTTCCTCCTAGGCTCATTTGATTAAGGGCGCAGAAATTCACAAATATCTCTCCATTCTCGTTTATATCTCCAAGTCCATGTTTTCCCATAATCTCTTCAAAGCCTCTGTTGTCTGATCCTACCTTAGCATTTAGGTCTCCCATCAAGATTATAATATCCTTGGCTCGTCTTGCATCCATCTGGCATTGTAGCTGTTTATAAAAATCATCTTTAACTGAGTCATCTTTATCGTTGGTTGGTGCATAGCATTGTATAATGTGTAATTTTATTTTGTTTTTGGTTGTTCTAAATGTTGCTCTCACCAGTCTTGGTCCCACTGCCTCCCATTCTATTAGTGTCTTCTGTGCATTCTTTGATAGCATTATAGCTACCCCTTCGCTATGTTGTGCTCCTGGTTCCTGGTGTCCTGATGATAAAATCATCTCCCCTGTATTCAATTTTATTCTCTCCGCTCCCAGCCATCTTGTTTCACACATTCCCAGAATATCTATCTTGTAGTTGTTCATTTCTGCTGCCACTTGTGCCGCTTTTCCCTGTTCGTTAAGGGTACGAACATTCCAGGTGCCAATTCTGGATGATTTCCTGGTAGACAAAGGGTGAGTCGGCAACCCGGACTCCTTATGGCTTTCTCCGGATTGCGTCATACGTCTCTTAGACAGAGAGCCCTTCTCTTTCCTGGTTGACGGATTTACTTTATCTTTCTTTGACTTGTTCATGTTTGTGAAGTTTTTTCGGCTTATTTTTTTTACAGTATGGGATAGCCAGTCCCATGCCTAACCCTCCTTTCTCGCCTCTTACGAACATGCCTGGTAGGGTACAGCGCCGCTATTCTTTACTTCCCTTTCGGGCCCCGGCAGCGCACGGGCGAGGTTCTAACATATAATCACATAAACAATTCTTCACTATTTATAATCACATAAACACATATCCACTATTTATAATCTCATAAATTCATCTCCACTATTTATAATCACATAAACTAATCTCCACTATTTATAATCCTATAAACTCATCTCCACTATTTATAATCCCATAAACTCATCTCCACTATTTATAATCCTATAAACCCATCTCCACTATTTATAATCACATAAATTCATCTCCACTATTTATAATCCTATAAACTCATCTCCACTATTTATAATCTCATAAATTCATCTCCACTATTTATAATCCTATAAACTCATCTCCACTATTTATAACCCCATAAACTCATCTGCTCTATTTATAATCCCATAAACTCATCTCCACTATTTATAACCCCATAAACTCATCTCCACTATTTATAATCCCATAAACTCATCTCCACTATTTATAATCCCATAAATTCATCTCCACTATTTATAATCCCATAAACTCATCTCCACTATTTATAATCCCATAAACTCATTGCCAATGTTTCTTAATCCCCCAGAGCACTAACCAATTCTTCTAACCTAATAAATTGATCTGCTTTATTTCAACAATTCATGAATCTTCAGTGTTTTTCGGTTTAGTAAACTCACAACCATTGTTTCATGATCTAATACACCCATTAACTACAGTCATCAATCTCTAAAACACAAAGTCGGGTTTCTGTGTTTCCAAAATATCAACATAGCCTTTTCCATGTTTCCAACAACTAAACACTATCTTCTCCATGTTCCCAACAACTAAACACCATCCTCTCCATGTTTCCAACAACTAAACACCATCCTCCTAATTTTTCCAAAAAATAAACACCATACTCTCCATGATTGTAAGAACTAAACACCATCCTCTCCATGTTTTCAACAACTAAACACTATACTCTCCATGTTTATAACAACTAAACATCATTCTCTATTTGTTACCAACAACTAAACACTATGCTCTCCATGTTTATAACAACTAAACATCATTCTCTATTTGTTACCAACAACTAAACACCATACTCTCCATGTTTCCAACAACTGAACAACATACTCTCCATGTTTATAACAACTAAACATCATTCACTCCATGTTTCCATCAACTAAAAACCATCATCTCCATGTTTCCAACAACTAAACATTATAGTCTTCATTTTTATAACAACTAAACACCATCCTCTCCATGTTTATAACAACTAAAAACTTTCATCTCTATGTTTCTATATAGAATATGCATCAACTTCTGCATTTCTCCACCCGCGCCATGTTTCATCATAGATTCGGCGCCACTCTTTTCATGTTCTCAAGATCTCATTCTCACCCTCTCCATTTTACTCAACTGCACTGACGTAGTACTGACCACGTCATTCTTAAAAAGATGGCCCTAATACAGACACTAGCACAATTGTCCTTTAATTCTACTCTCTATTCCGCGATAGATCAGTGGTTAGTGAAATGGACTACAAAAGAGAAGAGGTCAGGTTCAATCCTGATCGATAACTTCCATGGTTCACCTAGCCTTAACGGGTACTGGACTTTATCTGGCAAGTTAAAGCGGCACGGGCGTAATACTGACCAATTTGCTTTAAAAATAACGTGCAGAAGGTTGGTAAAAAGTATGGTCTCTAACACCATATTCCCTATACGCAACTTGGCTAGACGGGGCCCTTTACTTTTACTATTTTATGTACACTTTATTAGTGACGATGATTTTTCTCTATCATTTAAAACATCTTCACCACTATCGCCATTAACAACGCTGGTCACGTCTTGTCTACATTACCTGGTGTTGTTTCCATCTCGGTTGTTGTTTTTTTCAACTACAAAAGTAACCTCCTCGGTGCAACTGTCGGTTCTCCCTCTTCTAATACCTTTTCATTATTCCCAAACTAGAGGACTGGTTGGTTTCGAGGCAAGACGCTGGTCTCAAGATAGCGAGGTTGTGCGTTCAAATCTCGGATGCACTAGTTGGGAATTTTATTTGTTTTTTTCTCTCTGCGGCAACTACCCCTGGTCTCAGCAGCCACTCTCGACTTAAAGTGTCAATAACTCGTGAACAGAAAAAAAATCGATTACCTCCGATGACAGAGTTATCTTCCTGATGGCAAGGAACCCTTGTAAACATGGCTGCTGGGGGAAAAACGGATTAACTTGCAAAATTCAGTTCATAGACTCTCGGGATTTTGCCAGCGATAAAAGCTGGCGAACTCAAAAAAAAAAACCCCACCTTTCATATCGTTTGGTTGATCCGGTAGCGATGTTGTTACCCGCCAATTGTCCTGAAGTTTTTGACTTGATTTGTCTGTTAGAGGAATGAACTTTGAGCAATGAGTCTGTTTTTAATAAGTAATTTGCTGAATAATAATTTCTTTAATTTCCTTGCAAGACAATTAATATAAAAATAAAATGTGAAACAATAGTATATCTTAATATACGCATTATGAGTAAGGGGAGACATTCAGCAGAGCAGGGATAGGTAGCAAAGAGCACAGACTATTAAAGTAGAAAAAAAACAATATTAAAGTAAAAAAAAATAAAAATAGAGAAAATAAAATAATAAAATAATAAAATAGAATGTTAAAGTAAGAAAAAAGAATATTAAAGTAGAGAAAAGAGAATATTGAAGTAGAGCAAACAGAATGTTGAGCTGCGATAGCTCAGTGGTTAGTGAACTGGACTACAAAGGACAAGAGGTAGGGTTCAATCCCAAGCGACGGCTTCCAGGTTCACCGAGCCTTAAATGGGTACTGGTTTTTTTCTGGGAAAGTTAAGCGGCACGGGCGTAATACCAACCACATTACCCGAAAAATAATATGCCGAAGGTCTGTAAAATTTATCGTCACTAACACTATATTCCCTATACGCGCCACTTGGCGTGCCGGGCGCTCTTTACTTTTTTTTTTAAACAGAATGTTGAAGTGAAGTAAAAATAAAATTAATGTAGAGAAAACAAAATATTAAAGGAAAGAAAACAGAATATTAAAGTAGAGAAAACTGAATATTAAAGTTAAGAAGTCATAATATAAAAAAAAAAGTAAATTACCCCCGTCACGCCAAGTGGCGTATAGGGAATATGGTGTTAGTGACCATAAATTTTACAGACCTTCGGCACATGATTTTTGGGGTAATGTGGTCGGTAATACGTCCGTGCCGCTTCACTTTCCCAGAAAAAAATTCCGGTACCCATTAAAGGGTGGGTGAACCCGGAAGCCGTCATTTGGGATCGAACCCTAGCCCTTGTCCTTTGTAGTCCAGTTCACTAACCACTGAGCTATCGCTGCTCCCTATTACATTAAAGTAAAGAAAATGTAATGTGAAAGTAAAGAAAACAGAATATTAAAGTAAAGAAAACAGAATATTAAAGTACAGAAAACAGAATATTATAGTAAAGAGAACAGAATATTAAAGTAAATAAAACAGAATATTAAAGTAAAGAAAACAGAATATTAAAGTACAGAAAACAGAATATTAAAGTTAAGAAAACAGAATATTAAAGTACAGAAAACAGAATATTATAGTAAAGAAAAAAAGACTATTCCTCTTCTTTCTTCTTCTTTCCTTCCTCATCTGCCTTTCAGCGTCGAGGGGAGATATAATTTGCGATCTTTTGCTCTTCTGTTCGCCTCTGCTGCTGTTATGTTTCCTAGTGCTTCTAATATTCATTCGATCCATCTTTTTTGTGGTCGACCATTGGGTCTGGTGTTCTCATAACATTTGTTGAAGGTTCGTTGTGTTGTGTTTTGTTCTTTCTGCCTTGTCACGTGACCAAACCATTTTTATATGTCGTTTCATTTTTATATTCTATGGCGGGGGCTATTCCTAGCTTTTTTTCTCAGTTCTTCATTTCTGATCTTATCTCTCAGACTGTTTCCTGACATTCGTCTAACACATTTCATCTCTCTAGAGGTTATTTTACTTATTGTTCTTGTATCTAGGGTCCAGGTCCGGCATTGGTAGCACAACGTTGGGATGAAGATTGTATATTTCCTTGTTGGACAATAGTGGTGATAACTGTCCAATGATTTGACAAGCTTTGTTGCATCTTCACTCTATCAAAATTACTATTAAAGTAAAGAAAACTGAATTTTAAAGTAGAGAAAACAGAATATTAAAGAAAACAGTAAACTGTCCAGTAGAAAAATGGAGGTGGTTGATGGAACAAACCAGGTAGATTGGATGACAGAATCATGATCTGGAGAGCACGAGTATACATTAGGTAGAAGAAGATTAGTACAGATAGAGAGCATCCATTGCACCACGTGCTCAACACAGTGAAAGGTACCAGGCTTAAAAGAGGCAAATCATGGGTGGGCCGAGCAGAAGATGTCATCAAACAGGTCTGTGGGCTTACCAATATTAGCGTTGGTGAGGAGTGGATATCGGTGCCTACGTCATTCAAGGGGACTTTCTCGTGTATTGTCACACTCAACAGGAAAAGTAGGGAACAGATCCCGGTCGTGGTTAATGCTGAGGTCATCGGTCTCATCTGCGATAACACCAATGAGAAAGATGCAGTCATCTATGCAGACGGATCTGTAAGACGACACCAAAGAAGTGCATGGGCATTTACAGCACGCTCGACAGGCAGAATAGTCATGGAAGACAGTGGTGCATACGTCATGACCACGAGTAGCATGACAATGGAGGTGATCCAAGACATTCAAATGGTTAGAGTCACAAGACTACACCCACGCATGTATACTGAGTGATTCGATGAGCATGATAAAAAAAAGTGGAGGCGGGCTCTGTACGTATGCAATGGGTAGAGTCTTTGCAGAAATCCAAAATATGTAAGGTCACTTTTGTCTATGTCCCTGGACATTCGGGAGTACGGGGAAATTAAAGAGCGGACAGGTTGGCTAGCTGCGCTGTCGTTGAGGATCGGGCGGACATCATCAGTGCCCTCTGAGATGTGAGAAGAGCACAGGACTTCGACAAACACAGATCCATGTCACTTCTTCGGATGATGGAAATGGGAGTTAAGTTGGGCACAGCCAGAAATGAGAAACTTAGTGGCCGTGTAAGAAGACTTATCAACCAACATAGAACTGGAGTCGTCAGTCGCTGGACACTGCGGGACTTGCTGAGGAGGGGATCTGAGCACCTATGGACATGTTCGGAGTGCAATGATGATGACCCGCTAATAACTCAATAACCAGGTAGAAAACAAAAATGTATGGAACAATGTTTACTGTAGAATAAATATATCTTCAACATCGTAAGTTAGGAAACACAATAACGATGATTTCATACCTCTACTTTCAACAACTCTTGCTTCAGCAGTTTTTGTAATGATTCCTCCATAGCCATTCCAACTATTCGCCTTACAGATGTACAAGCCAAGGTCATCAAGGCCGAAATCATTGACAATAATCTCAAAATAAGTTTCTGTTTTCGACTGGAATAGAAGTGAGTTACCGTTATTATTTCTACAAATATCTTGTCATTGTCACCTGATCACTGGAACAATAATCTAATCTATCATATCGGTCTTCCTATTACTTGTTCCTCTTACCTTTCATAATATATTTCATACTTTTTCTTTAAACACAGATGAAGGGGAAATGTCTGGTTGACGTAGACAAAGAAGAAAGAATAAACCACTGCATGAATCTGCTGCTAGTTATCGCAGAGTGTCACAGGTGTGGCTCAAACTGAACATATTGTTCTCTCTTATTGCATTTGGTTAAGATCTCAGTGCAACAGCCTCTTGTAACACGGAGACTGCATAGTAGTTGTATAGAAATTATACAAATAAAAATATATAGAAAAAATGTGTCAATAAAAATATAATCCCAATTAATGAACAAACGATTTTAAAGAATGTTTTTAGAATCAAATAGAGAACAAATAAAAATGTATGATATCAGCTGTTCAATGAGTTAACTCCTGTTATAGCAAAGTCTTATTATTTTCCTTATCAACACTGCCCTGTGGGTCATACAATCGTTAACAATGCTGATCAGCGATTTTATTTAGGGGACGAATGGAAGAAGTCGATTTGAAGTGTTGCTGACCATATCACTCATGAATGTAGAGAAAGTGAAGGTAACATAGAGGCACTGACATGCTTGTTAAACAAAAGTGAAGGTAACATACAGGCACTGACATGCTTGTTAAACAAAAGTGAAGGTAACATACAGGCACTGACATGCTTATTAAACAAAAGTGAAGGTAACATACAGGCACTGACATGCTTGTTAAATAAAAGTGAAGGTAACATACAGGCACTGACATGCTTGTTAAACAAAAGTGAAGGTAACATACAGGCACTGACATGCTTGTTAAACAAAAGTGAAGGTAACATACAGGCACTGACATGCTTGTTAAACAAAAGTGAAGGTAACATACAGGCACTGACATGCTTGTTAAACAAAAGTGAAGGTAACATACAGGCACTGACATGCTTGTTAAACAAAAGTGAAGGTAACATACAGGCACTGACATACTTGTTAAATAAAAGTGAAGGTAACATACAGGCACTGACATGCTTGTTAAACAAAAGTGAAGGTAACATGCAGGCACTGACATGCTTGTTAAACAAAAGTGAAGGTAACATGCAGGCACTGACATGCTTGTTAAACAAAAGTGAAGGTAACATACAGGCACTGACATGCTTGTTAAACAAAAGTGAAGGTAACATACAGGCACTGACATACTTGTTAAATAAAAGTGAAGGTAACATACAGGCACTGACATGCTTGTTAAACAAAAGTGAAGGTAACATACAGGCACTGACATACTTGTTAAATAAAAGTGAAGGTAACATACAGGCACTGACATGCTTGTTAAACAAAAGTGAAGGTAACATACAGGCACTGACATGCTTGTTAAATAATAGTGAAGGTAACATACAGGCACTGACATGCTTGTTAAATAATAGTGAAGGTAACATACAGGCACTGACATGCTTGTTAAATAAAAGTGAAGGTAACATACAGGCACTGAGATGCTTGTTAAACAAAAGTGAAGGTAACATACAGGCACTGACATGCTTGTTAAACAAAAGTGAAGGTAACATACAGGCACTGACATGCTTGTTAAATAAAAGTGAAGGTAACATACAGGCACTGACATGTTTGTTAAATAAAAGTGAAGGTAACATACAGGCACTGACATGCTTGTTAAACAAAAGTGAAGGTAACATACAGGCACTGACATGCTTGTTAAACAAAAGTGAAGGTAACATACAGGCACTGACATACTTGTTAAACAAAAGTGAAGGTAACATACAGGCACTGACATGCTTGTTAAATAAAAGTGAAGGTAACATACAGGCACTGACATGCTTGTTAAATAAAAGTGAAGGTAACATACAGGCACTGACATGCTTGTTAAACAAAAGTGAAGGTAACATACAGGCACTGACATGCTTGTTAAACAAAAGTGAAGGTAACATACAGGCACTGACATACTTGTTAAACAAAAGTGAAGGTAACATACAGGCACTGACATGCTTGTTAAACAAAAGTGAAGGTAACATACAGGCACTGACATGCTTGTTAAACAAAAGTGAAGGTAACATACAGGCACTGACATGCTTGTTAAACAAAAGTGAAGGTAACATACAGGCACTGACATGCTTGTTAAACAAAAGTGAAGGTAACATACAGGCACTGACATGCTTGTTAAATAAAAGTGAAGGTAACATACAGGCACTGACATGCTTGTTAAACAAAAGTGAAGGTAACATACAGGCACTGACATGCTTGTTAAACAAAAGTGAAGGTAACATACAGGCACTGACATGCTTGTTAAACAAAAGTGAAGGTAACATACAGGCACTGACATGCTTGTTAAACGAAAGTGAAGGTAACATACATGCACTGACATGCTTGTTAAACGAAAGTGAAGGTAACATACAGGCACTGACATGCTTGTTAAACAAAAGTGAAGGTAACATACAGGCACTGACATGCTTGTTAAACAAAAGTGAAGGTAACATACAGGCACTGAGATGCTTGTTAAATAAAAGTGAAGGTAACATACAGGCACTGACATGCTTGTTAAACAAAAGTGAAGGTAACATACAGGCACTGACATGCTTGTTAAACAAAAGTGAAGGTAACATACAGGCACTGACATGCTTGTTAAACAAAAGTGAAGGTAACATACAGGCACTGACATGCTTGTTAAACAAAAGTGAAGGTAACATACAGGCACTGACATGCTTGTTAAACAAAAGTGAAGGTAACATACAGGCACTGACATACTTGTTAAACAAAAGTGAAGGTAACATACAGGCACTGACATGCTTGTTAAACAAAAGTGAAGGTAACATAGAGGCACTGACATGCTTGTTAAACAAAAGTGAAGGTAACATACAGGCACTGACATGCTTGTTAAACAAAAGTGAAGGTAACATACAGGCACTGACATGCTTGTTAAACAAAAGTGAAGGTAACATGCAGGCACTGACATGCTTGTTAAACAAAAGTGAAGGTAACATACAGGCACTGACATGCTTGTTAAACAAAAGTGAAGGTAACATACAGGCACTGACATACTTGTTAAACAAAAGTGAAGGTAACGTACAGGCACTGACATGCTTGTTAAACAAAAGTGAAGGTAACATACAGGCACTGACATGCTTGTTAAACAAAAGTGAAGGTAACATACAGGCACTGACATGCTTATTAAACAAAAGTGAAGGTAACATGCAGGCACTGATATGTTTGTTAAAGGTGTCATCAAATCTACGACATTTCCCACATCCATGAGTCGGTGTTTGGGTAAGGAAGGAATAATCTCATTGTGCAGGCGGAAGCAAGAACAATAGATGTAAGCACTTGATACTGGTATTTTTAAAGAACATTGGGTCGGATATGGGAATGTCCTGATTGCAATGACGCTGACACTTGATGTTAAACTAAAACCATGAGAAAGCTGCTGAAGTACGAAGCGAGATTTTGTACATGCGATTATTGTTTGCCTCATATATAAATGTTGAGGTCATGAACTGTCATTGATGCTATTTCAAGTCTCGACCCAAATCTTGCACAGGAAACACGACCTGATAAAGCGAAGGTCAAGGAGACAGCCCACTGGAAGGGTCAACGCAAAAAAATAAAAAACAGGCCAGAAGGTAGATTATCCACAACAGAGTAAGAGAAGTCGAAGAAAACACTCGTTAATGAGGGCTGACTTGGGCCAAGACTGTTTCTAGTGGAGAATTCATTGTGACCATTACAAGCTTACAGCGTTCAGGAAAGTGATTTCTTCAAAACGTGAAGAAAAAAATATCAGTTCGTGCAGCAAATTTGTGCAGACAAAACATGTATAGGACAACATGAAGCTAACATTCTGATTGTACAACTTGCTCTAAGAACAAAGAATGTATTGAACAACATGAAGCCATGAAGCTACCATTCTGATTGTACATCTCGCTGTGAGAACAAAGAATGTATTGAACAACATGAAGCCATGAAGCTACCATTCTGATTGTACATCTCGCTGTGAGAACAAAGAATGTATTGAACAACATGAAGCCATGAAGCTACCATTCTGATTGTACATCTCGCTGTGAGAACAAAGAATGTATTGAACAACATGAAGCCATGAAGCTACCATTCTGATTGTACATCTCGCTGTGAGAACAAAGAATGTATTGAACAACATGAAGCCATGAAGCTACCATTCTGATTGTACATCTCGCTGTGAGAACAAAGAATGTATTGAACAACATGAAGCCATGAAGCTACCATTCTGATTGTACATCTCGCTCTGAGAACAAAGAATGTATTGAACAACATGAAGCCATGAAGCTAACATTCTGATTGTACATCTCGCTGTGAGAACAAAGAATGTATTGAACAACATGAAGCCATTAAGCTACCATTCTGATTGTACATCTCGCTCTGAGAACAAAGAATGTACTGAACAACATGAAGCCATGAAGCTAACATTCTGATTGTACATCTCGCTCTGAGAACAAAGAATGTATTGAACAACATGAAGCCATGAAGCTACCATTCTGATTGTACATCTCGCTCTGAGAACAAAGAATGTACTGAACAACATGAAGCCATGAAGCTAACATTCTGATTGTACATCTCGCTCTGAGAACAAAGAATGTACTGAACAACATGAAGCCATGAAGCTAACATTCTGATTGTACATCTCGCTGTGAGAACAAAGAATGTATTGAACAACATGAAGCCATGAAGCTACCATTCTGATTGTACATCTCGCTGTGAGAACAAAGGATGTATTGAACAACTTGAAGCCATGAAGCTACCATTCTGATTGTACATCTCGCTGTGAGAACAAAGGATGTAATGAACAACATGAAGCCATGAAGCTAACATTCTGATTGTACATCTCGCTGTGAGAACAAAGAATGTATTGAACAACATGAAGCCATGAAGCTACCATTCTGATTGTACATCTCGCTGTGAGAACAAAGAATGTATTGAACAACATGAAGCCATGAAGCTACCATTCTGATTGTACATCTCGCTGTGAGAACAAAGAATGTATTGAACAACATGAAACCATGAAGCTAACATTCTGATTGTACATCTCGCTGTGAGAACAAAGAATGTATTGAACAACATGAAGCCATGAAGCTAACATTCTGATTGTACATCTCGCTCTGAGAACAAAGAATGTATTGAACAACATGAAGCCATGAAGCTACCATTCTGATTGTACATCTCGCTCTGAGAACAAAGAATGTATTGAACAACATGAAGCCATGAAGCTAACATTCTGATTGTACATCTTGCTGTGAGAACAAAGAATGTATTGAACAACATGAAGCCATGAAGCTACCATTCTGATTGTACATCTCGCTGTGAGAACAAAGGATGTATTGAACAACATGAAGCCATGAAGCTACCATTCTGATTGTACATCTCGCTGTGAGAACAAAGGATGTATTGAACAACATGAAGCCATGAAGCTAACATTCTGATTGTACATCTCGCTGTGAGAACAAAGAATGTACTGAACAACATGAAGCCATGAAGCTACCATTCTGATTGTACATCTCGCTGTGAGAACAAAGAATGTATTGAACAACATGAAGCCATGAAGCTACCATTCTGATTGTACATCTCGCTGTGAGAACAAAGAATGTATTGAACAACATGAAGCCATGAAGCTACCATTCTGATTGTACAACTTGCTCTAAGAACAAAGAATGTATTGAACAACATGAAGCCATGAAGCTACCATTCTGATTGTACATCTCGCTGTGAGAACAAAGAATGTACTGAACAACATGAAGCCATGAAGCTACCATTCTGATTGTACATCTTGCTGTGAGAACAAAGGATGTATTGAACAACATGAAGCCATGAAGCTAACATTCTGATTGTACAACTTGCTCTAAGAACAAAGAATGTATTGAACAACATGAAGCCATGAAGCTACCATTCTGATTGTACATCTCGCTGTGAGAACAAAGAATGTACTGAACAACATGAAGCCATGAAGCTAACATTCTGATTGTACATCTCGCTGTGAGAACAAAGAATGTATTGAACAACATGAAGCCATGAAGCTACCATTCTGATTGTACATCTCGCTGTGAGAACAAAGAATGTACTGAACAACTTGAAGCTAACAATCTTCTTGTACATGTAGCTCTGAGAACAAAGGATGTATTGAACAACTTGAAGCTAATATTTGTTTGTAGATCTGGCTCTAAGAACAAAGAATACTTTGAACAACATGAAGCTAACATTCTGATTGTACATCTCGCTCTGAGAACACAGAAGACGGCCATACTTTGTGTTCAGTTAAGAAAGACTATACAAATTTGTGATGCATCAAAATCAATAAATCATATCTAAAAATCAATTCAACTGGCATCATCAAAAAATAATAATTTATTAAAATTAATGCACTGTGTTTCAGTAATAATTTACCAAACTTCAACATCAATTTATCATATTTCAAAACACAACATATAACTCATGAAAATCAATTTATAAACTCTAAAAATCAAGTTATCAAACCTTAAAATCAAACTCTCCAGGTGTAACTTTCAATTCAAACTTCCACGGAATGGCTGGTTCTTTTGGCTTATATGAATCCACTCTAGCGATCATTTCTTGAACGCCATCTGAGGGTGGTTCTACTTGCCTGAAATATCCAAATGTTACAAAGTTTATAACAACCGAACACACTGAGAAGTATTCAATAGTTGACTTTATTTTAATTTATGCCAATGAGACAACTTTTCTAGAGAAAAATGGCTGATCACTGGAATTAGTGATAAATAGCTAGAATTGAAATAGAGAAATGAGGCAAACAGAAACATGAAGTTAGCCAGATATAGATTGTCGTAGAGATATGAGACAAACAGAGACATGAGGTTAGCCAGATATAGATTGTCGTAGAGATATGAGACAAACAGAAACATGAGGTTAGCCAGATATAGATTGTCGTAGAGATATGAGACAAACAGAGACATGAGGTTAGCCAGATATAGATTGTCGTAGAGATATGAGACAAACAGAAACATGAGGTTAGCCAGATATAGATTGTCGTAGAGATATGAGACAAACAGAGACATGAGGTTAGCCAGATATAGATTGTCGTAGAGATATGAGACAAACAGAAACATGAGGTTAGCTAGATACAGATTGATATAGAGAGGAGGGTTGGTCAACCATGAACAGTTTTAAAGGAGCTGCAAATTAAGAAAATAGAGTGTTTACTGTTGTTAAAGTTGATTTATAGTATTCTAGACAAGCCCATAGGTCATCAGAAGCTTCCAACAATTGACTTAGTGTATTGTAAATAAATTTAGATATCTGGGAACATTGTTAACCTTAGATGGTAGATGCAGAATACTTCAAGGAAAAGGCAATTTAAGGAAGCTCCATTTTGAACAAAAGAAGCAAGAAAAGGAGTTCTTAAATGTTATGTAGAGCTAGTCTTAACATTTATTTATTATTTGTGTATTTGTTTATGGAAGACCCCGGTACCACTGTAAACGAATTGAAATCCATAATTGCTCAACCGCCCGTGCCAGCGTAATCATCCGAATCTCATCTCCCTAACAAAAAAGGTAACTGTAATCCCCATCATAGCAGTCTCAGCACACGCCAAAAGACATAAAGCGAAACCGCACAATGATATCATCATTCATCATAAACAATTGTAATATCGAAACATGATCAAACGGATGAGATACACAGCTCACGGTATGCACAGAGCACTTAACTCAGTAGCTCCTGCAACAAGCCGGACTTGGAACATGAGGAAACTGCAACAAGGAACACTTTTCATGCTTGGCCTTCAAGTTTTCCCGCCGCCTATCCACCATATACCGGAAGTTCACGTCCTCTTAAAAATGATGATCGTCGTATTAAAAAAAAAATGTATAGCGCTTGATGATGTTAGTCCATCGTTGTTGACTCCAATTCCGAACTTATAGACACACAGTTAGTCGTCAGATTATCCCGTCGTACTTCAAACAACAGACCGTAAGATTAGCGTACGGCTGGTCTAGGGATGTACAATGAGCCATGTTAATGCAAGCCAATAAGCATAATCATTAACGAAGTTGTTATCTGAGTATATAATGGACTTCGTAATATCTACTTCTTATGATTGGAAACCCTTCGATTCCATTACCACACTCGGGATTTTTATGTACGTAATATCGTTCAAATCCAGCTTTCTCAATGGATTGCAATGTTTGAAGTTTTGGTAACGGATACTGTAGCGAAACATCAGTCATGTGATACTCAACCATCAGCTGCTTAACTTCATTCAGTTGGCCAGATTTGCACATCATCTCTAAGATTGACGACCATTCTGCGCATTCAATATCCATTTTAAGTACGTCGATTGTCTTGTTCTGGTGTCCCAACATTGCTCGTATACCACCCAGAGAGTTTAGCTTCCAACCGTTTTTACTTCCTGCTGTATATGACAGTCCAATTTTGTAGAAGTGAACCAGCTTTGATCTTTCAACTTTGTCCGTGAACACACTCATGCGTGTCAAAGGAGTACACGTGACAGCCATACACATGTGCAGCATCATCGCCGAACGAGAAATCGTAGTTGATACCGAAAAAATAAATGATACATGGTTGTCTTGGGTGGACATAAGGATCGTCGCATATCTCCCAGCCGCCATCTCTAATTTTTCCCATACATATCTTCCTGCGGCAGACAACGTCTGTGTACGAGTGGATAATTAACTGAAGATCATCCACGCTGAGTTTGGATAAATCAGAGTTTTTCAGGTTTGCAACTTTCCCTTTCTGATGAAGAACTGAAAGCTCTTTGTTGTAAGCCGCTTCATTATCAACAACTTCATCGTCCACAGACAAGCCGCTTCATTATCAACAACTTCATCGTCCACAGACAAGCCGCTTCATTATCAACAACTTCATCGTCCACAGACAAGCCGCTTCATTATCAACAACTTCATCGTCCACAGACAAGCCGCTTCATTATCAACAACTTCATCGTCCACAGACAAGCCGCTTCATTATCAACAACTTCATCGTCCACAGACAAGCCGCTTCATTATCAACAACTTCATCGTCCACAGACATTATCTGAGGCGTGATTACTTTCTTGGATTTGAATCATTGTCAATATGACAACAGACAAGAAAATCACTGGAGGCTGTAGAAATGTGGTTTTACAGAAGAATGTTGAGAATACACCATGGACAGCTAAGAGGAATAAAGAAAAAAAATTTGAAAGAGGCCTAAGCAAAAAGAGGGGAAATTTCCAATATTCAGAGGAAACAATCATCTTTTTTTGGCCATGTAATGAGAAGAGAACAGCTGGAATATATTGCAAAAACTGGAAAAATCGAAGAGCGAAAAGACAGAGGGAAGCAAAGAGAAAAAGTACCAGACAGCTTAAAAGAATGGCTTGGCAGAAGGTCAACAACAGAAATAAAAATAACTTTCGAGATCGAAAGTTGTGGAAAGACATGATCACCTACGCCAGTAGGCACGGTACTTGATGATGATGATGATGATGTGTATGGACACTGACGGTTCCAGTAGCTTGATGAATGTAAATACACTTAGTTAACCCTTACAGTTTGTGGTTCCTGCATGTTCGATTTTTGAATTCCAAATTGTCGGAGTCCCAAAGCTACATCATCACTAACAGCCATACAGAATTTGCTGAGGGCCTGCAAACGATATGTTTAGAGTGGGTGTCGATACCGTGTAGTCCAAAATTTTTTGATCCTGCATGTTTGTGTCTCTCTTTCCTTGGTTTTTGTCTGATTAGCTCTGTAGTCGTTTGCTTATTTCTCCTTTGTTCTTCTCCAACCCTTTAACTTGATCCATTTGTTCATGTATATGGACTTCATTCATATCATACTTAATCTAAAAGAGTGAGCAAAACCGCCTTATTTCTGGTCTACTTTCCTTCCACATTTGTCTTTCAGCGTCGAGGGGAGTTATAATTTGCGGTTTATTGCTCTTATATTTGACTCTGCTACTTTAATGTTTCTTAGTGTTTCTAATACTCCATCAGCCAATCTTTTTTTCGTGGTTGGCCTATGAATCACATATTCTCATAATGTTTATTAAAAGCTCATTATGTTGTGTTTGATCTCTCTGTCTTATCAGGTGATCAAACCATTTTATCAGGAGTTTCTTTCTGTATTCTATGGTGGGAATTATTCCTAGCTGTTTTCTCAGTTCTTCATGTCAGATCTTTCACTCATGCTATTTTCTATCAATCGTCTAACACACTTCATCTCTGTAGTGGTTATTTTTCTTATTGTTCTTCAATCTAGAGTCCATTTATGGGATTGGTAACACCACGTTAGGATTTGGTTGTGTAGTAGAGTGTTTGTTTTGTCTCTAGTGCTACTTCCCTCCCTGACAGTATTGGTGATAGCTGCCCGATGACTGGACAAGTTTTGTTGTATTTTGGGCATATTTCTGCTTCATGTGAATTATGGTTTGTCACTGGACTTCCTATGTGTTAAATTCCTCACCTTACTTTAATTGTCTGCATTCTGTCTTTATGATGATATTGTGTTTTTCTTTTGCGACATGCATGACTTTCATCTTTTTAGAGTTGATTGTCATCTACTGGGTATGGAATGTTCTTTCTCTGTTTGAACTCTCTTTCTTTGATCTTTCTTTGTTTGATCTTTCTTTTTTTGATCTATCTTTGTTTAATCTTTCCTTTGTTTAATCTTTCCTTTGTTTAATCTTTCCTTTGTTTAATCTTTCCTTTGTTTAATCTTTCCTTTGTTTAATTTCTGTTTGTTTGATCTGTCCTTGTTTGATCTTTCTTTCTTTAATCTCTCATTCTTTGATCTTTCTTTGTTTGGCCTGTCCTTCTTTGATCTGTCTTAGTATCCTTGAATGCCTAGATCAAAACAGAAAAGCAACATAATGTTATCTACCCACTATAAATCTTCCAGTACTGAAAACATGGTCCAATGTAATTAATCTCAGTGTATTTTATTTGTGGCCTTTTCCCCATCAAATAATTGTTAAGAGTTTGTAAGCAAACAGACGCTAGTGAACAACCGTAGTACAAGGCCTGTTAAAGTAAGAGAATAGATGTTAGTAACACCCGTGGTAAACTGCCTATTATTGTAAAAGAATAGATGTTAGTGAACACCCGTGGTAAACTGCCTATTATTGTAAGAGAATAGACGTTAGTGAACACCAGTGGTAAACAGCCTATTATAGTAAGAGAATAAATGTTAGTGAACACCCGTGGTAAACTGCCTGTTATAGTAAGAGAATAGATGTTAGTGAACACCCGAGGTAAACTGCCTATTATAGTAAGAGAATAGATTTTAGTGAACACCCATGGTAAACTGCCTATTATAGTAAGAGAATAGATGTTAGTGAACACCCATGCTAAACTGCCTATTATAGTAAGAGAATAGATGTTAGTGAACACCCGAGGTAAACTGCCTATTATAGTAAGAGAATAGATGTTAGTGAACACCCGTGGTAAACTGCCTATTATAGTAAGAAAATAGATGTGAGTGAACACCCGTGGTAAATTGATGTTGCAGTAAGAGAATTGATGTTAGTGAACACGGTGTTAAATTGCCTGTTGCAGTAAAAGAATAGATATTAGTGAACACCCATGGTACACTGCCTGATATATCTTCATTTTTATTTCACCGAAGATTATCTATTGGTTACTTTATACGTTTCCTTTAAAAGCAAATGTAAACTCTAACATGTACACGACGTGCCAAAGACACTGTGCTGTCATCCTTATTTTCCTCAACTCATGGAATCTTACCCAGCGACCCTGAAATTAGCATGAATTCTCTGATAATGAAAACAAAAATCATATTTGTCGTTTTGTTTTAAGAAATTTACCTTGAAAATTCAAAATTGGAAACAATGATGCCGTAAACGGAACAGTTGAGAGATAAAGATGTACCAACTTCTGGATCATGCGTTAACTTCGCATCCACTTTCACTGCAGGAGCGATAGAAGAAAATAAAAGTTCTGCATCAATAATAGCAGACATGAGACGATTATAGCTAAACGTAATTTTACCTAACCACGAGGATAAGAAATTAAAAATAACTAATTTTTTTACCCACAACGCGCTGGAATACGTAAATTTGTCCATATATTGTTATAACTGTAAATATATATTTTAAATAACAATTGTAAAGTTAGGTTTATTGACTCGTATTATATGAAGGAGCAGATGTTATTATAATTTGGTGTTGGCGTCGAGTGTGTAATAAAAGACAAGTTGATGTGTGCGATGATCGACACTTCCTAGATGTGTACCACAAAGATAGGGTGACATTTTCATCTGAACGAACAGGTCAGCACAACTATCAAACAACTTTACGTACAGGTAACCAACACTATCAAACAACTTTACGTACAGGTTGCTAACATTATCAAATAACTTTAAAAACAGGTAATCAACACTATCAAACAACTTTACAAACAGGTAACCAACACTATCAAACAACTTTACGAACCGGTAATCAACACTATCAAACAACTTTACAAACAGGTAATCAATACTATCAAAAAACGTTACAAACAGGTAACCAACACTATCAAACAACTTTGCAAACAGGTAATCAACACTATCAAATAACTTAACAAACAGGTAATCAACACTATCAAACAACTTAACAAACAGGTAACCAACACTATCAAACAACTTTACAAACAGGTAACCAACTTCGGAAAGGGAGATAACAGCAAGATTTGAAGTTCACTGGACTCCGGAAGGGGAGACAACAACAAGATTTGAAGTTCACTGGACTCTGGAAGGGGAGACAACAACAAGAATTGAAGTTTACTGGACTACGGAAGGGGAGACAACAACAAGATTTGAAGTTCACTGGACTCTGGAAGGGGAGACAACAACAAGAATTGAAGTTTACTGGACTACGGAAGGGGAGACAACAACAAGATTTGGCGTTTACTGGACTACGGAATGGGATACAACAACAAGATTTGAAGTTGACTGGACTCCGGAAGGGGAGACAACAACAAGAATTAAAGTTCACTGGACTCCTGAAGGGGAGACAACAACAAGATTTGAAGTTCACTGGACTCCGGAAGGGGAGACAACAACAAGATTTGAAGTTCACTGGACTCCGGAAGGGGAGACAACAACAAGAATTGAAGTTCACTGGACTCCGGAAGGGGAGACAACAACAAGATTTGAAGTTCACTGCACTACAGAAGGGGAGACAACAACAAGATTTGAAGTTCACTGCACTACAGAAGGGGAGACAACAACAAGATTTGAAGTTCACTGCACTACAGAAGGGGAGACAAGAACACAATTTAAAATTCATTGGACTCCGGAAGGGGAAACAAAAGAGGGGAAGGTCAAGGACACTATTTGTGGAGAAAGTAGCGCTAGATATGAATATCATGAGTCAGACTTTAGGTACTCTGAGAAAGCAGAAAGTAGATGACAACATAAAACCATCAACAATTTAGCTTGCATCCTGACAATTATTTCAGTCTACATACACGGCCTCGTTTAGACATATTTAGGTCATTTACTACTTCTATCTTCACGCTACAACTACTCATCCTTAATCCTTAGCGTCTCTCTCTCTCTCTCTCTCTCTCTCTCTCTCACACTCTCTCTCTCTCTAAAAACAAAAAGCATTCAAAAGGCATAGAAATATACAGTTCTAATTTCCGGCAAACTGAAAATCTGCTCAATTCAGTTGTTCCAGTATGTCTGACATTGGCATGATGCTTTGGAGTAAAGGGCTACCTTCCTTAAGCATTTGCCATAAATTAGAAACAGCTCCCATTAGCTCCACCAACAAGTATATTTTTTGTCTATTTCAAGAAAAAATCCTCAAGTCAAAGAAGCTAGATCTGCCCCATCCTTGTGTAAATGCTCACAAGACATCATGATTAATTCATAAAATTTTTTAATGATTTTATAAAGTCTAAGCAAACGTACATTCGTAGCATAGAAACATTTCAACACAGGATCTTCACTCTATCTCCAGGGAGCACCCATTACCTGCTCTAGTGACCTCCTCTAGCACGTTGCTCTAACTCCAGGGAGCGCCATAACCTGCTCTACTGACCTCCCTTAGCTCATCGCTCTAACTCTAGGGAGCGCCCATTACCTGCTCTAGTGACCTCCTCTCATCGTCGCTCTAACTCTATGCAGCGCCCATTACCTGCTCTAGTGACCTCCTCTAGCTCATTGCTCTAACTCTAGGGAGCACCCATTACCTGCTCTAGTGACCTCCTCTCATCGTCGCTCTAACTCTATGGAGCGCCCATTACCTGCTCTAGTGACCTCCTCTAGCTCGTCGCTCTAACTCTAGGGAGCACCCATTACCTGCTCTAGTGACCTCCTCTCATCGTCGCTCTAACTCTATGGAGCGCCCATTACCTGCTCTAGTGACCTCCTCTAGCTCGTCGCTCTAACTCTAGGGAGCGCCCATTACCTGCTCTAGTGACCTCCTCTAGCTCGTCACTCTAACTCTAGGGAGCGCCCATAACCTGCTCTAGTGACCTCCTCTCATCGTCGCTCTAACTCTATGGAGCGCCCATTACCTGATCTAGTGACCTCCTCTAGCTCGTCGCTCTAACTCCAGTGAACGCCCATTAGCTGCTCTAGTGACCTCCTCAAGCTCGTCACTCTAACTCCAGGCCTTCCTTTCCGGATCTAGACACAGCGGCTAGAAGTTTAGTTTTTTCATTCTTGTTTTATAAAATTATTTTATTTTTGTGTCTTATTATTAGTTATCTAGGTATTGTTAATTTTATTTACTTATCGATCTGTGCATGTCTGTTTATTGTTTCTGCTGACGGGCTAAAGAGCCGCAACGTCGTCCGATATTGTGCTGTCCATTACTCAGTAAAGCTGCAATAATACCATTTTTTTTAAATCTTTTTTTTAAATTTCTTTTTTCTCGAAACTCATCTCTAACATGTTTGATGCTACAAATACTCTTTGTTTCCACAAACTCATCTCTAACATGTTTGATGTTACAATCTAAAATTAAATGCTCTTTGTTTCCACAAACTCATCTCTAACATGTTTGATGTTATAATCTAAAATTAAATACTCGTTGTTTCCATAAACTCATCTCTACCATGTTTGATGCTACAATCTAAAATTAATTGCTCTTTGTTTCCACAAACTCATCTCTAACATGTTTGATGCTACAATCTAAAATTAAATGCTCCTTGTTTCCACAAACTCATCTCTAACATGTTTGATGCTACAATCTAAATAAAATGTCTTTGTTTCCATAAACTCATCTCTAAAATGTTTGATGCTACAATCTAAAATTAATTGCTCTTTGTTTCCACAAACTCATCTCTAACATGTTTGATGCTACAATCTAAAATAAAATGCTCTTTGTTTCCATAAACTCATCTCTAACATGTTTGATGCTACAATCTAAAATAAAATGCTCTTTGTTTCCATAAACTCATCTCTAACATGTTTGATGCTACAATCTAAAATTAAATACTCATTGTTTCCATAAACTCATTACCAATGCTCTATTATCACTAACATCTTAACCAATGTTCTTTGATCTTACAAAACTCACCCCCAAGATTCCTTTACCAGATAAAATCTCAGTACAACTTATGTGTTTCTATAAAACTCACCTTTCGAATCTTGCGCTGCTGTTTTCTTTTCAATAACAAAATTGTTTTCTTCTGCTTTCCCAATTGCTGAGGATTTCCAAGTTATGGGGTGGAAAAATAACGTGCTTTAACCATTGTTTCCATATAAAGGCAAAATAATTATTTGTAGAATTCAAATACAAAAGCAAACAAATATATAAATATTGATTATAAATAAGAGAAAGTCATTATTTCAAATGGAGCTAGCTTGTCTGGGGGAAACCAGGGCTCAAAATGTCCTTCATTTGATCCAGTGGCGATAAAATGGTTACCTGGGAATGATATTAGGGAAGGAGAACCTTTGTAGGCAGAATTATATGTCTTGTCTCTCACAGTTAGAGTGAGGGTCATGGAACCAAAGCTGGTCAAGACATTAGGGAAGGAGAACCTTTGTAGGCAGAATTATATGTCTTGTCTCTCACAGTTAGAGTGAGGGTCATGGAACCAAAGCTGGCCAAGACATTAGGGAAGGAGAACCTTTGTAGGCAGAATTAAATGTCTTGTCTCTCACAGTTAGAGTGAGGGTCATGGAACCAAAGCTGGCCAAGACATTAGGGAAGGAGAACCTTTTTAGGCAGAATTAAATGTCTTGTCTCTCACAGTTAGAGTGAGGGTCATGGAACCAAAGCTGGTCAAGACATTAGGGAAGGAGAACCTTTGTAGGCAGAATTAAATGTCTTGTCTCTCACAGTTAGAGTGAGGGTCATGGAACCAAAGCTGGTCAAGACATTAGGGAAGGAGAACCTTTGTAGGCAGAATTAAATGTCTTGTCTCTCACAGTTAGAGTGAGGGTCATGGAACCAAAGCTGGCCAAGACATTAGGGAAGGAGAACCTTTGTAGGCAGAATTAAATGCCTTGTCTTGACTCTCACAGTTAGAGTGAGGGTCATGGAACCAAAGCTGGTCAAGACATTATGGAAGGAGGAACTTTGTAGACAGAATTAAACGTCTAGTTTCTCAGTTAGCGTAAGGGTCATGGAACCAAAGCTGGTGAAGACTTTAGTCCATGTCTACTTACAGTTACCAGAAACAGGTTACCCAGTCTAGGGAAGTGAATAGGGTTCGAATAGATTTAGAAAAAGAGTGCAAATTCATAACAACTTCTCGTGGTTAATTCGGATGCACCAGACGAGGAAGTTCAAGTATTACGACTCCATTGTTTTCTGCGGCACAACGTGACACAGGTTCGATTCTGATTCACCTGCGAAAATGTAGAACTGTAAGTCTGTCATTAGGAGGAAGTTTCTAATTTAGTGAGTTGTCTTGTAGCTTTGGAGTATATGAAAAAGTAAAAAATAAAGAGCCCCGTCACGCCAAGTGGCATATTGAGAATATGATGTTAGTGATCATCATTTTTATAAAACTTCCGCTATTTTTTTTTTGGGGGGGGGGGGGGGGTAATGTGGTCGGCATTACGCCCGTGCCGCTTTACTTTTCCAGAAAAAAATCCGGTAACTAATTAAGGCTTGGTGAACTCGGGAGCCGTCGGTCAGGATCGAACCCCACCTCTAGTCCTCTGCAGTGCGATTATGATATTATGATATTGCATATATTTATCTAAATTTCTCAAATCCTCGTTTACATTCTGACATACATATGCTATCTCAAACCAATTATTGCGGACAAACTCGCATTCACACCCCAGCCACACCTTCTTCTAGTCTACCTTGAACTTTCCACTTATTTTAAACTACCAAGCATGACGTCATATTTCTATCTTACAGGACAACTACAAGCTTTATACTGTCAGGCTCATTACGTGACGTAATCAAATCTATGATCAGATCGTGTTACAAGGTTTTCTGTGAGAAATGTGAAGGCCGGTACAATAGACCTGTCTTTTGGGGAGCTTCCAAATGAAAAAGACCCAACATGAATCCAATAGTTTGCTCTAAAGGTTGATTTTTAAAATATAAAACTTCAAAAATTGAAAATGGATAAACAAAGTGAACGGTAAAAGCAGAGCCACATCCACGTAAATATAATATGATTAAACAGGTAGAGGAAATAGAATAAAGTTAAACAGGTAGAGGAAATGGAATAAAGTTAAACAGGTAGAGGAAATGGAATAAAGTTAAACAGGTAGAGGAAAAGGAATAAAGGTAAACAATTAGAGAAATTGGAATAAAGTTAAACAGGTGAAGGAAATGGAATAAAGTAGTTAAACGGGTAGAGGAAATGGAATAAAGGTAAACAGGTAGAGGAAAAGGAATAAAGTTCAACAGGTAAAGGAAATAGAATAAAGTTAAACAAGTAGAGGAAATGGAATAAATTTAAACAGGTAGAGGAAATGGAATAAAGTTAAACAGGTAGAGGAAAAGGAATAAAGGTAAACAATTAGAGAAATTGGAATAAAGTTAAACAGGTGAAGGAAATGGAATAAAGTAGTTAAACGGGTAGAGGAAATGGAATAAAGGTAAACAGGTAGAGGAAAAGGAATAAAGTTCAACAGGTAAAGGAAATGGAATAAAGTTAAACAGGTAGAGGAAAAGGAATAAAGTTAAACAGGTAGAGGAAATGAAATAAAGTTAAACAGGTAGAGGAAAAGGAATAAAGTTAAACAGGTAGAGGAAACGGAATAAGGTTAAACATGTAGAGGAAATGGAATAAAGGTAATCAGGTAAAGGAAATGGGATAAGGTTAAATAGATACAGGAAATGGTATGAGGTTAAACAGGTAGAGGAAATGGAATAAGTTAAACAGGTAAAGGAAATGGAATAAGGTTAAATAGATATAGGAAATGAAGTAAGGTTAAACAGGTAGAGGTGATTAAATAGGGTTAAACAGGTAAAGGAAATGGAATTGAAAGGTAGAGAGAAGATACAAAAAAGTACAAAACAGGCTGGAGTATTATGAAGAGTGTAAAGCTGCAGAGAAACTGTAAGAGGGGAAAGAGAGTGTGGAAGAACAAAAATAGTGAGACAATGTGTGAGCTGGGAGAGAAAATATGGAGAAGTTGGACGTTTTCGAAGAAAGAAAGAGGAGATAAATCTACATTAGAGGGAGAATGTGAAAATAAATGTAGTATCAAAGAAAGTAAAGGAATATCTACATTACGGGAGAATCAAAAGATGTAGGATCAAATGTTGGAGCAAAGAAAGTGAAGGAATATCTACATTACAGGAGAATCAAAAGATGTAGGATCAAATGTTGGAGTAAAGAAAGTAAAGGAATATCTACATTACAGGAGAATCAAAAGTTGTAGGATCAAATGTTGGAGCAAAGAAAGTAAAGGAATATCTACATTACAGGAGAATCAAAAGTTGTAGGATCAAATGTTGGAGCAAAGAAAGTGAAGGAATATCTACATTACAGGAGAATCAAAAGATGTAGGATCAAATGTTGGAGCAAAGAAAGTAAAGGAATATCTACATTACAGGAGAATCAAAAGATGTAGGATCAAATGCTGGAGCAAAGAAAGTAAAGGAATATCTACATTACAGGAGAATCAAAAGTTGTAGGATCAAATGTTGGAGCAAAGAAAGTAAATGAATATCTACATTACAGGAGAATCAAAAGTTGTAGGATCAAATGTTTGAGCAAAGAAAGTGAAGGAATATCTACATTACAGGAGAATCAAAAGATGTAGAATCAAATGTTGGAGCAAAGAAAGTGAAGGAATATCTACATTACAGAGAGAATGAATAAATGTAGGATCAAATGTTGGAGCAAAGAAAGTAAAGGAATATCTACATTACAGGGAGAATTAATAAATGTAGGATCAAATGTTGGAGCAAAGAAAGTAAAGGAATATCTACATTACAGGGGAATCAAAAGATGTAGGATCAAATGTTGGAGCAAAGAAAGTGAAGGAATATCTGCATTACAGGAGAATCAAAAGTTGTAGGATCAAATGTTTGAGCAAAGAAATGAATATCTACATTACAGAAGAATCAAATGATGTAGGATCAAATGTTTGAGCAAAGAAATGAATATCTACATTACAGAAGAATTGAACGATGTAGGATCAAATGTTTGAGCAAAAAAATGAATATCTACATTACAGAAGAATTGAACGATGTAGGATCAAATGTTTGAGCAAAGAAATGAATATCTACATTGCAGAAGAATCGAACGATGTAGGATCAAATGTTTGAGCAAAGAAATGAATATCTACATTACAGAAGAATCGAACGATGTAGGATCAAATGTTTGAGCAAAGAAATGAATATCTACATTACAGAAGAATCGAACGATGTAGGATCAAATGTTTGAGCAAAGAAATGAATATCTACATTACAGAAGAATCGAACGATGTAGGATCAAATGTTTGAGCAAAGAAATGAATATCTACATTACAGAAGAATCGAACGATGTAGGATCAAATGTTTGAGCAAAGAAATGAATATCTACATTACAGAAGAATCGAACGATGTAGGATCAAATGTTTGAGCAAAGAAATGAATATCTACATTACAGAAGAATCAAACGATGTAGGATCAAATGTTTGAGCAAAGAAATTAATATCTACATTACAGAAGAATCGAACGATGTAGGATCAAATGTTTGAGCAAAGAAATGAATATCTACATTACAGAAGAATCGAACGATGTAGGATCAAATGTTTGAGCAAAGAAATGAATATCTACATTACAGAAGAATCGAACGATGTAGGATCAAATGTTTGAGCAAAGAAATGAATATCTACATTACAGAAGAATCGAACGATGTAGGATCAAATGTTTGAGCAAAGAAATGAATATCTACATTACAGAAGAATCGAACGATGTAGGATCAAATGTTTGAGCAAAGAAATGAATATCTACATTAGAGTAGAAGATAAAACAGCAGAGTAAGGAGGAGAAGCGTGGGAAAAAGGAAACAGTGAAGAAACCTGGAAAAAGTGAAGATATAAGAAAACAGTGAAGAAAACAGGAAAGAAAAAGAAACAGTGAAGAAACCAACGAGGTTGAGTAATCAAAACCAAGATGTGTGCAAAAATGCATAAAACAATTTTGATTACAGAATTTATGAATTATCAGTACCACAATCTAGGAAAGATATTTACCGATGATGTCATACCTTTTTTTTCTGTAATTTCTGTGACAGCGCTTTTTATAAACCACGATACTTGTATATCCCAACCAAGAAACTCACACATGTACAGACCATTGTCTTTAACGTTAAAATCAGGGAAGATTACCTCGAAATAGAGTACTGAGTCCGGCTGTAGATAAAGCGAGTTATCATTAATATTCTATCTATCTATTGACCTTTCGAGCCATAACCGGCCCATAGGGCGTAGACCAAGATACACCTTCTCCTATATGAATTTTTGTTCTAGCAGTTTTCTTTTAAAGATATTTTATCAAATCTCGCCATCTGTCTCTGTTCTGTGCAAGCAGTTCTATCTCATTGAGGGAGCCGATTCCTGCTGCTCTTGCCTCTCTCATCAATGTTCTTCTCAGTGTCTCCCTGGGTCTTCCTCTTTTTCTTTTACCTGTTGTTTCCCATATGAGGGCTTGCTTTGCTATATCATTAATATTAAGGATACTATATTATCATTTATCACTGACGCACTAGTAACTTGACTAGGCTTCTCGGTACTCACGTAAGACTCTTAGGTAATCAATACTTTCCATCACTTATGTAAGTTGTTAGTTTCTGTAGCTTGCTGGCTAAAGAAATTACTGATTCACCTTTCCAGTCATTATACCATCTTATTCATACACACATGGACTAAGACGCAAACAAAGAAGAACGGGAACTAATGTGAAGGCGAGCGGCCACTTATCACAGAGTGTCTCAAGTGTGGCGCACACTGGGCATTATGACCCTCTCTTCTTCTCACCAAAATGACACCTCCGTACCTCCACCTCCGACAATGAGGGGAGTAAACAGTTCATTCATCTTCAAAGACATTCATTTGTTTTCATTTCATACTTTCTCTTATAAGTGTTCTTATCAGAGTTCTTATTAGTGTTCTTATTAGAGTTCTTATCAGTGTTCTTATCAGTATTCTTTTCAGCAGCTCTTTAGGTCTTCTTCTGTTTCTGTATCCTGTTGTTTCCCATATAAGAGCCTGTTTTTGAAATTATCTTGTTGTCTATTCTCAACACATTTCGGACATCATATGCCCATCTTCTTTCCCTAATTGTAGATGAGATCATTGGTTGCATGAACATTTCTCTTATCTCAATATTAGTCTTCAATTTATTCCATTGTACAAAAAGTAGTACACTAAGGCATTTGTCTTCAAACTGTTGTTTTCTCTCAATCTCTTTTGTTGTTTCCAGCTTTCACATGTTTAGGTAAGGGCTGACCATATGTTTGAGTTGCATTTTCAAAGTTTAATTTTATTGCTTAATATTTTTTTTCCATATATTGTCCTGAACATCATGAGATGTGTAAGGAACAACATAAAACCAGAAATAAGTGAGGAAGAATGAGGATTTGTGGAAAGAAAAGGACACCAATAATGCAATATACATCTTAAGAACATTGATAGAAAGAGCTATAGAGGTAAAGAAATATCTTTATATGGGTTTTAAAGACTACACAAAAGCATTTGACAAAGTAAAGCATGTGGAAATTATCAATATGCTGGAGAAATTAAACATTGATGGCAAGGATCTGCAAATCATAAAAAAACATGTACTGGCAACAAACAGCAGCTATACGAATTAACAACCAAACAGGACAATTCCAATATATAAAACAAGGATTCAGACAAGGCTGTGTTCTGTCGCCGATTTGTTTTCACTTTACAGCAAACATATTATGAGATCAATAGAAGACAAAAAAAAGGAATAAAAGTCAATGATCACAACATAAATAATTTGCGATATGCGGATGGCACAGTCTTAATTGCAGAGACAGAGAATGAACTACAAGAAATGATAGACATAGTAATAAAAGAAAGCAGCAAGACAGGTCTCAGTCTGAATAGTAAGAAAACAGAAGTAATGGTCATATCGAAGAAGTAATCATCACCATTACGCAGCATAAAAATAAACAGGACAAATCAGAAACAAGTGCAACACATGAACAATTTGGGCACAATAATAACATCAGATGGAAGATGCACCACAGAAATAAAAAGCAGAATAGCTCAGGCCAAAATAGCATTTCAAAAAATGAAAAATATCTTATGCAACAGATCTGTCTATAGAAATGAAAAAGAGAGTTCATCGGTGCTAAATAGAAACAATTCTGACCTACGAAAGCGAATCATGGACAGTAGACAAACAAGTGAAAAGACGAATAGAGGCCACAGAGATGGGATTTCTCAGAAGAATGTTGAAAGTTCCCAAAACAGCTAAAAAGACCAATGAGGAAGTTCTCAAAGAGGCCAACACAAAAAGGGAGCTCTTAAAAACATCAGAAAGAAACAATGAACATTTTTCGGGCACATCATGATATGAGGAAAGTTGGAATACCTGATTAAAACTTGGAAATTACAAGGAAAGAGAGATCGCGGATAACTAAGAGATAAAATACTAGATAGCTTGGTGCCATCGCATGGAAAACAACCAACAACAGAACTGATACGATGCACCACCGATAGAAGATTCTGGAAGGACATGATCGCCTACGCCAACCGGTATTGCACATGATGATGATAGGGGACAGAACTCTCTGGGAGTAGTGATGATCTACTGGTGAGTCTGTGCCTCTTGATGGTCTTAATTTGCAGCAAATCTTGATTGACAGTTAAAATATTTCTCCAGAACATTCATTTTCTGACACTTGTAATGTATCCTGCTGGTTGTGTGGCGAGCGGAAATCAAATTGTAGCTGATGCAAACATTTCAATGGTCAATGTACAAGGACATTGATGATACCGTTAAGACATGGACAGAAACTGAAGGACACAATCTCTTCACATGAAATGATGATGTATCAAATATGACCAGAAAATAAAAACAAGGAGTGCTGGTATCGAAAAAATAAACTGTGAGCAAAATTCTGAGGGAAACTCCAGTAACAGATTAAATTAAGCGTCAGAGAAATAAATTGTTGGAACATCTGATCAGCATGAAACGCAACAATCAGAAGTACGAACATACGGCAAGTTACAAAGTAAAAGATCGACAAAAATGTGGATCGATGGAAACAGTCACTAAACAAATTCAATATAACAACTCAAGCTATACAATCTTTAAATAGTTTATACACACATCTCTTAAAAAGAAAAAGAAAAAGTCGTGATAGTGCAAGCAGAATGATGTAACATATACAATAACAGAACAGGTCAACATATTCAAACAGAACTTCTTTTCTTTGTATTTTTTTCTTCGTCATTTGCCTTTCAGCGTCGAGGACAAATATAATTTGCTCTTCTGTGACCCTCAGCTACTGTTGTGTATCCTTGTGTTTCTAATATTCCAACAATCCATTTCGCAGTCGGCCCTTGAGTCTGGTGTTCTCGTCACGTTTAGTAAAGGCTGGTCATGTTGTGTTTTATTCGTCTTGTCTTATCACGTGAACAGACCATGTTATCTGTTGTTTCTTGATGTAGTCTATAACAAGACATATTGAAACACAACAGCAGACAATAACTTTATTCAAGAACATATAGAACAGCCTAGACTAAGATACCATTAATGTAAATAAAATGCACTTTTCTACACGTCTCTTGTCTATAGACATATACAAATATAGCTCTTCGGTCTTACATAGATACTGTCCTGTTTTACGGAAATGGATTATTGAAAATTAGTGAAGAAAGATCAAAACACAACACAACAAGCCTTCAACAAACGTTTATGAGAACACCAGACCCAATGGTCGATAACGAAAAAGATGGATGGATGGAATATTAGAAGCACTAAGAAATATAACAGCAGCAGAGACGAACAGAAGCGCAAAAGACCGCAAATTGTATCTCGCCTCGACGCTTAAAGGCAAATGAGAAAGGAAAGAAGAAGAAGAATGAAGAAAGAAGAAGATTAGAGGTGACAACATAAATGTGGTTCTAAGAGAAAATGTTGAGAACACCACGAACAGCTACAAGATGAAGGTAAAATAAAGGTAAAGTACGAGACTTGAACTGGCGTCTTAGCAAGCGATTTAATACCCATATGTGCTCGGCCACCTATCCAGAAATGTTCAGAAATTTCTGTATAGTGTCGCCTCAAGCATCGAAACTCAGATGCGAGGCAACATTCCTCACCTTCCCAGGGTAATACCCTGGTATCCATTTATGCCAACAGCTGGGTCGACCGTGGGGGTACTTTTTTTGTTTTCCAACGAGTACAATTCACACTGCTCCCAGCGTAAATCAAACACGGGTTGTCCGAACGTCGGTAGTCCAGTCGGGTGGTGTTCCCAACTCAGCTACCGAGACCCCCACACAGCTACAAGAAGTCTTGGAGAAGACAAATGTTTTCAATAAAACCAGTGCGCACAAAAATTTTTTAAGGCAAATTTTGAAGAAAAAAAATCATCAACATCCCTTTTTGTTATGACACGAGAAAAGGAAAGACTGAAAGTAGGTAATGTACCAATGGACAAAAATAGAGAGAACAGAGGGAGAGAGAAATATAGCAACAGACATACAAGAATGTTGAACAACCTGGCATGGAGAGATATCAACTGGCAATGAACGTCACAGACTTCATTACCTATTGTATTTACGATATAGACAGAAAAAAAATTTCAAGGGAGATAAACACTTATTGATCTGTTTATTGACTTTTTGTGTCGTGACCGGCCCATAGATCCAGATACTCTTTCTCTTTTTCTAATATTTTGCTTATTGCAGTCTTATTCCTTCCAAATATCTGTTATCAAATCTCGCCATTTGTCCTTGTTCTGTGCAATCATCTCGATCTCATTGAGGGAGTTGGTTCCTGCTGCCTTTGCTCTCTGATCAATGTTCTTCTCAGTGTTTCTCTAGGTCGGCCTCTTTTCCTCCTACCTGTTGTTTTCTACTTGAGGATTTGCATTACTATTTGGTTATTATCTCTTTTCATCACACGTCCAACATTTGTCCATCGCTCTTTTCTAATATCAAATAAATCAAATATGAAATACTACCCGGGGCCACTAGAACAACTACAGAGAAAATGTACAATAAACATGAAACGGAGACTGTCAAATGTAGGAAACGTATATATACATCAAATATCAATATACATTTATGGCACACATTATTTTTGATTTTGTTCTTTTCGTTCGCCACTTTGAACTCTGACGAAGTCCCTAGAGACTAGGAACTGAATTTTATGTGTTAATCCATTTTTACCTGGCAGCTGTGTGCACTGGGGTCCCTCGTCGCACAGGCAGATAACTCCGTATTTGGAGTTACTCATATTTTTGCGTCAATGAGTAATTGACGTTTAAAACCGGACCTCGCTGCTGAGACAAGTGGTGGTTGCCGTAGAGAGAAATCATAAATAAAAATCCAAACTGGTGCTGCCGGAACTGGAACCCACAACCTCTCTGTCTCGAGGCCGGCGTTTTGCCACGAGACCAACCATTCCCCGCAGGCATTAGATACATAAACATGAAAATCAATGTATGATGTTTACAAACAATTTATAAAAAATTAATTTCAATTTAACAAAGCATAACAATTAATGTATTATGTTACAAATCAATTTATGAAAAATTAATTTTAATTGAACAAAGTATAAAAATCAATGTAACAAACCTGACTCTTCACTGATATAACTCTGGATTCAAATTCACTAAAAATGGCAGGCCCCTGAAGGAGTGTATTAACTGTTAAATTAGCGACACTTTCTGTAGAACCTGATAACACTTTCCTGAAATACGTCAGATGTTATTTGTTTAATTCAAACACACTAACGAATGTTATTGTTTAATTAAAAGACACTGACGAATGTTATTTATTTAATTCAAACGCACTGACGAATGTTACTGTTTAATTCAAACACACTAACGAATGTTATTTGTTTAATTAAAAAAACACTGACGAATGTTATTTGTTTAATTCAAACACACTAACGAATGTTATTTGTTTAATTCAAACACACTAACGAAAGTCAATGTTTAATTTATACATATAGTGATGAATGTTATTGTTTAATTCAACCACACTGACGAATGTTATTTGTTTAACTCAAACACACTAACGAAAGTCAATGTTTAATTTATACACACAGTGATGAATGTTATTGTTTAATTCAACCACACTGACGAATGTTATTTGTTTAATCCAAACACACTGACGAATGTTATTTGTTTAATTCAAACATACTAACGAATGCTATTGTTTAATTCAAACACACTAACGAATGTTATTTGTTTAATTCAAACACACTAACGAATGTTTTTGTTTAATTCAAACACACTGACGGATGTTATTTATTTAATTCAAACACACCGATGAATGTTATATATTTAATTCAAACACGCTGACTAATGTTATTGTTTAATTCAAACACACTAACCAATGTTATTGTTTAATTCAAACACACTAACAAATGTTATTATTTAATTCAAACACACTAATGAATGTTATTTGCTTAATTCAAACACACTAACGAATGCTTTTGTTTAATTTAAACACACTAACGAATGTTATTTTTTAATTCAAAAACACTGACGAATGTTAATGTTTAATTCAAACACACTGACGAATGTTATTGTTTAATTAAAACACAATGACGAATGCTATTTGTTTAATTCAAACTCACTGACGAATGTCATTGTTTAATTCAAACATACTAACGAATGTTATTTGTTTAATTCAAACACACTGTCGGATGTTATTTGTTTAATTCAAACACACTAACGAATGTTATTGTTTAATTCATACACACTGACGAATGTTATTGTTTAATTCAAACACACTGACAAATGTTATTGTTTAATTCAAACACACTGACGAATGTTATTGTTTAATTCAAACACACTGACGAGTGTTATTTGTTTAATTCAAACACACTGACGAATGTTATTTGTTTAATTCAAACACACTGGCGAATGTCATTGTTTAATTCAAACACACTGACGAATGTTATTGTTTAATTCAAACACACTGACAAATGTTATTTGTTTAATTCAAACACATTGACGAATGTTATTTGTTTAATTCAAGCACACTAAAGAATGTTATTTGTTTAATTCAAATTCACTGACGAATGTTATTGTTTAATTTAAAAACACTATCGAATGTTATTGTTTAATTCAAGCACACTGACGAATGTTATTTGTTTAGTTCAAACACACTGACGAATGTTATTTATTTAATTTAAACACACCAATGAATGTTATTGTTTAATTCAAGCACACTGACGAATGTTATTTGTTTAATTCAAGCACACTGACGAATGTTATTTGTTTAATTCAAGCACACTAACGAATGTTATTTGTTTAGTTCAAGCACACTGACGAATGTTATTTGTTTAATTCAAGCACACTGACGAATGTTATTTGTTTAGTTCAAACACACTGACGAATGTTATTTGTTTAGTTCAAACATGCTGACGAATGTTAATGTTTGCATTACTTTGTTTTAATTAAAGTAACGATACTCTCATTTCTTCTTGCTTATGATGTGAAAGTAATTGTTAACTTACTTATCTCTTATTACCTTATATTTGAATCGAACGATGTATGTTGGTATAGTTTTCTTTAAGAATCATATTTTTATTGTCTCTCCAATTTGTTTTTAGAAAACATCTCTGTACTGTTTAAGACAAAAAATATTGAGTTATTGAGTTTTTAGCGGGTCAGCATTATTGCACTCTGAACATGTCCATAGGTGCTCAGATCCTCAGCAAGTCCCGCAGTGTCCAGCGACTGACGACTAAAGTTCTGTGTTGGTTGATTAGTCTTCTTACATGCCCATTAAGTTTCTTGTTTCTGGCTGTGCCCATCTTAACTCCCATCTCCTTCATCCGAAGAAGTGACGTGGATCTGTGTTCATCGAAGTCCTGTCCTCTTCTCACATCTCAGAGGGCATTGATGATGTCCGCCCAATCCATTGGTTGCCTGTCCTCAACGACAGCGCACCTAGCGAAACTGTCCGCTCTTTCATTTCCCCGTATTCCCGCATGTCCTGGGAAGTAGACAAAAGTGACCTTACGTATTATTTACTTCTGCATTGACTCTGCCCATTGCATTCGTATAGAGGCCGCCTCCACTTTTTTTATCATACTTATCGAATCACTCAGTATGCAGGCGAGGGTGTAGTCTTGTGACACTACCCAGATTAATGCCCTCGTAGAAAGTTCAAAACAATGGTGAGATTTACGTGTTTCAAAACCAAATAGACCCGTTGTAAACAAATCCGCCAATGACAATTCTCTACCTGTTTCATTAATAATGCTGATAAATTTGGTTGTTAATCGTTTTATATAATTCTCACTGTTCGCAGTCATACGGCGCATTCTTTTTGGCGATTTTCCCTTTTTCTTTCCTTATACCACCAAACAAGTAGTGGTTCTAATAAATGTGTACGTTACCAGGGGCTTCTCTTAGTTACCTGTGCCTTGTAAGTCTGTACAGGAGGTCTGTACAGGGTACTGGAAAATGTTGGCTGACCTCCTACATTACTTAAGATGATCTAGTCATTTCACAACAATATTTCTGGCACCATCCAGTTTGATGACAGTTCTTCCCAGTCCTTTGAGATGAATTGTGAAGTCAAATAGGGACGTGTCCTTGCTCCTAACAAAAGTCACAAATAATCAACAACAGAAGAAAAAACAAAGAAAAATAGATGGTCTGAAGCAGGATTGAACCCATACAACTCAGCTCGGCGCCTTGCATTGAGAAATCAGCTGAGTTGGCCGTGTGCTCTAGCATTTGGTTTCTCATGGCAAGGCGCAGTGCTGAGGAATATGGGTTCGATCTTGCTTCGGACTATATATTGTTCTTTGTTTTTTTGTTGTTGTTGATTGTTTGTGACTTTTTTCTGAGTGTTGTTAACATAGCTCTTCCCCTGAAATGATTCGCTGATCTATGGAAGTTTCCCTCCATAATAATATTCATTTATTATTGTTTCCTTGCCCCTTCCCTTTCGCCTTACTTTTCGTTGCCCTTCTACACACGCCTCTTTAGACATCTACATCCGTACAAGATCGGGCACGTCTGAAGCCAAACTTTAAAACAAATGAGGCCCTATCAAGTTAGGGACCCTTCCCTATATATAGAACCCTTCTATTCGCTGATGATGCAGCACTCGTTGTTCACGATGAGTCCGTCCTGCAGTCAATGAATGACAATCTAGTTGGATCATGCGAGTTATTCTCACTTTCAATAACTATCCAGAGGACTGTGGTGCTTCAAAAGGGTGTAGCCATTCCCGCTGTAATATAAAAGAAAACATCACCTTTTCAATCTGTCATAAATTTCACCTTTTTGGCGAAAGAGAAAGGAGAAGTGACCAAGCACCACAAATACCGCTTGTTCGTTCTGTGGTTGAATCTGTCTATCCAAAATTGGTAGATTCAGTCACGAGAGAAGTTGTTCAGCAAAAACAAGATCCAGCATGAGGCAATATATTTTAGCCAACTGCTGACTCACCATGGTTGCTTGTTATATCGCAATCATCTTTATTCTTTCATGATCTGTTTCATTACATTACAGTTTGTAACTTTCTTTTTTGGGGACTTACCTTTTAAGAGTGAAAAACCAAGGAATTGTACTTTTAAATTCCTCAATAGAACATTTGATAGAGACTCGGCCATCATCTTGTGCATCACGAGTTACCTTAATGTTCACTTTCACCGCTTGAACAGCAAAAAAAAAAAAAACAACAACAATAAGTAATCATATGATAGAATGTAGTATTTAATTATATTTATACATGTGGTTACAGTAAAAACATATCTGAAGCCACAACATATATAATACGGATATGTGGGAGTGGGATTTTTTTGTGTAGACCTGAATACTTGAAATAACAAAAGAGGTAAAGTTAAGACTGTCTTCATTTCACACAACTCGCCAGTAGAAAATTGTGAAAATATTTTGTCCAAACAAAATAGGGAACCTAGAACTGAGGTGTAGCCAGGAGGAGATTCACACTGTGACTACAAGGAGATGATGGATCTATAGATGGTTACGTGTTCAAGAGGTGTAGCCAGGAGGAGATTCACACTGTGACTACAAGGAGATGATGGAGCTACATAAGTTACGTGTTCAAGAGGGGTAGCCAGGAGGAGATACGCACTGTAACTACAAAGAGATGATGGAGCTACATAGGTCATATGCTCAAGAGTTTAGCCAGGAAGGGATTCATACTCTGACTACAAGGAGATGATGGGGGTACATAAGTCATGTGCTCAAGAGGTTTAGCCAGGAAGAGATTCATACTCTGACTACAAGGAGATGATGGGGGTACATAAGTCATGTGCTCAAGAGGTTTAGCCAGGAAGAGATTCATACTCTGACTACAAGGAGATGATGGGGGTACATAAGTCATGTGCTCAAGAGTTTAGCCAGGAAGAGATTCATACTCTGACTACAAGGAGATGATTGTGGTACATAAGTCATGTGCTCAAGAGGTTTAGCCAGGAAGAGATTCATACTCTGACTACAAGGAGATGATGGGGGTACATAAGTCATGTGCTTAAGAGTTTAGCCAGGAAGAGATTCATACTCTGACTACAAGGAGATGATGGGGGTACATAAGTCATGTGCTCAAGAGTTTAGCCAGGAAGGGATTCCTAAGAATAGCAAAATGTTATGTCTTCTCAACAATACTATGTGGTGCAGAAACATGGACATTAGACACGAAAACAAAACAGAGAATTGATTCCTTTGAAATTTATAAATAAAGATGAATAGGTAGAATTGGATGGAAGGAAAAGAAAACAAACGATAAAGTCTTAAAACAACTAAAAATTAAAAAAAGAACTATTAAACACAATTCAAACAATACATATACGATTTTTTGGCCATGTTAAAAGACACAACAGCCTAATAAAAGTAATCCTGGAGGGGAAAATACAAGGTAAAAGAGGCATTGGCTGACCAAGACTAACATGTCTGAGGAACATCAAAAGATGGACAAACCAGCCTTTGAAAACCTGCACCATCAAAGCAAGAGACAGAGCAGAATGGCGCTTCATGGTAGCCAACCTTCGTTGCGGAGATGGCACTCGATGATGATGACCATCTTCTTCTACCTTTTTTAGCTCCCAATGGAGCATAGGTCTTCAACAAACACTTTTAGCTCCCAATGGAGCATAGGTCTTCAACAAACACTTTTAGCTCCCAGTGGAGCATAGGTCTTCAACAAACACTTTTAGCTCCCAATGGAGCATAGGTCTTCAACAAACACTTTTAGCTCCCAATGGAGCATAGGTCTTCAACAAACACTTTTAGCTCCCAATGGAGCATAGGTCTTCAACAAACACTTTTAGCTCCCAGTGGAGCATAGGTCTTCAACAAACACTTTTAGCTCCCAGTGGAGCATAGGTCTTCAACAAACACTTTTAGCTCCCAATGGAGCATAGGTCTTCAACAAACACTTTTAGCTCCCAGTGGAGCATAGGTCTTCAACAAACACTTTCCAAGTCGTTCTGTTTTTTGCCATTCTTTAAAGATCATTGCATGTCATCCCCATCATTTTCATCTCTGCTTCTATCTGTCTTCTCCAAGAATTCCTTGGTCTTCCTCTTTTTCTTTTCCCCTGGGGATTCCAAAAAGGGCTAGTTGTGTAATGCTCTCAGTTGGCTTCCGTAGTGTGTGTCCTATCCAGCGCCATCGTTTTCGCTGTATCTCTTTATCCAATGGTGTTTTACTTATACATTTCCATAATTCTATGTTAGTGATATTGTCCTGCCATTTCTATCCTTTTATTCTGCGTAAGCATCCATTAACGAAAGTCTGTATCTTCGTGATTGTCAATTTTGTTCTCCATGTTTCACAGCCATATTATAGGACCGCCTTAACATTGGCGGTCCTATTATATGGCTCTTAATTCTTAAGATGATCATGATAAACTAACTTATTGCCATAGTTTTATGCTTCTACAAACTAATTCATCTCCATAGTTTTTGTGATCTTAGAAACTCAGCACAAACTTCTGGGTTATGAAAATTTAAAATAACAATGTGCCCAGGTTCTAACATATAACCCCATAAACTCATCTCCACTATTTATAATCCTATTAACTCATCTCCACTATTTATAATCCCATAAACTCATCTCCACTATTTATAATCCCATAAACTCATCTCCACTATTTATAATCCCATAAACTCATCTCCACTATGTATAACCCCATAAACTCATCTCCACTATTTATAACCCCATAAACTCATCTCCACTATTTATAACCCCATAAACTCATCTCCACTATTTATAACCCCATAAACTCATCTCTCTAAGGATTAACTTGCAAAATTCTCTTCCTATACTCTCGGAATTTTGCCATAGGTAAAAGCTAAACAAAAACACACCTTTCATATCGTTTGGTCTAAACAAAAACACACCTTTCATATCGTTTGGTCTAAACAAAAACACACCTTTCATATCGTTTGGTTGATGCGGTAGCGTTGTTTTTTCCCAACATTCGCAATCGTCTTCCATTTCGTGAGTTGATTTGTCTGTTAGAGGAATGAACTTTCAGTAATGAGTCTGTTTTCAATAAGAAATGTGTTTAATAATAATTTCTTCAGTTTTATTGCAAGACAATTAATATATATATATATATATATATATATATATATATATATATATAAAATATGAAACAATATTATGATATCTTAATATATACATTATAAGTAAGGAGAGAAATTCAGCAGAGCAGGGATAGGTAGCAAAGAGAAAGCACAGACTATTAAAGTAGAAAATAAAACAGAATATTAAAGTAAACAGAATAATAAAAATAGAGAAAATAAAATGGAGAAAATAGAATATTAAAGTAAAAAAAAAGAATATTAAAGTAGAGCAAACAGAATATTATTGTAAAGAAAACAGAATATTAAAGTAACGAAAACAGAATGTATTTTTAATTTTTTTTTTAAACAGAATGTTGAAGTGAAGTGAACAGAAAATGAATGTAGAGAAAGTAGAATATTAAAGGTGAGAAAACATAATATTAAATTAAAGAAAACAGAATATTAAAGTAGAGAAAGTGGAATGTGAAAGTAACTAAATAAAACAGAATATTAAAGTAGAGTAAACAGACTATTAAAATAGAGAAAACAGAATATTAATGTAGAGTAAACAGAATATTATTGTAAAGAAAACAGAATATTTTTTAGTAGAGAAAACAGAATATTAAAGTAAAGAAAACAGAATATTAAAGTAAAGAAAACAGAATATTAAAGTAGAGAAAACAGAAAACTGTCAGAAAAAGTAGAGAAATGGAGGCGGTTGATGGAACACAACCAGGTAGAAAACAAAAATGTACCAAACAATGTTTACTGTAGAATAAATATATCTTGAACATCGTAAGTTAGGAAACACAATAACGATGATTTCATACCTCTACTTTCAACAACTCTTGCTACAGCAGTACCCATAAAGTGATGTCTATCGTCATCCCAACCATTCACCTTACAGATGTAAGAGCCAAGGTCATCAAGGCCAAAATCATGGACAATAATCTCAAAGTAAGCTTCTGTTTTCGACTGGAATAGAAGTGAGTTAAATCTCTATCTAGTTTAATCCTCTATAAATGGCGTATCTTCTTTGTGACGTAATAATGTTTTCTTCTATAAATGGCATATCTTCTTTGTGATGTAACAATGTTTTCTTCTATAAATGGCATATCTTCTTTGTGACGTAACAATGTTTTCTTCTATAAATGGCATATCTTCTTTGTGACGTAACAATGTTTTCATCTATAAATGGCATATCTTCTTTGTGACGTAACAATGTTTTCTTCTATAAATGACATATCTACTTTGTGACGTAACAATGTTTTCTTCTATAAATGGCATATCTACTTAGTGACGTAACAATGTTTTCTTCTATAAATGGCATATTTTCTTTGTGACGTAACAATGTTTTCTTCTATAAATGGCATATCTTCTTTGTGACGTAACAATGTTTTCTTCTATAAATGGCATATCTACTTAGTGACGTAACAATGTTTTCTTCTATAAATGGCATATCTTCTTTGTGACGTAACAATGTTTTATTCTATAAATGGCATATCTACTTAGTGACGTAACAATGTTTTCTTCTATAAATGGCATATCTTCTTTGTGACGTAACAATGTTTTCTTCTATAAATGGCATATCTACTTAGTGACGTAACAATGTTTTCTTCTATAAATGGCATATCTTCTTTGTGACGTAACAATGTTTTCTTCTATAAATGGCATATCTACTTAGTGACGTAACAATGTTTTCTTCTATAAATGGCATATCTTCTTTGTGACGTAACAATGTTTTCTTCTATAAATGGCATATCTACTTAGTGACGTATTACTCTTTAAACTTTGAGAGTCGGCCATGATGGAAGATCTCAACGGTCTCCAGCGTCTCTTATAATCCATCAATTATTTCAGCTCTTCAAATTGTTCTCTTTAAATAACAAAGAAATGTTTTGAGAACAAATTCAACATTAACAACTTTCTTATTCTCTCATATTTTGTTTCTCAGATTTTCTAGGGAAAATAACATTTTCGTTACATTTTTTCCAGTTTCTGTAAATATATATATATATATATATATGGGAGCCGTGATAGCTCAGTGGTTAGTGAACTGGACTGCAAAGGACAAGAGATAGTGTTCGATCCCAACAGACGGCTCCGCTTTCACCCAGCCGTAAATGGGTACCGGATTTTTTTTCTCTGGAAAGTAAATTAGCACGGGCGTAATACCGACTATCTATCTATCTATTGACCTTTCGAGCTGTAGCCGGCCCATAGGGCGTAGACGAAGATACTCCTTCTCTTATCTGAATTTTTGTTCCAGCAGTTTTCAATTCTTTTAAAAATATTTTGTCAAATCTCACCATTTGCCTCTGTTCTGTGCAAGCAGCTCTATCTCACTGAGGGAGCCGATTCCTGCTGCTCTTGCCTTTCTCATCAATGTTCTTCTCAGTGTCTCTCTGGGTCTTCCCCTTTTCCTCTTACCTGTTGTTTGATACCGACTTCATTACCCCAAAAATCATGTACTGAAATTCTGTAAAATTTATGGTCACTAACACTATATTCCCTATACACCACTTGGCGTGACGGGGGCTCTTTACTTTTTACTATATATATATATATATATATATATATATATATTCATCATATATATATATATATATATATATATAAATATAAAAGCAGACAGGTTCATAGAGAAAGAGAATACACGACGAGAGAAAAGAAAAGAAAAAATAACATTTCGATGGGCACTGAAAAATCCATATACAACTATGACTGACGGAGGCTACTACAAAACTATATTATATATATATATATAACATAAATGGAAGAGTAGAAGTGATTGCAAAGTTCACCACTTTTACAAAATCCATAGACTCATGATTCAAAGATCACTGCGCAGAAACGAAGATCGTTAAACAATATTTGAAGTCATAGATGGTCCCGTCTGTAGGCGGGAGATGTAGAGATCACGTTATTTCTGCATATTAAGCTTACATTCACAAGGTAGAGCGAGACTGTGTGCTCTGACAACTAAGGGACTATTTTAGTAGCAGCTTAACTTCTGGCAGGGTCACCCAACTCAGACAGGTCCTTGATAATGGTAGGATGGGGAGCTAGGACTAGATGGAACTATTAAAGTGCAGAACCAACCATAGAGCAATAGATGGAACCATTAAAGTCCAGAACCAACCATAGAGCAATAGATGGAACCATCAAAGTCCAGAACCAACCATAGAGCAATAGATGGAACCATCAAAGTCCAGAACCAACCATAGAGCAATAGATGGAACCATCAAAGTCCAGAACCAACCATAGAGCAATAGATGGAACCATCAAAGTCCAGAACCAACCATAGAGTAATAGATGGAGCCATTAAAGTCCAGAACCAACCATAGAGCAATAGATGGAGCCATTAAAGTACAGAACCAACCATAGAGTAATAGATGGAGCCATTAAAGTCCAGAACCAACCATAGAGTAATAGATGGAGCCATTAAAGTCCAGAACCAACCATAGAGTAATAGATGGAGCCATTAAAGTCCAGAACCAACCATAGAGCAATAGATGGAACCATCAAAGTCCAGAACCAACCAAAGAGTAATAGATGGAGCCATTAAAGTCCAGAACCAACCATAGAGCAATAGATGGAGCCATTAAAGTCCAGAACCAGCCATAGAGCAATAGATGGAGCCATTAAAGTCCAGAACCAACCATAGAGTAATAGATGGAACCATTAAAGTACAGAACCAACCATAGAGTAATAGATGGAGCCATTAAAGTCCAGAACCAACCATAGAGCAATAGATGGAACCATTAAAGTCCAGAACCAACCATAGAGTAATAGATGGAACCATTAAAGTCCAGAACCAACCATAGAGCAATAGATGGAACCATTAAAGTCCAGAACCAGCCATAGAGCAATAGATGGAACCATTAAAGTACAGAACCAACCATAGAGTAATAGATGGAACCATTAAAGTCCAGAACCATCCATAGAGCAATAGATGGAACCATTAAAGTACAGAACCAACCATAGAGTAATAGATGGAGCCATTAAAGTCCAGAACCAACCATAGAGCAATAGATGGAACCATTAAAGTCCAGAACCAACCAAAGAGTAATAGATGGAGCCATTAAAGTCAAGAACCAACCATAGAGTAATAGATGGAGCCATTAAAGTCCAGAACCAACCATAGAGTAATAGATGGAACCATTAAAGTACAGAACCAACCATAGAGTAATAGATGGAACTATTAAAGTACAGAACCAACCATAGAGTAATAGATGGAACTAGTAAATTCCAGAACCAACCATAGAGTAATAGATGGAACCATTAAAGTACAGAACCAACCATAGAGTAATAGATGGAATCATTAAAGTGTATAACCGGCCGGAGAGTTATCTGCGTCGTCATGTCACAAGCTAAATGTTTTGTCTCAAGCTTCAATGTTTGCTCAATGGCCAAGAGTCCGGACGGACAGGTCTGCCAGGAGAGAAAGAGAGAAGTCTACAACAACGTTGCTCCGACAGATGGTGATAGTTAACCATGAGGGCAACCACCGCAATTACAGACTGATTAGCTTACTTAGCTGTAAATCCACGGACAGACCGGTCAAAATAAAACCTATATGGCACGTGGAGAGAGCAGCAGTCAATGAAGTTACTACAGAGTGGATTCTACAAATGCAGATAAACGGAAGACCTGGTTGTCCACATTGTACAGGAGACAGAAGAGGTCTCTCAAGGAAGGAAACACACTTTGGCTATGAGGGTTAAGGTGGAGAAGGTCTTTGACAGGCACAGGAGACATGGGCTACAGACTAATCTCGCTAGACTAGAAATAAGAGGATTCCTTCCACAGTTGAATATCCCTGTACCTGAAAGTCAGAACAACCAGAGTTTACGTACATGGTTAACTCAGCAAGAAAGCTGCAAGACCTCCCACAGATATGAGTTCTATCCTCCACAATCTCTCTTATATCTTTCAACAATACACATAAAGACATTTCTCCTAGAATTCACTCTACAATGTATCCAAACTACCTGATTCTGTGGGATAGAGAAGAATTGATGTCAGTGACCAACTCCAGAATGCAAGATACCATGGAAAGGAAAGAAACGTTTTTACAAATTCGTGACTGCTGTCGATCAATGAGAGATAAAAACCAACAAACAGTGAACACAGTCTTGAGCTTATCAAATATTACCCAGTGTGAAAAGTTGAACAACAAATTATTATTCACTCTCTATAGACCAAAACCATGTAGAGCTGGGTGTCACTATGGGCTGCAAATTTATGTAGAGATGGGTGTCACTATGGGCTGCAAATTTATGTAGAGATGGGTGTCACTATGGGCTGCAAATTTATGTAGAGATGGGTGTCACTATGGGCTGCAAATTTATGTAGAGATGGGTGTCACTATGGGCTGCAAATTTATGTAGAGATGGGTGTCACTATGGGCTGCAAATTTATGTAGAGATGGGTGTCACTATGGGCTGCAAATTTATGTAGAGATGGGTGTCACTATGGGCTGCAAATTTATGTAGAGATGGGTGTCACTATGGGCTGCAAATTTATGTGGACAAAACAGATATCATCATCATCAAGTACCGAACCTGCTGGCATAGGTGATCACGTTTCTCCATAATTTCCGATCTCGACAGTTATTTATCATTTCTGTTGTTGACCTTCTGCCAAACCATTCTCTTAAGCTGTCTGGTATCTCTTTGTCCCCCAATTTTCCCAGTTGTTACAATATATTCCAGTTGTTCTCTTCTAATTACATGGCCAAAAAATGATGATTGTATCTTCCTAATATGGGAAATTAGCTCTCTTTTTGTTTACTTTCCATAGTTTCGACATCTAGACATCTTTGGTTGAGCCAGTCTTCTCTTGCCTTTTTGCACATTTTTCGTATTTCATTATCAATTTCCTTGTATCTGGCAGTGTTCTTCGCTTGTCTTCTCTCTTCCATTTTTCTAAAATGTTGTCAGTTATCCATTTTTTTTACTTTCCTTTTTGGGTAAGGTGATGCAGGATTCTTGTATGCTGTTTTTTATGCATTGCCACTTGGTTGTGACTTTTTCTTCAGGATTTACTCTTCTGTACTGCTCAATTCCTTCTTCTAGCAGCTTCTGATATGTGTTCTTTACTTGTACAGTATAAATTTCTTTTACATCTTTCTGATTTAAAGCTGTTGTATTTATTGCTATTGCAGAATTAGTATTTTGTTTCTTTCTCTTTAATTTGATTTTCATTTTAATCATTACAGGATTGTGGTCTGAATTAATATCTGCTCCTGGATAGGTTTTGGCTTTCTTGACGCTGTTCCAGAATCTGTCTTTTATCATTATAAAATCTATTTGATTCCTCTTTCTATCTCCAGGGCTTTTCCATGTGTATAATTCCATTTTCTCTTGCTCAAAGTAGGTGTTACATATTAGCAGCCTGTTTTCTTCACAAAATTGAATTAATCTTTTTCCTCTGTTATTTCTTTTTCCTAAACCATGATTTCCTATAATGGTCTTATATCTACCTTTTCCTACTTTAGCGTTCATGTCACCCATTACAATCAAGATGTCTGAAGATTTCACTTGCTTCATAACTGTGTTTAGGTCTTCATAGTATGCTTCTATTTGTTCATCTGTGTAGTCTTGAGTAGGTGCGTATGTTTGTAATATTGCTATGTCAAATGACTTTGCCTTCATTTTTATTAATATAATCCTATCATTGTATGTCAAGTGAGTATTTATATATTTTTGTAGTTCTCGTTTTATTAGTATGCATACTCCTCTTTGGTGTTCTGTAATGTTACCTGAATATATAAATGTATATGTATCGTCTTGTATGTATCTACTTTCCTTCCATCTTGTTTCTGATATGTCTAAAATATCTATGTCTAATCGCTCTGCTTCTACCATAAGATTTTCTTGTTTTCCTTGTTGGTATAAGGTCCTAACATTCCATGTGGCTATTTTTAGTTTGTTCCTAAAACAGTAGTTAGAATTTCTCTCATGGCTTTCTTTGGAGTGTTACGTGATGAGGCTCCAATCTCTTTCACGGTGGTCTGCCATATTCGTCTTTCTTGTTCTGAATATGCCTCATGTGTACCACACACGTTGCTGTTTTCGCTTTCTGGGCCGTTGATTATTTCAAATTCTTCCGCCCCATCCACCGTCACAGACTTTTCACATACGGGTTGAACACACCCGGCTAACGACGCCATAATTGTCGAACCATGTGCTTGCCTATCGAACCGCGAACACACGACACAAAGGAAGAATAAATCATATTCCACTTAGGTCAAAGTAGACATAATAGGAATGAAGAAGAAAGGACACACAAACAGATCTGACGAGACAGTGGATTGCAGAAAGGTATATATAATTAAATTAGCCACGTGATTCTTGGATACAAAGATGTTTGTACTACAAGTGCCACCAGCAACGGAGGACAGTGGATTGTTATTTGGTCTTGTACCTAGGGAAAGATAACTAAAGCCAAAGCCACGGGGAAATTCTTGAGCAACTCAAAAGTTAAAATTGAAGCCCTCAACGCCGCTTCAGAACAAACAATCACCCAGAAAACTGGTGACACTGTTCAATGCGCTGCAGATCCCGAGAAATAATGACCTATATAGTTAGTCTTCGGATTATCCTCATTGCTCATCGAACAACGGCCCATAAGCGCTCAGATCTTCTCCCCAGAAAACAGTGGGATGGTAGTCTTGTAGAAGAGAATTGTGCACCAAAGGGGGTAGAGACAAAATTGGTGCAATACAGTGCGCATAAAGAGAGAAGTGACGTGGAAAAGATATGACGTAGAAAAATAGGATGACGTAGTTTGCTGGACGGTTGGAAAGGAGAGGAGAATATAATTCAGTTAGAGATCGGCAGCCGCAGAGAGCAGTTGGAAAATCGAGAGTCATGTAAAGCAAGAACGACAGTAGAAGCCTATAAGCAGAGAACAGTTGAGATACAAGCCCAAGAGGACAGCTTGAGATAAAAGATGGAACAAGCAGAGAGGTCCAATCAGCAGATGAGTATAAAACAAATGCCAGCAGCAACAGACAATTAAGGAACTGGTCTAACAGAAGTAACGGAACCGGCAACAGCCATAGATAGAGTAGCGAGGGCCGTTCGATGGGGAACGGTCCAAATTAAATTAGTTGACAACCAGCAATAGATAGAGTAGGGAGGGCCGTTTGATGGGGAACGGTCCAACTTAAGTTAGTTGACAACCAGCAATAGATAGAGTAGGTAGGGCCATTCGATGGGGAACGGTCCAACTTAAATTAGTTGAAAACCAGCAATAGATAGAGTAGGGACGGCTGTTCGATGGGGAATGGTCCAACATAAGCAAGTGACAAAAGCATGAAATGGAAGTCCAGGGAGATAGCTTGAGATAAAAAGTGGAACAAGCAAAGAACGGCTGAACAGTGACTAATAGCAACAATTAGAATTTGGACAAGGAGAGGCCAGCAGGCAATTGCAATAGATAGAGTAGGGAGGGCCGTTAGATGGGGAACGGTCCTACAAAAGTTAGTGTCGAACATGAATAGGAAGATTAGAATAGAATAAATGATAATATAATAGAGAATGAAAGGAGAGAAATTGAATAGATAAACGACAATTGTCATAACAGAAGATGTGAGAAAAGAAGAAATAAAGGCAGCCGATCAATGGTCAATGCGTTATCGATGTGTTGTTAATTGTTGTTATGTATAACACGCAGAAAAGTCTCTCAAGTTGGTCGTAAGGGACGAACGGAACAAGCTGTTGAGAAAGAAAGGCAAACACACAAAGTTCAGTCTCTCACCAAGTTCAGTCTCTCAATAAAGTCACGAGAGTGTATACACGCACAAGTGTAAGTAGCAGGCACACGCAAAGGTGGTCTCAGAGAATTGGTCTCAAAAGGTGACGACAAAGGTACGTCATACATTGTATTATATAATACATCAAGGTCATACATACATACTAATCAAGATAAAACAATTTTAAAAGAGGGTCACAATCTCAGCTGTTAATGAGTGATCAATGAGACTTCCCCTCTACACTGGCCACATCATGATGAGGCATCACCACAGATAGCTAGCACCAATCTGTGCCCATGCACCCAAGCATATGTGACAACAAAACACATTCTACAAGACTACCCCTGTACACAGACTTGAAGAGGAAAACATTGCCCACGCCTATTTCCTTGTAAGAGAAACTATATGACATAACTAAAACCATGAAACAAACAGCAACTTCATAACAGAATTCAAGTTCCCAGTCTGAATGAGCCATGATATCAGTTGAAGAAAGTACTAGAAATACTGAAAACATGATACTCCAGTCTGGATGACATATCCGTCTCTAATTAAACATAATTGTGACAATTCCTGACATAAACGAAAGCTAAGGCACCAAAGCCCCCACTGAGAATGTTGACAGGAACAACCTGAATCCCTGTTTAGGAAATCTGCTTATAAGATTGTGTAGACCCAGATTCTCTTTCTATTATCTAGATTTCTATTCTCCCAGTTTTCAATCCTTCTAAAGATATTTTATCAAATCTCGCTATCTGTCTCTGTTCTGTGCAAGCAACTCTATCTCAAAGTATGCACATGTAAAATTAGTTGAGACATGCTGCGCAGAGAGTGGGCTGCCCAGCGAGATGTGGCAAATCACTGCCAGTTTCTAGTCTAAAGACTATCAGAAACCTCATCTCCAGCAACTCACTGCCAGTTTCTAGTCTAAAGACTATCAGAAACATCATCTCCAGCAACTCACTGCCAGTTTCTAGTCTGAAGGCCATCAGAAACCTCATCTCCAGCAACTCACTGCCAGTTTCTAGTCTGAAGGCCATCAGAAACATCATCTCCAGCAACTCACTGCCAGTTTCTAGTCTGAAGGCTATCAGAAACATCATCTCCAGCAACTCACTGCCAGTTTCTAGTCTGAAGGCCATCAGAAACATCATCTCCAGCAACTCACTGCCAGTTTCTAGTCTGAAGGCCATCAGAAACATCATCTCCAGCAACTCACTGCCAGTTTCTAGTCTGAAGGCCATCAGAAACCTCATCTCCAGCAACTCAATGCCAGTTTCTAGTCTGAAGGCCCTCAGAAACATCATCTCCAGCAACTCACTGCCAGTTTCTAGTCTGAAGGCTATCAGAAACCTCATCTCCAGCAACTCACTGCCAGTTTCTAGTCTGAAGGCCATCAGAAACCTTATCTCCAGCAACTCAATGCCAGTTTCTAGTCTGAAGGCCATCAGAAACCTCATCTCCAGCAACTCACTGCCAGTTTCTAGTCTGAAGGCTATCAGAAACATCATCTCCAGCAACTCACTGCCAGTTTCTAGTCTGAAGGCCATCAGAAACATCATCTCCAGCAACTCACTGCCAGTTTCTAGTCTGAAGGCCATCAGAAACATCATCTCCAGCAACTCACTGCCAGTTTCTAGTCTGAAGGCTATCAGAAACATCATCTCCAGCAACTCACTGCCAGTTTCTAGTCTGAAGGCCATCAGAAACATCATCTCCAGCAACTCACTGCCAGTTTCTAGTCTGAAGGCTATCAGAAACATCATCTCCAGCAACTCACTGCCAGTTTCTTGTCTGAAGGCCATCAGAAACATCATCTCCAGCAACTCACTGCCAGTTTCTAGTCTGAAGGCTATCAGAAACATCATCTCCAGCAACTCACTGCCAGTTTCTAGTCTGAAGGCTATCAGAAACATCATCTCCAGCAACTCACTGCCAGTTTCTAGTCTGAAGGCCATCAGAAACATCATCTCCAGCAACTCAATGCCAGTTTCTAGTCTGAAGGCTATCAGAAACATCATCTCCAGCAACTCACTGCCAGTTTCTAGTCTGAAGGCCATCAGAAACATCATCTCCAGCAACTCACTGCCAGTTTCTAGTCTGAAGGCTATCAGAAACATCATCTCCAGCAACTCACTGCCAGTTTCTAGTCTGAAGGCCATCAGAAACATCATCTCCAGCAACTCAATGCCAGTTTCTAGTCTGAAGGCTATCAGAAACATCATCTCCAGCAACTCACTGCCAGTTTCTAGTCTGAAGGCCATCAGAAACATCATCTCCAGCAACTCACTGCCAGTTTCTAGTCTGAAGGCCATCAGAAACATCATCTCCAGCAACTCACTGCCAGTTTCTAGTCTGAAGGCCATCAGAAACATCATCTCCAGCAACTCACTGCCAGTTTCTAGTCTGAAGGCCATCAGAAACATCATCTCCAGCAACTCACTGCCAGTTTCTAGTCTGAAGGCCATCAGAAACATCATCTCCAGCAACTCACTGCCAGTTTCTAGTCTGAAGGCCCTCAGAAACATCATCTCCAGCAACTCACTGCCAGTTTCTAGTCTGAAGGCCCTCAGATACATCATCTCCAGCAACTCACTGCCAGTTTCTAGTCTGAAGGCCATCAGAAACATCATCTCCAGCAACTCACTGCCAGTTTCTAGTCTGAAGGCCATCAGAAACATCATCTCCAGCAACTCACTGCCAGTTTCTAGTCTGAAGGCCATCAGAAACATCATCTCCAGCAACTCAATGCCAGTTTCTAGTCTGAAGGCCATCAGAAACCTCATCACCAGCAACTCACTGCCAGTTTCTAGTCTGAAGGCCATCAGAAACATCATCTCCAGCAACTCACTGCCAGTTTCTAGTCTGAAGGCTATCAGAAACATCATCTCCAGCAACTCAATGCCAGTTTCTAGTCTGAAGGCCATCAGAAACATCATCTCCAGCAACTCAATGCCAGTTTCTAGTCTGAAGGCTATCAGAAACATCATCTCCAGCAACTCAATGCCAGTTTCTAGTCTGAAGGCCATCAGAAACCTCATCTCCAGCAACTCAATGCCAGTTTCTAGTCTGAAGGCCATCAGAAACCTCATCTCCAGCAACTCAATGCCAGTTTCTAGTCTGAAGGCTATCAGAAACATCATCTCCAGCAACTCACTGCCAGTTTCTAGTCTGAAGGCCATCAGAAACCTCATCTCCAGCAACTCACTGCCAGTTTCTAGTCTGAAGGCCATCAGAAACCTCATCTCCAGCAACTCAATGCCAGTTTCTAGTCTGAAGGCTATCAGAAACATCATCTCCATCAACTCACTGCCAGTTTCTAGTCTGAAGGCCATCAGAAACCTCATCTCCAGCAACTCAATGCCAGTTTCTAGTCTGAAGGCTATCAGAAACCTCATCTCCAGAGAAGAATCTATCAAAATTGATGACCTGTGTTTCAATAACAATTTACCAAACTTCAACATCAATTTATCGAGCTTCAAAACACAATATATAACGCAGGAAAATCAATGTAAACTTCAACATCAATTTATCGAGCTTCACAACACAACATATAAAGCAGGAAAATCAATGTATAAAGTCTAAAAATCAAGCTATCAAACCTTAAACTTAAAATCTTCAAGTGTAACTTTCAAATCAGAGTTCCATGGAAACTCTGTTTCGTTTGGTTCATTTGCATCCAGGTCAACGATTATTTCTAGACGATCTTCTGATGGTGATTCTAGTTGCCTGAAATATGCAAATGTTACAAAGTTTACAGGAACCGAACACACAGAGAAGTATTCTATAGTTGACCTTATTTTAATGTACGCCAATGAGATAAGTACGATCTAGAGAAAAATGGCTGATCACTGTAATTAGTAATAAATAGCTAGAATTAAAATAGATAAATGAGACAAACAGAAATATGAGGTTAGCTAGATATAGATTGACATAGAGAGATGAGACAAACAAAAACTTGAGTTTAGCCAGATATAGATTGACATAGAGAGATGAGACAAACAGTTAGAAACATGAGGTTAGCTAGATATAGATTGACGAAGAGAGATGAGACAAACAGAAACTTGAGGTTAGCCAGATATAGATTGACATAGAGAGATGAGACAAGCATTTAGAAACATGAGGTTAGCCAGATATAGATTGATGAAGAAAGATGAGACAAACAGTTAGAAACTTGAGGTTAGCCAGATATAGACTGACATAGAGAGATGAGACAAACAGAAACTTGAGGTTAGCCAGATATAGATTGACATAGAGAGATGAGGCAAACAGTTAGAAACATGAGGTTAGCCAGATATAGATTGACATAGAGAGATAACACAAACAGATGCATGAGGTTAGCCAGATATAGATTGACGTAGAGAGATGAGACAAACAGAAACTTGAGGTTAGCCAGATATAGATTGACATAGAGAGATGAGACAACCAGAAACTTGAGGTTAGCCAGATATAGATTGACATAGAGAGATGAGACAAACAGTTAGAAACTTGAGGTTAGCCAGATATAGATGGACATAGAGAGATATGAGACAAACAGAAATAAAAAGTTAGCCAGATATAGATTGACATATAGAAATTATACAAACAGTTAGAAACATGAGGTTAGCCAGATATAGATTGACATAGAGAAATGAGACAAACAGTTAGAAACTTGAGGTTAGCCAGATATAGATGGACATAGAGAGATATGAGACAAACAGAAATAAAAAGTTAGCCAGATATAGATTGACATATAGAGATGAGACAAACAGTTAGAAACATGAGGTTCCCAAATATTTAAATTGATTTAACTTTATAAGACACTACATCGATATCTCTATATTATATATATCTCACTACATCAACTATTTTATAAGACTTACTACTGCAGTACCTCCAGGATGGACAATGTCCACATCAACTACTTTATAATACTTACTGTTGCAGTACCTCCAGGATGGACAATGTCCACATCAACTACTTTATACGTCTTACTACTGAGTACCTCTAGGATAGACAATCTCCACATCAACTACTTTCTAAGACTTACTACTACTGTACCACCAGGATGGACAATCTCCACATCAACTACTTTATAAGACTTACTGTTGCAATACCTCCAGGATAGACAATCTCCACATCATCTACTTTCTAAGACTTACTACTACTGTACCACCAGGATGGACAATCTCCACATCAACTACTTTATAAGACTTACTGTTGCAATACCTCCAGGATAGACAATCTCCACATCATCTACTTTCTAAGACTTACTACTACTGTACCACCAGGATGGACAATCTCCACATCAACTACTTTATAAGACTTACTGTTGCAATACCTCCAGGATGGACAATCTCCACATCAACTACTTTATAAGACTTACTGTTGCAATACCTCCAGGATGGACAATCTCCACATCAACTACTTTATAAGACTTACTGTTGCAATACCTCCAGGATGGACAATCTCCACATCAACTATTTTATAAGACTTACTGTTGCAGTACTAAGAAGAGTAATGAAGAGGTTCTGAGAGAGGTCAAAGCAAAAAGAGAGCTAATTTCGAATGTTAAGAAGAGAACAATCGTCATTTTTTGGCCATGTAATGAGAAGAGAACAACTTGAATATATTGTAACAACTGGAAAAATCGAGGGACGAAGAGATAGAGGGAAGCAAAGTGAAAAAATAGCAGACAGTTTAAGTGAATAGCTTGGCAGAAGGTCAACAACAGAAATAATAAATAGCTGCCGAGATCGAATGTTGTGGAGAGACATGATCACCTACTTCACTAGACCCGGTACTTGATGATGACTGTTGCAGTACCTCCAGGATGGACAATCTCCACATTAACTACTTTATAAGACTTATTACTACAGTACCTCCATTATGAACAATCTCCAAATCAATTACTTTATAAGACATCATCATCATCATCAAGTACCGGGCCTACTGGCGTAGGTCATGTCTCTCCACAACTTTCTATCTCGACAGTTCTTTATCATTTTTGTTGTTGACCATCTGCCAATCCATTCTCTTAAGCTGTCTGGTATTTTCTCTCTTTGCTTCCCTCTATCTCTTTGTCCCTCAATTGTTCCAGTTGTTACAAAATATTCAAGTTGTTCTCTTCTCATTACATGGCCAAAATATGATGATTGTTTTTCCGAATATTGGAAATTAGTTTTCTTTTTGCTTTGACCTCTTTCGGAACATTTTCATTACTCTTCTTATCTGTCCATGGTATTCTCAACATTCTTCTGTAAAACCACATTTTTACAGACTCCAGTGATTTTCTTGTCTGTTGTCCTATTTTCCATGATTCACATCCATATGTTAAGACTGGCTCTACATATCATTTAAGAACTCTTTTTCTTGTTTCTATTGTCTAAAATGGATTGCACAGAATCTTACTCATTTTCTAGAAAGCTGCTTTTGCTTGAGCCATTTTGCATCACATCTCTGTTGTACATCTACCGTGTGAGGTTAACAACGTTCACAAATATTTTAATTGATTTAACTTTATAAGACACTACATCAATATCTCTATATTTTATATATTTCACTACATGAACTATTTTATAAGACTTACTACTGCAGAACCTCCAAGAAGAACAATCTCCACATCAACTACTTTATAAGACTTACTGTTGTAGTACCTCCAGGATGGACATTCTCCACATTAACTACTTTATAAGACTTACTACTGCAGTACCTCCAGGATGGACAATCAACTACTTTATAAGACTTACTACTGCAGTACCTCCAGGATGGACAATCAACTACTTTATAAGACTTACTACTGCAGTACCTCCAGGATGGACAATCAACTACTTTATAAGACTTACTTCTGCAGTTCCTCCAGGATGGACAATCAACTACTTTTTAAGACTTACTACTGCAGTACCTCCAGGATGGACAATCAACTACTTTATAAGACTTACTACTGCAGTACCTCCAGGATGGACAATCAACTACTTTATAAGACTTACTACTGCAGTTCGTCCAGGATGGACAATCAACTACTTTATAAGACTTACTACTGCAGTACCTCCAGGATGGACAATCAACTACTTTATAAGACTTACTACTGCAGTTCGTCCAGGATGGACAATCAACTACTTTATAAGACTTACTTCTGCAGTTCCTCCAGGATGGACAATCAACTACTTTATAAGACTTACTACTGCAGTTCGTCCAGGATGGACAATCAACTACTTTATAAGACTTACTACTGCAGTACCTCCAGGATGGACAATCAACTACTTTATAAGACTTACTACTGCAGTTCGTCCAGGATGGACAATCAACTACTTTATAAGACTTACTTCTGCAGTTCCTCCAGGATGGACACTCACCACATCAATTACTTTATAAGACTTCCAGGATGGACATTCTCCACATTCATCATCATCATCATCGTGTGCCCTCTCTGTAATGAAGGTTGGCTACCATGGATCGCCATTCTACTCTGTTTCTTGCTTTGATGGTGCAGGCTGTCATAGATTGACTTGTCCATCTTTTGATGTTACTCGTCCATGTTAGTCTTGGTCTGCCTCTGCCTCTTTTACCTTGTATTTTTCCTTCCAATATTACTTTTAGTAGGCTGTTGTGTCTTTTAACGTGCCCCAAAAATTTAATTTGTCTTGTCTTTATTGTGTTCAGCAGTTCTCTTTTTATTTTCAGTTGTTTTAAAACTTCATCGTTTGTTATCTTTTGTTTCCATCCAATTCTACCTATTCTTCTATAAATCCACATTTCAAAGGCTTCAATTTTCTGTTCTGTTTTCTTGTCTAATGTCCATGTTTCTATACCATACAGGAATATTGAGAAGATGTGACATTTTGCCATTCTTAGTTTCAGCCCTGCTGATATTTGTTTTGTTGTTAGTATATTTTTCATGGCATTAAAATTACTTTTTGCCATACCTATTCTTTTGTTTATTTCAGTTTTGCATTTTCCATCATTGGTTATAGTATGTCCTAGGTAGTTATAACTCTGGACTGTCTCCAGATGTGTTCCCTCAACTGTGATATTTAATTGTAGGTCTTGATAATTTTCTTTGTTTATGATCATAGTTTTAGTCTTTTTAGTATTCATTTCTAGTCCATATTTTTTGCTTGTTGTGTTTATCACATTAAGTAAGTGTTGTAGGTCTTTAGGATTTTCTGCTAGTAGAACAGTATCATCAGCATATCTTAGGTTATTGATTATCTTTCCATTAATGTTTAGGCCTGGTATCTCTGAGATGTTTTTAAAGATTTGCTCAGTGTATAGATTGAACAAGCTTGGTGATAGGATGCATCCTTGTCTTACTCCTCTTTTTATGTCCATGGGTGTAGAGTTCTCTTTGTTATATCTTATTATTGCTGTTTGCTCCCAGTACAAATTACATATTAGTCGTATGTCTGTGTCGTCTAGATTTATATCCTTTAGGCAGTCTATAAGTTGGTTATGGTGTATTCTATTGAAAGCGTTGGTGTAGTCTATAAAGCAGGCATATATTGGTTTGTTTACTTCTGTGTACTTTTCAATCAATGTTCTCATGATGAATATGGCTTCTTTTGTCCCACTGTTTTTCTTGAATCCAAATTGTTGCTCATCTAATTCAGTATTGATTTTATTCTGAATCCTTCCCTGTATAACTTTTAGTAAAATTTTTGTTACCTGTTTAATTAGGCTTATTGTTCTGAAGTCACTGCATTCAACTGCACCATTCTTTTTAGGCAATGCAATGAAAGTTGATGTTTTTAGATCGTTTGGTATGTATCCTGTATGGTATATGTCATTGCATATGTCTGTGATCACTTCGACGCCAAACTCTTCTAGAGCCTGTATCATCTCTATCTGTATATTGTCAGACCCTGCTGCTTTTCCCTTTTTCATTGTTTTTATAGCTTTTTCTACTTCGGATTTCAGGATTTTATAGTTGTATGTACATTTTATGTCTGGCTTTTTGTCCCTTTCGTCATGAAATAATTCTGTTATATATTCTTGCCTCTATTATATCTTTGTTGTCTGTTAGCATTCTTCCCTCTTTGTTTGCTATACATCCGATTCTTGCAGCTTTTTTGTCTTTATTCGTCATTCTCTTTATTTCTGTGTGCATCTCTCTTAGGTTTTGTTTACTTTCCATAGTTTCGATTTCTAGACATCTTTGGTTGAGCCAGTCTTCTTTTGCCATTTTGCACATTCTCCGTATTTCATTGTCTATATCCTTGTATCTGGCAGTGTTTTTCGCTTGTCTTCTGTCTTCCATTTTTTCTAATATTTTGTCTGTTATCCATTTTTGATTTTTGTTACTTTCTTTTTTCGGCAAGGTGTTGCAGGATTCTTGCATGCTGTTTTTAATGCATTGCCATTTTGTTGTGATTTTTTCCTCAGGATTTTCTCTTCTGTACTGCTCAATCCCCTCTTCTAGTAGCTTCTGATATGTGTTCTTTACTTGTACAGTATAAGTTTCTTGTACATCTTTCTGGTTTAACGCTGTTATATCTATTGGTGCTGCTGCATTAGTTTTTTGTTTGTTTCTCCTTAATTTGATTTTCATTTTTATCATTACAGGATTGTGGTCTGAATTTATATCTGCTCCTGGGTATGTTTTGGCTTTCTTGACGCTGTTCCTGAATCTGTCTTTTATCATTATGTAATCTATTTGATTTCTCTTCTTGTCTCCAGGGCTTTTCCATGTGTATAATTTTCTTTTCTCTTGCTCAAAGAATGTGTTGCATATTATCAGTCTGTTTTCTTCGCAAAATTGTATTAATCTTTCTCCTCTGTTATTTCTTTTTCCTAGACCATGTTTCCTATTATTGTCTTATATTTACCTTTTCCTACTTTAGCGTTCATATCACCCATTATAATCAAGATGTCTGATGATTTCACTTGCTTCATAACTCTCCACATTAACTACTTTATAAGACTTACTACTGCAGTACCTCCAGGATGGGCAATCTCCACATCAACTATTTTATAAGACTTACTGCTACAGTACCTCTAGGATGGACATTCTCCACATTACCTACTTTATAAGACTTACTACTGCAGTACCTCTAGGATGGAAAACCTCCACATCAACTACTTTATAAGACTTACTGTTGCAGTACCTCTAGGATGGACAATCTCCACATCAACTACTTTCCAAAAACTTACTACTAGAGTACCTCCAGGATGGAAAATCCCCACATCAACTACTTTATAAGACTTACTGCTACATTACCTCTAGGATGGTCAATCTGCACATCAACTATGTTAAAAGACTTACTTTTGCAGTACCTCCAGGATGGACAATCTCCACATCAACAATTTTATAAGACTTACTGTTGCAGTACCTCCAGGATGGACAATCTCCACATCAACTACTTTATAAGACTTACTGCTGCAGTACCTCCAGGATGGACAATCTCCACATCAACTACTTTATAAGACTTACTGCTGCAGTACCTCGAGGATGGACAATCTCCACATCAACTACTTTATAAGACATTCTACTACTGTACCTCCAAGATTGACAATCTCCACATCAACTACTTTATATAACTTACTACTGCAGCACCTCCAGGATGGACAATCTCCACATCAACTACTTTGTAAGACTTACTACTGCAGTACCTACAGGATGGACAATCTCCATATCAACTACTTTGTAAGACTTACTACTGCAGTACCTACAGGATGGACAATCTCCATATCAACTACTTTATAAGACTTACTGTTGCAGTACCTCCAGGATGGACAATCTCCACATAACTACTTTATAAGACTTACTGCTACAGTACCTCCAGCATGGACAATCTCCACTTTAACTACTTTATAAGACTTACTGCTACAGTACCTCCAGGATGGACAATCTCCATATCAACTACTTTATAAGACTTACTGTTGCAGTACCTCCAGGATGGACAATCTCCACATAACTACTTTATAAGACTTACTGCTACAGTACCTCCAGCATGGACAATCTCCACTTTAACTACTTTATAAGACTTACTGCTACAGTACCTCCAGGATAGACAATCTTCACATCAACTACTTTATAAGACTTACTACTACTGTACCACCAGGATGGACAATCTCCACATCAACTACTTTATAAGACTTACTACTACAATACCTAGAGGATGGACAATCTCCACATCAATTACTTTATAAGGCTTACTACTGCAGTACCTCCAGGATGGACAATCTTCACATCAATTACTTTATAAGGCTTACTACTGCAGTACCTCCAGGATGGACAATCTCCACATCAACTATGTTAAAAGACTTACTGCTGCAGTACCTCCAGGATGGACAATCTCCACATCAACTACTTTATAAGACTTACTGCTGCAGTACCTCCAGGATGGACAATCTCCACATCAACTACTTTATAAGACTTACTGGTGCAGTACCTCCAGGATGGACAATCTCCACATCAACTACACCATAAAACTAACTATTGCAGTACCACCAGGATGGACAATCTCCACATCAACTACATCATAAAACTAACTATTGCAGTACCACCAGGATGGACAATCTCCACATCAACTACATCATAAAACTAACTATTGCAGTACCACCAGGATGGACAATCTCCACATCAACTACATCATAAAACTAACTATTGCAGTACCACCAGGATGGACAATCTCCACATCAACTCTGTGTTAAAAGAGTACTCGTGGTACACTGTATGTTATGATAAGAGAACCGACGTTAAAGAACACCTGTATTACATTGTATGTTATGATAAGAGAACCGACGTTAAAGAACACCTGTATTACACTGTATGTTATGATAAGAGAACCGATGTTAAAGAACACCTGTATTACACTGTATGTTATGGTGAGAGAATAGACGTTGGTGAAAACCCGCGGAACACTGCCTGTTAAAACTTCGTTTCATTTTACTGAAGATTACCTATCTATTTATCTAAAGCAAATTTTAAAGTAAAGTCTAACGTGTACATCACGTGGCAAAGACAATGTGCAAGTGCCCTTTTTCCTCAGACTAAAGGAATCTTACCCGTAGACCCTGGAATTAGGTTGAATTTTCTTATAATAAAAAAAAAATCAACATTATCTTTTCTTTTCTAATAAACTTACCTTATAAATCTGATATAGCTCATATGGACGTCCTCAACGGAACAGTTGAGAGATAAAGATGTACCAGCTTCTGGATCATGCGTTAACTTCGCATTCATTTTCACTGCAGGAGCGATAGAAGAAAATAAAAGTTCTGCATCAATAATAGCAGACATGAGACGATTGTGGCTAAACGTAATTTTACCTAACAAAGAATATAAGGAATTAAATATAATTATTTTTTATTACCCAGAACTCGATCTATCTATTGACCTTTCGAGCCGTAACTCGATGGAATATGTAAATTTGTTATTATAATTTTTATAAATATAAATACATATTTTAAATAACAATTGAAAAGTTAGGTTTATTGACTCTTATTAAGCAGAATCTGTTGTTATTATTATTTGGTGTTGGCGTCGAGTGTGAAATAAAGACACTTTGATGTGAACAACATGATTTTACGTTCACTGGACTTCGGAAGGGAGACAATAACAAGAGTTTACGATCACTGGACTCCTGAAGGGAGACATTAACAAGAGTTTACGTTCACTGGACTCATGAAGGGAGACAATAACAAGAGTTTACGCTCACTGGACTCCTGAAGGGAGACAATAACAATAGTTTACGTTCACTGGACTCATGAAGGGAGACAATAACAAGAGTTTACGCTCACTGGACTCATGAAGGGAGACAATAACAAGAGTTTACGCTCACTGGACTCCTGAAGGGAGACAATAACAAGAGTTTACGTTCACTGGCCTCCTGAAGGGAGACAATAACAAGAGTTTACGTTCACTGGCCTCCTGAAGGGAGACAATAACAATAGTTTACATTCACTGGACTGCTGAAGGGAGACAATAACAAGAGTTTACGCTCACTGGGCTCATGAAGGGAGACAATAACAAGAGTTTACGCTCACTGGCCTCCTGAAGGGAGACAATAACAATAGTTTACATTCACTGGACTCATGAAGGGAGACAATAACAATAGTTTACATTCACTGGACTCATGAAGGGAGACAATAACAAGAGTTTACGCTCACTGGACTCATGAAGGGAGACAATAACAATAGTTTACATTCACTGGACTCATGAAGGGAGACAATAACAATAGTTTACATTCACTGGACTCATGAAGGGAGACAATAACAAGAGTTTACGCTCACTGGACTCATGAAGGGAGACAATAACAAGAGTTTACGCTCACTGGACTCATGAAGGGAGACAATAACAAGAGTTTATGTTCACTGGCCTCCTGAAGGGAGACAATAACAATAGTTTACATTCACTGGACTCATGAAGGGAGACAATAACAAGAGTTTACGCTCACTGGACTCATGAAGGGAGACAATAACAATAGTTTACATTCACTGGACTCATGAAGGGAGACAATAACAAGAGTTTACGCTCACTGGACTCATGAAGGGAGACTACAAGACGATCTTAATGTTCACTGGACTTGGGAAGTGAGATAAAAGAGGAGAATGTCAAGAACACTATTTGTAGAGAAATTAAAGCTAGATATGAATAGAGTGAGTGAGACTTGAGGTATTCTGCGAAAGCAGACAGTAGATGCCAGCTTGAAACCATGACCAGTATAGCAGTGTGTGATATAATGACTGAGCCATCACACTTCTAACATTTGTGAATATCACGGATAACTGTTTCTCATTTTGTAATCTGCTGGAATAGCTTAAATATGTCCCTGGGTATATTTTAAAAAAAAAACAATGTTTCCACTAGTGGAACTGGTCTCTTACACTTGTCATTGTAATATACATATAGAACTACGTAAGGACACTTCTGAGTATGTATGTAGGTTTGTATGTGTACGTTTATCCATGTACGCCCGTCTCTACACATTTCAGAGCCCTTCCAATAAGGAACTTTTACTGAATTGACAACTGATCTAGATCTTCACTGAGCTTCTAGAAGTTTAGACCTTTTATTCTTATTTCATGATATTATTTTATTTTGATGTCTTATTATTACTTGACTATGTAGTGTTAAACGTGTGTGTGTGGGTGTGTGCGTGCGTGCGCGCGTGTGTGTGTTCCTGCTGAAAGCCTAATGAGTCGCAACATCGTTCGATATTCTGTTATCCATTACTCAGTAAAGCTGCAATAATACCATTTCTTCCATTTAACAACAAAATTCTTTTTCCACAAACTCATCTCTAACATGTTTGATGCTACAATCTAAAATCAAATATTCTTTGTTTCCACAAACTCATCTCTAACATGTTTGATGCTACAATCTACAATCAAATATTCTTTGTTTCCACAAACTCATCTCTAACATGTTTGATGCTACAATCTAAAATCAAATGCTCTTTGTTTCCACAAACTCATCTCTAACATGTTTGATGCTACAATCTAAAATCAAATGCTCTTTGTTTCCATAAACTAATTACCAATGCTCTATTATCATTAACATCATTACAAATATTCTTTGATCTTACAAAACTCACTCCCAAAATTCCTTTACCTGATAAAATCTCATTAAAACTGATGTGATCTATAAACTTACCAGGCGAATCTCGTTCTGCTTTTGTCCTTTCAATAATAAAATTGTGTTCATCGGTTTTCTCAATTCCTGTTGAGGATTTCCAGAAAAAAAAAAGAAATGTATTAAAATTTATTTCCATATTTCGATTTCTTATGATATCGTATGATGAAGTACAGTTAAGCTGCGTTCACATTCGGTGCAACTACACCTTATTTCTTTTAGCATGTTCTGTGGCTGCTATGATAGGGACTGTGGCTGCCTTTCTTTGTTTGGATCCTTCAATGTGATGATTTTTTAATTCGATGATTCCACAGGTACGGGCGGTTGAGCAATTATCGATTTGAATTGGTTTGCAGCGATACCAGGGCCTTCGAATAATCATAACCAGATATGAAAAAATATAATAATGACGCGCTTTAACTATTGATAAAGGCAATATAATTATTTATAGAGTTCAAATCATCATCGTGTGCCTTCTCCGCAACGAAGGTTGGCTACCATGGATCGCCATTCTACTCTGTTTCTTGCTTTGATGGTGCAGGCTGTCATAGATTGACTTATATCTATATATATCTCTAATATATGCCTGCTCAATAAAGCAGGCATATATTGGTTTCTTTACTTCTGTGTACTTTTCAATCAATGTTCTCATGCTGAATATGGCTTCTTTTGTCCCACTGTTTTTCCTGAATACAAATTTTTGCTCATCTAATTCAGTATTGATTTTATTCTGAATCCTTCTCTGTATAACTTTTAGTAAAATTTTTGTTACCTGGCTCATTAGGCTTATTGTTCTGAAGTCACTGCATTCAACTGCACCATTCTTTTTAGGCAATGCAATGAAAGTTGATGTTTTTAGATCGTTTGGTATGTATCCTGTATGGTATATGTCATTGTATATGTCTGTGATCACTTTGATGCCAGACTCTTCTAGAGCCTGTATCATCTCTATTTGTATATTGTCAGGCCCTGCTGCTTTTCCCTTTTTCATTGTTTTTATAGCTTTTTCTACTTCAGATTTCAGGATTTTATAGCTGTATGTACATTTTATGTCTGGCTTTTTGTCCATTTCGTCATGAAATAATTCTGTTATATATTCTTGCCATCTATCTATTATATCTTTGTTGTCTGTTAGCATTCTTCCCTCTTTGTTTGCTATACATCCGTTTCCTGTAGCTTTTTTGTCTTTATTCGTCATCCTCTTTATTTCTGTGTGCATCTCTCTTAGGTTTTGTTTACTTTCCATAGTTTCGATTTCTAGACATCTTTGGTTGAGCCAGTCTTCTTTTGCCATTTTGCACATTCTCAGTATTTCATTGTCTATATCCTTGCATCTGGCAGTGTTTTTCGCTTGTCTTCTTTCTTCCATTTATTCTAAGATTTTGTCAGTTATCCATTTTTGTTTTTTGTTACTTTCCTTTTTGGGCAAGGTGTTGCAGGATTCTTGAATGCTGTTTTTTATGCATTGCCATTTTGTTGGGATTTTTTCCTCAGGATTTTCTCTTCTGTACTGCTCAATCCCCTCTTCTAGTAGCTTCTGATATGTGTTCTTTACTTGTACAGTATAAGTTTCTTGTACATCTTTCTGGGTTAACGCTGTTATATCTATTGGTGTTGCTGAATTAGTTTTTTGTTGCTTCTCTTTAATTTGATTTTCATTTTTATCATTACAGGATTGTGGTCTGAATTAATGTCTGCTCCTGGGTAGGTTTTGGCTTTCTTGACGCTGTTCCTGAATCTGTCTCTTATCATTATGTAATCTATTTGATTTCTCTTCTTGTCTCCAGATTTTCCATGTGTATGATTTCCTTTTCTCTTGCTCAAAGAAGGTGTTGCATATTATCAGTCTGTTTTCTTCACAAAATTGTATTAATCTTTCTCCTCTGTTATTCCTTTTTCCCAGACCATGATTTCCTATTATGGTCTTATATTTACCTTTTCCTACTTTAGCATTCATATCACCCATTATAATCAAGATGTCTGATTATTACACTTGCTTCATAACTGTGTTTAGATCTTCATAGTATGACTCTATTTGTTCATCTGTATAGTCTTGAGTAGGTGCGTATGTCTGTAATATTGCTATGTCGAATGGTTTTGCCTTAATTTTTATTAGTATATTCCTATCATTATTTGTCAATTCAAGTCAGAGTTCAAATACAAAAGCAAATAAATAAATAAATGTTGATTATAAATAATAAAAAAAAAAGTAAAGTGCCCCTGTCATGCTAAGTAGCGTATAGGAAATATGGTGTTAGTGACCATAATTTTTACAGACCTTCCGCACATGATTTTTGGGGTAATGTGGTCGATATTATGCCCGTGCCGCTTTACTTTCCCAGAAAAACAATCCGGTACCCATTAAAGGCTGGTTGAACCTGGAAGCCGTCGATTTGGATCGAACCCTACCTCTTGTCCTTTGTAGTCAGTTCACTAACCACTAAGCTATCACGGCTCCCAGTATTATAAATAAGAGATAGTATTTATTTCAAATGGAGCTTGCTTGTCTGGGGAAACCAGGGCTCAAAATGTCCTTCATTTGATCCAGTGGCGATAAAATGGTTACCTGGCCAAGACATTAGGGAAGGAGAACCTTTGTAGGCAGAATTAAATGTCTTGTCTCTCACAGTTAGAGTGAGGGTCATGGAACCAAAGCTGGTCAAGACATTAGGGAAGGATAACCTTTGTAGGCAGAATTAAATGTCTTGTCTCTCACAGTTAGAGTGAGGGTCATGGAACCAAAGCTGATCAAGACATTAGGGAAGGAGGACCTTTGTAGGCAGAATTAAATGTCTTGTCTTGTCTCTCACCTTTAGTGTGAGGGTCATGGAACCAAAGCTGGCCAAGACTTTAGGGAAAGAGAACCTTTGTAGGCAGAATTAAATGTCTTGTCTTGTCTCTCACATTTAGTGTAAGGGTCATGGAACCAGAGCTGGTCAAGACTTTAGGGAAAGAGAACCTTTGTAGGCAGAATTAAATGTCTTGTCTTGTCTCTCACAGTTAGTGTGGGGGTCATGGAACCAGAGCTGGTCAAGACTTTAGTCCGCGTCTGCTTACATGCACCAGAAACAAGTTACCCAGCCTAGAGAAGTGAACAGAATTCGTATAGATTTAGAAAAAGAATGCAAATTCATAACAACTTCTCGTGGTGAAGTCGGATACACCAGACCAGGAGGTTCAAGTATTACGACCCAACCGTTATCTGTGACACAACTTGATAGAGGTTAGATTTCCGATCGACCAGTGAAAAGGTAGAACTGTAAGCCTGTCATTAGGACAAAGTTCCTAATACAGTGAGCAGTCTTGTAACTTTGATATATGTATATTTATATATTTATTTAAATTTATAAAATGCTCGTTTACATTCTGACATACATATGCTATCTCAAACCAATTATTGCGGACAAACTCGCATTCACACCCCAGCCACACCTTCTTCTAGTCTACCTTGAACTTTCCACTTATTTTAAACTACCAAGCATGACGTCATATTTCTATCTTACAGGACAACTACAAGCTTTATACTGTCAGGCTCATTATGTGACGTAATCAAATCTATGATCAGATCGTGTTACAAGGTTTTCTGTGAGAAATGTGAAGGCTGGTACAATAGACCTGTCTTTTGCGGAGATTCCAAATGAAAAAGACCCAACATGAATCCAATATTTTGCTCTAGAGGTTGATTTTTAAAATATAAAACTTCAAATATTGAAAATGGATAAACAAAGTGAATGGAAACATTCGAGCCACATCCACGTAAATGGGATTAGGTTAAGCAGTTGGATGAAATGGAATTAGGTTAAGCAGGTCGAGAAAATGGAATTATGTTGAACAGATGGTGGAAATTAAATTAGATTAACCAGGAAGAGGAAATGAAATTAGGTTGAACAGGTAGAGGAAATTGAATTGAAAGGTGAAGAGAACGCACAAGAAAATGGAAAAAAACAGGATGGAGTATTACAAACAGTATGATACTGTGCAGACAGTTAAAAAATTGGTCAGAGCAGAAAGAGAGCATGAAAGAACAATAATAGTGAGACATTGGACAAGGTGTGAATAGGGAGAGAACATTTTTAGACATTTGAAAATTTTGAAGAGAGAAAGAGTTGAAATATCTGCATTAGATCGAAAAATGGGGAAGAAATATAGGAGCAAAGATATCGAAGTGATATCTACATTAGAGGGAGAATGGAAAAAAAATGCTGGAGCAAAGAAAGTGATGGGATATTTACATTAGAGTAAAAGAAAAAGAAACAGCAGGAGTATGGAATAACGGGGAAAACAGGAAACTGAAGAAAAAATATAACTGTGAAGGAAACAGGAAATAGTGGAAAAAATAATATAGATGTGATGAAAACAGGAAACATCAAAATGAAAACATGGAGTAGAGAGACAAAAAAGAGGTTGAGTAAACAAAGCCTAGCAGTGTGCAGAAATGGATACAACAATTTTGATAACAGAATTTATGAATTATCAATACCGCAGTCTAGGAAATATATTTACCGCTGATGTCACTGTGACTACAAATAATGGAGCTACATAGGTCGGAGACAAATAATAATAAATGAATATTATATATATTATTATAGTGGGAAGTATATATATTATTATAGAGGGAAACTGCCGAGGCGATAATCAGCGAATCAATTCAAAGGAAAAGATATGTTTACAGCACGCGAAAAAATGACAAATAATCAACAACAACAACAAAACAAAGAACAATATATGGTCCGAAGCAGGATCGAACCAGTAATCCTTGACACAGCACCTTGCCACACAAAGCCAAACGTTAGGGAACACTGCCAACTCGGCTAACTAATCAGTTAGTTAAGTCGATAAACGACCTAATTAAAAGTCTCTACATCAACAGTAGCTGCACAGTCAGAACTGCAGCACAGACTACTTCGAGGTTAGATCAGGTGAAAGACAGGGAGCGTACTATCCCTCCTACTGTTTAATACATACACGGACTTTATAAGCAAGTTAGCTCACCCCTCAAAAACAGAGGAGCTCAAAAAGCTTTTCTTTGCAGACGAGCAGGCACTCATACATGGAAAAATAGAAGACATACAAGAGCATTTAAATAGAATCAACAACACAGGCACAAAATAAAAATTGACAGTCAACATCAATAAAACCTAAACTGTAAATATCGCAAAAGAGAAACAGAATATCAACATAACTATAGACGACAGACAAATGCTTGCTTGCTTGGGTTCGCCCGATGACTAAAGGAGTATACCTCTTCATCATCATCAACTAATGATAAGACAAATAAAACAAACAGAGAAATTTAAATGCATAGGAAGTCTAGTGACAAAGGACAATCCACAAACAGCAGAAATAGACTCAAGATGCAACAAAGCTTGTCAAATCATTGGACAGCTATCACCACTATTGTCCAACTAGCAAATAACTCTAGAGGCAAAACGAGAACTTTACAACACAATCTTCATCCCTACTTTGTGCTACCAATGTCAGTCCTGGACCCTAGATGTCATAACAATAAAAAAAATAAACTCTACTGAGATGAAATGTGTTAGTCGTAAGAATTGAAAAACCCAAGAGATAAGATCAGAAATGAAGAATGACAAATAAGCTACGAATAACCTTCGCCATGGAATATATAAAGAAACAACCAAAAAAAAGGTTTTGTCACGTAAAAGGGCAGAAAGTACAAAACACAACACAGCTAGCTTTCAAAAAATGCCCCGAGAACACCAGACCCAAAGGGCGACCACGAAAAAGATGATTTTTTTATGATTCTACAAACTAACTTATCTCCATTGTTTTATGTTTCTACAAACTAACTTATCTTCATTGTTTTATGATTCTACAAACTAACTTATCTCTATTGTTTTATGATTCTTCAAACTAACTTATCTCTATTGTTTTATGATTCTACAGACTAACTTATCTCTATTGTTTTATGATTCTATAAACTAACTTATCTCTATTGTTTTATGATTCTACAAACTAACTTATCTCTATTGTTTTATGATTCTACAGACTAACTTATCTCCATTGTTTTATGATTCTACAAACCAACTTATCTACATTGTTTTATGATTCTTCAAACTAACTTATCTCCATTGTTTTATGATTCTACAAACCAACTTATCTACATTGTTTTATGATTCTACAAACTAACTTATCTCTATTGTTTTATGATTCTACAAACCAACTTATCTACATTGTTTTATGATTCTTCAAACTAACTTATCTCCATTGTTTTATGATTCTACAAACCAACTTATCTACATTGTTTTATGATTCTACAAACTAACTTATCTCCATTGTTTTATGATTCTACAAACCAACTTATCTACATTGTTTTATGATTCTTCAAACTAACTTATCTCTATTGTTTTATGATTCTACAAACTAACTTATCTCTATTGTTTTATGATTCTACAAACTAACTTATCTCTATTGTTTTATGATTCTACAAACTAACTTATCTCTATTGTTTTATGATTCTATAAACTAACTTATCTCTATTGTTTTATGATTCTACGAACTAACTTATCTCTATTGTTTTATGATTCTACAAACTAACTTATCTCCATTGTTTTATGATTCCTCAAACTAACTTATCTCCATTGTTTTATGATTCAACAAACTAACTTAGCTCTATTGTTTTATGATTCTACAAACTAACTTATGCACAGAAGACACTAATAGAATGGGAGGCAGTGGGACCAAGACTGGTGAGAGCAACATTTAGAACAACCAAAAACAAAATCAAATTACACATTATACAATGCTATGCACCAACCAACGATAAAGATGACTCAGTTAAAGATGATTTTTATAAACAGCTACAATGTCAGATGGATGCAAGACGAGCCAAGGATATTATAATCTTGATGGGATTCCTAAATGCTAAGGTAGGATCAGACAACAGAGGCTTCGAAAAGAATATGGGAAAACATGGACTTGGAGATATAAACGAGAATGGAGAGATATTTGTGAATTTCTGCGCCCTTAATCAAATGAGCCTAGGAGGAACAATATTCCAACATAAAAGAATACACAAAGCTACATGGGTGTCACCAGATCATAGAACGGAAAATCAAATTGATCACATATGTATTAATAATAAGTTTAAGTCATCCTTATAGGATGTAAAAGTATATAGAGGGGCAGATATAGCTTCTGAAATCATCTCCTGTTAGCCAAACTTAAAATTAAATTAAAAAGGTATACTACAACGAATAAGGGTAGAAAGTATTTCAATGTAGGGTTTCTTAAAGAACAAGGAATTAAAGATAAATTCACAGTCACAATATCAAACAAATACCAAGTCCTCCAACAACTAGAAAATACAATAAATATAGAAGATCATTGGAAACAGGTAAAAAATACATGGAAAGAGACATGCGAAGAAACACTGGGGAAAAGAGAACGCCAGAATAAGGCATGGATGACAGCAGAGACCCTGGATAAAATTAAAGAAAGAAAGAACAAGAAAGCAGACATAAATAAAAGCAAAACAAGAAGTAATAAAGCCAAGACACAGGAAGCTTACACAGAGGTGAACAAAGAAGTGAGAAGATGCATTAAAAGGGATAAGAGGAAATATATAGATGAATTAGCTAAAGAGGCAGAAGAAGCAGCAAATAAAGGGAATATGAAAGAACTGTACAACAGCACAAAGAAATTAGGTGGAAAATACAAACAGATCAACGCCTTTATCAATGATAAGAAAGGAAATCTGCTTAGTAATATAAGGGAACAAATGGAGAGATGGAAAGAGCACTTTGAAGAACTTTTGAACAGACCCGGCTCAAATAATCCTCCAGATATACTACCAGCAGAAGAAGAGTTACACGTTAACTGTGGAAAACCAAGCAAAGAAGAAATAATGAAAGCCATCAAACTATTAAAAGATGGTAAAGCCACAGGACCAGATGAAATTCCTTCGGAAGCCATCAAAGCAGATATTATCACCTCTACCAAGATGTTACATGATCTATTGGATAAAATTTGGGAGAGGGAAGAAATACCTAAAGACTGGAGAGAAGGTTGTATGATCAAACTACCAAAGAAAGGAAGTTTACAGGAGTACACAAATTATAGGGGAATTATGCTACTATCAGTGCCAGGAAAAATATTAGGCAGAATCATTCTGGAGAGACTAAAAGAGGCTATAGAGAAACACTTGAGAGATGAACAAGCAGGTTTTAGGAAGAACAGATCATGTGCTGATCAAATAACTACTCTACGTATAATAGTTGAACAAAGTTTAGAGCTAAAATCCCCACTTTATATTGGATTCATAGATTACAAAAAGGCATTTGATAGTTTAGACAGAAGAATGCTTTGGAAGTTGCTGAGTCATTACGGAATCCCCATAAAGTTTATTAACCTGATAAAAACAATGTATGAAGGAACAAAATGTAGTGTGGTGCATGAAGGACAGCTTACAGAAGCATTTGAAATAAGAACAGGAGTAAGGCAAGGATGCATTCTGTCTCCATTTCTCTTTCTACTGGCCATAGATTGGATTATGAAAATAACTCAAAACAACAGAAATGGGATCCAGTGGTCACTGACCAAACAACTTGATGATTTAGACTTTTCTGATGACATAGCTCTCCTATCACACAGCCACCAACAGATGCAAGATACAATGAGTATATTAGATGAGAGATCACAACAGCTAGGACTAAAGATTAATAGAGATAAGACCAACATTATGAGAATTAATGCAGTTGGCAATAACCAAATAAAACTAGGAGAAATACCTCTACTAGACGTACAATCTTATATATATCTGGGCAGTAATATAGATAAAGAGGGAGGAACAGAAAATGATACCAAAATAAGGATATCAAAAGCAAGAGGAGCTTTCATTGCACTGGGAAACATATGGAAATCCAAAGAAATTAGGCTAAATACAAAAATAAAAATTTTCAACTCCAATGTTATGTCGGTTCTATTATATGGCTGTGAAACATGGAGAATAATAAAATTGACAATCACGAAGGTACAGACTTTCATTAATGGATGCTTGCACAGAATAAAGGGATGGAAATGGCAGGACAAAGTCACTAACGTGGAATTATGGAAATGTACCGGTCAAATACCAGTGGATAAAGAAATACAGTGAAGACGATGGCGATGGATAGGACACACACTATGGAAGCCAACTGAGAGTATTACACAACAGGCCCTTTTTGGAATCCCCAGGGAAAAAGACAAAGAGGAAGACCAAGGAATTCTTGGAAAAGACAGATCGAAGCAGAGATGAAGATGATGGGGAAGACATGGAATGATCTTAAAAGAATTGCAAAAAACAGAACGACTTGGAAAGTGTTTGTTGAAGACCTATGCTCCACTGGGAGCTAAAAGGTAGAAGAAGAAGAAGAAACTAACTTATCTCCGTTGTTTTATGATTCTACATACTAACTTATATTTATTGTTTTATGATTCTACATACTAACTTATATTTATTGTTTTATGATTCTACAAACTGACTTATATTTATTGTTTTATGATTCTACATACTAACTTATCTCCATTGTTTTATGATTCTACATACTAACTTATATTTATTGTTTTATGATTCTACATACTAACTTATATTTATTGTTTTATGATTCTGCAAACTAACATATCTCTTTTGTTTTATGATTCTACAAACTAAATGGTCTCTAACACCGTATTCCCTATACGTCACTTAGCGTGATGGGGCTCTTTACTTTTACTATTTTACGTACACTTTATTAGTGACGACGATTTTTCTCTCTCATTTAAGACATCTTCACCACTATCGCCATTAACATCGCTGGTCACGTCTTGTCTACATTACCTGGTGTTGTTCCCATCTCTGTTGTTTTTTTCAACTATAAAAGTAACCTCCTAGACGCAACTGTCGCTTCTCTCTCCACTAATGCCTTTTATTCCCAAACTAGCTGGTTTAGAGGCAAGACACCGGACTCGAGACAGAGAGGTTGTGCGTTCAAATCCCGACTGCACCAGTTTTTTTTTTATTTGTACCAGAATTTTTATTTGTTTTTTTCTCTCTGCGGCAACCACCCCTGGTCTCAGCAAGGCTCGACTTAAAGTGTCAATAACTCGTCAACGGAAAAAATCGATTACCTCCGATGAGAGAGTTATTTTCCTGATGGCAAGGAACCCTTGTAAACATGGCTGCTGGGGGAAAAAATGGATTAACTTGCAAAATTCAGTTCATAGACTCTCAGGATTTCGCCAGAGGTATAAGCTGAGTAAAAAGAAAAAAAAATGCCGACCTGTCGTATAATTTGGTTGATCCGGTAGCGATGTTGTTGTCTTCCAAATCTCAGTGAAATCTTGAGTTGATTTGTCTGTTAGAGGAATGAACTTTGAGTAATGAGTCTGTTTTCAACAAGAAATTTGCTTGATAATAATTTCTTCAGTTTCATTGCAAGACATTTAAAAACAAAATATATAAAAATATGAAACAATATTAAGATATCATAATATATACATTATAAGTAAAGGGGGGAAATTCAGCAGAACAGGGATAGGTAGCAAAGAGCACAGAATATTAAAGTGGAGAAACCAGAATATTAAAGTAGAGAAAACAGAATATTAAAGTAGAGAAAACAGAATATTAAAGTAGAGAAAACAGTATATTAAAGTACAGAAAACAGAATATTAAAGTAGAGAAAACAGAATATTAAAGTAGGGAAAACAGAATATTAAAGTAGAGAAAACAGAATGTTAAAGTAGATAAAACAGAAAGTTAAAGTAGGGAAAACAGAATATTAAAGTAGAGAAAACAGAATATTAAAGTAGAGAAAACAGAATATTAAAGTAGAGAAAACAGAATGTTAAAGTAGAGAAAACAGAATATTAAAGTAGGGAAAACAGAATATTAAAGTAGAGAAAACAGAATATTAAAGTAGAGAAAACAGAATGTTAAAGTAGAGAAAACAGAATGTTAAAGTAGGGAAAACAGAATATTAAAGTAGAGAAAACAGAATATTAAAGTAGAGAAAACAGAATATTAAAGTAGAGAAAACATAATTTTAAAAAAGAGAAAACAGAAACTGTCAAGTAGAGAAATACAGATATTTGATGGAACACAACCAGGTAGAAAACAAAAATGTACCAAACAATGTTTACTGTAGAATAAATATATCTTCAACATCGTAAGTTAGGAAACACAATAACGATGATTTCATACCTCTACTGTCAATAACTCTTGCTAAAGCAGTACCCTTTTTGTGCCATCCATCGTCATCCCAACCATTCGTCTCACAGATGTAAGAGCCAAGGTCATCAAGGCCGAAATCATGGACAATAATCTCAAAATAAGCTTCTGTTTTCGACTGGAATAGAAGTGTTACCGTTATTATTTCTACAAATATCTTGTCATTGACATAGAAGTGAGTTACCGTTATTATTTCTACAAATATCTTGTCATTGACATAGAAGTGAGTTATCGTTATTATTTCTACAAATATCTTGTCATTGATACATGATCACTGGACCAATATTCGAAGCACTCCTGAAAGACTAACAAGTGATTAATTGTCCCAACAAAGTACAAACACTAATATTTTCATTAGCTCGCTGATTATTGCACTTCTAATCTATCCTATCAGTCTTCCTATTCCTTGTTCCCAACATGACTCCCGATATTCAAACCTCATTTCTACACACTTTTACCTTTCATAATATATTTCACACTTTTACCTTTCATAATATATTTCACACTTTTACCTTTCATAATATATTTCACACTTTTACCTTTCATAATATATTCCACACTTTTACCTTTCATAATATATTTCACACTTTTACCTTTCATAATATATTTCACACTTTTACCTTTCATAATATATTTCACACTTTTACCTTTCATAATATATTCCACACTTTTACCTTTCATAATATATTTCACACTTTTACCTTTCATAATATATTTCACACTTTTACCTTTCATAATATATTTCACACTTTTACCTTTCATAATATATTTCACACTTTTACCTTTCATAATATATTCCACACTTTTACCTTTCATAATATATTCCACACTTTTACCTTTCATAATATATTCCACACTTTTACCTTTCATAATATATTTCACACTTTTTCCTTTCATAATATATTTCACACTTTTTCCTTTCATAATATATTCCACACTTTTACCTTTCATAATATATTTCACACTTTTTCCTTTCATAATATATTTCACACTTTTTCCTTTCATAATATATTTCACACGTTTCCTTTAAAAACTGACGACGGGGAATCGTCTAGTTGATTGAGTTATTGAGTTATTTGCGGGTCATCATCATTGCACTCCGAACATGTCCATAGGTGCTCAGATCCCCTCCTCAGCAATTCCCTCAGTGTCCAGCGACTGACGACTCCAGTTCTATGTTGGTTGATAAGTCTTCTTACACGGCCACCAAGTTTCTCATTTCTGGCTGTGCCCATCTTAACTCCCATTTCCATCATCCGAAGAAGCGACGTTGATCTGTGTTTGTCGAAGTCCTGTGCTCTTCCCACATCTCGGAGTGCATTGATGACGTCCGCCCGATCCATCGGTTGCCCGTCCTCAACGACAGCGCAGCTAGCCAACCTGTCCGCTCTCTCATTTCCCCGTACTCCCGCATGTCCAGGGACATAGACAAAGGTGACCTTACGTATTTTGGATTTCTGCAACGACTCTACCCATTGCATGCGTACAAAGCCCGCCTCCACTTTTTTTATCATGCTCATCGAATCACTCAGTATACATGCGTGGATGTAGTCTTGTGACTCTAACCATTTGAATGCCTTGGTCACTGCCATCACCTCCATTGTCATGCTACTCGTGGTCATGGCGTATGCACCACTGTCTTCCTTGGCTATTCTGCCTGCCGAACGTGCTGTAAATGCCCATGCACTTTTTTCGTGTCGTCTTACAGATCCGTCTGTATAGATGACTGCATCTTTCTCATCGGTGTTATCGCAGATGAGACCGTTGACCTCAGCATTAACCACGACTGGGTTCTGTTCCCTACTTTTCCTGTCGAGTGTGACAATACATGAGAAAGTCCCCTTGAATGACGTAGGCACCGGTATCCACTCCTCACCAACGCTGATATTGGTAATCCCACAGACCTGTTTGATGACATCTTCTGCTCGGCCCACCCATGATTTGCCTCTTTTTAGCCTGGTACCTTTCTCTGTGTTGAGCACGTGGTGCAATGGATGCTCTGTATCTGTACTAATCTTCAGGTATGCTCGTGCTCTCCAGATCTTGATTCTGTCATCCATGGTTGGAAAGTCAAGAAGATACCTCATTGCCACACAGGGAGTGCCCCTCGTACATCCCAGGATAATGCGCATGGCTTCATTTTGTATTTTCTCCAGCCTATCAATTTGAGTCGTACTGACAGTAAGAATGGCCAGGGCATACTCGATTGGTGCGAGGACTAATCCCTGGAACAGAAGAGTAAGTAGCCTCTGCTCGATGTTGGCAGCTGCCATGACCTTCAAGGCGGCTAATCCTTTGCGGGATTTTGTTATCACATGGTCAACGTGGTCCCGAAAACACAGGCTGCGATCAAACTTAACTCCGAGGTATGTCATCAACTTGTCCCTGGTCACCTCATCAGCTCCCATTCGTACTACCGGTGTGGTCGTATTAACGATATGATTGTTAAGGGAGAACCATGAAACTGATGCTTTATTAGGATTAACCAAGGCACCTGAAACCCCACACCAGGAAGAAATGCGATCGAGTTCGTCTTGCATTGTGGAGGCGATTCCCCGTCTGTCTCTTCCCTGTCGATATACCAGAATATCATCAGCAAAAGTCATAGTTCTTCCCCTCCCATCCAGCTGTTGGGCCGTGATCGTTATTGTGTACACATTAAATAGAACTGGTGACAATGGTGAGCCTTGTGGCAGCCCAGGACAAATGGATGTTGGCTCGGAAGACCAACTTCCACATCTGAGTATCACCTTCCTCTGAAACAGTGCCGCGGCGATCCATCTTATGAGGAAGGGGTTCACCGCCAGTTTGAGAAGCATATGCATGAGATATTCAAATGGTACCCTGTTGTATGCATCCTCCAGATCTATAGCAGCAGCACATGTCTCCTCTCGTCTGTGGAAGCCTTCGAAGACGTCATAGGCAAATACTGCCGCATTGAGCCATGTCTCTTTGTTATATCTATAACCTCCGAGTGTGGATGGGAATACGCGTTTCTGCTCAAGGCGACACGTGAGGACACGGGCAACTATTTTCTCCAGCAGCTTGCCCTGTGTGGCAATGAGGTATCTTCTTGACTTTCCAACCATGGTTGATCTAGTTGATGTAGACAAAGAAGAAAGAATAAACCCCTGTATGAATCTGCTGCTATTTATCGCAGAGTGTCACAGGTGTGGCTCAAACTGAGCATATTGTTCTCTTCTGCACTCTTATTGCATTTGGTTAACATCTTAGTGCAACGGTATCTTGTAACACGGAGACTGTGTAGTATTTTTATGTAAATTATATAAATAATAAACTGATAGAAAAAATGTGCAAAAAACATATAAACTAAATTAATATACACACGATTTTAAAGAATGTTTTTAGAATCAAATAGAGAACAAATAAAATGTATGGTTTCAGCTGTTCAATGAGTTCCTGTTACAGTAAAGTCTTTATCATTTTCCTTATCATTACTGTTTTATGTGTTATACAATCATTAACAATTCTGATCAGCGATTTTATTTCAGGGAGGAATGGAAGAAGTCGGTTGAAGTCTTGCTGACCATATCACTCATAAATGTAGAGAAAGTGAAGGTAACATACAGGCAATGATAAGCTTGTTAAATAATAGTGAAGGTAACATACAGGCAATGATAAGCTTGTTAAATAATAGTGAAGGTAACATACAGGCAATGATAAGCTTGTTAAATAATAGTGAAGGTAACATACAGGCAATGATAAACTTGTTAAATAATAGTGAAGGTAACATACAGGCAATGATAAGCTTGTTAAATAATAGTGAAGGTAACATACAGGCAATGATAAGCTTGTTAAATAATAGTGAAGGTAACATACAGGCAATGATAAACTTGTTAAATAATAGTGAAGGTAACATACAGGCAATGATAAGCTTGTTAAATAATAGTGAAGGTAACATACAGGCAATGATAAGCTTGTTAAATAATAGTGAAGGTAACATACAGGCAATGATAAGGAAACAAGAACAACACATGTAAACACTTGTTACTGGTATGTTTTAAAGAAAATGGGAGTGGACATGGGAATGTCCTGATTGCAATGACTCTTGCCCTTGATACAAAACTGAAACAAGGAGAAAGCTGTTGAAATACGAATGAGAATTTTGTACACGCGATTAGTGGTTGCCTCATATACAAATGTTGAGGTCATGAACTGTCATTGATGCCATTTCAAATTTCGCCCCAAATTTTGCACAGGAAACACGACCTAATAAAGCGAAGGTCAAGGAGACAGCCAACTTGAAGAGTCCACGCAGAAAACAACAACATACCAGGAGGAGGGTTATCCACATCAGAGAAAGAGAAAAAAGTGAAAAATCTCGTTAATGAGGGCGTGATGACGTAACAAGGTTTTTTCTATTGGAGAGATCATTGTGACCTTTACCAGCTTACACCTTCCAGGAAAGTCATTTCTTATAAATGTGAAGAAAACTTCGTGCAGCAAATTTGAGATGACAAAAAATTTATACGCCATTTAACGGTAACATTCTGATTGTACATCTCGCTCTCTGACAACAAAGAATGTATTGGGCAACATGAAGCTAACATTCTGATTGTACATCTCGCTCTCTGACAACAAAGAATGTATTGGGCAACATGAAGCTAACATTGTGATTGTACATCTTGCTCTGACAACAAAGAATGTATTGGGCAACATGAAGCTAACATTGTGATTGTACATCTTGCTCTGACAATAAAGAATGTATTATACAACTTGAAGCTAACATTGTGATTGTACATCTTGCTCTGACAACAAAGAATGTATTGAACAACATGAAGCTAACATTGTGATTGTACATTTTGCTCTGACAACAAAGAATGTATTGTACAACTTGAAGCTAACATTCTGATTGTACATCTTGCTCTGACAACAAAGAATGTATTGTACAACTTGAAGCTAACGTTGTGATTGTACGTCTCGCTCTGACAACAAAGAATGTATTGTACAACTTGAAGCTAACGTTGTGATTGTACATCTTGCTCTGACAACAAAGAATGTATTGTACAACTTGAAGCTAACATTGTGATTGTACATCTCGCTCTGACAACAAAGAATGTATTGAACAACATGAAGCTAACATTGTGATTGTACATCTTGCTCTCTGACAACAAAGAATGTATTGTACAACTTGAAGCTAACATTCTGATTGTACATCTCGCTCTGACAACAAAGAATGTATTGTACAACTTGAAGCTAACGTTGTGATTGTACATCTCGCTCTGACAACAAAGAATGTATTGAACAACATGAAGCTAACATTGTGATTGTACATCTCGCTCTGAGGACAAAGAATGTATTGGACAACATGAAGCTAACATTGTGATTGTACATCTCGCTCTGAGGACAAAGAATGTATTGGACAACATGAAGCTAACGTTGTGATTGTACATCTCGCTCTGACAACAAAGAATGTATTGTACAACATGAAGCTAACATTGTGATTGTACATCTCACTCTGAGGACAAAGAATGTATTGGACAACATGAAGCTAATGTTGTGATTGTACATCTCGCTCTCTGACAACAAAGAATGTATTGGTCAACATGAAGCTAACATTGTGATTGTACATCTTGCTCTGACAACAAAGAATGTATTGGTCAACATGAAGCTAACATTGTGATTGTACATCTCGCTCTGACAACAAAGAATGTATTGTACAACATGAAGCTAACGTTGTGATTGTACATCTCGCTCTGAGAACAAAGAATGTATTGGACAACATGAAGCTAACGTTGTGATTGTACATCTCGCTCTGACAACAAAGAATGTATTGGTCAACATGAAGCTAACATTGTGATTGTACATCTCGCTCTGACAACAAAGAATGTATTGGTCAACATGAAGCTAACATTGTGATTGTACATCTCGCTCTCTGACAACAAAGAATGTATTGGTCAACATGAAGCTAACATTGTGATTGTACATCTTGCTCTGACAACAAAGAATGTATTGTACAACATGAAGCTAACATTGTGATTGTACATCTCGCTCTGACAACAAAGAATGTATTGTACAACATGAAGCTAACGTTGTGATTGTACATCTCGCTCTGAGAACAAAGAATGTATTGGACAACATGAAGCTAACATTCTGATTGTACATCTCGCTCTGACAACAAAGAATGTATTGGACAACATGAAGCTAACATTGTGATTGTACATCTCGCTCTGACAACAAAGAATGTATTGGGCAACATGAAGCTAACGTTGTGATTGTATATCTCGCTCTGACAACAAAGAATGTATTGTACAACATGAAGCTAACATTCTGATTGTACATCTCGCTCTCTGACAACAAAGAATGTATTGTACAACTTGAAGCTAACATTCTGATTGTACATCTCGCTCTGACAACAAAGAATGTATTGGACAACATGAAGCTAACATTGTGATTGTACATCTCGCTCTCTGACAACAAAGAATGCATTGGACAACATGAAGCTAACATTGTGATTGTACATCTCGCTCTCTGACAACAAAGAATGTATTGGACAACATGAAGCTAACATTGTGATTGTACATCTCGCTCTGACAACAAAGAATGTATTGGACAACATGAAGCTAACGTTGTGATTGTACATCTCGCTGTAAGCAAAAAGAAGACGGTCAAACTTTGTGTTCAGTTATGAAAGCCTATAAAAATGTTTGATGTATCAAAATCAATAAATCATATCTAAAAGTCAATTAAACTAACGTTATCATTAATTTAGAACTCATCAAAATTCATGCATTTTCAGTAGCAATTAATTAAACACAACATATAGAGCATGGAAATCAATTTAAAAATCAAGTTATCAAACCTTAATGTTAAACTCTCCATGTGTAACTTTCCATTCAAATTTCCACGGCATGGTTGGTTCTTGGGGATTTTTTACAGCCAGGTCAGCGATAATTTCTGGAACACCACCTGGAGATGATTCTAGTAGCCTGAAATATGCAAATGCTACAAAGTTTACAAGAACCGAACACACAGAGAAGTATTCTATAGTTGACCTTATTTTAATGTACGCCAATGAGACAAGTACGATCTAGAGAAAAATGGCTGATCACTGGAATTAGTGATAAATAGCTAGAATTGAAATAGAGAAATGAGACAAACAGAAATATGAAGTTAACCAGATATAGAGTGACATAGAGAGATTAGACAAATAGAAACGTGAGGTTAGCCAGATATAGATTGACATAGAGAGATGAGACAAACAGTTAGAAACATGAAGTTAGCCAGATATAGATTGTCGTAGAGATATGAGACAAACAGAAATATGAAGTTAGCCAGATATAGATTGTTGTAGAGTTATGAGACAAACAGAAACATGAAGTTAGCCAGATATAGATTGTCGTAGAGATATGAGACAAACAGAAATATGAAGTTAGCCAGATATAGATTGTTGTAGAGATATGAGGCAAACAGAAACATGAAGTTAGCCAGATACAGATTGTTGTAGAGTTATGAGGCAAACAGAAACATGAAGTTAGCCAGATATAGATTGACATAGAGAGATGAGACAAACAGAAACATGAAGTTAGCCAGATATAGATTGACATAGAGAGATGAGACAAACAGAAACATGAAGTTAGCCAGATATAGATTGACATAGAGAGATGAGGCAAACAGAAACATGAAGTTAGCCAGATACAGATTGTTGTAGAGTTATGAGGCAAACAGAAACATGAAGTTAGCCAGATATAGATTGACATAGAGAGATGAGACAAACAGAAACATGAGGTTAGCGAGATATAGATTGGCATAGAGAGATGAGACAAACAGAAACTTGAGGTTAGCGAGATATAGATTGGCATAGAGAGATGAGACAAACAGTTCGAAACAGTACTTACTGCTGCAGCACCTCTAGGATGGACAATCTCCGCATCAACTACTTTATAAGATACGACAGCAATATCTCTAGGATGGACTATCTCCACATCAAATACTTTATAAGACTTACTGCTGCAGCACCTCTAGGATGGACAATCTCCGCATCAACTACTTTATAAGACTTACTGCTGCAGCACCTCTAGCATGGACAATCTCCGCATCAACTACTTTATAAGACACGACAGCAATATCTCTAGGATGGACAATCTCCACATTAACTACTTTATAAGACTTACTGTTGCAGTACATCTTGGATGGACAATCTCCACATTAATTACTTTATAAGACTTACTGCTGCAACACTTCTACGATGGACACTCTCCACATCAACTACCATATAAGACTTACTGCTGCAGCACCTCTAGGATGGACAAGCCCCACAGTGTTGACATCAACTACTTTATAAGACTTACTGCTGCAGCACCTCTAGGGTGGACAATCTCCATAGTGTTGACATCAGCTACTCTATAATAAAAGACACTACATCAATATCTCTAGGATGGACATTCTCCACGTCAACTACTTTATAAGACTTACTGCTACAGTACCTACGGGATGGATAATCTCCACGTCAACTACTTTATAAGACTTACTGCTGCAGTACTTCTAGGATGGACAATATCCATATCAACTACTTTATAAGACTTTCTGCTACAGTACCTCCAGGATGGGCAATCTCCACATCAACTACTTTATAAGACTTTCTGCTACAGTACCTCCAGGATGGACAATCTCCACATCAACTACTTTATAAGACTTTCTGCTACAGTACCTCCAGGATGGACAATCTACACATCAACTACTTTATAACACTTACTGCTACTACTGTACCTTCAGGATGGACAATCTCCACATCAACTACTTTATAACACTTACTGCTACAGTACCTCCAGGATGGACAATCAACTACTTTATAAGACTTTCCGCTACAGTACCTCCAGTATGGACAATCTCCACATCAACTACTTTATAAGACTTACTACTACTACTGTACCTTCAGGATGGACAACCTCCACAGTAAAATAAACTTAAATGGAATGACGTCACTAAACTAAGCGAAAGACAATCTACAATATTTCGGTAAAAGCCCCCATCAGGTATGAGAAACAAACATCACCATCATATGTGGGTTATTTCCCTTACGTATATTTACACGTCACACACAAGGAAGCAGGGACTGAATGACTTTACAATCCCATTATCAATCATGATTACAGCATTCATGCTGATGTCTACTTTGATGGTTGAAGTAGATACACTAGTCTCCATCAACATTCTCTCTCTCTCTCTCTCTCTCACTCTCTCTCTTTCTCTTTGATGGTCATTTTCATATTGATTTTTTTTGTGTGAACTGAATATTTCTGAATGTCAACATCACCAATATCTGACGTCTCAAACATATATATCCTCATAGATGTATACACAAGAAACCGCAAACCATACAACTCCTCTCAAAAGACAAATGAGGAAGGAATGTAATCAACTCTATTGCTTATCCAACAAATATCAAGTTGCCTGTCGATGCTAACCTTGTCCGAAACTGGGGAATGATTGCCCTAATCAGTGACACTTTTTATGAGAAACTAATTCTGTTTACAGATAATATTTATGTGCTCATTTTGGAAACTAGCTTTTTATTTGAGTCTTTCTCGCTATGACTCGTGCCTGATTGAAGATAAATTCCTTTAAGAGCTGTCTGATTTGTAACATCTTATTTCGTTTATTTGATCAAACACGTTGTCTTTGGTTGACTTATCTAGTTTACTTTGTTTTGTTGAGAAAATCTTGGGTGGGAGCTTCAACTGAAGAAACTAGAGTGTTCAATGTTGTTAAAGTTGATATACTATAGTATACTAGACAAGCACATTGGTCATCAGTTGCTTCTAACAGTTGACTAAGTGTATGGTAATGAATTTAGATATCTGGGAACAATGTTAACCTCAGATGGTAGATGTATAACAGAGTGAGATGCAGAATAGCTCAGGCAAAGCAGCTTTTCACAAAAATGAGGAAGATACTATGCAATCCATTTTTGACAATAGAAACAAGAAAAAGGGTTCTTAAATGTTATGTAGAGATAGTCTTAACATATGGATGTGAATCATGGACAATAGGACAACAGACAAAAAGAAAATCACTAGTGGCTGTAGAAATGTGATTTTACAGACGAATGTTGAGAATACCATGGACAGCTAAGAAGAGCAATGAAATGATTCTGAAAGAGACCAATGCGAAAAGAGAACGAATTTCCAATATCAGGAAGAAACAATCATCATTTTTGGCCATGTAATGAGAAAGGAACAGTTGGAATATATTGTGACAACTGGAACAATCGAGGGATGAGGAGATAGAGGGAAGGATAGAGAAAATATATTAGACAGTTTAAGAGAATTGCTTCACAGAAGGTTAACAATGGAAATGATAAATAACTGTCAAGATCGAAAATTGTGGACAGACATGATCACCTACGCCAGCAGGGACGGTACTTGATGATGATGATGATGTGTATGGGCACTGACAGTCCCAGTAGCTCGATGGCTGTACATGAACTTAGTTCACCCTTACAGTCTATGGTTCCTGTATGTTCAATTTTTGAATTCCAAATTGTCGGAGCCCCAAGGCTACATCATCACTAACAGCCACACAGACTTTGCTGTGGGCCTCCTACAAGATTACATCATCACTAACAGCCACACAGACTTTGCTGTGGGCCTCCTACAAGACTACATCATCACTAACAGCCACACAGACTTTGCTGTGGGCCTCCTACAAGACTACATCATCACTAACAGCCACACAGACTTTGCTGTGGGCCTCCTACAAGACTACATCATCACTAATAGCCACACAGACTTTGCTGTGGGCCTCCTACAAGGCTACATCATCACTAACAGACACACAGACTTTGCTGTGGGCCTCCTACAAGACTACATCATCACTAACAGCCACACAGACTTTGCTGTGGGCCTCCTAACGTTATGTTTGTACATCTCTAGCATTCCCACCAGAGATGTGTTTGTCTATCAGCGGTTTCATAAATATAATTGTGGAAAAAATAAGAGTACCGTCGAATTCAGAGACAAATATGAGAGATGACCTCATCTGTACGGTCTCGTTTCTGACTAGTCAGTCTAGTTGTGTAGTAAAATAAGTGTAGCTGAAGAAGTAGAGGGAAGAGTTGGTCTCAACATCGTGTAGAGCGACATTATTTGATTTTGAATTTGGGTGTCAATATCGTGTAGTCCGACATTATTTGATCTTGAATGTGGACGTCAATATCGTGTAGTCCGACATTATTTGATCTTGAATTTGGGTGTCAATATCGTGTAGTCCGACATTATTTGATCTTGAATGTGGATGTCAATATCGTGTAGTCCAACATTATTTGATCTTGAATTTGGGTGTCTCTCCTTCCACGGATTTTGTCTGAATAGCTCTATAGTCTTTAGTTCATTTCTCCAACTCTTTAACTTGATCCCATTTGTTCTTGTATTTGGACTCCACTCTTATCATACTAAATCTTCAAGAGTCAACAAGACTTCCTTTTATTCTTTCCACCCTCGTTTGTCTTTCAGCGTCGAGGAGAGATATAATTTGCGGTCTATTGCTCTTCTGTTGGCCTCTGCTGCTGTTATGTTTCCTGGTGTTTCAATTTATAAAACAAGGAGTCAGATAAGGCTGTGTTCAGTCGCCGGATTTGTTTTCACTCTACAGCGAATATATTATGAGATCAATAGTAGACAAAAAAGGAATTGAAGTAAACGGTCACAACATAAATAATTTGCGATATGCTGATGACACAGTCTTAATTGCAGAGACAGAGAATGGACTACAAGAAATGATAGACATAATAGTAAAAGAAATCACCAAGAAAGGTCTCAGTTTGAATAGTAAGAGAAACAGAAGTAATGGTTATATCGAAGAAACAATCATCACCATCATGCAGCATAAAAATAAACGAGACAAATCTGAAACAAGTGCAAAGCGTCAAATACTTGGGCACAATAATAACATCGGATGGAAGATGCAGTATGGAAATAAAAAGCAGAATAGCCCAGGCCAAAATAGCATTTCAGAAAATGAAAAATATCGTATGCAACAAATCTATGTCAATAAAATGAGAAAGAGAGTTCATCGGTGCTACATAGAACCGATTCTGACCTGTGGAAGCGAATCATGGACAGTTGACAAACAAATGAAAAATATCTTATGCAACAAATCTATGTCAATAGAAATGAGAAAGAGAGTTCATCGGTGCTATATATAGAACCAATTCTGACCTATGGAAGCGAGGTAAGAGTTACTTCCCTCCCTGACAGTATTGCTGATAGTTGCCAGATGACTGGACAAGTTTTGTTGTATCATTGGTCTATTTCTAGTGAATTGTCGTTTGTCACTAGACTTCCAATGTATTAAATTCCTTCCATTGCTTTAATTGTCTGCCGACAATCGTTATGATGATATTCTGTTTTTGGGGGACTGGTTGGTCTCGAGGCAAGACGCCGGCCTCGAGACTGAGAGGTTGTTGGTTCAAATCCTGGTTGCTGTAATTTGGATTTTTATTTATGATTTCTCTCTGCGTCAACCCCCCAGATCTCAGCAGCGAGGCCCGGCTTGAAATGTCAATTACTCATCGATGAAAACAATATAAGTACCTCCGAAGTCGGAGTTATCTGCTTGTGCGGTGAGGGACCCCTGTGCACACGGCTGTTAGGGAAAAATGGATGAACACGCAAAATTCTGTTCCTAGTCTCTAGGGACTTCGTCAGAGGTAAAAACGAACCCAAAAAATCTGTTTTTCTTTAGCGACGCGCATGACTCTCGTATTATTAGTGTTGATTGTCATGTTGTATGGGAGCGGAATGTTAGGTCTATTTCAGTGTTCTTGCACGTCTACTATTGTCCCATGTATTAGTTCTTGATCGTCTGCAAGTAAAGATTGTCATGTTGTATGGGAGCGGAATGTTAGGTCTATTTCAGTGTTCTTGCAGGTCTACTATTGTCCCATGTATTAGTTTATGATCGTCTGCAAGTAAAGATTGTCATGTTGTACTGGGAGCGGAATGTTAGGTCTATTTCAGTGTTCTTGCAGGTCTACTATTGTCCCATGTATTAGTTCTTGAACGTCTGCAAGTAAAAGCTCGTTAATCTCGTCTGTCTTCGATGGGCTGGCTCATTTACATATGTAGTCCATGTAGGTAATTAACAATAATAGGGATGAACAAGACTGTGTTGTTTTACAATTGAAGAGTTGGGAACGCCAATTTAATGCAGTGACCACAGAATAGTTGGTTGCCCTGTACTACTTGTATCATAAATCCATCACTGACTATAAGAGCTGCATACATGCCACTTAACAACTCATTTAATTTGCTCGTATTTCTTTCCTATAATTCTCATTCATTTCAATGTAAAGGTATTACACAACTTTCGTGTTTTACTTTTTGTTGTTTGCACCACCTTGTGGTTGATTTGATTGTTGACCAGCATTGCCCTTTAGCTCTAAAATAATTGTTGTATTTGTTGATTTCTTTGTTGTTGAACATTTGCTCAAATAAAATATGCGACATATCTGTAGTACATGTTCCACAGTTTGATCATTTAGCTCACGTGAGCTCAGTGGTGTATTTGGTAGCTGACCTTGATGTTGTTTGCTCAGTTTGTTGCGTCAGTGTTTTATCTGTCTTTGTTTTATCTGTCTGTGTTTTAGCTGTCTTGTTTGATCGGTCTTTGTCTGTTTCTCTTTGTTTGAGCTATATTTGTTTGAGCTATCTTGTTTTATCTGTCTTTGTATGATCTGTCTTTGTTTGAGCAGTCTTTATTTGATCTGTCTTTGATTGATCTGTCTTTGTTTGATCTCTCTTTGTTCTCCCTTCCTTTGATCTGTATTTGATTGATCCCTCTTCCTTTGATCTTTCTTTGTTTGATCCCACTTCGTTTGATCTATCTTTTTTTTATCCCACATCCTTTGATATGTGTTTGATTGATCCCTTTCATTTGATCTGTCTTTATTTGATACTTCTTCATTTGATCTGTCTTTTATTTGATACTTCTTCATTTGATCTGTCTTTTATTTGATACTTCTTCATTTGATCTGTCTTTATTTGATACTTCTTCATTTAATCTGTCTTATATTTAATACTTCTTCATTTGATCTGTCTTTATTTGATACTTCTTCATTTGATCTGTCTTTATTTTATACTTCTTCATTTGATCTGTCTTTGTTTGATCCCTCTTCGTTCGACCAGTCTTTGTTTGACCTCTCTTCCTTCGCTCTCTCTTTATTTGATACCTCTTCCTTTGATCTGTCTTTGTTTGATACATCTTCCTTTGATCTGTCTTTGTTTGATACATCTTCCTTTGATCTGTCTTTGTTTGATACATCTTCCTTTGATCTGTCTTTGTTTGATACATTTTCCTTTGATCTGTGTTTGTTTCATACATCTTCCTTTGATCTGTCTTTGTTTGATACCTCTTCCTTTGATCTGTGTTTATTTGATCCCACTTTCTATTGTTTGTATTTGTTTGATACCTATTCTTTTGATCTGTCTTTGTTTGATCCCTCTTTCTTTGATCTGTCTTTGTTTGATCCCTCTTCCTTTGATCTGTCTTTGTTTGATCCCTCTTCCTTTGATCTGTCTTTGTTTAATCCCTCTTCCTTTGATCTGTTTTTGTTTGATCCCTCTTCCTTTGATATGTCTTTGTTTAATATGTCTTTCTTTGTTCTCTCTTCCATTGATCCCTCTTTCTTTGATCTTTCTTTGTTTGATCCCTCTTTCTTTGATCTGTCTTTGTTTGATCCCTCTTTCTTTGATCTTTCTTTGTTTGATCCCTCTTTCTTTGATCTGTTTTTGTTTGATCTCTCTTTATTTGATCTTTCTTTGTTTGATCCCTTTTCCTTTGATCTGTCTTTGTTTGATATTTCTTCCTTCGATCTGTCTTTGTTTGACCTCTATTCTTTTTATCTCTCTTCCTTTGATCTGACTTTGTTTGATCTCTCTTCCTTCGATCTGTCTTTGCTTTGTCCCTCTTCATTTGATCTGTCTTTGTTTGATCTGTTGTCTTTGTTCGATCTGTCTTTGTTTGATCTCTCTTCATGTATTATGTCTTTGTTTGATGTCACTTCCTTCGATCTCTCTTCCTTTGATCTGTCTTTGTGTCATATCTCTTCCTTTGATCTGTCTTTGTGTCATCTCTCTTCCTTTGATCTCTCTTTGTTTGATATCTATTCCTTAGATATCTCTTCCTTTGATCTGCATTTGTTTGATCTATCTTATTTGATCTCTATTCCTTTGATCTTTTTTGTTTGATATCTCTTCCTTTGATCTACCTTTGTTTGATCTCTCTTCGTTTGATCTACCTTTGTTTGATCTCTCTTCTTTTTATCTGCCTTTGTTTGATCTCTTCCTTTGATCTATCTTTGTTTGATCTCTTCCTTTGATCTATCTTTGTTTGATCTCTCTTACTTCGATCTGACTTTGTTTGATCTTTCTTTGATCTATCTTTGTTTGATCTTTCTTTGATCCCTCTTCCTTTGATCTGTCGTTATTTGATCTGTCTTTTTTCCCTTGAAAGCTTAGGTTGAAACAGGTAAGTAAGACGATGCCATCAATCCAATATACGTCTTGCAGAACTGAAAACAGTGTCCACTGTGTTAATCTCAGCATATTTTATTTCTTCACATCTCCCCATCAAATATTTTTTAATATTTTGTAAGAGAATAAACATTAGTGAACACCCGTGGTACACTGCCAGTTATGGTAGGATAATACACGTTAGTGAACACCTGTGGTACACTGCCTGTTATGGTAAGATAAGACACGTTAGTGAACACCTGTGGTACACTGCCTGTTATGATAGGAGAATACACGCTATAGAATACCCGTGGTACACAGCCTGTTATGGTAAGAGAATAGACGTTAGTGAACACCCGTGGTACACTGCCTGTTATAGTAAGAGAATAGATGCTAGTGAACACCCGTGGTACACTGCCTGTTAAAGTAAGAGAATACACTCTATAGAACACCCGTGGTACACTGCCTGTTATAGTAAGAGAATATACGCTATAGAACACCCGTGGTACACATCCTTTCATAGTAAGAGAATAGACGCTATAGAACACCCGTGGTACACTGTCTGTTATAATAAGAGAATAGACGCTATAGAACACCCGTGGTACACTGTCTGTTATAGTAAGACAATAGACGGTGTAGAACACCCGTGATACACTGTCTGTTATAGTAAGACAATAGACGGTATAGAACACCCGTGGTACACTGCCTGTTATAGTAAGTGAATAGACGTTATAGAACACCGGTGGTAGACTGTCTGTTATAGTAAGTGAATAGACGCTATAGAACACCCGTGGTATACTGCCTGTTATGGTAAGTGAATAGACGCTATAGAACACCCGTGGTTCACTGCCTGTTATAGTAAGAGAATATACGCTATAGAACACCCGTGGTACACTGCCTGTTATAGTAAGAGAATAGACGTTATAGAACACCCGTGGTACACATCCTTTTATAGTAAGAGAATAGACGCTATAGAACACCCGTGGTACACTGCCTGTTATAATAAGAGAATAGACGCTATAGAACACCCGTGGTACACTGTCTGTTATAGTAAGACAATAGACGGTATAGGACACCCGTGGTACACTGTCTGTTATAGTAAGACAATAGACGGTGTAGAACACCCGTGATACACTGTCTGTTATAGTAAGACAATAGACGGTATAGAACACCCGTGGTACACTGCCTGTTATAGTAAGTGAATAGACGCTATAGAACACCGGTGGTAGACTGTCTGTTATAGTAAGTGAATAGACGCTATAGAACACCCGTGGTATACTGCCTGTTATGGTAAGTGAATAGACGCTATAGAACACCCGTGGTTCACTGCCTGTTATAGTAAGTGAATAGACGCTATAGAACACCCGTGGTACACTGCCTGTTATAGTAAGATAATAGACGTTATAGAACACCCGTGGTACATTGCCTGTTATAGTAAGAGAATACACTCTATAGGACACCCGTGGTACACTGCCTGTTATAGTAAGACAATAGACGCTATAGAACACCCGTGGTACACATCCTGTTATAGTAAGAGAATAGACGTTATAGAACACCCGTGGTACACTGCCTGTTATAGTAAGACAATAGACGGTATAGAACACCTGTGGTACACTGTCTGTTATAGTAAGACAATAGACGGTATAGAACACCCGTGGTACACTGTCTGTTATAGTAAAACAATAGACGGTATAGAACACCCGTGGTACACTGTCTGTTATAGTAAAAGAATAGACGGTATAGAACATCCGTGGTACACTGTCTGTTATAGTAAGACAATAGACGATATAGAACACCCGTGGTACACTGTCTGTTATAGTAAGACAATAGATGGTATAGAACACCCATGGTACACTGCCTGTTATAGTAAGACAATAGACGGTATAGAACACCCGTGGTACACTGTCTGTTATAGTAAAATAATAGTCGCTACAGAACACCCGTAGTGCACTGCCTGTTATAGAAAGAGAATAGACGGTATAGAACACCAGTGGTACACATCCTGTTATTATAGTAAGAGAATAGACGCTATAGAACACCCGTGGTACACATCCTTTTATAGTAAAAGAATAGACGTTATAGAACACCCGTGGTACACATCCTTTTATAGTAAGAGAATAGACGTTATAGAACACCTGTGGTACATTTTCTGTTATAGTAAGAGAATAGACGCTATAGAACACCCGTGGTACACATCCTTTTATAGTAAAAGAATAGACGTTATAGAACACCCGTGGTACACATCCTTTTATAGTAAGAGAATAGACGCTATAGAACACCCGTGGTACACTGCCTGTTATAGTAAGAGAATAGACACTATAGAACACCTGTGGTACACATCCTTTTATAGTAAGAGAATAGACGTTATAGAACACCCGTGGTACACATCCTGTTATAGTAAGAGAATAGACGCTATAGAACACCCGTGGTACACATCCTTTTATAGTAAGAGAATAGATGTTATAGAACACCCGTGGTACACATCCTTTTATAGTAAGAGAATAGACGCTATAGAACACCCGTGGTACACTGCCTGTTATAGTAAGAGAATAGACACTATAGAACACCTGTGGTACACATCCTTTTATAGTAAGAGAATAGACGTTATAGAACACCCGTGGTACACATCCTGTTATAGTAAGAGAATAGACGCTATAGAACACCCGTGGTACACATCCTTTTATAGTAAGAGAATAGACGCTATAGAACACCCGTGGTACACATCCTTTTATAGTAAGAGAATAGACGCTATAGAACACCCGTGGTACACATCCTTTTATAGTAAGAGAATAGACGTTATAGAACACCCGTGGTACACATCCTTTTATAGTAAGAGAATAGACGCTATAGAACAAGCGTGGTACACTGCCTGTTATAGTAAGAGAATAGACGCTATAGAACACCTGTGGTACACATCCTTTTATAGTAAGAGAATAGACGTTATAGAACACACGTGGTAGACTGTCTGTTGTAGTAAGTGAATAGACGCTATAGAACACCCGTGGTATACTGCCTGTTATGGTAAGTGAATAGACGCTATAGAACACCCGTGGTTCACTGCCTGTTATAGTAAGTGAATAGACGCTATAGAACACCCGTGGTATACTGCCTGTTATAGTAAGTGAATAGACGCTATAGAACACCCATGGTACACTGCCTGTTATAGTAAGTGAATAGACGTTATAGAACACCCGTTGTACACTGCCTATTATAGTAAGATAATAGACGTTATAGAACACCCGTGGTACATTGCCTGTTATAGTAAGACAATAGACGCTATAGAACACCCGTGGTACACATCCTGTTATAGTAAGAGAATAGACGTTATAGAACACCCGTGGTACACTGCCTGTTATAGTAAGAGAATACACTCTATAGAACACCCGTGGTACACTGCCTGTTATAGTAAGACAATAGACGCTATAGAACACCCGTGGTACACATCCTGTTATAGTAAGAGAATAGACGTTATAGAACACCCGTGGTACACTGCCTGTTATAGTAAGAGAATAGACGTTATAGAACACCCGTGGTACACTGCCTGTTATAGTAAGAGAATAGACGTTATAGAACACCCGTGGTACACATCCTTTTATAGTAAGAGAATAGACGTTATAGAACACCCGTGGTACACTGCCTGTTATAGTAAGAGAATATACGCTATAGAACACCCGTGGTACACTGCCTGTTATAGTAAGAGAATAGACGTTATAGAACACCGGTGGTACACATCCTTTTATAGTAAGAGAATAGACGCTATAGAACACCCGTGGTACACTGCCTGTTATAGTAAGAGAATAGACGCTATAGAACACCCGTGGTACACTGTCTGTTATAGTAAGACAATAGACGGTATAGAACACCCGTGGTACACTGTCTGTTATAGTAAGACAATAGACGGTATAGAACACCCATGATACACTGTCTGTTATAGTAAGACAATAGACGGTATAGAACACCCGTGGTACACTGCCTGTTATAGTAAGTGAATAGACGCTATAGAACACCCGTGGTAGACTGTCTGTTATAGTAAGTGAATAGACGCTATGGAACAACCGTGGTACACTGTCTGTTATAGTAAGTAAATAGAAGCTATAAAACACCCGTTATAGACTGTCTGTTATAGTATGTAAATAGAAGCTATAAAACACCCGTTATAGACTGTCTGTTATAGTAAGTAAATAGAAGCTATAAAACACCCGTTATAGACTGTCTGTTATAGTAAGTGAATATACGCTAAGGAACACCCGTGGTACACTGCCTGTTATAGTAAGTGAATAAACGTTATAGAACACCCATGGTAGACTGTCTGTTATACTAAGTGATAGATGTTATAGAACAACCGTGGTACACAGCATGTTATAGTAAGAGAATAGACGCTATAGAACAACTGTGGTACACTAACTGTTATAGTAAGAGAATAGACGTTAGTGAACATCCATTGTACACTGCATGATATATCTTCGTTTTTTTCACTGAAGATTATCTATTGGTTGGTTCATACGTTTCCTTTAAAAGCAAATTTAAAAATAAACTCTAACATGTACACGTGGCAAAGGCACTTTGCTTTTGTCCTTTTCTTTCCTCGACTCATGGAATCTTATCCGGAGTCCCTGAAATTAGGATGAATTCTCTGATCATGAAATTAAATCAGAAATATCGTTTTGTTTGAAGTAACTTACCTTGAAATGGTTAAATAGGAAACAGGGATGCCGTTAACAGAACAGTTGAAAGATAAAGTTGGGCCATATTCAGGATCATGCGTTAACTTCGCATTCACTTTCACTGCAGGAGCGATAGAAGAAAATAAAAGTTCTGCATCAATAATAGCAGATCAATAATTCTGCATCTAAAATCAAATGCTCTTTGTTTCCACAAACTCATCTCTAACATATTTGATGTTACAATCTAAAATCAAATGCTCTTTGTTTCCACAAACTCATCTCTAACATGTTTGATGCTACAATCTAAAATCAAATGCACTTTGTTTCCACAAACTCATCTCTAACATGTTTGATGCTAAAATCTAAATTCAAATGCACTTTGTTTCCACAAACTCATCTCTAAATTGTTTGATGCTAAAATCTAAAATCAAATGCACTTTGTTTCCACAAACTCATCTCTAACATGTTTGATGCTACAATCTAATATCAAATGCTCTTTGTTTCCACAAACTCATCTCTAACATGTTTGATGCTACAATCTAAAATCAAATGCTCTTCGTTTCCACAAACTTATCTCTAAATTGTTTGATGCTAAAATCTAAAATCAAATGCACTTTGTTTCCACAAACTCATCTCTAACATGTTTGATGCTACAATCTAATATCAAATGCTCTTTGTTTCCACAAACTCATCTCTAACATGTTTGATGTTACAATCTAAAATCAAATGTTCTTTGTTTCCACAAACTCATCTCTAAATTGTTTGATGCTAAAATCTAAAATCAAATGCACTTTGTTTCCACAAACTCATCTCTAACATGTTTGATGCTACAATCTAAAATCAAACGCTCTTTGTTTCCACAAACTCATCTCTAACATGTTTGATGCTACAATCTAATATCAAATGCTCTTTGTTTCCACAAACTCATCTCTAACATGTTTGATGCTACAATCTAAAATCAAATGCTCTTTGTTTCCACAAACTCATCTCTAACATGTTTGATGTTACAATCTAAAATCAAATGCTCTTTGTTTCCATAAACTCATTACCAATGCTCTATTATTACTAACATCATAATCAATGTTCTTTGATGATACAAAACTCACCCCCAAAATTCCTTTACCAGATAAAATCTCATTAAAACTGATGTGATCTATAAACTTACCAGGCGAATCTTGCTCTCCTGTTGTCCTTTCAATAATAAAATTGTGTTCATCGGGTTTCTCAATTCCTGTTCAGGATTTCCAGAAAAAAAAAGAAATTTATTAAAATTAATTTCCATATTTCGATTTCTTACGATGAATGATGATATCGTATGACGACGTACAGTTAAACTGCTTTCACTTTCGGTGCAACTACGCCTTAAATCTTTTAGCATGTGCTGTGGCTTCTATGATATGGACTGCGGCTGCCTTTCTTTCTTTGGATCCTTCAATAACATGTTATTTTTTTTTATTCGGATGATTAGGCTGGTACGGACGGTTGAGCAGTTATGGATTTTAATTCGTTTGCAGTGATAACCGGGTCCTTCGAATAACTATAACCATATATTAACAACAACAACAAATAATAATAACACACTTTAACTATTGATTCAATATAAAGGCCAAATAATTATTTGTAAAGTCCAAATCATCTGCAGGAAGATGGGTTCAAGCTTCTAAATGAAGCCCTTACCATAGGACTGTCTCCTCCCACCTCCCTGTAAAGGACCCACCTCCCTGGAAGATGATTTTATGATTCTACAAACTAACTTATCTCCATTGTTTTATGATTCTACAAACTAACTTATCTCTATTGTTTTATGATTCTACAAACTGACTTATATCCATTGTTTTATGATTCTACAAACTAACTTATCTCCATTGTTTTATGATTCTACAAACTGACTTATCTCCATTGTTTTATGATTCTACAAACTGACCTATCTCCATTGTCTTATGATTCTACAAACTAACTTATCTCCATTGTTTTATGATTCTACAGACTAACTGATCTCTATTGTTTTATGATTCTACAGACTAACTTATCTCCATTGTTTTATGATTCTACAAACTAACTTATCTCTATTGTTTTATGATTCTACAAACTGACTTATCTCCATTGTTTTATGATTCTACAAACTAACTTATCTCCATTGTTTTATGATTCTACAAACTGACTTATCTCCATTGTTTTATGATTCTACAAACTGACATATCTCCATTGTCTTATGATTCTACAAACTAACTTATCTCCATTGTTTTATGATTCTACAAACTAACTTATCTCCATTGTTTTATGATTCTACAGACTAACTGATCTCTATTGTTTTATGATTCTACAGACTAACTGATCTCTATTGTTTAATGATTCTACAGACTAACTGATCTCTATTGTTTTATGATTCTACAGACTAACTGATCTCTATTGTTTTATGATTCTACAGACTAACTTATCTCCATTGTTTTATGATTCTACAGACTAACTTATCTCCATTGTTTTATGATTCTACAAACTAACTTATCTCCGTTGTTTTATGATTCAACAGACTAACTTATCTCTATTGTTTTATGATTCTACAAACTGACTTATCTCCATTGTTTTATGATTCTACAAACTAACTTATCTCCATTGTTTTATGATTCTACAAACTGACTTATCTCCATTGTTTTATGATTCTACAAACTGACCTATCTCCATTGTTTTATGATTCTACAAACTAACTTATCTCCATTGTTTTATGATTCTACAGACTAACTGATCTCTATTGTTTTATGATTCTACAGACTAACTTATCTCCATTGTTTTATGATTCTACAAACTAACTTATCACTATTGTTTTATGATTCTACAAACTGACTTATCTCCATTGTTTTATGATTCTACAAACTGACATATCTCCATTGTCTTATGATTCTACAAACTAACTTATCTCCATTGTTTTATGATTCTACAAACTAACTTATCTCCATTGTTTTATGATTCTACAGACTAACTGATCTCTATTGTTTTATGATTCTACAAACTAACTTATCTCTATTGTTTTATGATTCTACAGACTAACTTATCTCTATTGTTTTATGATTCTACAGACTAACTTATCTCTATTGTTTTATGATTCTACAGACTAACTGATCTCCATTGATTTATGATTCTACAAACTAACTTATCTCCATTGTTTTATGATTCTACAGACTAATTTATCTCGATTGTTTTATGATTCTACAAACTAACTTATCTCTATTGTTTTATGATTCTACAAACTAACTTATCTCTATTGTTTTATGATTCTACAAACTAACTTATCTCCATTGTTTTATGATTCTACAGACTAACTGATCTCCATTGTTTTATGATTCTACAAACTAACTTATCTCCGTTGTTTTATGATTCTACAGACTAACTTATCTCCATTGTTTTATGATTCTACAAACTAACTTATCTCTATTGTTTTATGATTCTACAGACTAACTTATCTCTATTGTTTTATGATTCTACAGACTAACTGATCTCCATTGATTTATGATTCTACAAACTAACTTATCTCCATTGTTTTATGATTCTACAAACTAACTTATCTCTATTGTTTTATGATTCTACAAACTAACTTATCTCCATTGTTTTATGATTCTACAAACTAACTGATCTCTATTGTTTTATGATTCTACAGACTAACTTATCTCTATTGTTTTATGATTCTACAAACTAACTTATCTCCATTGTTTTATGATTCTACAGACTAACTTATCTCCATTGTTTTATGATTCTACAAACTAACTTATCTCCGTTGTTTTACGATTCAACAGACTAACTTATCTCTATTGTTTTATGATTCTACAAACTAACTTATCTCTATTGTTTTATGATTCTACAAACTAACTTATCTCTATTGTTTTATGATTCTACAAACTAACTTATCTCCATTGTTTTATGATTCTACAAACTAACTTATCTCTATTGTTTTATGATTCTACAAATTAACTTATCTCTATTGTTTTATGATTCTACAAACTAACTTATCTCCATTGTTTTATGATTCTACAAACTGACCAATCTCTATTGTTTTATGATTCTACAAACTAACTTATCTCCATTATTTTATGATTCTACAAACTAACTTATCTCTATTGTTTTATGATTCTACAAACTAACTTATCTCCATTGTTTTATGATTCTACAAACTAACTTATCTCCATTGTTTTATGATTCTACAAACTAAATGGTCTCTAACACCATATTCCCTATACGTCACTTAGCGTGATGGGGCCCTTTACTTTTACTATTTTACGTACACTTTGTTAGTGACGACGATTTTTCTCTCTCATTTAAAACATCTTCACCACTATCGCCATTAACATCGCTGGTCTCATCTTGTCTACATCAGCTGTTGTTGTTCCCATCTCTGTTGTTTCTTCAACTACAAAAGTAACCTCCTTGGTGCTACTGTCGCTTCTCCCTCTTCTAATGCCTTTTATTCCCAAACTAGCCGGTCTAGAGGCAAGACGCTAATCTCGAGACAGAGAGGTTGTGCGTTCAAATCCCGGCTACACCAGTTGGAATTTTTATTTGTTTTTTTCTCTCTGCGGCAACTACCCCTAGTCTCAGCAGCAAGGCTCGACTTCAAGTGTCAATAACTCGTCAACGGAAACAATCGATTACCTCCGATGACAGAGTTATCTTCCTGATGGCAAGGAACCATTGTAAACATGGCTGCTGGGGGAACAACGGATTAACTTGCAAAATTCAGTTCATAGACTCTCGGGATTTTGCCAGAGATAAAAGCTGGCGAATGTAAAAAATAAAAAAAAATGCCAACCTGTCGTATAATTTGGTTGATCCGGTAGCGATGTTGTTGTCCACCAATTCTCCGTGAAATCTTGAGTTGATTTGTCTGTTAGAGGAATGAACTTTGAGCAATGAGTCTGTTTTCAATAAGAAATTTGCTGAATAATAATTTCTTCAGTTTCATTGCAAGACATTTAAAAACAAAATATATAAAAATATGAAACAATATTATGATATCATAATATATACATTATAAGTAAAGGGGGGAAAGTCAGCAGAGCAGGGATAGGTAGCAAAGAGCTCAGAATATTAAAGTGGAGAAAGCAATATTAAAGTAGAGAAAACAGAATATTAAAGTAGAGAAAACAGAATATTAAAGTAGAGAAAACAGAATATTAAAGTAGAGAAAACAGAATATTAAAGTAGAGAAAACAGAATATTAAAGTAGAGAAAACAAAATGTTAAAGTAGAGAATACTGAATATTAAAGTAGAGAAAACAAAATGTTAAAGTAGAGAAAACAGAATATTAAAGTAGAGAAAACAGAATATTAAAGTAGTTGAAACTGAATGTTAAAGTAGAAAGACGGAATATTAAAATAGAGAAAACAAAATATTAAAGTAAAAAACATAATATTAAAGCAAAGAAAACATAATTTTAAAAAAGAGAAAACAGAAACTGTCAAGTAGAGAAATACAGATATTTGATGGAACACAACCAGGTAGAAAACAAAAATGTACCAAACAATGTTTACTGTAGAATAAATATATCTTCAACATCGTAAGTTAGGAAACACAATAACGATGATTTCATACCTCTACTGTCAATAACTCTTGCTAAAGCAGTACCCTTTTTGTGCCTTCCATCGTCATCCCAACTATTCGCCTCACAGATGTACAAGCCAAGGTCTTCAAGGCCGAAATCATGGACAATAATCTCTAAATAAGCTTCTGTTTTCGACTGGAATAGAAGTGAGTTACCGTTATTATTTCTACAAATATCTTGTCATTGTCATAGAAGTGAGTTACCGTTATTATTTCTACAAATATCTTGTCATTGTCATAGAAGTGAGTTACCGTTATTATTTCTACAAATATCTTGTCATTGTCATAGAAGTGAGTTACCGTTATTATTTCTACAAATATCTTGTCATTGTCATAGAAGTGAGTTACCATTATTATTTCTACAAATATCTTGTCATTGTCATAGAAGTGAGTTACCGTTATTATTTCTACAAATATCTTGTCATTGTCATAGAAGTGAGTTACCGTTATTATTTCTACAAATATCTTGTCATTGTCATAGAAGTGAGTTACCGTTATTATTTCTACAAATATCTTGTCATTGTCATAGAAGTGAGTTACCGTTATTATTTCTACAAATATCTTGTCATTGTCATAGAAGTGAGTTACCGTTATTATTTCTACAAATATCTTGTCATTGTCATAGAAGTGAGTTACCGTTATTATTTCTACAAATATCTTGTCATTGTCTTAGAAGTGAGCTACCGTTATTATTTCTACAAATATCTTGTCATTGTCTTAGAAGTGAGTTACCGTTATTATTTCTACAAATATCTTGTCATTGTCATAGAAGTGAGTTACCGTTATTATTTCTACAAATATCTTGTCATTGTCTTAGAAGTGAGCTACCGTTATTATTTCTACAAATATCTTGTCATTGTCTTAGAAGTGAGCTACCGTTATTATTTCTACAAATATCTTGTCATTGTCTTAAAAGTGAGTTACCGTTATTATTTCTACAAATATCTTGTCATTGTCTTAGAAGTGAGTTACCGTTATTATTTCTACAAATATCTTGTCATTGTCATAGAAGTGAGTTATCGTTATTATTTCTACAAATATCTTGTCATTGTCATAGAAGTGAGTTACTGTTATTATTTCTACAAATATCTTGTCATTGTCACCTGATCACTGGAACAATATTCGAAGCACACCTGAAAGACTAACAAGTGATTACTTGTCCCAACAAAGTACAAACACTAATATTTTCATTAGCTCGCTGGTTATATGCCCTTCTAATCTATCCTATCAGTCTTCCTATTCCTTGTTCCAACATGACTCCCGATATCCAAACCTCATTTCTACACGCTCTTACCTTTCATAATATATTTCACACTTTTACCTTTCATAATATATTTCACACTTTTACCTTTCATAATATATTTCACACTTTTACCTTTCATAATATATTTCACACTTTTACCTTTCATAATATATTTCACACTTTTACCTTTCATAATATATTTCACACTTTTACCTTTCATAATATATTACGGAATCCCCATACAGTTTATTAACCTGATAAAAACAATGTATGAAGGAACAAAATGTAGTGTGGTGCATGAAAGACAGCTTACAAAAGCATTTGAAATAAGAACAGGAGTAAGGCAAGGATTCCTTCTGTCCCCATTTCTCTTTCTACTGGCCATAGATTGGATTATGAAAATAACTCAAAACAACAGAAATGGGATCCAGTGGTCACTGACCAAACAACTTGATGATTTAGACTTTGCTGATGACATAGCTCTCCTATCACACAGCCATCAACAGATGCAAGATAAAATGAGTATATTAGATGAGAGATCACAACAGCTAGGACTAAAGATTAATAGAGATAAGACCAACATTATGAGAATTAATGCAGTTGGCAATAACCAAATAAAACTAGGAGAAATACCTCTACTAGAAGACGTACAATATTACATATATCTGGGCAGTAATATAGATAAAGAGGGAGGAACAGAAAATGATACCAAAATAAGGATATCAAAAGTAAGAGGAGCTTTCATTGCACTGGGAAACCTTTGGAAGTCCAAATAAATTTGGCTAAATAAAAAAAATAAAAATTTTCAACTCAAATGTTAAGTCGGTCCTATTATATGGCTGTGAAACATGGAGAATAACAAAATTGACAATCACGAAGGTACAGACTTTCATTAATGGATGCTTACGCAGAATAAAATTATGGAAATGGCAGGACAAAATCAACAAAATAGAATTATTGAAATGTACCGGTCAAATACCAGTGGATAAAAAGATACAGCAAAGACGATGGCGATGGATAGGACACACACTACGGAAGCCAACTGAGAGTATTACACAACAGGCCCTTTTTTCGAATCCCCAGGGGAAAAGACAAAGAGGAAGACCAAGGAATTCTTGGAGAAGACAGATTGAAGCAGAGATGAAGATGATGGGGAAGACATGGAATGATCTTAAAAGAATTGCAAAAAACAGAACGACTTGGAAAGTGTTTGTTGAAGACCTATGCTCCACTGGGAGCTAAAAGGTAGAAGAAGAAGACAAATATATTTCACACTTTTACCTTTCATAATATATTTCACACTTTTACCTTTCATAATATATTTCACACTTTTACCTTTCATAATATATTTCACACTTTTACTTTAAACACAGACGACGGGGAAATGTCTGGTTGACGTAGACAAAGAAGAAAGAATAAACCACTGCATGAATCTGCTGCTAGTTATCACAGAGTGTCACAGGTGTGGCTCACATTGATCATATTGACAAAGAATGTATTGAACAACATGAAGCTAACATTCTGATTGTACATTTTGCTGTGAGAACAAAGAATGTATTGAACAACATGAAGCTAACATTGTGATTGTACATCTCGCTCTGAGAACAAAGAATGTTTTGGACAACATGAAGCTAACATTCTGATTGTACATCTCGCTCTGAGAACAGAGAATGTTTTGGACAACATGAAGCTAACATTGTGATTGTACATCTCGCTCTGAGAACAAAGAATGTTTTGGACAACATGAAGCTAACATTGTGATTGTACATCTCGCTCTGAGAACAGAGAATGTTTTGGACAACATGAAGCTAACATTCTGATTGTACATCTCGCTCTGAGAACAAAGAATGATTTGGACAACATGAAGCTAACATTGTGATTGTATATCTCGCTCTGAGAACAAAGAATGTTTTGGACAACATGAAGCTAACATTGTGATTGTATATCTCGCTCTGAGAACAAAGAATGTTTTGGACAACATGAAGCTAACATTGTGATTGTATATCTTGCTCTGAGAACAAAGAATGATTTGGACAACATGAAGCTAACATTGTGATTGTATATCTCGCTCTGAGAACAAAGAATGATTTGAACAACATGAAGCTAACATTGTGATTGTATATCTCGCTCTGAGAACAAAGAATGATTTGAACAACATGAAGCTAACATTGTGATTGTATATCTCGCTCTGAGAACAAAGAATGATTTGAACAACATGAAGCTAACATTGTGATTGTACATCTTGCTCTGAGAACAAAGAATGATTTGAACAACATGAAGCTAACATTGTGATTGTATATCTCGCTCTGAGAACAAAGAATGTTTTGGACAACATGAAGCTAACATTGTGATTGTGCATCTCGCTCTGAGAACAAAGAATGTTTTGAACAACATGAAGCTAACATTGTGATTGTATATCTCGCTCTGAGAACAAAGAATGTTTTGAACAACATGAAGCTAACATTGTGATTGTATATCTCGCTCTGAGAACAAAGAATGTTTTGGACAACATGAAGCTAACATTGTGATTGTATATCTCGCTCTGAGAACAAAGAATGATTTGAACAACATGAAGCTAACGTTCTGATTGTACATCTCGCTCTTATAAAAAAGAAGACGGTCAAAGTTGTTCTTCAGTTAAGAAAGTCTATACAAATTTTCGATGTATCAACATCAATCAATCATATCTAAAAATCAATTCAAACAACATCATCATAAATTTAGAATTTATCAAAATTAATGCACTAATTTTCAGTAGCAATTTATCAAACTTCATTATCAATTTATCAAAACACAACATATAAAGCATGAAAATCAATTTATAAAGTCTAAAAATCAAGTTATCAAACCTTAAACTTAAACTCTCCTTGTGTAACTTTCCATTCAAACTTCAACGGAATGGCTGGTTCTTCTGGATAATCTTCATCCAGGTCAGCGATAATTTCTTCATCATCTGAAGATGATTTTACCTCCCTGAAATATGCAAATCTTGCAAAGTTTACAAGAACCGATCACACAGAGAAGTATTCTATAGTTGACCATATTTTAATGTACGCCAATGAGACAAGTACGACTTAGAGAAAAATGGCTGATCACTGGAATTAGTAATAAATAGCTAGAATTGAAATAGATAAATGAGACAAACAGAAATATGAGGTTAGCTAGATATAGATTGTTATAGAGATATGAGACAAACAGAAATATGAAGTTAGCCAGATATAGATTATTATAGAGAGATGAGACAAACAGAAATATGAAGTTAGCCAGATATAGATTGTTATAGAGAGATGAGACAAACAGAAATATGAAGTTAGCCAGATATAGATTGTCAAAAAGAGAGATGAGACAAACATAAACTTGAGGTTAGCCAGATATATATTGGCGTAGAGAGATGAGACATACAGAAACATGAAGTTAGACAGATATAGTTTGTTATAGAGAGATGAGACAAACAGAAATATGAAGTAAGTAGCCAGATATAGATTGTCAAAAAGAGAGATGAGACAAACATAAACTTGAGGTTAGCCAGATATATATTGACGTAGAGAGATGAGACATACAGAAACATGAAGTTAGACAGATATAGATTGTTATAGAGAGATGAGACAAACAGTAATATGAAGTTAGCCAGATATAGATTGTTGTAGAGATATGAGACAAATGGAAACATGAAGTTAGCCAGATATAGATTGTTGTAGAGATATGAGATAAACAGAAACATGAAGTTAGCCAGATATAGATTGTTGTAGAGATATGAGACAAACAGAAACATGAAGTTAGCCAGATATAGATTGTTGTAGAGATATGAGACAAACAGAAACATGAGGTTAGCCAGATATATATTGCTGTAGCGATATGAGGCAAACAGAAACATGAAGTTAGCCAGATATAGATGGACATATAGAGATGAGACAAACATAAACTTGAGGTTAACCAGATATAAATTGACGTAGAGAGATGAGACAACACGAAACTTGAGGTTAGCCAGATATAGATTGACGTAGAGAGATGAGACAAACAGAAACATGAGGTAACCAGATATAGATTGTCATAGACGGATGAGACAACACGAAACTTGAGGTTAACCAGATATAGATTGATGTAGAAAGATGAGACAACACGAAACTTGAAGTTAACCAGATATAGACTGACGTAGAGAGATGAAGCAACCAGAAATTTCAGGTTAACCAGATATAGGTTAACGTAGAGAGAGCAGACAACACGAAACTTGAAGCTAACCAGATATAGATTGACATAGAGAGATCAGACAAACAGAAACGAGGTTAACCAGATATAGATTGACGTAGAGAGTTGAGACAAACAGAAACTGGAGGTTAACCAGATATAGATTGGCGTAGAGAGATGAGACAAACAGAAACTTGAGGTTAACCAGATATAGATTGACGTAGAGAGATGAGACAAATAGAAACTTGAGGTTTACCAGATATAGATTGACGTAGAGAAATGAGACAATTAGAAACTTGAGGTTAACCAGATATAGATTGGATGTAGAGAGATGAGACTATTAGAAACTTGAGGTTAACCAGATATAGATTGACCTAGAGAGATGAGACAAGCAGAAACTGGAGGTTAACCAGATATAGATTGACGTAGAGAGATGAGGCAACCAGAAATTTCAGGTTAACCAGATATAGGTTGACGTAGAGAGAGCAGACAACACGAAACTTGAAGTTAACCAGATATAGATTGACATAGAGAGATCAGACAAACAGAAACTTGAGGGTAACCAGATATAGATTGACATAGAGAGATTAGACAAACAGAAACTGGAGGTTAACCAGATATAGATTGACGTAGAGAGATGAGACAAACAGAAACTGGAGGTTAACCAGATATAAATTGACGTAGAGAGATGAGACAAATATAAACTTGAGGTTAACCAGATATAGATTGACGAAGAGAAATGAGACAATTAGAAACTTGAGGTTAACCAGATATAGATTGACCTAGAGAGATGAGACAACCAGAAATTTCAGGTTAACCAGATATAGGTTGACGTAGAGAGAGCAGACAACACGAAACTTGAAGTTAACCAGATATAGATTGACATCGAGTGATCAGACAAACAGAAACTTGAGGGTAACCATATATAGATTGACATAGAGAGATTAGACAAACAGAAACTGGAGGTTAACCAGATATAGATTGACGTAGAGAGATGAGACAAACTGAAACTTGAGATTAACCAGATATAGATTGACGTAGAGAGATGAGACAAGCAGAAACTGGAGGTTAACCAGATATAGATTGACGTAGAGAGATGAGACAAACAGAAACTGGAGGTTAGCCAGGTATAGATTGTCGTAGAGAGATGAGACAAAACGAAACATGAGGTTTGTCAGATATAGATTAACGTAGAGAGATGAGACAAAACGAAACATGAGGTTAGCCAGATATAGATTGTCGTAGAGAGATGAGACAAAACGAAACATGAGGTTAGCCAGATATAGATTATCGTAGAGAGATGAGACAAAACGAAACATGAATTTAGTCAGATATAGATTGTCAAAATGAGAGATGAGACAAACATAAACTTGAGGTTAGCCAGATATATATTGACGTAGAGAGATGAGACAAACATAAACTTGAGGTTAGCCAGATATAGATTGACTTTGAGAGATGAGACAAAACCAAACTTGAGGTTAGCCAGATATAGGAGCCAGTGATGGGGAGTGTTAGACACTCCAAGGTATGGTGACAGCTTTACAAATAGGGAACACAATACAATACTGACGTTTCGGCTAGTAGCCTTCTTCAGAAAACAAGGACTACAACCACAAACAATGAAGCACAATTATCTATATCTACATGTTAGATGATCAGGAGAATGGAGAGGTGGACAGAAAAGAAGAGAAGAAAGTAGGATTATGAAATAAGAAAGGAGGCTACATGAGGGGAGGTAGGATGAGAATCAAGATGTGTAGAAAAGAGAGATAGGGAAATAGAGGAAGAGATAGAAAATCAGAAGTAAAACGAAGATAATATATAAAACGTATAAGAAAAGTCAACTTAGCTGGCGAAACTTGACTGTCCGTCGTAGAGCAATCGAGGAAATGAACAGTGGACACGATGCCTACAACAGATACGGGAGGAGGGGGAGGAGAGGGGAGGGGGGGGGGGAGAACAAAGCCAGACAAGTAATGAAAACAATGGTGGAAATAGATATAAAGGAGTCTAAACAGTGGTCAGGGAAAGAAAAGTGTCAGTAGCCAGACACAAGGCAGATGCCGGAGAAGATAATAGGCCCCATATAGCCAGATATAGATTGACATAGAGACTAGAGCTGGTTCACCCTGGACAGTTTTAAATGATGTTGAAGTTCTGGTAAAGATACTAGTTTAGATACAGCTGGTCAGCCGACAGCAGTTTTAGTTTTAATATTTTCACTCTGGGGTGGGTATGTTGTGAATTGTAATTTGAGGTCCTTGATGTGTTGACTTGTGATGTTTTTCTTACACCGTTAAACCTGTAAGAGGCTGGTTAATTTTGTGCCAGAATCTAGAAACTCATAACTGAGTCGTTGTTGGTGTGATGTCTACACCAGTTGTCTAGTCTGTAACGTTACAACTGAAGTTACCAAGAGAAGTTCTGTCTGGTGACCTCAAGGCCTGTCATTACAGCAGATAGAACCCATGATAAACAACACATCGGCATTAGTCAAAACTGCACACATTTCATCAATGCTTGAATAACGTCTACCCTACATTACACAGTGATGGTATCAACTACTTTATAAAACTTACAGCTACAGTACCTCTAGGATGGACAACCTGCACATCATCAACTTTATAAGACTTACAGCTGCAGCACCTCTAGGATGGACAACCTCCACATCAACTACTTTATAAGACTTACAGCTGCAGCACCTCTAGGATGGACAACCTCCACATCAACTACTTTATAAGACTTACAGCTGCAGCACCTCTAGGATGGACAACCTCCACGTCAATTACTTTATAAGACTTACTGCTGCAGCACCTCTAGGATGGACAACCTCCACATCAATTACTTTATAAGACTTACTGCTGCATTACCTCTAGGATGGACAACCTCCACATCAACAACTTTATAAGACTTACTGCTGCAGAACCTCTAGGATGGACAATCTCCACATCAACTACTTTATAAGACTTTCTGCTGCAGCACCTCTAGGATGGACAATCTCCACATCAACTACTTTATAAGACTTACTGCTGCAGTACCTCTAGAATGGACAACCTCCACATCAACAACTTTATAAGACTTACTGCTGCAGAACCTCTAGGATGGACAACCTCCACATCAACTACTTTATAAGACTTACAGCTGCAGTACCTCTAGGATGGACAATCTCCACGTCAACTACTTTATAAGACTTACTGCTGCAGCACCTCTAGCATGGACTATCTCCACAGTTAAATAAACATAAAATGGAATGACGTCACTAAACTAATGGAAAGACAATCTACAACATTTCGGTAAAAGCCCTCATCAGTTATATGAAATAAACATCACCATCATATTTGGATTATTTCCCTTACTTCTACTTACACACACACACACACACACACACTTGGAATATGGGTTGAAGGGAGGCCAATGCAAAAAGAGAGCTAATTTCCAATATTAGGAAAAACAATTATCATTTTTTGGCAATGTAATGAGAAAGGAACAGCTGGTATATATTGTGACAACTGGAAAAATTGAGGATGAAGAGGGAAGAAAATAGAAAAGATACCAGACAGCTTAAGAGAATGGCTTGGCAGAAGGTTAACAACGGAAATGATAAATAACTGTCGAGATCGAAAGTTGTGGAGAGACATGATCATCTATGCCAACAGGAACGGCACCTGATGATGATGATGATGATGATGATGTGTGTATGGACACTGACGGTTCCAGTAGCTCGATGGCTGTACATGAACTTAGTTCACCCTTACAGTCTTTCGTTCCTGTATGTTCAATTTTTGAATTCCAAATTGTCGGAGCACCAAGACTACATCATCACTAACAGCCATACAGACTTTGCTGAGGGCCTCCAAACGATATGTTTGTACATCTCTAGCATCCCCACCAGAGATGTGCTTGTCTATTGGCGGTTTCATAAATATAATTGTGGACAAAATAAGTCGGAGTCAAACATGAGAGACGACCTCATCTGCACAGTCTTGTTTCTAACTAGCCAGTCTAGTTGTGTAGTAAAATAAGTGTAGCTGAATAAGTAGAGGCAAGAGTCGGTGTCAATATCGTGTAGTCCAACATTATTTGATCTTGAATGTGGGTGTCAATATCGTGTAGTCCAACATTATTTGATCTTGAATGTGGAAGTCAATATCGTGTAGTCCAACATTATTTGATCTTGAATGTGGATGTCAATATCGTGTAGTCCAACATTATTTGATCTTGAATGTGGATGTCAATATCGTGTAGTCCAACATTATTTGATCTTGAATGTGGATGCCAATATCGTGTAGTCCAACATTATTTGATCTTGAATGTGGGTGTCAATATCGTGTAGAGCGACATTATTTGATCTTGAATGTGGGTGTCAATATCGTGTAGTCCAACATTATTTGATCTTGAATGTGGGTGTCAATATCGTGTAGTGTGACATTATTTGATCTTGAATGTGGGTGTCAATATCGTGTAGTCCAACGTTATTTGATCTTGAATGTGGATGTCAATATCGTGTAGTCCAACATTATTTGATCTTGAATGTGGGTGTCAATATCGTGTAGTCCAACATTATTTGATCTTGAATGTGGACGTCAATATCGTGTAGTCCAACATTATTTGATCTTGAATGTGGATGTCAATATCGTGTAGTCCAACATTATTTGATCTTGAATGTGGGTGTCAATATCGTGTAGAGCGACATTATTTGATCTTGAATGTGGGTGTCAATATCGTGTAGTCCAACATTATTTGATCTTGAATGTGGATGTCAATATCGTGTAGTGCGACATTATTTGATCTTGAATGTATATGTCAATATCGTGTAGTCCAACATTATTTAATCTTGAATGCGGATGTCAATATCGTGTAGAGTGACATTATTTGATCTTGAATGTGGGTGTCAATATCGTGTAGTGCGACATTATTTGATCTTGAATGTATATGTCAATATCGTGTAGTCCAACATTATTTAATCTTGAATGCGGATGTCAATATCGTGTAGAGTGACATTATTTGATCTTGAATGTGGGTGTCAATATCGTGTAGTGCGACATTATTTGATCTTGAATGTGGATGTCAATATCGTGTAGTGTGACATTATTTGATCTTGAATGTGGATGTCAATATCGTGTAGTGAGACATTATTTGATCTTGAATGTGGATGTCAATATCGTGTAGACCGACATTATTTGTTCTTGAATGTGGATGTCAATATCCTGTAGAGCGACATTATTTGATCTTGAATGTGGATGTCAATATCGTGTAGAGCGACATTATTTGATCTTGAATGTGGACGTCAATATCGTGTAGTCCAACATTATTTGTTCTTGAATGTGGATGTCAATATTGTGTAGTCCAACATTATTTGTTCTTGAATGTGGATGTCAATATTGTGTAGTCCAACATTATTTGTTCTTGAATGTGGATGTCAATATTGTGTAGTCCAACATTATTTGTTCTTGAATGTGGATGTCAATATCGTGTAGTCCAACATTATTTGTTCTTGAATGTGGATGTCAATATTGTGTAGTTCAACATTATTTGTTCTTGAATGTGGATGTCAATATCGTGTAGTCCAACATTATTTGTTCTTGAATGTGGATGTCAATATTGTGTAGTCCAACATTATTTGTTCTTGAATGTGGATGTCAATATTGTGTAGTCCAACATTATTTGTTCTTGAATGTGGATGTCAATATTGTGTAGTCCAACATTATTTGATTTTGAATGTGGATGTCATTATCGTGTAGTGCGACATTATGCATGTTTGTGTCTCTTTTTCCTTGGTTGTTGTCTGATTGGCTCTATTGTCATTTGCTCATTTCTCCTTTGTTCTTCTCCAACTCTTTAACTTGATCCCATTTGTTCATGTATTCAGACTTCACTCTTATCATACTAAATCTAAAATAGTGAACAAAACCGTCTTTTTCCTCTTCCTCTTTTCTCCCTCATTTATCTTTCAGCGTCGATGGGAGATATAATTTGCGGTCTATTGCGCTTCTGTTTGACTCTGCTGCTTTTATGTTTCCTAGTGTTTGTAATATTCCATTAGTCAATGTTTTTTCGTCATCGGCCTTTGAATCTCGTGTTCTCGTAATGTTTATTAAAAGCTCATTATGTTGTGTTTTGATCTCTGTCTCATCACGTTTCCAAATCATTTTATCAGGAGTTTCTTTCTGTATTCTATGGTGGGAATTTTTCCTAGCTGTTTTCTCAGTTATTCATTTCAGATCTTTTACTCATGCTGTTTTCTATTAATCGTCCAACACACTTCATCTCTGTAGTGGTTATTTTTCATATTGTTATTCAATCTAGAGTCCATTTCTGGCATTGGTAACACCGCGTTGGGATGACGGTTGTGTAGTAGAGTGTTTGTTTTGTCTCTCGTGCTACGTCCCTCGTCGTTATGATGATATTCTGTTGTGGGGGGATTGGTTGGTCTCGAGGCAAGACGCCGGCCTCGAGTCTGAGAGGTTGTAGGTTCAAATCCCGGTTGCAGCAGTTGGGATTTTTATTTATGATTTCTCTCTGCGTCAACCACCCCTAGTCTCAGCATCGAGACCCGGCTTGAAACGTCAATTACTCATCGACGGACAAAATATGAGTACCTCCGAAGTCGGAGTTATATGTCTGTGCGGCGAGGGACCCCTGTGCACACGACTGGCAGGGAAAAATGGATTAACAATCAAAGTTCAGTTCCTAGTCTCTAAGGATTTCGTCAGAGGTAAAAGCTGGCGAACGGGAAAAAAATCTGTTTTTCTTTTGCGACGCGCATGACTTTCGTCTTGTTAGCATTGATTGTCATGTTGTACTGGGAGCAGAATGTTAGGTCTATTTCAGTGTTCTGGCAGGTCTACTATTGTCCCATGCATTAGTTCTTGATCGTCTGCAAGTAAAGATTGTCATGTTGTACTGGGAGCGGAATGTTAGGTCTATTTCAGTGTTCTGGCAGGTCTGCTATTGTCCCATGTATTAGTTCTGATCGTCTGCAAGTAAAGATTGTCATGTTGTACTGGGAGCGGAATGGTAGGTCTATTTCAGTGTTCTGGCACGTCTACTATTGTCCCATGTATTAGTTTATGATCGTCTGGAAGTAAAGATTGTCATGTTGTACTAGGAGCGGAATGTTAGGTCTATTTCAGTGTTCTGGCAGGTCTACTATTGTCCCATGTATTAGTTTATGATCGTCTGGAAGTAAAGATTGTCATGTTGTACTGGGAGCGGAATGTTAGGTCTATTTCAGTGTTCTGGCAGGTCTACTATTGTCCCATGTATTAGTTCTTGATCGGCTACAAGTAAAGATTGTCATGTTGTACTGGGAGCAGAATGTTAGGTCTATTTCAGTGTTCTGGCAGGTCTGCTATTGTCCCATGTATTAGTTTATGATCGTCTGGAAGTAAAGATTGTCATGTTGTACTGGGAGCGGAATGTTAGGTCTATTTCAGTGTTCTGGCAGGTCTACTATTGTCCCATGTATTAGTTCTGGCAGGTCTACTATTGTCCCATGTATTAGTTCTGGCACGTCTGCTATTGTCCCATGTATTAGTTCTTGATCGTCTGCAAGTAAAGATTGTCATGTTGTACTGGGAGCAGAATGTTAGGTCTATTTCAGTGTTCTGGCAGGTCTACTATTGTCCCATGCATTAGTTCTTGATCGTCTGCAAGTAAAGATTGTCATGTTGTACTGGGAGCGGAATGTTAGGTCTATTTCAGTGTTCTGGCAGGTCTGCTATTGTCCCATGTATTAGTTCTGATCGTCTGCAAGTAAAGATTGTCATGTTGTACTGGGAGCGGAATGGTAGGTCTATTTCAGTGTTCTGGCACGTCTACTATTGTCCCATGTATTAGTTTATGATCGTCTGGAAGTAAAGATTGTCATGTTGTACTGGGAGCGGAATGTTAGGTCTATTTCAGTGTTCTGGCAGGTCTACTATTGTCCCATGTATTAGTTTATGATCGTCTGGAAGTAAAGATTGTCATGTTGTACTGGGAGCGGAATGTTAGGTCTATTTCAGTGTTCTGGCAGGTCTACTATTGTCCCATGTATTAGTTCTTGATCGGCTACAAGTAAAGATTGTCATGTTGTACTGGGAGCAGAATGTTAGGTCTATTTCAGTGTTCTGGCAGGTCTGCTATTGTCCCATGTATTAGTTTATGATCGTCTGGAAGTAAAGATTGTCATGTTGTACTGGGAGCGGAATGTTAGGTCTATTTCAGTGTTCTGGCAGGTCTACTATTGTCCCATGTATTAGTTCTGGCAGGTCTACTATTGTCCCATGTATTAGTTCTGGCACGTCTGCTATTGTCCCATGTATTAGTTCTTGATCGTCTGCAAGTAAAGATTGTCATGTTGTACTGGGAGCGGAATGTTAGGTCTATTTCAGTGTTCTGGCAGGTCTACTATTGTCCCATGTATTAGTTCTTGATCGGCTGCAAGTAAAGATTGTCATGTTGTACTGGGAGCGGAATGTTAGGTCTATTTCAGTGTTCTGGCAGGTCTGCTATTGTCCCATGTATTAGTTCTGATCATCTGCAAGTAAAGATTGTCATGTTGTACTGGGAGCGGAATGTTAGGTCTATTTCAGTGTTCTGGCAGGTCTGCTATTGTCCCATGTATTAGTTCTGATCGTCTGCAAGTAAAGATTGTCATGTTGTACTGGGAGCGGAATGTTAGGTCTATTTCAGTGTTCTGGCAGGTCTGCTATTGTCCCATGTATTAGTTCTGATCGTCTGCAAGTAAAGATTGTCATGTTGTACTGGGAGCGGAATGTTAGGTCTATTTCAGTGTTCTTGCAGGTCTACTATTGTCCCATGTATTAGTTTATGATCGTCTGCAAGTAAAGATTGTCATGTTGTACTGGGAGCGGAATGTTAGGTCTATTTCAGTGTTCTGGCAGGTCTGCTATTGTCCCATGTATTAGTTTATGATCGTCTGCAAGTAAAGATTGTCATGTTGTACTGGGAGCGGAATGTTAGGTCTATTTCAGTGTTCTGGCAGGTCTACTATTGTCCCATGTATTAGTTCTTGATCGTCTGGAAGTAAAAATTGTCATGTTGTACTGGGAGCAGAATGTTAGGTCTATTTCAGTGTTCTGGCAGGTCTGCTATTGTCCCATGTATTAGTTCTTGCAGGTCTACTATTGTCCCATGTATTAGTTCTTGATCGTCTGCAAGTAAAGATTGTCATGTTGTACTGGGAGCGGAATGTTAGGTCTATTTCAGTGTTCTGGCAGGTCTGCTATTGTCCCATGTATTAGTTTATGATCGTCTGCAAGTAAAGATTGTCATGTTGTACTGGGAGCGGAATGTTAGGTCTATTTCAGTGTTCTGGCAGGTCTACTATTGTCCCATGTATTAGTTCTTGATCGTCTGGAAGTAAAAGCTCGTTAATCGCGTCTGTCTTCGATGGGCTGGCTCACTTACATATGTAGTCCATGTAGGTAATTAAATGCAGCGACCACAGAATAGTTGGTAGCCCTGTACTACTTGTATCATAAATCCATCGCTGACTATAAGAGCTGCATACATGCCACTTAACAACTCATTTATTTTGCTTGTATTTCTTTCCTATAATTCTCATTCATTTCAATGTAAAGGTATTACACAACTTTCGTGTTTTACTATTTTCTTTTGTTGTTTGCACCTGCTTGTGGTTGATTTGATTGTTGATCAGAATGGCCCTTTAGCTCTAAAATATTTGATGTAATTTTTGATTTCTTGATTTCTTTCTTGTTGAACATTTGCTAAAATAAAATATGCGACATATCTGTAGTACATGTTCCACAGTTTGATCATTTAGCTCACGTGAGCTCAGTGGTGTACTTGATAGCTGACATTGATGTAGTTTACTCAGCTCTTTGTGTCAGTGTTTTATCATTCTTTGTTTTATCTGTCTTTGTTTTATCTGTCTTTGTTTTATCTGTCTTGGTTTATCTGTCAGTGTTTTATCTGTCTTTGTTTTATCTGTCTTTGTTTTATCTGTCTGTGTTTTATCTGTCTGTGTTTTAGCTGTTTTGTTTTATCTGTCTTTGTTTTATCTGTCTGTGTTTTATCTGTCAGTGTTTTATCTGTCTTTGTTTTATCTGTCTTTGTTTTATCTGTCTGTGTTTTAGCTGTTTTGTTTTATCTGTCTTTGTTTTATCTGTCTTTGTTTTATCTGTCTTTGTTTTATCTGTTTTTGTTTTATCTGTCTTTGTTTTATCTGTCTGTGTTTTAGCTGTCATGTTTTATCTGTCTTTGTTTTATCTGTCTGTGTTTTAGCTGTCTTGTTTTATCTGTCTTTGGTTGATGTTTCTTTGTTTGAGCTGTCTTGTTTGATCGGTCTTTGTTTTTCTGTCATTGTTTGCGCTGTCTTTGTTTGAGCTATCTTGTTTTATCTGTCTTTGTATTATTTGTCTTTGTTAGATCTGTCTTTGTTTTAGCAGTCTTTATTTGAGCTGTCTTTGTTTGATCTGTCTTTCTTTGAGGTATTTGTTTGATCTCTCTTTCTTGTATCTCTATTTGTTTGATCTCTCTTTCTTGTATCTCTATTTGTTTGATCTCTCTTTCTTGTATCTCTATTTGTTTGATCTCTCTTTCTTGTATCTCTATTTGTTTGATCTCTCTTTCTTGTATCTCTATTTGTTTGATCTCTCTTTCTTGTATCTCTATTTGTTTGATCTCTATTTTCTTTGATATCTCTTTGTTTGATCCCTCTTCCTTTGATATATCTTTGTTTGATCTCTCTTCCTTTGGTATGTCTTTGTTTGATCTCTCTTCCTTTGGTATGTCTTTGTTTGATCTCTCTTCCTTTGGTATGTCTTTGTTTGATCCCTCTTTCTTTGATCTCTCTTTGTTTTATCTCTCTTCCTTCGATATGTCTTTGTTTGATCTCTCTTTCTTTGATCTCTCTTTGTTTGATCTCTCTTCCTTTGGTATGTCTTTGTTTGATCTCTCTTCCTTTGGTATGTCTTTGTTTGATCCCTCTTTCTTTGATCTCTCTTTGTTTGATCTCTCTTCCTTTGGTATATCTTTGTTTGATCTCTCTTCCTTTGGTATGTCTTTGTTTGATCCCTCTTTCTTTGATCTCTCTTCCTTTGGTATGTCTTTGTTTGATCTCTCTTCCTTTGGTATGTCTTTGTTTGATCCCTCTTTCTTTGATCTCTCTTCCTTTGGTATGTCTTTGTTTGATCTCTCTTCCTTTGGTATGTCTTTGTTTGATCTCTCTTTCTTTGATCTCTCTTTGTTTGATCTCTCTTCCTTTGGTATGTCTTTGTTTGATCCCTCTTTCTTTGATCTCTCTTCCTTTGGTATGTCTTTGTTTGATCTCTCTTCCTTTGGTATGTCTTTGTTTGATCTCTCTTCCTTTGGTATGTCTTTGTTTGATCTCTCTTTCTTTGATCTCTCTTTGTTAGATCCCTCTTCCTTTGATCTCTCTTTGTTTGATCTCTCTTCCTTTGGTATGTCTTTGTTTGATCCCTCTTTCTTTGATCTCTCTTTGTTTGATCTCTCTTCCTTCGATATGTCTTTGTTTGATCTCTCTTCCATTGATCTGTCTTTATTTTATCTGTCTTTTTTCCCTAATAAACCTAGGTTGAAACAGGTAAGTAACACGATGCCATCAATCCACCATAAGTCTTCCAGTACTGACAACTCTGTCCATTGTGTTAATCTCAGTATATTTTATTTCTGGACATCTCCCCATCAAATATTTTTTAAATACAGTTTGCAAGAGAATAGACGTTATAGAACAACCGTGGTACACAGCATGTTATGGTAAGGGAATAGACGTTAGTGAACATCCATTGTACACTGCCTGATATATTTTCGTTTTTTTCACCGAAGATTATCTATTAGTTGGTTCATACGTTTCCTTTAAAAGCAATTTAAAAATAAACTCTAACATGTACACGTGGCAAAGGCACTTTGCTGTTGTCCTTTTCTTTCCTCGACTCATGGAATCTTATCCGGAGTCCCTGAAATTAGGATGAATTCTCTGATAATGCAATTAAATCAGAAATATTGTTTTGTTTGAAGTAACTTACCTTGAAATGGTTAAATAGGAAACAGGGATGCCGTTAACGGAACAGTTGAAAGTTAAAGTTGGGCCATATTCAGGATCATGCGTTAACTTCGCATCCACTTTCACTGCAGGAGCGATAGAAGAAAATAAAAGTTCTGCATCAATAATAGCAGACATGAGACGATTATAGCTAAACGTAATTCTACCTAATCTCGAGGATAAGAAATTAAATATAATCATCATCATCATCGGGTGCCCTCTCTGCAACGAAGGTTGGCTACCATGGATCGCCAATCTACTCTGTTTCTTGCTTTGATGGTGCAGGCTGTCATAGATTGACTTGTCCATCTTTTGATGTTACTCGCCCATGTTAGTCTTGGTCTGCCTCTGCCTCTTTTACCTTGTATTTTCCCTTTCAATATTACTTTCAGTACGCTGTTGTGTCTTTTAACATGCCTCAAAAATGTCATGTGTCTTGTATTAATTGTAATTAGTAGTTCTCTTTTTATTTTCAGTTGTTTTAAAACTTCAACGTTTGTTATCTTTTGTTTCCATCCAATTCTACCTATTCTTCTATAAATCCACATTTCAAATGCTTCAATTTTCTGTTCTGTTTTCTTGTCTAATGTCCATGTTTCTGCACCATACAGAAATATTGAGAAGATGTAAAATTTTGCCATTCTAGGTTTCAGCCCTGCTGATATTTCTTTTGTTGTTAGTATATTTTTCATGGCATTAAAATTACTTTTTGCCATTCCTATTCTTTTGTTTATTTCAATTTCACATTTTCCATCATTGGTTATAATATGTCCCAGGTAGTTGTAGCCCTGAACTGTCTCCAGATGTATTTCCTCAACTGTGATATTTAATTGTAGGTGTTGATAATTTTCTTTGTTTATGATCATAGTTTTAGTCTTTTTGATATTCATCTCTAGTCCATATTTTTTGCTTGTTATGTTTATCACATTAAGCAATTGTTGTAGGTCTTTAGGATTTTCTGCTAGTAGTACAGTATCATCAGCATATCTTAGGTTATTGATTATCTTTCCATTAATGTTTAGGACCGGCATCTCTGAGATGTTTCTAAAGATTTGCTCAGTGTATAGATTGAACAAGCTTGGTGATAGGATGCATCCTTGTCTTACTCCTCTTTTTATGTCCATGGGTGTATAGTTCTCCTTGTTGTATTTTTTTATTGCTGTTTGCTCCCAGTACAAATTACATATTAGTCGTATGTCTGCGTCGTCTAGATTTATATCCTTTAGGCAGTCTATAAGTTGATTATGGTGTATTCTATCGAAAGCTTTGGTGTAGTCTATGAAGCAGGCATATATTGGTTTGTTTACTTCTATGTACTTTTCAATAAATAAATAAATAAATATAATACATTTCTTTTTTTACCCGCAACGAGCTGGAATACGTAAATTTGTCCATATATTTTTATAACTGTAAATATGTATTTTAAATAACAATTGAAACGTTAGGTTTATTGACTCGTATTATATGAAGCAGCAGCTGTTATTATAATTTGTTGTTGGCGTGGAGTGTGTAACAAAGACAGTTTTCTGTGTGCGATGATCGACACTTCCCAGATGTGTACAACAAAGACAAAGTGACATTTTCACCTGAACGAACAGGTAACCAACACTATCAAATAATTTTACAAACAGGAAACCAATACTGTCAAACAATGTTACAAACAGGTAATCAGCACTATCAAACCATTTTACAAACAGGTAACCAACACTATAAAACAATTTTACAAACAGGTAATCAACACTATCCAACAACTTTACTAACAGGTGACCAACACCATCAAACAACTTTACAAACAGGTGACCAACACTATCAAACAACTTTACAAACAGGTAACCAACACTATCAAACAACTTTACAAACAGGTGACCAACACTATCAAACAACTTTACAAACAGGTGACCAACACTATCAAACAAATTTACCAACAAGTAACCAACACTATCAAACAACTTTACAAACAGGTAACCAACACTATCAAACAACTGTACGTACAGGTAACCAACACTATCAAACAACTGTATGTACAGGTAACCAACACTATCAAACAACTGTACGTACAGGTAATCAACACTATCAAACAACTGTACGTACAGGTAACCAACACTATTAAACAACTGTACGTACAGGTAGCCGACACTATTAAACAACTTTACAAAGAGGTAACTAACATTATCAAACAACGTTTCGTACAGGTAACCAACACTATCAAACAACTGTACGTACAGGTAGCCAACACTATCAAACAACTTTACGTACAGGTAACCAACACTATCAAACAACTTTTCGTATAGGTAACCAACACTATCAAACAACTGTACATACAGGTAACCAACACTATCAAACAACTGTACGTACAGGTAACTAACATTATCAAACAACTTTTCGTGCAGGTAACCAACACTACCAAACAACTTTTCGTACAGGTAACCAAGAAGTTCAAACAACTGTATATACAGGTAATCAACACTATCAAACAACTTACTAACTTGTAACCAACAATATGAACTTTACAAACAGGTAAACAGCACTATCAACTTTACAAACAGGTAACCAACACTATCAAGCCAGTTTACGAACATTCCAAAAGTTCAGTTTTGACAAATATGACATTTAGTATTTGATTCCCTACATCTGTAGGATAGTGACAAGGTCGCATACTCTCCCAGATATTGTTTAACATTTTTCTTGAAAGAATCATGACAGATGTCCTTGAGAACCATCTCTGGACTGTCAATACTGGAGGCAGAACAATTACCAACCTACTTTTGTGGATGGTATAGACGGACTGGTTGGCAGTACATCAGAGCTCGAAGAACTCTTGGAACGCCTAGATAACACGGTTAGTTAATGGAGATCAATGCTGACAAAACCAAATTAATGACAAACACGTCGCAATGATGTAGAAGAACAGAATCTGTTGTCGCTGAAGAAGGATCAAGACCAGAAGTACTAGCCAGAATAGAACAAGCGATGGTAGCCATGACAAGACTCAACAATATATGAACAAGCGATGGTAGCCATGACAAGACTCAACAATATATGAACAAGCGATGGTAGCCATGACAAGACTCAACAATATATGAACAAGCGATGGTAGCCATGACAAGACTCAACAATATATGAACAAGCGATGGTAGCCATGACAAGACTCAACAATATATGAACAAGCAACAATATGTCCCTAACATCAAAGACTATAATGACCAGCAGTTACATCTGTATTAATGTATGTCCGTGAAACGTGGACACTTACTGCTGGTCTCCAAATTAGAATACAGGACTTGGAGATGAATTGGTATAGAAAGATATTACAGAACATATCATACAGAGAAAATATCATACAGAGAACATATCATACAGAGAAAATATCATACAGAGAACATATCATACAGAGAAGATATCATACAGAGAACATATCATACAGAGAACATATCATACAGAGAACATATCATACAGAGAACATATCATACAGAGAACATATCATACAGAGAACATATCATACAGAGAAAATATCATACAGAGAATATATCATACAGAGAACATATCATACAGAGAACATATCATACAGAGAACATATCATACAGAGAAAATATCATACAGAGAAGATATCATACAGAGAAGATATCATACAGAGAACATATCATACAGATAAGATATCATACAGAGAACATATCATACAGAGAACATATCATACAGAGAACATATCATACAGATAAGATATCATACAGAGAACATATCATACAGAGAAGATATCATACAGAGAACATATCATACAGATAAGATATCATACAGAGAACATATCATACAGAGAACATATCATACAGATAAGATATCATACAGAGAACATATCATACAGAGAACATATCATACAGATAAGATATCATACAGAGAACATATCATACAGATAAGATATCATACAGATAAGATATCATACAGAGAACATATCATACAGAGAAGATATCATACAGAGAACATATCATACAGATAAGATATCATACAGAGAACATATCATACAGAGAACATATCATACAGAGAACATATCATACAGATAAGATATCATACAGATAAGATATCATACAGATAAGATATCATACAGATAAGATATCATACAGAGAACATATCATACAGAGAAGATATCATACAGAGAACATATCATACAAAAAACATATCTTACAGAGGACAAATCATACCGAGAACATATCATACAGAGAAAATAGCATACAGAGAACATATCATACAGAGAAGATATCATACAGAGAACATATCATACAGAGAACATATCATACAGAGAACATATCATACAGAGAACATATCATACAGAGAAGATATCATACAGAGAATATATCATACAGAGAAAATAGCATACAGAGAACATATCATACAGAGAAAATAGCATACAGAGAACATATCATACAGAGAAGATATCATACAGAGAACATATCATATAGAGAAAATAGCATACAGAGAACATATCATACAGAGAAAATAGCATACAGAGAACATATCATACAGAGAAGATATCATACAGAGAACATATCATACAGAGAAAATAGCATACAGAGAACATATCATACAGAGAAAATAGCATACAGAGAACATATCATACAGAGAAAATAGCATACAGAGAACATATCATACAGAGAAGATATCATACAGAGAACATATCATACAGAGAAAATAGCATACAGAGAACATATCATACAGAGAACATATCATACAGAGAACATATCATACAGAGAAAATAGCATACAGAGAACATATCATACAGATAAGATATCATACAGAGAACATATCATACAGAGAAAATAGCATACAGAGAACATATCATACAGAGAACATATCATACAGAGAACATATCATACAGAAAAAATAGCATACAGAGAACATATCATACAGAGAACATATCATACAGAGAACATATCATACAGAGAAAATAGCATACAGAGCATATCATACAGAGAACATATCATACAGAGAAAATAGCATACAGAGAACATATCATACAGAGAAAATAGCATACAGAGAACATATCATACAGAGAACATATCATACAGAGAACACATCACAACTGATCAAGTGCGTGAAATAATCCAACGGTCCACTGGACCGGTAAACGACTTATTGTCAATAATAAAAACTCTACTGTCACTCCAATCCACAAACTCATCTCTAAATTGTTTGATGCTAAAATCTAAAATCAAATGTACTTTGTTTCCACAAACTCATTTCTAACATGTTTGATGCTACAATCTAAAATCAAATTCTCGTTCTTTCCACAAACTAATTTATACCATGTTTGATGTTACAATCTTAAATCAAATACTCCTTATTTCCACAAACTCATCTCTGACATGTTTGATGTTACAATCTAAAATCAAATGCTCTTTGTTTCCATAAACTCATTACCAATGCTCTATTATCACTAACATCATAACCAATATTCTTTGATCTTACAAAACTCACTCCCAAAATTCCTTTACCAGATAAAATCTCATTAAAACTGATGTGATCTATAAACTTACCAGGCGAATCTTGCTCTCCTGTTGTCCTTTCAATAATAAAATTGTGTTCATCGGGTTTCTCAATTCCTGTTCAGGATTTCCAGAAAAAAAAGTAATTTATTAAAATTAATTTCCATATTTCGATTTCTTACGATGAATGATGATATCGTATGACGAAGTACAGTTAAACTGCTTTCACTTTCGGTGCAACTACGCCTTAAATCTTTTAGCATGTGCTGTGGCTTCTATGATATGGACTGCGGCTGCCTTTCTTTCTTTGGATCCTTCAATAACATGTTATTTTTTTTTATTCGGATGATTAGGCTGGTACGGACGGTTGAGCAGTTATGGATTTTAATTCGTTTGCAGTGATAACCGGGTCCTTTGAATAACTATAACCATATATTAACAACAACAACAAATAATAATAACACACTTTAACTATTGATTCAATATAAAGGCCAAATAATTATTTGTAAAGTCCAAATCATCTGCGGGGAGATGGGTTCAAGCTTCTAAATGAAGCCCTTACCATAGGACTGACTCAGCAGGTCGGTAAGGGATACACGTTCTTATGCTCACAGAAACTACAGAAAATGGAGATCACAAATATAAAGTAGCAACCATCAATATATCATCATCATCATCATGTGCCATACCGGTTGGTATAGGTGATCATGTCCTTCCACAATCTTCTATCTACAGTGCATCGTATCAGTTCTGTTGTTGACTGTTTTCCATGCCATAACACCAAGCCATCCAGTATTTTCTCTAATTGTCGTCCGCGATCTCTCTTTCCTTTTATTTTGCCAGTTGTAACCAAGTATTCCAACTTTCCTCTTCTCATGATGTGCCCAAACAATGTTGATTGTTTCTTTCTAATGTTATTTTAGGAGCTCCCTTTTTGTGTTGGCCTCTTTGAGAATTTCCTCATTGGTCTTTATAGCTGTCCATGGAACTTTCAACATTCTTCTGAGAAATCCCATCTCTGTGGCCTCTAATCGTCTTTGCATTTGTTTGTCTATTATCCATGATTCGCTTCCATAGGTCAGAATTGGTTCTATATAGCACCAACGAGCTTCCTTTCTCATTTCTATTGACATAGATTTGTTGCATAAGATATTTTTCATTTTAAGAAATGCTATATGGCCTGAGCTATTCTGCTTTTTATTTCTGTGGTGCATCTTCCATCCGATGTTATTATTGTGCCCAAGTATTTGACGCGTTGCACTTGTTTCAAATTTGTCCTGTTTATTTTTATGCTGCATGCTGGTGATAATTGTTTCTTCGATATAACCATTACTTCTGTTTTCTTACAAAACAGACTGAGACCTTTCTTGTTGCTTTCTTCTACTATTATGTCTATCATTTCTTGTAGTTCATTCTCTGTCTCTGCTGTTAAGACTGTGCCATTCGCATATAGCAAATTATTTATGTTGTGACCGTTGACTTCAATTCCTTTTTTTGTCTACTATTGATCTCATAATATGTTGACTATGAAGTGAAAACAAATCCGGCGACAGAACACAGCCTTGGCTGACTCCTTGTTTTGTAACATCAATATATGTGGAAAATAAACAGAGAAGTTTAACTTATAGACGAAATGAGAAAGAAGAAGATACAAAAGTAAAAAGTAAAAAGGCAACAGAAAAAAGAAAAATCATGAACTGCTCTATAATATTCACATTGAATCGGCAACGCAAAACTAGCAACACACGGAGTTGGCATTATTATAGACCCAGAACATGCAAAAAATATTCTAGGAATAAAATACTACTCACAAAGAATAATCACAATCAGACTACAAGAAGACGACCGGAAAACACCTTAAATACAAATCTGTGCACAATGTAACAAAAATGAGAAAGACAGCGAAGAATTCTATGATACTAGATGAAAATGTCAACAAGTCTGGGAAAGTGACGACATGTTAGTAATGGGAGATTTTAATGGAAGGCTTGGGAAACAGTGAGAACTGACATCCTGACTTCCGGTCAATATGGCGGATAAGCGACAGGGAACCGTTGAGGCAAAGTCTGAAAGGTGTTCCTTGATGCAGTTTCCACATATTCCAAGTTCGGCTTGCTGCTGGCGCTACATGGTTTAGTGTTCTGTGCACACTGTGAGCTGTGTGTTTCATCCAGATCTTCTTCTTTCCTCCCTCATTTGCCTTTCAGCGTCGTGGGGAGATATAATTTGCGGTCTTTCGCTCTTCTGTTCGCATTTGCTGCTGTTATGTTTCTTAGTGCTTCTAATATTCCTTTAATCCATTTTTTATGTGTTCCACCCTTGGGTCTGGTATTGTCACAACGTTTATTGAGGGCTCGTTGTATTGTGTTTTGATCACTCTGTCTTGTCACGTGACTAAACCATTTTATCTGTTGTTTATTTATATTTTTCTATGGCGGGGGCTAATCCTAGCTTTTTTCTAAGTTCTTTATTTCTGATCTTTTCTTTCAGACTGTTTCCTGTCATTCATCCAAAACATTTCATCTCTGTAGAGGTTATTTATCTTATTGTTCTTGCATCTAGGGTCCAGGACTGGCATTGGTAGCACAACGTTGGAATGAAGATTATATTGCAGAGAGCTCGTTTTGCATCTAGAGTTATTTCCTTGTTGGACAATAGTGGTGATAGCTGTCCAATGATTAGGCAATCTTTGTTACATCTTGAGTCTATCTCTGCTGTTTGTGAATTGTCCTTTGTCACTAGACTTCCTAGATATTTGAATTCCTCTACTTGTTTTAGTTGCCTGCCTTCTATAGTTATCTTGATGTTCTGTTTAACTTTGGCGACATTCATGACTTCTGTCTTGTTTATGTTGATTTTCATGTTGTATTTTGGACCTGTGCTGTTGAGTCTATTTAAGTGTTCTTGTAGGTCTTCTATTTTTCCATGTATTAGTGCTTGATCGTCTGCACATAAAAGCTCGTTGATCTCCTCAGTCTCTGATGGGTTGGCTGACTTGTATATATAGTCCATGTATGTAATAAACAGTAGGGGGGATTGTACGTACTCCTGTCTTACACCTGATCTAACTTCGAAGTGGTTCGTGTAGCCTGCTGTTCATCCAAATGGTGTGTTTATATTCAAATTGCTTACGATGAATGATGATATCGTTTGACAAAAGACAGATTAGCTGCGTTCACTGTCGGTGCTAAATACCACTTGTATATATGTAATATGTCTTGTAACGTGTGCTGTGTTTCATATGATGGGGACTGCAACTGTCTTTCTTTGTTTGGATATTCCAAGAGATGTTAATTCGGGTGATTCCACTGGCACGGGTGACTGAGCAATTATGGATTTTCATTCGTTTTCAGTTATACTGGGGCCTTCGAATAGCAACCATAACATCGTGGAACCCTTTGGAAATAAGACAGCTGAAGTAAATGATAATGCAAGCAGACTGCTGGAGTTATGTAGTCAAAATGATTTGTTTATCACCAACACAATCTTCAAACACAGAGAGTTGCAATTATACGCCTGGTACAAGTGGAATGACACGACATGGAGAAGCCAGATAGATTTTATATTAACAAAAAAACAGAACAAGAAAAGAGTAACCGACAGCAAAGCTAACCCTAATATAACAGACGACACTGACCACAAAATTGCTATGATTTGTTATGTTTACACTCAGACAGCTAAAACAAAGTGAAGATACGCAAACAAACAAAAGAAGTAAACAGAATAAACAATAAACATAAAAGAATTAAAAGATCAAGAATCAAGGAAAGCCCTAGAAATAAAAACCTAACAGAGGAATTCAAGAGACTATCTAACGAAGTAAGCACAGGAGAAGAAGAGTGCAAACTGTTAAAAAAAAAAAGTTATCAATTTCTCAAAAGCAGTATGTGGAACGAAACTTAGACAAAAGAAATGAAAAAGATCACCCCATTGTGGAACAGACAATCAGCGAAGCAATTAAAGAAAATGATAAACTGTTAAAAATTGGAGGGAGAATAAGAAGTTAAAATCTTGATCAAAGAAAATAAACAAAACAAATGGACATAATTCGGACAAAATATGAGCAGGGACATCAAGGCAGATACACAGTAAGAGCAACAAGAGCGAGAAAAGAAAACCCCGATCCTACTGAGCTCATAAATGACAAAGACGGACAGCCAATATCAAATAACCAACATATGCTACAGAGATGGAAAGAATATTTTGAAGAGCAATTAAACATGGCACCAACTACCAATAACACAACAAAAACCACGCAAGAATGCACATGAACCCAACGTCATCGCAGAGGAAATCGAAGAAGTAATCCAATATGCAGCAAGAAATAAAGTACCTGAGATAGACAAAATACCCAACAAATAATAGCAGAAGCAGAAGAAACAGAATTGACATGGCTGCACAGAATATTCAATGCGACATGGCACCAACAAAAAGCCCCAGAGGACTAGCAACATCGGACCAATATGGAAAAAGAAAGGTAGCAGACTTCAATCAATATATAAGTATATCGTTTTTCAGCAACATATGAATGTTTTGTGCCAAAATTATGGAAAAAATGCTGAAACCAATAACAGAACTACAGTTAAGCGATTCTCAAATGGGGTTCCGAATAAAACAGAGGGTGTACTGACGCTCTATTCATTTTAAAACAACTACCAGAAAGACGACGACAGAACACAATCAACATTTTTACAAAGCTTTCATCAACCAGGAAAAAGCATTCGATCGAGTAAACAGGTAACAACTGTGGGAGATACAAACAACATACGGAGGATCAACATCTAACCGATCTAATTAAAATTATCTACATCAACAGTAGCCGCACAGTCAGAACATCAACAGTAGCCGCACAGTCAGAACATCAACAGTAGCCGCACAGTCAGAACAGCAGCAGACTACACAGACAATTTCCACTTTTTTTTCCGTACGCCAGCTTTTACCTTTGGCGAAGTCCTTAGAGACTAGGAACTGAATTTTGCGTGTTAATCCTTTTTTTCCCTGGCAGCCGTCTGCACAGGGGTCCCTCGAAAAAACAGGTAGATAACTCCGACTTAGGAGGTACTCATATTTTTTCCGTCGATGAGTAATTGACGTTTCAAGCCGGATCTCGCTGCTGATACCAGGGGTGGTTGCACAGAGAGAAATCATAGATAAAAATCTCAACACCTCTCTGTCTCGAGTCCGGCATCTTGCCTCGAGATCAACCAGTCCCCTGGACTGTATAGTATTTATATAAATTATACAAATAAATTCGAAATTAGATCAGTGCACTATCCCTCTTACTGTTTACTACATACACAGACTATATATGCAAGTTAGAAAACTCATCAAAAACAGAAATCAACAAGTTACTATTTGCAGATGATCAGACGCGAATATATGGACAAATAGAAAACATACAAGAACATTTAAATAGATTCAATAACACAGGCACAAAATACAACATGACAGTCAACATCAACAAAATCGACGATATAAATATCGCATAAGAGAAACAGAATATCAACATAACTATAGACGGCAGACAACTAAAACAAGTAGAGGAATTTAAATATCTAGGAAGTCTTGGGTCCATCTGAAATGTCTCCTCATGGGAAACATAAAATACCAGAACTTAAGGAAAATATAACAGGAATCATGAAAAAAGGCACCCAATAAGACACAGAAAGAAAACACGTAGCAGAAAAACACATAAACGATACCTACCCACAGGACTCTCGGTCCCACATATACACAGATGGATCTGCTACAAATGCCACCAGAAATGGAGGGGTTGGTGTGTTCTTGACGCTGTATAACCAGGACGAGATCACCAAATCAATAGCTACTGGAAAATTCTCAAACAATTCTAAAGCAGAAACTGAGGCCATCAGAGATGCTGCAACACTGGCTACTCAACACAAAAATAACATGCACAATAAATTGGTGATTCTGACTGATGCACTATCAGTACTATCAACTCAAAAAGCCTCAAGAACAATGAACTAGATGACTTGAGAACAACCCTGGACCAACTATTCAATAACTTCCAGAGAGTAGTCATTCAGAGGATACCATCACACTGTAATATACACGGGAACAAACGAGCAGACAAATTAGCTAAAGAGGGAGGGAGATTACCACAAGAGAACCATCCGCTTAGTTATGATGAAACCAAATCCATCCTCAAGGGTCAGTTCCATGAAAAATGGAAACGAGAACACCCAAAGCATAACGAGAGGGACGGATACCACCAACTATCAAGGAGGGATCAAGTCATCATACTTCGCCTACGCACTGGCCACAATAGAATGAGAAATCACATGTTCACCAAATTCAAAATAGGTACAACCAGCCTATGCCACTGTACACTGGACAATATGACTACAAAACATATTCTACAGGATTGCCCCCAGTACACAGTCCTGAGAAGAGCAATGTGGTCCACACCAACCTCCCTGGAAGATGATTTTATGATTCCTCAAACTAACTTATCTCCATTATTTTATGATTCCTCAAACTAACTTATCTCCATTATTTTATGATTCCTCAAACTAACTTATCTCCATTATTTTATGATTCCTCAAACTAACTTATCTCCATTATTTTATGATTCCTCAAACTAACTTATCTCCATTATTTTATGATTCCTAAAACTAACTTATCTCCATTATTTTATGATTCCTCAAACTGACCTATCTCCATTGTTTTATGATTCCTCAAACTAACTTATCTCCATTGTTTTATGATTCTACAAACTGACCTATCTTCATTGTTTTATGATTATACAAACTGACTTATATCCATTGTTTTTTTTATTTTAAAAACTGACTTATCTACATTGTTTTATGTTTCCTAACACTAACTTATCTCCATTGTTTTATGATTCTACAAACTAACTTATCTCTATTGTTTTATGATTCTACAAACTAACTTATCTCTATTGTTTTATGATTCTACAAACTAACTTATCTCCATTGTTTTATGATTCTACAAACTAACTTATCTCTATTGTATTATGATTCTACAAACTAAATGGTCTCTAACACCATATGATATTCCCTATACGCCACTTGGCTAGACGGGGCTCTTTACTTGTACTATTTTACGTACACTTTATTAGTGACGACGATTTTTCTCTCTCATTTAAAACATCTTCACCACTATCGCCATTAACATCGCTGGTCACGCCTTGTCTACATTACCTGGTGTTGTTCCCATCTCTGTTGTTTCTTCAGCTACAAAAGTAACCTCCTCGGTGCAACTGTCGGTTCTCCCTCTTCTAATACCTTTTATTCCCAAACTAGCCGGTCTAGAGGCAAGATCTCGAGACAGAGAGGTTGTGCGTTCAAATCCCGGCTGCACCAGTTGGAATTTTTATTTGTTTTTTTCTCTCTGCGGCAACTACCCCTGGTCTCAGCAGCAAGGCTCGACTTAAAGTGTCAATAACTCGTCAACGGAAAAAAATCGATTACCTCCGATGACAGAGTTATTTTCCTGATGGCAAGGAACCCTTGTAAAAATGGCTGCTGGGGGAAAAACGGATTAACTTGCAAACTTCAGTTCATAGACTCTCGGGATTTCGCCAGAGATAAAAGCTGGCGAACACAAACAAGAAAAAAAAATGCCAACCTGTCGTATAATTTGGTTGATCCGGTAGCGATGTTGTTGTCCACCAATTCTCCGTGAAATCTTGAGTTGATTTGTCTGTTAGAGGAATGAACTTTGAGCAATGAGTCTGTTTTCAATAACAAATTTGCTTGATAATAATTTCTTCAGTTTCATTGCAAGACATTTAAAAACAAAATATATAAAAATATGAAACAATATTATGATATCATAATATATACATTATAAGTAAAGGGGGAAAGTCAGCAGAGCAGGGATAGGTAGCAAAGAGCACAGAATATTAAAGTGGAGAAAACAGAATATTAAAGTAGAGAAAACAGAATATTAAAGTAGAGAAAACAGAATATTAAAGTAGAGAAAACAGAATATTAAAGTAGAGAAAACAGAATATTAAAGTAGAGAAAACAGAATATTAAAGTGAACCATCCGCTCAGTTATGATGAAACCAAATCCATCCTCAAGGGTCAGTTCCATGAAAAATGGAAACGAGAACACCCAAAGCATAACGAGAGTGACGGATACCACCAACTATCAAGGAGGGATCAAGTCATCATACTTCGCCTACACACTGGCCACAATAGAATGAGAAATCACATGTTCACCAAATTCAAAATAGGTACGACCAGCCTATGCCACTGTACACTGGACAATATGACTACAAAACATATTCTACAGGATTGCCCCCAGTACACAGTCCTGAGAAGAGCAATGTGGTCCACACCAACCTCCCTGGAAGATGATTTTATGATTCCTCAAACTAACTTATCTCCATTGTTTTATGATTCCTCAAACTAACTTATCTCCATTATTTTATGATTCCTCAAACTAACTTATCTCCATTGTTTTATGATTCCTCAAACTAACTTATCTCCATTGTTTTATGATTCCTCAAACTAACTTATCTCCCTTGTTTTATGATTCCTCAAACTAACTTATCTCCATTATTTTATGATTCCTCAAACTAACTTATCTCCATTGTTTTATGATTCCTCAAACTAACTTATCTCCCTTGTTTTATGATTCCTCAAACTAACTTATCTCCATTATTTTATGATTCCTCAAACTAACTTATCTCCATTATTTTATGATTCCTCAAACTAACTTATCTCCATTATTTTATGATTCCTCAAACTAACTTATCTCCATTATTTTATGATTCCTAAAACTAACTTATCTCCATTATTTTATGATTCCTCAAACTGACCTATCTCCATTGTTTTATGATTCCTCAAACTAACTTATCTCCATTGTTTTATGATTCTACAAACTGACCTATCTTCATTGTTTTATGATTATACAAACTGACTTATATCCATTGTTTTTTTTATTTTAAAAACTGACTTATCTACATTGTTTTATGTTTCCTAACACTAACTTATCTCCATTGTTTTATGATTCTACAAACTAACTTATCTCTATTGTTTTATGATTCTACAAACTAACTTATCTCTATTGTTTTATGATTCTACAAACTAACTTATCTCCATTGTTTTATGATTCTACAAACTAACTTATCTCTATTGTATTATGATTCTACAAACTAAATGGTCTCTAACACCATATGATATTCCCTATACGCCACTTGGCTAGATGGGGCTCTTTACTTGTACTATTTTACGTACACTTTATTAGTGACGACGATTTTTCTCTCTCATTTAAAACATCTTCACCACTATCGCCATTAACATCGCTGGTCACGCCTTGTCTACATTACCTGGTGTTGTTCCCATCTCTGTTGTTTCTTCAACTACAAAAGTAACCTCCTCGGTGCAACTGTCGGTTCTCCCTCTTCTAATACCTTTTATTCCCAAACTAGCCGGTCTAGAGGCAAGATCTCGAGACAGAGAGGTTGTGCGTTCAAATCCCGGCTGCACCAGTTGGAATTTTTATTTGTTTTTTTCTCTCTGCGGCAACTACCCTGGTCTCAGCAGCAAGGCTCGACTTAAAGTGTCAATAACTCGTCAACGGAAAAAAATCGATTACCTCCGATGACAGAGTTATTTTCCTGATGGCAAGGAACCCTTGTAAAAATGGCTGCTGGGGGAAAAACGGATTAACTTGCAAACTTCAGTTCATAGACTCTCGGGATTTCGCCAGAGATAAAAGCTGGCGAACACAAACAAGAAAAAAAAATGCCAACCTGTCGTATAATTTGGTTGATCCGGTAGCGATGTTGTTGTCCACCAATTCTCCGTGAAATCTTGAGTTGATTTGTCTGTTAGAGGAATGAACTTTGAGCAATGAGTCTGTTTTCAATAACAAATTTGCTTGATAATAATTTCTTCAGTTTCATTGCAAGACATTTAAAAACAAAATATATAAAAATATGAAACAATATTATGATATCATAATATATACATTATAAGTAAAGGGGGGAAAGTCAGCAGAGCAGGGATAGGTAGCAAAGAGCACAGAATATTAAAGTGGAGAAAACAGAATATTAAAGTAGAGAAAACAGAATATTAAAGTAGAGAAAACAGAATATTAAAGTAGAGAAAACAGAATATTAAAGTAGAGAAAACAGAATATTAAAGTAGAGAAAACAGAATATTAAAGTGAACCATCCGCTCAGTTATGATGAAACCAAATCCATCCTCAAGGGTCAGTTCCATGAAAAATGGAAACGAGAACACCCAAAGCATAACGAGAGTGACGGATACCACCAACTATCAAGGAGGGATCAAGTCATCATACTTCGCCTACACACTGGCCACAATAGAATGAGAAATCACATGTTCACCAAATTCAAAATAGGTACGACCAGCCTATGCCACTGTACACTGGACAATATGACTACAAAACATATTCTACAGGATTGCCCCCAGTACACAGTCCTAAGAAGAGCAATGTGGTCCACACCAACCTCCCTGGAAGATGATTTTATGATTCCTCAAACTAACTTATCTCCATTGTTTTATGATTCCTCAAACTAACTTATCTCCATTATTTTATGATTCCTCAAACTAACTTATCTCCATTGTTTTATGATTCCTCAAACTAACTTATCTCCATTGTTTTATGATTCCTCAAACTAACTTATCTCCCTTGTTTTATGATTCCTCAAACTAACTTATCTCCATTATTTTATGATTCCTCAAACTAACTTATCTCCATTGTTTTATGATTCCTCAAACTAACTTATCTCCCTTGTTTTATGATTCCTCAAACTAACTTATCTCCATTATTTTATGATTCCTCAAACTAACTTATCTCCATTATTTTATGATTCCTCAAACTAACTTATCTCCATTATTTTATGATTCCTCAAACTAACTTATCTCCATTATTTTATGATTCCTAAAACTAACTTATCTCCATTATTTTATGATTCCTCAAACTGACCTATCTCCATTGTTTTATGATTCCTCAAACTAACTTATCTCCATTGTTTTATGATTCTACAAACTGACCTATCTTCATTGTTTTATGATTATACAAACTGACTTATATCCATTGTTTTTTTTATTTTAAAAACTGACTTATCTACATTGTTTTATGTTTCCTAACACTAACTTATCTCCATTGTTTTATGATTCTACAAACTAACTTATCTCTATTGTTTTATGATTCTACAAACTAACTTATCTCTATTGTTTTATGATTCTACAAACTAACTTATCTCCATTGTTTTATGATTCTACAAACTAACTTATCTCTATTGTATTATGATTCTACAAACTAAATGGTCTCTAACACCATATGATATTCCCTATACGCCACTTGGCTAGATGGGGCTCTTTACTTGTACTATTTTACGTACACTTTATTAGTGACGACGATTTTTCTCTCTCATTTAAAACATCTTCACCACTATCGCCATTAACATCGCTGGTCACGCCTTGTCTACATTACCTGGTGTTGTTCCCATCTCTGTTGTTTCTTCAACTACAAAAGTAACCTCCTCGGTGCAACTGTCGGTTCTCCCTCTTCTAATACCTTTTATTCCCAAACTAGCCGGTCTAGAGGCAAGATCTCGAGACAGAGAGGTTGTGCGTTCAAATCCCGGCTGCACCAGTTGGAATTTTTATTTGTTTTTTTCTCTCTGCGGCAACTACCCCTGGTCTCAGCAGCAAGGCTCGACTTAAAGTGTCAATAACTCGTCAACGGAAAAAAATCGATTACCTCCGATGACAGAGTTATTTTCCTGATGGCAAGGAACCCTTGTAAAAATGGCTGCTGGGGGAAAAACGGATTAACTTGCAAACTTCAGTTCATAGACTCTCGGGATTTCGCCAGAGATAAAAGCTGGCGAACACAAACAAGAAAAAAAAATGCCAACCTGTCGTATAATTTGGTTGATCCGGTAGCGATGTTGTTGTCCACCAATTCTCCGTGAAATCTTGAGTTGATTTGTCTGTTAGAGGAATGAACTTTGAGCAATGAGTCTGTTTTCAATAAGAAATTTGCTGAATAATAATTTCTTCAGTTTCATTGCAAGACATTTAAAAACAAAATATATAAAAGTATGAAACAATATTATGATATCATAATATATACATTATAAGTAAAGGGGGGAAAGTCAGCAGAGCAGGGATAGGTAGCAAAGAGCACAGAATATTAAAGTGGAGAAAACAGAATATTAAAGTAGAGAAAACAGAATATTAAAGTAGAGAAAACAGAATATTAAAGTAGAGAAAAAAGAATATTAAACTAGAGAAAACAGAATATTAAAGTAGAGAAAACAGAATATTAAAGTGGAGAAAGCAATATTAAAGTAGAGAAAACAGAATATTAAAGTAGAGAAAACAGAATATTAAAGTAGAAAAAAACAGAATATTAAAATAGAGAAAACAGAATATTAAAGTAGAGAAAACAGAATATTAAAGTGGAGAAAGCAATATTAAAGTAGAGAAAACAGAATATTAAAGTAGAGAAAACAGAATATTAAAGTAGAGAAAACAGAATATTAAAGTGGAGAAAGCAATATTAAAGTAGAGAAAACAGAATATTAAAGTAGAGAAAACAGAATATTAAAGTAGAAAAAAACAGAATATTAAAGTAGAGAAAACAGAATATTAAAGTAGAGAAAACAGAATATTAAAGTAGAGAAAACAGAAAATTAAAGTAGAGAAAACAGAATATTAAAGTAGAGAAAAGGGAATGTTAAAGTAGAGAAAACTGAATATTAAAGTAGAGAAAACTGAATATTAAAGTAGTTGAAACTGAATGTTAAAGTAGAGAAAACAGAATATTAAAGTAGAGAAAACAGAATATTAAAGTAGAGAAAACAGAATATTAAAGTAGAGAAAACAGAATATTAAAGTAGGGAAAACAGAATATTAAAGTAGAGAAAACTGAATATTAAAGTAGAGAAAACAAAATGTTAAAGTAGAGAAAACTGAATATTAAAGTAGTTGAAACTGAATGTTAAAGTAGAAAGACGGAATATTAAAATAGAGAAAACAAAATATTAAAGTAAAAAACATAATATTAAAGCAAAGAAAACAGAATTTTAAAAAGAGAAAACAGAAACTGTCAAGTAGAGAAATACAGATATTTGATGGAACACAACCAGGTAGAAAACAAAAATGTACCAAACAATGTTTACAATATATCTTCAACATCGTAAGTTAGGAAACACAATAACGATAATTTCATACCTCTACTTTCAACAACTCTCGCTTCAGCAGTACCCTTTTTGTGCCTTCCATCGTCATCCCAACTATTCGCCTCACAGATGTAAGAGCCAAGGTCATCAAGGCCGAAATCATGGACAATAATCTCTAAATAAGCTTCTGTTTTCGACTGGAATAGAAGTGAATTACCGTTATTATTTCTACAAATATCTTGTCATTGACATAGAAGTGAGTTACCGTTATTATTTCTACAAATATCTTGTCATTGACATAGAAGTGAGTTACCGTTATTATTTCTACAAATATCTTGTCAATGACATAGAAGTGCGTTACCGTTATTATTTCTACAAATATCTTGTCATTGACATAGAAGTGAGTTACCGTTATTATTTGTACAAATATCTTGTCATTGACATAGAAGTGAGTTACCGTTATTATTTCTACAAATATCTTGTCATTGACATAGAAGTGAGTTACCGTTATTATTTCTACAAATATCTTGTCATTGACATAGAAGTGAGTTACCGTTATTATTTCTACAAATATCTTGTCAATGACATAGAAGTGCGTTACCGTTATTATTTCTACAAATATCTTGTCATTGACATAGAAGTGAGTTACCGTTATTATTTGTACAAATATCTTGTCATTGACATAGAAGTGAGTTACCGTTATTATTTCTACAAATATCTTGTCATTGACATAGAAGTGAGTTACCGTTATTATTTCTACAAATATCTTGTCATTGACATAGAAGTGAGTTACCGTTATTATTTCTACAAATATCTTGTCATTGTCATAGAAGTGAGTTACCGTTATTATTTCTACAAATATCTTGTCAATGACATAGAAGTGCGTTACCGTTATTATTTCTACAAATATCTTGTCATTGTCATAGAAGTGAGTTACCATTATTATTTCTACGGTCTTGTCATTGACATAGAAGTGAGTTACCGTTATTATTTCTACAAATATCTTGTCATTGACATAGAAGTGAGTTATCGTTATTATTTCTACAAATATCTTGTCATTGACATAGAAGTGAGTTATCGTTATTATTTCTACAAATATCTTGTCATTGTCATAGAAGTGAGTTACCATTATTATTTCTACAAATATCTTGTCACTGACACCTGATCACTGGAACAATATTGGAAGCACTCCTGAAAGACTAACAAGTGATTACTTGTCCCAACAAAGTACAAACACTAATATTTTCATTAGCTCGCTGGTTATATGCCCTTCTAATCTATCCTATCAGTCTTCCTATTCCTTGTTCCTAACATGACTCCCGATATCCAAACCTCATTTCTACACGCTCTTACCTTTCATAATATATTCCACACTTTTACCTTTCATAATATATTTCACACTTTTACCTTTCATAATATATTCCACACTTTTACCTTTCATAATATATTTCACACCTTTACCTTCCATAATATATTTCACACTTTTACCTTTCATAATATATTTCACACTTTTACCTTTCATAATATATTTCACACTTTTACCTTTCATAATATATTTCACATTTTTACCTTTCATAATATATTTCACACTTTTACCTTTCATAATATATTTCACACTTTTACCTTTCATAATATATTACGGTATCCCCATAAAGTTTATTAACCTGATAAAAACAATGTATGAAGGAACAAAATGTAGTGTGGTGCATGAAGGACAAGCTTACAGAAGCATTTGAAATAAGAACAGGAGTAAGGCAAGGATGCCTTCTGTCCCCATTTATCTTTCTACTGGCCATAGATTGGATTATGAAAATAAATCAAAACAACAGAAATGGGATCCAGTGGTCACTGACCAAACAACTTGATGATTTAGACTTTGCTGATGACATAGCTCTCCTATCACACAGCCATAAACAGATGCAGGATAAAATGAGTATATTAGATGAGAGATCACAACAGCTAGGACTAAAGATTAATATAGATAAGACCAACATTATGAGAATTAATGCAATTGGCAATAACCAAATAAAACTAGGAGAAATACCTCTACTAGACGTACAATCTTACATATATCTGGGCAGTAATATAGATTAAGAGGGAGGAACAGAAAATGATACCAAAATAAGGATATCAAAAGCAAGAGGAGCTTTCATTGCACTGGGAAACATATGGAAATCCAAAGAAATTAGGCTAAATATAAAAAAAAAAATTATCAACTCAAATGTTAAGTCGGTCCTATTATATGGCTGTGAAACATGGAGAATAACAAAATTGACAATCACGAAGGTACAGACTTTCATTAATGGATGCTTGCGCAGAATAAAGGGATGGAAATGGCAGGACAAAGTCACTAACGTGGAATTATAGAAATGTACCGCGAAGACGACCGCGATGGATAGGACACACACTACGGAAGCCAACTGAGAGTTTTACACAACAGGCCCTTTTTTGGAATCCCCAGGGGAAAAGACAAAGAGGAAGACCAAGGAATTCTTGGAGAAGACAGATAGAAGCAGAGATGAAGATGATGGGGAAGACATGGAATGATCTTAAAAGAATTGCAAAAAACAGAACGACTTGGAAAGTGTTTGTTGAAGACCTATGCTCCACTGGGAGCTAAAAGGTAGAAGAAGAAGAAAAATATATTTCACACTTTTACCTTTCATAATATATTTCACACTTTTACCTTTCATAATATATTTCACACTTTTACTTTAAACACAGATGACGGGGAAATGTCTAGTTGACGTAGACAAAGAAGAAAGAATAAACCACAGCATGAATCTGCTGCTAGTTATCACAGAGTGTCACAGGTGTGGCTCACATTGATCATATTGACAAAGAATGATTTGAACAACATGAAGCTAACATTCTGATTGTACATCTCGCTCTGAGAACAAAGAATGTATTGGAAAACATGAAGCTAACATTCTGATTGTACATCTCGCTCTGAGAACAAAGAATGTATTGGAAAACATGAAACTAACATTCTGATTGTACATCTCGCTCTGACAACAAAGAATGTATTGGACAACATGAAGCCAACATTCTGATTGTACATCTCGCTCTGAGAACAAAGAATGATTTGAACAACATGAAGCTAACATTCTGATTGTACATCTCGCTCTGAGAACAAAGAATGATTTGAACAACATGAAGCTAACATTGTGATTGTACATCTCGCTCTGAGAACAAAGAATGATTTGAACAACATGAAGCTAACATTCTGATTGTATATCTCGCTCTGAGAACAAAGAATGATTTGAACAACATGAAGCTAACATTCTGATTGTATATCTCGCTCTGAGAACAAAGAATGTATTGGAAAACATGAAGCTAACATTCTGATTGTACATCTCACTCCGAGAACAAAGAATGATTTGAACAACATGAAGCTAACATTCTGATTGTACATCTCGCTCTGAGAGCAAAGAATGTATTGGACAACATGAAGCTAACATTGTGATTGTACATCTCGCTCTGAGAACAAATAATGCACTGGACAACATGAAGCTAACATTGTGATTGTATATCTCGCTCTGAGAACAAATAATGCACTGGACAACATGAAGCTAACATTGTGATTGTATATCTCGCTCTGAGAACAAAGAATGATTTTAACAACATGAAGCTAACATTCTGATTGTATATCTCGCTCTGAAAACAAAGAATGATTTGAACAACATGAAGCTAACATTCTGATTGTATAACTCGCTCTGAGAACAAAGAATTATTTGAACAACATGAAGCTAACATTGTAATTGTACATCTCGCCTCCGAGAACAAAGAATGATTTGAACAACTTGAAACTAACATTGTGATTATATATCTCGCTCTGAGAGCAAAGAATGTATTTGAAAATATGAAGCTAACATTCTGATTGTACATCTCGCTCTGAGAACAAAGAATGATTTGAACAACATGAAGCTAACATTGTGATTGTACATCTCGCTCTGAGAACAAAGAATGTATTGAACAACATGAAGCTAACATTGTGATTGTACATCTCGCTCTGAGAACAAAGAATGATTTGAACAACATGAAGCTAACATTGTGATTGTATATCTCGCTCTGAGAACAAAGAATGATTTGAACAACATGAAGCTAACATTGTGATTGTACATCTCGCTCTGAGAACAAAGAATGATTTGAACAACATGAAGCTAACATTGTGATTGTATATCTCGCTCTGAGAACAAAGAATGATTTGAACAACATGAAGCTAACATTGTGATTGTACATCTCGCTCTGAGAACAAAGAATGATTTGAACAACATGAAGCTAACATTGTGATTGTACATCTCGCTCTGAGAACAAAGAATGATTTGAACAACATGAAGCTAACATTGCGATTGTATATCTCGCTCTGAGAACAAAGAATGATTTGAACAACATGAAGCTAACATTGTGATTGTATATGTGGCTCTGAGAACAAAGAATGATTTGAACAACATGAAGCTAACATTGTGATTGTACATCTCGCTCTTATAAAAAAGAAGACGGTCAAAGTTGTTCTTCAGTTAAGAAAGTCTATACAAATTTTCGAAGTATCAACATCAATCAATCATATCTAAAAATCAATTCAAATAACATCATCATAAATTCAGAATTTATCAACATTATTGCACTAATTTTCAGTAGCAATTTATCAAACTTCATTATCAATTTATCAAACACAACATATAAAGCATGAAAAGCAATTTATAAAGTCTAAAAATCAAGTTATCAAACCTTAAACTTAAACTCTCCATGTGTAACTTTCCATTCAAACTTCAACGGAATGGCTGGTTCTTCTGGATAATCTTCATCCAGGACAGCGATAATTTCTCCATCACCTGAAGATGATTTTACCTCCCTGAAATATGCAAATGTTACAAAGTTTACAAGAACCGATCACACAGAGAAATATTCTATAGTTGACCTTATTTTAATGTACGCCAATGAGACAACTACGATCTAGAGGAAAATGGCTGATCACTGGAATTAGTAATAAATAGCTAGAATTGAAATAGAGAAATGAGACAAACAGAAATATGAGGTTAGCTAGAAATAGATTGACATAGAGAGATGAGACAAACAGAAACATGAAGTTAGACAGATATAGATTATTATAGAGAGATGAGACAAACAGAAACATGAAGTCAGCCAGATATAGATTGTTATAGAGAGATGAGATAAACAGAAACATGAAGTTAGACAGATATAGATTGTTATAGAGAGATGAGATAAACAGAAATATGAAGTCAGCCAGATATAGATTGTTATAGAGAGATGAGATAAACAGAAATATGAAGTTAGCCAGATATAGATTGTTATAGAGAGATGAGATAAACAGAAATATGAAGTTAAACAGATATAGATTATTATAGAGAGATGAGACAAACAGAAACATGAAGTTAGACAGATATAGATTGTTATAGAGAGATGAGACAAACAGAAATATGAAGTCAGCCAGATATAGATTGTTATAGAGAGATGAGATAAACAGAAATATGAAGTCAGCCAGATATAGATTATTATAGAGAGATGAGACAAACAGAAACATGAAGTTAGACAGATATAGATTGTTATAGAGAGATGAGACAAACAGAAATATGAAGTCAGCCAGATATAGATTGTTATAGAGAGATGAGACAAACAGAAACATGAAGTTAGCCAGATATAGATTGTTATAGAGAGATGAGACAAACAGAAATATGAAGTTAGCCAGATATAGATTGTTGTAGAGAGATGAGACAAACAGAAATATGAAGTTAGCCAGATATAGATTATTATAGAGAGATGAGACAAACAGAAACATGAAGTTAGACAGATATAGATTGTTATAGAGAGATGAGACAAACAGAAATATGAGGTTAGCCAGATATATATTGCTGTAGCGATATGAGGCAAACAGAAACATGAAGTTAGCAAGATATAGATTGTCATAGAGAGATGAGACAAACATAAACTTTAGGGTAGCCAGATATAGATTGACATATAGAGATGAGACAAACATAAACTTGAGGTTAGCCAGATATAGATTGACGTAGAAAGATGAGACTATTAGAAACTTGAGGTTAGTCAGATGTAGATTGACGTAGAGAGATGAGACAACACGAAACTTGAGGTTAGCCAGATATAAATTGACGTAGAGAGATGAGACTATTAGAAAATTGAGGTTAACCAGATATAGATTGACGTAGAGAGATGAGACAAACAGAAACATGAGGTTAACCAGATATAGATTGTCATAGACGGATGAGACAACACGAAACTTGAGGTTAACCAGATATAGACTGACGTAGAGAAATGAGACTATTAGAAACTTGAGGTTAACCAGATATAGATTGACGTAGAGAGATGAGACAACACGAAACTTGAGGTTAACCAGATATAGATTGACGTAGAGAGATGAGACAACACGAAACTTGAGGTTAACCAGATATAGATTGACGTAGAGAGATGAGACAACACGAAACTTGAAGTTAACCAGATATAAATTGACATAGAGAGATTAGACAAACAGAAACTGGAGGTTAACCAGAAATAGATTGACGTAGAGAGATGAGACAAACAGAAACTGGAGGTTAACCAGATATAGATTGACGTAGAGAGATGAGACAAGCAGAAACTGGAGGTTAACCAGATATAGATTGACGTAGAGAGATGAGACAAACAGAAACTGAAGGTTAACCAGATATAGATTGACGTAGAGAGATGAGACAAACAGAAACTTGAGGTTAAACAGATATAGATTGACGTAGAGAGATGAGACAAATAGAAACTTGAGGTTAACCAGATATAGATTGACGTAGAGAGATGAGACTATTAGAAACTTAAGGTTAACCAGATATAGATTGACCTAGAGAGATGAGACAAGCAGAAACTGGAGGTTAGCCAGAAATAGATTGACGTAGAGAGATGAGACAAAACGAAACATGAGGTTAGCCAGATATAGATTATCGTAGAGAGATGAGACAAAACGAAACATGAGGTTAGCCAGATATAGATTATCGTAGAGAGATGAGACAAAACGAAACATGAATTTAGTCAGATATAGATTGTCAAAAAGAGAGATGAGACAAACATAAACTTGAGGTTAGCCAGATATATATTGACGTAGAGAGATGAGACAAACATAAACTTGAGGTTAGCCAGATATAGATTGTCGTAGAGAGATGAGGAAAAACGAAACATGAGGTTTGTCAGATATAGATTGACGTTGAGAGATGAGACAAAACGAAGCTTGAGGTTAGCCAGATATAGATTGACGTTGAGAGATAAGACAAAACCAAACTTGTGGTCAACCAGATATAGATTGACATAGAGACTAGAGCTGGTTCACCCTGGACAGTTTTAAATGATGTTGAAGTTCTGGTAAAGATACTAGTTTAGATACAGCTGGTCAGCCGACAGCAGTTTTAGTTTTTATATTTTCACTCTGGGGTGGGTATGTTGTGAATTGTAATTTGAGGTCCTTGATGTGTTGACTTGTGATGTTTTTCTTACACCGTTAAACCTGTAAGAGGCTGGTCAATTTTGTGCCAGAATCTAGAAACTCATAACTGAGTTGTTATTGATGTGATGTCTACACCAGTTGTCTAGTCTGTAACGTTACAACTGAAGTTACCAAGAGAAGTTCTGTCTGATGACCTCAAGGCCTGTCATTACAGCAGATAGAACCCATGATAAACAACACATCGGCATTAGTCAAAACTGCACACATTTCATCAATGCTTGAATAACATCTACCATACATTACACAGTGTTGGTATCAACTACTTTATAAAACTTACAGCTACAGTACCTCTAGGATGGACAATCTCCATATCAACTACTTTATAAGACTTAATGCTGCAGCACCTCTAGGATGGACAATCTCCACATCAACTACTTTATAAGACTTACTGCTGCAGTACCTCTAGGATGGACAACCTCCACATCAACTACTTTATAAGACTTACTGCTGCAGTACCTCTAGGATGGACAACCTCCACAACAACTACTTTATAAGACTTACTGCTGCAGCACCTCTAAGAAGGACAACCTCCACATCAACAACTTTATAAGACTTACTACTGCAGTACCTCTAGGATGGACAATCTCCATATCAACTACTTTATAAGACTTACTGATGCAGCACCTCTAGGATGGACAATCTCCACATCAACTACTTTATAAGACTTACTGCTGCAGTACCTCTAGGATGGACAACCTCCACATCAACTACTTTATAAGACTTACTGCTGCAGCACCTCTAGGATGGACAACCTCCACATCAACAACTTTATAAGACTTACTGCTGCAGCACCTCTAAGATAGACAACCTCCACATCAACTACTTTATAAGACTTACCGCTGCAGCTCCTCTAGGATGGACAACCTCCACATCAACTACTTTATAAGACTTACTGCTGCAGCACCTCTAGGATGGACAATCTCCACATCAACTACTTTATAAGACTTACTGCTGCAGTACCTCTAGGATGGACAATCTCCACGTCAACTATTTTATAAGACTTACTGCTGCAGCACCTCTAGGATGGACAATCTCCACATCAACTACTTTATAAGACTTACTGCTGCAGCACCTCTAGGATGGACAATCTCCACATCAACTACTTTATAAGACTTACTGCTGCAGCACCTCTAGGATGGACAATCTCCACATCAACTACTTTATAAGACTTACTGCTGCAGCACCTCTAGGATGGACAATCTCCACGTCAACTACTTTATAAGACTTACTGCTGCAGCACCTCTAGGATGGACAATCTCCACGTCAACTACTTTATAAGACTTACTGCTGCAGCACCTCTAGGATGGACAATCTTCACATCAACTACTTTATAAGACTTACTGCTGCAGTACCTCTAGGATGGACAATCTCCACATCAAATACTTTATAAGACTTACTGCTGCAGTACCTCTAGGATGGACAACCTCCACATCAACTACTTTATAAGACTTACTGCTGCAGTACCTCTAGGATGGACAACCTCCACGTCAACTACTTTATAAGACTTACTGTTGCAGTACCTCTAGGATGGACAATCTCCACGTCAACTACTTTATAAGACTTACTGCTGCAGTACCTCTAGGATGGACAACCTCCACATCAACTACTTTATAAGACTTACAGCTACAGTACCTCTAGGATGGACAATCTCCACATCAACTACTTTATAAGACTTACTGCTGCAGTACCTCTAGGATGGACAACCTCCACATCAACTACTTTATAAGACTTACTGCTGCAGTTCCTCTAGGATGGACATCCTCCATGTTAACTACTTTATAAGACTTACTGTTGCAGTACCTCTAGGATGGACAATCTCCACGTCAACTACTTTATAAGACTTACTGCTGCAGTACCTCTAGGATGGACAACCTCCACATCAACTACTTTATAAGACTTACATCTACAGTACCTCTAGGATGGACAATCTCCACATCAACTACTTTATAAGACTTACTGCTGCAGTACCTCTAGGATGGACAACCTCCACATCAACTACTTTATAAGACTTACTGCTGCAGTACCTCTAGGATGGACATCCTCCACGTCAACTACTTTATAAGACTTACTGTTGCAGTACCTCTAGGATGGACAATCTCCACGTCAACTACTTTATAAGACTTACTGTTGCAGTACCTCTAGCATGGACTATCTCCACAGTTAAATAAACATAAAATGGAATGATGTCACTAAACTAATGGAAAGACAATCTACAACATTTCGGTAAAAGCCCTCATCAGTTATATGAAACAAACATCACCATCATATTTGGATTATTTCCCTTACTTCTACTTACACACACTTGGAACATGGGTTGAAGTTTATCAAGTATGATTACATGTATCATTCATGTTGCTCCCTACTTTGATGGTTGAAGTAGACTCACTAGTCTCCATCAACATTCTCCATCTCTTTCTTCTCTCTCTCTCTCTCTCTCTCTCTCTCTCTCTCTCTCTCTCTCTCTCTCTCTCTCACTCTCTCTCTCTCTTTGATGGTCATTTTCAAATTGATCATTTTTTGTGAACTGAATATTTCTGAATGTCAACATCACCAACGTCTGACGTCTCAAACATATATATCCTCATAGATGTATACACAAGAAACCGTGAACCATACAACTCCTCCCAAAAGACAATTAAGGAAGGAAGGAAAGAAAAGAAAAGGATCAACTCTATTGTTTATCCAACAACTATCAAGTTGCCTGTCGATGCTAAGTTTGTCCCAAATTGGGGAATGAGCGTTCTACTCAGTGACACTATTTCTACCAGAAACTAATTCTGTTTATATATAATATGTATGTGCTCATTTTTTAAACTAGCACTTTATATGAGTCTTTCTCGTTATAAATCGTGCCTGATTAAATTCCTTTAAGAGCTGTCTGATTTGAAACATCTTATTTCATTTATTTGATCAAACACGTTGTCTTTGGTTGACTTATCTAGTTTACTTTGTTTTGTTGAGAAAATCTTGGGTGGGAGCTTCAACTTAAGAAACTAGAGTGTTCAATGTTGTTAAAGTTGATATACTATAGTATACTAGATAAGCACATAGGTCATCAGTTGCTTCTAACAGTTGACTAAGTGTATGGTAATGAATTTAGATATCTGGGAACATCGTTAACCTCAGTTGGTAGATGTATAACAGAGGTGAGATGCAGAATAGCTCAGACAAAAGCAGCTTTCCAAAAAAATTAAGATACTGTGTAATCAATTTTTGACAATAGAAACAAGAAAAGGAGTTCTTAAATGTTATGCAGAGCCAGTTTTAACAATTGGATGTGAATAATGGACAGTAGGACAACAGACAAGAAAATCACTGGTGGCTGTAGAAATGTAGTTTTACAGAAGAATGTTGAGAATACCATGGACAGCTAAGAAGAGCAATGATATATTTCTGAAAGAGGCCAATGCAAAAAGAGAGCTAATTTCCAATATTAGGAAAAACAATTATCATTTTTTGGCCATGTAATGAGAAAGGAACAGCTGGTATATATTGTGACAACTGGAACAATCGAGGGATGAGGAGGGAAGAAAATAGAAAAGATACAAGACAGCTTAAGAGAACGACTTGGCAGAAGGTTAACAACAGAAATGATAAATAACTGTCGAGATCGAAAGTTGTGGAGAGACATGATCACCTATGCCAACAGGAACGGCACCTGATGATGATGATGAAGTGTGTATGGGCACTGACAGTTCCAGTAGCTCGATGTCTGTACATGAACTTAGTTCACCCTTACAGTCTATGTTTCCTGAATGTTCGATTTTTGAATTCCAAATTGTCGGAGTACGAAGACTACATCATCACTATCAGCCATACTGACTTTGCTGGGGGCCTCCAAACGATATGTTTGTACATCTCTAGCATCCCCACCAGAGATGTGCTTGTCTATCGGCGGTTTCATAAATATAATTGTGGAAAAAATAAGTCGGAGTCAAACATGAGAGACGACCTCATCTGTACGGTCTTGTTTCTAACTAGTCAGTCTAGTTGTGAAGTAAAATAAGTGTAGCTGAAGAAGTAGAGGCAAGAGTCGGTGTCAATATCGTGTAGTCCAACATTATTTGATCTTGAATGTGGATGTCAATATCGTGTAGTCCAACATTATTTGATCTTGAATGTGGATGTCAATATCGTGTAGTCCGACATTATTTGATCTTGAATGTGGATGTCAATATCGTGTAGTCCAACATTATTTGATCTTGAATGTGGATGTCAATATCGTGTAGTCCAACATTATTTGATCTTGAATGTGGATGTCAATATCGTGTAGTCCAACATTATTTGATCTTGAATGTGGATGTCAATATCGTGTAGTCCAACATTATTTCTTCTTGAATGTGGATGTCAATATCGTGTAGAGCAACATTATTTGTTCTTGAATGTGGATGTCAATATCGTGTAGTCCGACATTATTTGATCTTGAATGTGGATGTCAATATCGTGTAGTCCAACATTATTTGATCTTGAATGTGGATGTCAATATCGTGTAGTCCAACATTATTTCTTCTTGAATGTGGATGTCAATATCGTGTAGAGCAACATTATTTGATCTTGAATGTGGATGTCAATATCGTGTAGTCCAACATTATTTGATCTTGAATGTGGATGTCAATATCGTGTAGAGCAACATTATTTGATCTTGAATGTGGATGTCAATATCGTGTAGAGCAACATTATTTGATCTTGAATGTGGATGTCAATATCGTGTAGTCCGACATTATTTGTTCTTGAATGTGGATGTCAATATCGTGTAGTCCAACATTATTTGATCTTGAATGTGGATGTCAATATCGTGTAGAGCAACATTATTTGATCTTGAATGTGGATGTCAATATCGTGTAGAGCAACATTATTTGATCTTGCATGTGGATGTCAATATCGTGTAGTCCGACATTATTTGTTCTTGAATGTGGATGTCAATATCGTGTAGTCCAACATTATTTGATCTTGAATGTGGATGTCAATATCGTGTAGAGCGACATTATTTGTTCTTGAATGTGGATGTCAATATCGTGTAGTGTGACATTATTTGATCTTGAATGTGGATGTCAATATCGTGTAGAGCAACATTATTTGATCTTGAATGTGGATGTCAATATCGTGTAGAGCAACATTATTTTGTCTTGAATGTGGATGTCAATATCGTGTAGAGCGACATTATTTGATCTTGAATGTGGATGTCAATATCGTGTAGTCCGACATTATTTGTTCTTGAATGTGGATGTCAATATCGTGTAGAGCGACATTATTTGTTCTTGAATGTGGATGTCAATATCGTGTAGACCGACATTATTTGATCTTGAATGTGGATGTCAATATCGTGTAGAGCGACATTATTTGTTCTTGAATGTGGATGTCAATATCGTGTAGAGCGACATTATTTGTTCTTGAATGTGGATGTCAATATCGTGTAGACCGACATTATTTGATCTTGAATATGGATGTCAATATCGTGTAGTCCAACATTATTTGATCTTGAATGTGGATGTCAATATCGTGTAGAGCAACATTATTTGATCTTGAATGTGGATGTCAATATCGTGTAGAGCGACATTATTTGTTCTTGAATGTGGATGTCAATATCGTGTAGAGCGACATTATTTGTTCTTGAATGTGGATGTCAATATCGTGTAGTCCAACATTATTTGATCTTGAATGTGGATGTCAATATCGTGTAGTCCAACATTATTTGATCTTGAATGTGGATGTCAATATCGTGTAGTCCAACATTATTTGTTCTTGAATGTGGATGTCAATATCGTGTAGAGCGACATTATTTGATCTTGAATGTGGATGTCAATATCGTGTAGTCCAACATTATTTGATCTTGAATGTGGATGTCAATATCGTGTAGTCCAACATTATTGGATCTTGAATGTGGATGTCAATATCGTGTAGTCCAACATTATTTGTTCTTGAATGTGGATGTCAATATCGTGTAGTCCAACATTATTTGTTCTTGAATGTGGATGTCAATATCGTGTAGAGCAACATTATTTGTTCTTGAATGTGGATGTCAATATCGTGTAGTCCGACATTATTTGTTCTTGAATGTGGATGTCAATATCGTGTAGAGCGACATTATTTGTTCTTGAATGTGGATGTCAATATCGTGTAGTCCAACATTATTTGATCTTGAATGTGGATGTCAATATCGTGTAGTCCAACATTATTTGATCTTGAATGTGGATGTCAATATCGTGTAGTCCAACATTATTTGTTCTTGAATGTGGATGTCAATATCGTGTAGAGCGACATTATTTGATCTTGAATGTGGATGTCAATATCGTGTAGTCCAACATTATTTGATCTTGAATGTGGATGTCAATATCGTGTAGTCCAACATTATTTGATCTTGAATGTGGATGTCAATATCGTGTAGTCCAACATTATTTGATCTTGAATGTGGATGTCAATATCGTGTAGTCCGACATTATTTGATCTTGAATGTGGATGTCAATATCGTGTAGTCCAACATTATTTGATCTTGAATGTGGATGTCAATATCGTGTAGTCCAACATTATTTGTTCTTGAATGTGGATGTCAATATCGTGTAGTCCAACATTATTTGATCTTGAATGTGGATGTCAATATTGTGTAGTCCAACATTATTTGATCTTGAATGTGGATGTCAATATCGTGTAGTCCAACATTATTTGTTCTTGAATGTGGATGTCAATATTGTGTAGTCCAACATTATTTGATCTTGAATGTGGATGTCAATATTGTGTAGTCCAACATTATTTGATCTTGAATATGGATGTCAATATTGTGTAGTCCAACATTATTTGATCTTGAATGTGGATGTCAATATCGTGTAGTGCGACATTATGCATGTTTGTGTCTCTTTTTCCTTGGTTGTTGTCTCATTGGCTCTATTGTCATTTGCTCATTTCTCCTTTGTTCTTCTCCAACTCTTTACCTTCATCCCATTTGTTCATGTATTCAGACTTCACTCTTATCATACTAAATCTAAAATAGTGAACAAAACCGTCTTTTCCCTCTTCTTCTTTTCTCTCTCATTTATCTTTCAGCGTCGATGGGAGATATAATTTGCGGTCTATTGCGCTTCTGTTTGACTCTGCTGCTTTTATGTTTCCTAGTGTTTGTAATATTCCATTAGTCAATGTTTTTTCGTCGTCGGCCTTTGAATCTCGTGTTCTCGTAATGTTTATTAAAAGCTCATTATGTTGTGTTTTGATCTCTGTCTCATCACGTTTCCAAATCATTTTATCAGGAGTTTCTTTCTGTATTCTATGGTGGGAATTATTCCTAGCTGTTTTCTCAGTTATTCATTTGAGATCTTTCACTCATGCTGTTTTCTATTAATCGTCCAACACACTTCATCTCTGTAGTGGTTATTTTTCATATTGTTATTCAATCTAGAGTCCATTTCTGGCATTGGTAACACCGCGTTGGGATGACGGTTGTGTAGTAGAGTGTTTGTTTTGTCTCTCGTGCTACGTCCCTCGTCGTTATGATGATATTCTGTTGTGGGGGGATTGGTTGGTCTCGAGGCAAGACGCCAGCCTCGAGTCTGAGAGGTTGTAGGTTCAAATCCCGGTTGCAGCAGTTGGGATTTTTATTTATGATTTCTCTCTGCGTCAACCACCCCTAGTCTCAGCATCGAGACCCGGCTTGAAACGTCAATTACTCATCGACGGACAAAATATGAGTACCTCCGAAGTCGGAGTTATCTGTCTGTGCGGCGAGGGACCCCTGTGCACATGACTGGCAGGGAAAAATGGATTAACAATCAAAGTTCAGTTCCTAGTCTCTAGGGACTTCGTCAGAGGTAAAAGCTGGCGAACGGGAAAAAAAATCAGTTTTTCTTTTGTGACACGTATGACTTTCGTCTTGTTAGCATTGATTGTCATGTTGTACTGGGAGCAGAATGTTAGGTCTATTTCAGTGTTCTTGCACGTCTACTATTGTCCCATGTATTAGTTCTTGATCGGCTGCAAGTAAAGATTGTCATGTTGTACTGGGAGCGGAATGTTAGGTCTATTTCAGTGTTCTGGCACGTCTACTATTGTCCCATGTATTAGTTCTTGATCGGCTGCAAGTAAAGATTGTCATGTTGTACTGGGAGCGGAATGTTAGGACTATTTCAGTGTTCTTGCAGGTCTACTATTGTCCCATGTATTAGTTCTTGATCGTCTGCAAGTAAAAGCTCGTTAATCTCGTCTGTCTTCGATGGGCTGGCTCACTTACATATGTAGTCCATGTAGGTAATTAAATGCAGTGACCACAGAATAGTTAGTAGCCCTGTACTACTTGTATCATAAATCCATCGCTGACTATAAGAGCTGTTTACATGCCACTTAACAACTCATTTATTTTGCTTGTATTTCTTTCCTATAATTCTCCTTCATTTCAATGTAACTGTATTACACAACTTTCGTGTTTTACTATTTTCTTTTGTTGTTTGCACCTGCTTGTGGTTGATTTGATTGTTGACCAGAATTGCCCTTTAGCTCTAAAATAATTGTTGTATTTCTTGATTTCTTTGTTGTTGAACATTTGCTCAAATAAAATATGCGACATATCTGTAGTACATGTTCCACAGTTTGATCATTTAGCTCACGTGAGCTCAGTGGTGTACTTGATAGCTGACATTGATGTAGTTTACTCAGCTCTTTGTGTCAGTGTTTTATCTGTCTTTGTTTTATCTGTCTTTGTTTTATCTGTCAGTGTTTTATCTGTCTTTGTTTTATCTGTCTTTGTTTTATCTGTCAGTGTTTTATCTGTCAGTGTTTTATCTGTCTTTGTTTTATCTGTCTTTGTTTCTTTGTTTTATCTGTCTGTGTTTTAGCTGTTTTGTTTCATCTGTCTGTGTTTTATCTGTCAGTGTTTTATTTGTCTGTGTTTTAGCTGTTTTGTTTTATCTGTCTTTGGTTGATGTTTCTTTGTTTGAGCTGTCTTGTTTGATCGGTCTTTGTTTTTCTGTCATTGTTTGCGCTATCTTTGTTTGAGCTATCTTGTTTTATCTGTCTTTGTATTATTTGTCTTTGTTAGATCTGTCTTTGTTTTAGCAGTCTTTATTTGATCTGTCTTTCTTTGAGGTATTTGTTTGATCTCTCTTTCTTTGATCTCTCTTTGTTTGATCCCTCTTCGTTTGATATATCTTTGTTTGATCTCTCTTCCTTTGGTATGTCTTTGTTTGATCCCTCTTTCTTTGATCTCTCTTTGTTTGATCTCTCTTCCTTCGATATGTCTTTGTTTGATCTCTCTTCCTTTGATCTGTCTTTATTTGATCTGTCTTTTTTCCCTAATAAACCTAGGTTGAAACAGGTAAGTAACACGATGCCATCAATCCACCATAAGTCTTCCAGTACTGACAACTTTGTCCATTGTGTTAATCTCAGTATATTTTATTTCTGGACATCTCCCCATCAAATATTTTTAAAATACAGTTTGTAAGAGAATAGACGTTATAGAACACCCGTGGTACACTGCCAGTTATGGTAAGAGAATAGACGTTATAGAACAACCGTGGTACACAGCATGTTATGGTAAGAGAATAGACGTTAGTGAACACCCGTGGTACACTGCCTGATATATCTTCGTTTTTTTCACTGAAGATTATCTATTGGTTGGTTCATAAGTTTTCTTTAAAAGCAAATTTAAAAATAAACTCTAACATGTACACGTGGCAAAGGCACTTTGCTGTTGTCCTTTTCTTTCCTCGACTCATGGAATCGTATCCGGAGTCCCTGAAATTAGGATGAATTCTCTGATAATGAAATTAAATCAGAAATATCGTTTTGTTTGAAGTAACTTACCTTGAAATGGTTAAATAGGAAACAATGATGCCGCTAACGGAACAGTTGAAAGATAAAGTTGTGCCATAGTCTGGATCATACGTTAACTTCGCATCCACTTTCACTGCAGGAGCGATAGAAGAAAATAAAAGTTCTGCATCAATAATAGCAGACATGAGTCGATTATAGCTAAACGTAATTTTACCTAACCAAGAAGATAAGAAATTAAATATAATCATCATCATCATCGGGTGCCCTCTCTGCAACGAAGGTTGGCTACCATGGATCGCCAATCTACTCTGTTTCTTGCTTTGATGGTGCAGGCTGTCATAGATTGACTTGTCCATCTTTTGATGTTACTCGCCCATGTTAGTCTTGGTCTGCCTCTGCCTCTTTTACCTTGTATTTTCCCTTTCAATATTACTTTCAGTACGCTGTTGTGTCTTTTAACATGCCCCAAAAATGTCATGTGTCTTGTCTTAATTGTATTTAGTAATTCTCTTTTTATTTTCAGTTGTTTTAAAACTTCATCATTTGTTCTCTTTTCTTTCCATCCAATTCTACCTATTCTTCTATAAATCCACATTTCAAATGCTTCAATTTTCTGTTCTGTTTTCTTGTCTAATGTCCATGTTTCTGCACCATACAGAAATATTGAGAAGATGTAACATTTTGCCATTCTTAGTTTCTGCCCTGCTGATATTTCTTTTGTTGTTAGTACATTTTTCATGGCATTAAAATTAATTTTTGCCATTCCTATTCTTTTGTTTATTTCAATTTCACATTTTCCATCATTGGTTATAGTATATCCCAGGTAGTTGTAGCCCTGGACTGTCTCCAGATGTATTTCCTCAACTGTGATATTTAATTGTAGGTCTTGAGAATTTTCTTTGTTTATGATCATAGTTTTAGTCTTTTTGATATTCATCTCTAGTCCATATTTTTTGCTTGTTATGTTTATCACATTAAGCAATTGTTGTAGGTCTTTAGGATTTTCTGCTAGTAGAACAGTATCATCAGCATATCTTAGGTTATTGATTATCTTTCCATTAATGTTTAGGCCTGGTATCTCTGAGATGTTTCTAAAGATTTGCTCAGTGTATAGATTGAACAAGCTTGGTGATAGGATGCATCCTTGTCTTACTCCTCTTTTTATGTCCATGGGTGTATAGTTCTCCTTGTTGTATTTTTATTATTGCTGTTTGCTCCCAGTACAAATTGCATATTAGTCGTATGTCTGCTTCATCTAGATTTATATCCTTTAGGCAGTCTATAAGTTGATTATGGTGTATTCTATCGAAAGCTTTGGTGTAGTCTATGAAGCAGGCATATATTGGTTTGTTTATTTCTATGTACTTTTCAATAAATAAATAAATAAATATAATACATTTCTTTTTTTACCCGCAACGAGCTGGAATACGTAAATTTGTCCATATATTTTTATAACTGTAAATATGTATTTTAAATAACAATTGAAACGTTAGGTTTATTGACTCGTATTATATGAAGCAGCAGCTGTTGTTATTATAATTTTTTGTTGGCGTGGAGTGTGTAATAAGACAGATTTCTGTGTGCGATGATCGACACTTCCTAGGTGTGTACCACAAAGACAGGGTGACATTTTCACCTGAACGAACAGGTAACCAACACTATCAAACAACTGTACGTACAGGTAGCCAACACTATCAAACAACTGTACGTACAGGTAGCCAACACTATCAAACAACTGTACGTACAGGTAGCCAACACTATCAAACAACTGTACGTACAGGTAGCCAACACTATCAAACAACTGTACGTGCAGGTAGCCAACACTATCAAACAACTGTACGTACAGGTAACCAACACTATCAAACAACTTTACCAACAGGTAACCAACACTATCAAACAAATTTACAACAGGTAACCAACACTATCAAACAACTTTACTAACAGGTAACCAACACTATCAAACAACTTTACTAACAGGTAACAAACACTATCAAACAAATTTACAACAGGTAACCAACACTATCAAACAAATTTACAACAGGTAACCAACACTATCAAACAAATTTACAACAGGTAACCAACACTATCAAACAAATTTACCAACAGGTAACCAACGCTATCAAACAAATTTACAACAGGCAACCAACACTATCAAACAACTTTACTAACAGGTAACCAACACTATCAAACAAATTTACAACAGGTAACCAACACTATCAAACAAATTTACTAACAGGTAACCAACACTATCAAACAACTTTACAAACAGGTAACCAACACTATCAAACAAATTTACAACAGGTAACCAACACTGTCAAACAACTTTACTAACAGGTAACCAACACTATCAAACAACTTTACTAACAGGTAACCAACACTATCAAACAACTTTACTAACAGGTAACCAACACTATCAAACAACTTTACTAACAGGTAACCAACACTATCAAACAATCTTACAACAGGTAACCAACACTATCAAACTACTTTACTAACAGGTAACCAACACTATCAAACAACTTTACTAACAGGTAACCAACACTATCAAAAAAATTTACCAACAGGTAACCAACACTATCAAACAAATTTACCAACAGGTAACCAACACTATCAAACAAATTTACCAACAGGTAACCAACACTATCAAACAAATTTACCAACAGGTAACCAACACTATCAAACAACTATACTAACAGGTAACCAACACTATCAAACAAATTTACCAACAGGTAACCAACACTATCAAACAACTTTGCCAACAGGTAACCAACACTATCAAACAACTTTACTAACAGGTAACCAACACTATCAAACAAATTTACAACAGGTAACCAACACTATCGAACAAATTTACAACAGGTAACCAACACTATCAAACAAATTTACAACAGGTAACCAACACTATCAAACAAATTTACCAACAGGTAACCAACACTATCAAACAACTTTACAAACAGGTGACCAACACTATCAAACAAATTTACCAACAACTAACCAACACTAGCAAACAACTTTACAAACAGGTAACCAACACTATCAAACAAATTTACAAAGAGGTAACTAACATTATCAAACAACTTTTCGTACAGGTAACCAACACTATTAAACAACTGTACATACAGGTAGCCGACACTATCAAACAACTGTACGTACAGGTAGCCAACACTATCAAACAACTGTACGTACAGGTAGCCAACACTATCAAACAACTGTACGTACAGGTAGCCAACACTATCAAACAACTGTACGTACAGGTAGCCAACACTATCAAACAACTGTACGTACAGGTAGCCAACACTATCAAACAACTGTACGTACAGGTAGCCAACACTATCAAACAACTGTACGTACAGGTAGCCAACACTATCAAACAACTGTACATACAGGTAGCCGACACTATCAAACAACTGTACGTACAGGTAGCCAACACTATCAAACAACTGTACGTACAGGTAGCCAACACTATCAAACAACTGTACATACAGGTAGCCAACACTATCAAACAACTGTACGTACAGGTAGCCAACACTATCAAACAACTGTACGTACAGGTAACCAACACTATCAAACAACTGTATGTAGAGGTAACCAACACTAACAAACAACTGTACGTACAGGTAACCAACACTATCAAACAACTTTACGTACAGGTAACTAACATTATCAAACAACTTTACGTACAGGTAACCAACACTATCAAACAACTTTTCGTACAGGTAACTAACATTATCAAACAACTTTACGTACAGGTAACTAACATTATCAAACAACTTTACGTACAGGTAGCCAACACTATCAAACAACTGTACGTACAGGTAGCCAACACTATCAAACAACTGTACGTACAGGTAGCCAACACTATCAAACAACTGTACATGCAGGTAGCCAACACTATCAAACAACTGTACGTACAGGTAACCAACACTATCAAACAACTTTACCAACAGGTAACCAACACTATCAAACAAATTTACAACAGGTAACCAACACTATCAAACAACTTTACTAACAGGTAACCAACACTATCAAACAACTTTACTAACAGGTAACAAACACTATCAAACAAATTTACAACAGGTAACCAACACTATCAAACAAATTTACAACAGGTAACCAACACTATCAAACAAATTTACAACAGGTAACCAACACTATCAAACAAATTTACCAACAGGTAACAAACGCTATCAAACAAATTTACAACAGGCAACCAACACTATCAAACAACTTTACTAACAGGTAACCAACACTATCAAACAAATTTACAACAGGTAACCAACACTATCAAACAAATTTACTAACAGGTAACCAACACTATCAAACAACTTTACTAACAGGTAACAAACACTATCAAACAAATTTACAACAGGTAACCAACACTGTCAAACAACTTTACTAACAGGTAACCAACACTATCAAACAACTTTACTAACAGGTAACCAACACTATCAAACAACTTTACTAACAGGTAACCAACACTATCAAACAACTTTACCAACAGGTAACCAACACTATCAAACAATCTTACAACAGGTAACCAACACTATCAAACAACTTTACTAACAGGTAACCAACACTATCAAACAAATTTACCAACAGGTAACCAACACTATCAAACAAATTTACCAACAGGTAACCAACACTATCAAACAAATTTACCAACAGGTAACCAACACTATCAAACAAATTTACCAACAGGTAACCAACACTATCAAACAACTATACTAACAGGTAACCAACACTATCAAACAAATTTACCAACAGGTAACCAACACTATCAAACAACTTTGCCAACAGGTAACCAACAATATCAAACAACTTTACTAACAGGTAACCAACACTATCAAACAAATTTACAACAGGTAACCAACACTATCGATCAAATTTACAACAGGTAACCAACACTATCAAACAAATTTACCAACAGGTAACCAACACTATCAAACAACTTTACAAACAGGTGACCAACACTATCAAACAAATTTACCAACAACTAACCAACACTAGCAAACAACTTTACAAACAGGTAACCAACACTATCAAACAAATTTACAAAGAGGTAACTAACATTATCAAACAACTTTTCGTACAGGTAACCAACACTATTAAACAACTGTACATACAGGTAGCCGACACTATCAAACAACTGTACGTACAGGTAGCCAACACTATCAAACAACTGTACGTACAGGTAGCCAACACTATCAAACAACTGTACGTACAGGTAGCCAACACTATCAAACAACTGTACGTACAGGTAGCCAACACTATCAAACAACTGTACGTACAGGTAACCAACACTATCAAACAACTGTACATACAGGTAGCCGACACTATCAAACAACTGTACGTACAGGTAGCCAACACTATCAAACAACTGTACGTACAGGTAGCCAACACTATCAAACAACTGTACATACAGGTAGCCAACACTATCAAACAACTGTACGTACAGGTAGCCAACACTATCAAACAACTGTACGTACAGGTAACCAACACTATCAAACAACTGTATGTAGAGGTAACCAACACTAACAAACAACTGTACGTACAGGTAACCAACACTATCAAACAACTTTACGTACAGGTAACTAACATTATCAAACAACTTTACGTACAGGTAACCAACACTATCAAACAACTTTTCGTACAGGTAACCAACACTAACAAACAACTGTACGTACAGGTAACCAACACTATCAAACAACTTTACGTACAGGTAACTAACATTATCAAACAACTTTACGTACAGGTAACTAACACTATCAAACAACTTTACGTACAGGTAACTAACATTATCAAACAACTTTACGTACAGGTAACCAACACTATCAAACAACTTTTCGTACAGGTAACCAACACTAACAAACAACTGTACGTACAGGTAACTAACATTATCAAACAACTTTACAAACAGGTAACTAACATTATCAAACAACTTTTCGTACAGGTAACCAACACTATCAAACAACTTTACAAACAGGTAACTAACATTATCAAACAACTTTTCGTGCAGGTAACCAACACTACCAAACAACTTTTCGTACAGGTAACCAACACTATCAAACAACTTTACAAACAGGTAACTAACATTATCAAACAACTTTTCGTGCAGGTAACCAACACTACCAAACAACTTTTCGTACAGGTAACCAACATGTTCAAACAACTGTATGTACAGGTAATCAACACTATCAAACAACTTACTTACTTGTAACCAACAATATCAACTTTACAAACAGGTAAACAGCACTATCTACTTTACAAACAGGTAACCAACATTATAAGCGACTTTACGAACATTCCAAAAGTTCAGTTTTGACAAATATGACATTTAGTATTTGATTCCTTACATCTGTAGGAGAGTGACAAGGTCGCTTACTCTCCCAGATATTGTTTAACATCTTTATTGAAAGAATCATGACAGATGTCCTTGAGAACCATCTCTGGACTGTCAATACTGGAGGCAGAACAATTACCAGCCTACGTTTTGTGGATGATATAGACGGACTGGTTGGCAGTACATCAGAGCTCGAAGAACTCTTGGAACGCCTAGATAACACGGTTAGTTAATGGAGATCAATGCTGACAAAACCAAATTAATGACAAACACGACGCAATGATGTAGAAGAACAGAATCTGTTGTCGCTGAAGAAGGATCAAGACCAGAGATACTAGCCAGAATAGAACAAGCGATGGTAGCCATGACAAGACTCAACAATATATGAACAAGCGATGGTAGCCATGACAAGACTCAACAATATATGAACAAGCGATGGTAGCCATGACAAGACTCAACAATATATGAACAAGCGATGGTAGCCATGACAAGACTCAACAATATATGAACAAGCGATGGTAGCCATGACAAGACTCAACAATATATGAACAAGCGATGGTAGCCATGACAAGACTCAACAATATATGAACAAGCGATGGTAGCCATGACAAGACTCAACAATATATGAACAAGCGATGGTAGCCATGACAAGACTCAACAATATATGAACAAGCGATGGTAGCCATGACAAGACTCAACAATATATGAACAAGCGATGGTAGCCATGACAAGACTCAACAATATATGAACAAGCGATGGTAGCCATGACAAGACTCAACAATATATGAACAAGCGATGGTAGCCATGACAAGACTCAACAATATATGAACAAGCGATGGTAGCCATGACAAGACTCAACAATATATGAACAAGCGATGGTAGCCATGACAAGACTCAACAATATATGAACAAGCGATGGTAGCCATGACAAGACTCAACAATATATGAACAAGCGATGGTAGCCATGACAAGACTCAACAATATATGAACAAGCGATGGTAGCCATGACAAGACTCAACAATATATGAACAAGCGATGGTAGCCATGACAAGACTCAACAATATATGAACAAGCGATGGTAGCCATGACAAGACTCAACAATATATGAACAAGCGATGGTAGCCATGACAAGACTCAACAATATATGAACAAGCGATGGTAGCCATGACAAGACTCAACAATATATGAACAAGCGATGGTAGCCATGACAAGACTCAACAATATATGAACAAGCAACAATATATCCCTAACATCAAAGACTATAATGACCAGCAGTTACATCTGTATTAATGTATGTCCGTGAAACGTGGACACTTACTGCTGGTCTCCAAATTAGAATACAGGACTTGGAGATGAATTGGTATAGAAAGATATTACACATATCATACAGAGAAAATAGCATACAGAGAACATATCATACAGAGAACATATCATACAGAGAACATATCATACAGAGAAGATATCATACAGAGAAAATAGCATACAGAGAACATATCATACAGAGAAAATAGCATACAGAGAACATATCATACAGAGAACATATCATACAGAGAACATATCATACAGAGAACATATCATACAGAGAAAATAGCATACAGAGAACATATCATACAGAGAAAATAGCATACAGAGAACATATCATACAGAGAACATATCATACAGAGAACATATCACCACTGATCAAGTGCGCGAAATAATCCAATGGTCCACTGGACCGGTAAAAGACTTATTGTCAATAATAAAAACTCTACTGTCAATCCAATCCACAAACTCATCTCTAAATTGTTTGATGCTACAATCTAAAATCAAATGCTCTTTGTTTCCACAAACTCATCTCTAACATGTTTGATGCTACAATCTAAAATCAAATGCTCTTTGTTTCCACAAACTCATCTCTAACATGTTTGATGTTACAATCTAAAATCAAATGCTCTTTGTTTCCACAAACTCATCTCTAACATGTTTGATGTTACAATCTAAAATCAAATACTCTTTGTTTCCATAAACTCATCTCTAACATGTTTGATGCTACAATCTAAAATAAAATGCTCTTTGTTTCCATAAACTCATCTCTAACATGTTTGATGCTACAATCTAAAATCAAATGCTCTTTGTTTCCACAAACTCATCTCTAACATGTTTGATGCTACAATCTAAAATCAAATGCTCTTTGTTTCCACAAACTCATCTCTAACATGTTTGATGCTACAATCTAAAATCAAATGCTCTTTGTTTCCACAAACTCATCTCTAACATGTTTGATGCTACAATCTAAAATCAAATGCTCTTTGTTTCCACAAACTCATCTCTAACATGTTTGATGTTACAATCTAAAATCAAATGCTTTTTGTTTCCACAAACTCATCTCTAACATGTTTGATGTTACAATCTAAAATCAAATGCTCTTTGTTTCCACAAACTCATCTCTAACATGTTTGATGCTACAATCTAAAATCAAATGCTCTTTGTTTCCACAAACCCATCTCTAACATGTTTGATGCTACAATCTAAAATCAAATGCTCTTTGTTTCCATAAACCCATCTCTAACATGTTTGATGCTACAATCTAAAATTAAATGCTCTTTGTTTCCACAAACCCATCTCTAACATGTTTGATGCTACAATCTAAAATTAAATGCTCTTTTTTTCCATAAACCCATCTCTAACATGTTTGATGCTACAATCTAAAATCAAATGCTCTTTGTTTCCATAAACCCATCTCTAACATGTTTGATGCTACAATCTAAAATCAAATGCTCTTTGTTTCCTTAAACCCATCTCTAACATGTTTGATGCTACAATCTAAAATTAAATGCTCTTTGTTTCCACAAACTCATCTCTAACATGTTTGATGCTACAATCTAAAATTAAATACTCTTTGTTTCCACAAACTCAACTCTAACATATTTGATGATACAATCTAAAATCAAATACTCTTTGTTTCCACAAACTCATCTCTAACATGTTTGATGCTACAATCTAAAATCAAATACTCTTTGTTTCCATAAACTCATCTCTAACATGTTTGATGCTACAATCTAAAATAAAATGCTCATTGTTTCCATAAACTCATTACCAATGCTCTATTATCACTAACATCTTAACCAATGTTCTTTGATCTTACAAAACTCACCCCCAAAACCCAAAATTCCTTTACCTGATAAAATCTCAGTAAAACTGATGTGATTCTATAAACTTACTAGGCGAATCTTGCTCTCCTGTTACCCTTTCAATAATAAAATTGTGTCCATCGGTTTTCTCAGTTCCTGTTGAGGATTTCCAGAAGAAAAAAAAAGAAATTTATTAAAATCTATTTCGATATTCCAATTTCTTACGATGAATGATGATATCGTATGCCGAATCAAGCTAGCCCTAATATAATAGACGACACGGACCACAAAATTGCAATGATTTGTTATGATTACACTCAGACAGCTAAAAACAAAGTGAAAATACGCAAACAAAAAAAAAGAAGCAAATAGAACAAACAATAAAAATAAAAGAATTAAAAGATCAAGAATCAAGGAAAGCCAGAAATAAAAACCTAACAGTTGAATTCAAGAGACTATCTAACGAAGTAAGCACAGGAGAAGAAGAGTGCAAACTGTTAAAATAAGACAGTTATCAATTTCTCAAAAGCAGTATGTGGAACGAAACTTAGACAAAAGAAATGAAAAAGATCACCCCATTGTGGAACAGACAATCAGCGAAGCAATTAAAGAAAATGATAAACTGTTAAAACTTGGAGGGAGAATAAGAAGTTAAAATTTTGATCAAAGAAAATAAACAAAACAAATGGACATAATTCTGACAAAATATGAGCAGGGACATCAAGGCAGATACACAGTAAGAGCAACAAGAGCGAGAAAAGAAAACCCCGATCCTACTGAGCTCATAAATGACAAAGACGGACAGCCAATATCAAATAACCAACATATGCTACAGAGATGGAAAGAATATTTTGAAGAGCAATTAAACATGGCACCAACTACCAATAACACAACAAAAACCACGCAAGAATGCACATGAACCCAACGTTATCTCAGAGGGAATCGAAGAAGTCATCCAATATGCAGCAAGAAATAAATTACCATAGTAATGTGACAACATACCAGCAAAAATAAGAGCAGAAGCAGAAGAAACAGAATTGACATGGCTGCACAGAATATTCAATGCGGCATGGCACCAATAAAAAGCCCCAGAAGACTAGCAACATCGGACCAATATGGAAAAAGAAAGGTAGCAGACTTCAATCAATATATAAGTATATCGTTTTTCAGCAACATAGGAATGTTTTGTGCCAATATTATGGAAAAAAATGCTGAAACCAATAACAGAACTACAGTTAAGCGATTCTCAAATGGGGTTCCGAATAAAACAGAGGGTGTACTGACTGTGTGAATTATTCTTCATTAATCGTTAGTTTGATTTGTTTGAGGGGGAGATTACTGTGTATGGTTTATCCTTCATTTATTGCAAGTTTGGTTTGTTTGAGGGGGAGATTACTGTGTATGGGTTATCCTTCATTTATTGTAAGTTTGGTTTGTTTGAGGGGGAGATTACTGTGTATGGGTTATCCTTCATTTATTGTAAGTTTGGTTTGTTTGAGGGGGAGATTACTGTGTATGGGTTATACTTCATTTATTGTAAGTTTGGTTTGTTTGAGGAACAGATTAATGTGTGTGGTTTATACCTTCATTTATTGTTAGTTTGTTTTGTTTGAGGGGGAGATTACTGTGTGTGATTTATACTTCATTTATTGTAAGTTTGGTTTGTTTGAGGGGGAGGTTACTGTGTATGGGTTATCCTTCATTTATTGTAAGTTTGGTTTGTTATTGGGGAGATTACTGTGTATGGGTTATACTTCATTTATTGTAAGTTTGGTTTGTTTGAGGGGGAGATTACTGTGTATGGGTTATCCTTCATTTATTATAAGTTTGGTTTGTTTGAGGGGGAGATTAATGTGTATGGGTTATACTTCATTTATTGTAAGTTTGGTTTGTTTGAGGGAGAGATTACTGTGTATGGGTTATCCTTCATTTATTGTAAGTTTGGTTTTGTTTGAGGGGGAGATTACTGTGTATGGGTTATACTTCATTTATTGTAAGTTTGGTTTGTTTGAGGGGGAGATTACTGTGTATGGGTTATCCTTCATTTATTGTAAGTTTGGTTTGTTTGAGGGAGAGATTACTGTGTATGGGTTATACTTCATTTATTGTAAGTTTGGTTTGTTTGAGGGAGAGATTACTGTGTATGGGTTATACTTCATTTATTGTAAGTTTGGTTTTGTTTGAGGGGGAGATTACTGTTTGTGGTTTAACCTTCATTTATTGTTAGTTTGTTTTGTTTGAGGGGGAGATTACTGTGTGTTCTTTATCCTTCATTAATTGTTAGTTTGGTTTGTTTGAGGGGGAGATTACTGTGTGTGGTTTATCCTTCATTTATTGTTAGTTTGGTTTGTTTAAGGAAGAGATTAATGTGTGTGGTTTATACCTTCATTTATTGTTTGTTTGGTTTGTTTGAGGGGGAGATTACTGTTTATGGGTTATACTTCATTTATTGTAAGTTTGGTTTGTTTGAGGGGGAGATTACTGTGTATGGGTTATCCTTCATTTATTGTAAGTTTGGTTTGTTATTGGGGAGATTACTGTGTATGGGTTATACTTCATTTATTGTAAGTTTGGTTTGTTTGACGGGGAGATTACTGTGTATGGGTTATCCTTCATTTATTATAAGTTTGGTTTGTTTGAGGGGGAGATTATTGTGTATGGGTTATACTTCATTTATTGTAAGTTTGGTTTGTTTGAGGGGGAGATTACTGTGTGTTATTTATCCTTCATTAATTGTTAGTTTGGTTTGTTTGAGGGGGAGATTACTGTGTGTGGTTTATCCTTCATTTATTTGAACACGCCAATCAGAAACCTACTTTCCAATGAGGTCAATGTTAAATACATAGACTTGACAAAGCTGGTTCTTGTTTTATGTCTATCATCTAAAATGTCGATACGTGGGTCCTATTCGTTTTCTTCTCTAATTTTAAATTATTGGAGTCACGCCTTTATGACTTTCAGAAAAATCCTGTTAGAGTTAACTGACATTTCTTGCTTCTATCTGTAATCATCGTTCTATGTTCCTCATATCTCATGCAGGTTCAGGGAATTCACTTTTTTTTAAGTTATCCCTAGTCCAGAGAGTGGCTTTGTTCTATGTCACTGTTTTCTAATCTGTGTCTTAATCCCTGTCTTATACAATGTATTTGTAAACATTATAGTTGGTCCTTGTTCAATGTAACTGTCTTCTAATCTGTGTCTTAATCCCTGCCTTATACATTGTATTTGTAAACATTATAGTTGGTCCATGTTCTATGTCACTGTTTTCCAACCTGTGTCTTAATTCTTGCTTTATACATTGTATCTGTAAACACTAAAAATAGTCCACTTGTAATGTCTTTCCTTCACATTGATCCTGATTTTATACATTTTATCTATAATTCCAGCATAGTTAGTCCTCGTTTTATGATTTTCATGTCGTCCAGAGTACATTTGTTTCTCGTTATATACGTGTACCTATAATTCCAGAACAAGTATATTTTGTGCTATTAATTGAAACAATAAAAACATCACTTACCAAAAGTCAGTTCGAAGAACAGAAACAAGAATAGCATCCCCAACATCTTGGGCTTGTCAGGTCGACACATTCAAATCAATTTTTTTAACGAATAGACTTTCTGAAAAGAAGAGATGGATAATACAATGTTAAGAGAAAAGCTTGAAGTTTAAATAAACATAACAAAAGTTAATAGAACTTTGACTGGTGACAAAAACAATGCACTTTTACATGTCAATATTTGTTAACTAAACACTTTCTACTGATAACTCTTTCCCACATCTCGTTACCTTCCAAATTATCTCCCTTTCTTTTACCAGGCACACGATCTTTTAGTTTCCAGATAACTAGCGAGCTCTGACAAATAAAAGTCTAGGGTCCATGTTTTGTTCCATATTTTTGTTGTAAAAATGTCGTCACGATAATTCACTGTTGACGTTACTGGTCTAGGCTTGTATTAATGCTCTAGACTGTGCTAGTGTTGGTTGGCAGATGTACATCATGTATACAACTCTTTGTTAACGCTCTAGAAAACGTCATTGGATGCAGCTCACGAACAATGAGAAACCGTTTCAGGAGAAGTGGAATATCTGACGGGAACGTGGCAAGAAGAGGCAAATTCAGGGATGGGGATCCCACACATTGTGAACCACACACAGTATTCTCCCTCTCAAACAAACCAAACTAACAATAAATGAAGGATAAAATATACACAGTATTGCTCTCTCAAACAAACCAAACTAACAATAAATGAAGGATAAAATATACACAGTATTGCTCTCTCAAACAAACCAAACTGAGGCAAGAAGAGGCCGATTCAGGGATGGGGATCCCACACATTGTGAACCACACACCGTATTGCTCTCTCAAACAAACCAAACTGAGGCAAGAAGAGGCCGATTCAGGGATGGGGATCCCACACATTGTGAACCACACACCGTATTGCTCTCTCAAACAAACCAAACTGAGGCAAGAAGAGGCCGATTCAGGGATGGGGATCCCACACATTGTGAACCACACACCGTATTGCTCTCTCAAACAAACCAAACTGAGGCAAGAAGAGGCCGATTCAGGGATGGGGATCCCACACATTGTGAACCACACACAGTATTGCTCTCTCAAACAAACCAAACTGGGGCAAGAAGAGGCCGATTCAGGGATGGGGATCCCACACATTGTGAACCACACACCGTATTGCTCTCTCAAACAAACCAAACTGAGGCAAGAAGAGGCCGATTCAGGGATGGGGATCCCACACATTGTGAACCACACACAGTATTGCTCTCTCAAACAAACCAAACTGAGGCAAGAAGAGGCCGATTCAGGGATGGGGATGTAAGATAACAAGTTATTGTAGCAGCAATGTTGGATTGAATAAATAAAAAAAGATCGTTTGAACATGTAAGACAATCACCACAAGACAACATTAAAAGGTGGAATCTAGGACAAAATGGAGAAAGGTAGGTGTAAAAGACGATGGAGTTAATCAAATATTATGGGATACACATACAGGTACATAGTACAGACTCAGGCATTGCATTTAAAAAACATCATGGGATACACATACAGGTACATAGTACAGACTCAGGCATTGCATTTTCTATCGATGCTTGGAATCATCAAGAGTTTAGTTTAGTTTAGTTTAGTTTAGTTTCGTTTCGTACAGACTCAGGCATTGCATTTTCTATCGATGCTTGGAATCATCAAGAGTTTAGTTTAGTTTAGTTTAGTTTCGTTTAGTTTCGTTTCGTTTAGTTTAGGTTAGTTTGGTTTAGTTTAGTTTAGTTTAGTTTAGTTTAGTTTAGTTTAGTTTAGTTTAGTCGGCAGGTCATCTTCATTGCACATCGAACAAGTCCATAATTGCTCAGATCTCTTCCAAAGAATATCCCTCAACATGCACCGACTAACGTCACTCGTGTTGGGTTGTTTGACAAATCTCTAACAAAGAATATCCCTCTACATGCACCGACTAACGTCACTCGTGTTGTGTTGTTTGACAAATCTCTAACAAAGAATATCCCTCAACATGCACCGACTAACGTCACTCGTGTTGTGTTGTTTGACAAATCTCTAACAAAGAATATCCCTCAACATGCACCGACTAACGTCACTCGTGTTGTGTTGTTTGACAAATCTCTAACAAAGAATATCCCTCAACATGCACCGACTAACGTCACTCGTGTTGGGTTGATTGACAACTCTTCTTTATATTCCTGCGCAGCGCTCTCGTCTGCCATCTCCCACTTGGACATGACATTCGTGAAGTCTGTTTACGGCTATGGATTTAGGGTTATTTGTTTGATAATGTCAAAGCAGCCACTGCCCTCCCGCACTCAACATTAGATGAACTAGAAGTCTGTCAGCTCGTTCTTTACCTTCTCAAACCCGTGTGTCCGACACGAGAATAAAGCAGGCAAGAAGGTCTGTTCTTTATTATTCTTAGATCTTTGCTGCCTACGTTTATGCTTTCTAAAATTTTGATTATTTCTTGGTGCTTTACTTTGTCAAATGCCTTGGTGTAATCTATGAAACATAGGTATAGATCTGTTTTCACCTCTATGGCTCTTTCTACTAAAGATCTTATGATATATATGGCATTGCTCGTTCCTTTACCTCCAACAAAACCACACCGTTCATCGCTAATTTCTGGACTGATTTTATTTCGCACTCTTCGCATGATGATTCTTAGTAATATCTTAGTCATATGACTCATAAGGCTTATTGTGCGATGATCATCGCATTCAATCGCACCCGATTTCTTTTGTAGGGCTATGAATATTGATTTGAGCATGTCGACTGGTATATATCCGCTGTTGTAGATATCATTCAATATTTTTGTTATTAATGCTATTCCAAAATCACCCATGGCTTCAATCACTTCTTTAGTTATATTATCTGGTCCAGGAGCTTTGTCTTCTTTCATATTGCGCAAGGTGTCTTCCACTTCTTCTCTGAGTATTTCTGGTCCTTCTCCATTATCCTTAATATTTACTTTCGTTCGTTCATCATTATAAAGATCCTTAATGTATTCTGTCCATCATTCCCTTATGTTTTCTTGAACTAGACTACTTCTACTTATTTATAGCATACACATTTCACGTAGATCACAGAACAACGTTTTAACAATGTCTTGACGTGATCAACAATCACAGTCTACGAAAATCATTATTATTCAGGTATATTAATCATTAACTTGGCACATGATGAATTAGGTACTTCTTCTTCTTCTTTCCTTCCTCATCTGCCTTTCAGCGTCGAGGGGAGATATAATTTACGGTCTTTTGCTCTTCTGTTCGCCTCTGCTGCTATTATGTTTGCTAGTGCTTCTATCCATCGATCCATCTTTTTCGTGGTCGACCCTTGGGTCTGGTGTTCTCACAAGGTTTGTTGAAGGCTCGTTGTGTTGTGTTTTGATCTTTCTGCCTTGCCACGTGGCCAAACCATTTTATCTGTTGTTTCCTTATATATTCTATGGCGGGGGCCATTCCTAGCTTTTTTCTCACTTCTTCATTTCTGATCTTATCTCTCAGACTGTTTCCTGTCATTCGTCTAACACATTTCATCTCAGTAGAGGTTATTTTTCTTATTGGGGTAGTACTTAAAATTATAAATCAATGTTCTTTATTTTAGGTGAAGTCAGAGGCTACCGCCGTTAACAATTGATTCATCTCTGTATCTATTGTCTTTGGCATTTCAAATTCTATCTTACATTCACAATTGGCTTAGTTACGCTTCGGTTATATTTAATTTACTGTTCTCTGGGGCACAAATTTCTGAATCTCACTGGAGAACCTTCACAACTAAATTATGTTGGTGCTGACTGACTTGTGTCAAACTTTTCTATATTGGACTTGTTCTATATATTTCTAATTCTACTTGTTCTGTTTTTGTTTGTTCTACTTCTAAACTAACTGCTCCTAACTCTTAACTTGTGGAAGTCCACCATTTCTATCATCATGCAGTTTTTGGACGAAGCCGAATTAAGCTTATCTAAGTTACATTTCTGTGGCTGCTCTCCTAACTTCCCAATTTCTGCTCTTCCATTCTAACTTAACTTGTGGAAGTACACCACTTCTGCCGTCAGGCAGTGTTCGGGCGAAAGCGAATTAAGATCGCCTAGTTTATATTTCTGATTCCGATTCTACTTTTCAACTAACTTGTCTAATTCTTTGATCTAATTCTAATTGTGCTTTGGGTTAAGTCCCTTTGTCTTATTTACATAAGCTCTTGACTCAGTTTCTGCTCAGCCAATAAAAATCCGCGAAGTTAAACTTTATATGAACTTTGTGTCGAAATTGACAAACAAGCCTTCCTTTTTGACATCTTCTTAACCTTTACATGGTTCAAAACAACGCTACCATCAACTCTTGAGAGTAACATCATCTCTCTCGTAAACTTGACCTACCCCAAGTTTGTTTCTCAACTTAATTTCTGGACACGAGATGGGTCAAAATCATGTACCTCCACCCCCACTGGACACGAGATGGGTCAAAATCATGTACCTCCAACCCCACTGGACACGAGATGGGTCAAAATCATGTACCTCCACCCCCACTGGACACGAGATGGGTCAAAATCATGTACCTCCGCCCCCACTGGACACGAGATGGGTCAAAATCATGTACCTCCACCCCCACTGGACACGAGATGGGTCAAAATCATGTACCTCCACCCTCACTGGACACGAGATGGGTCAAAATCATGTACCTCCACCCCCACTGGACACGAGATGGGTCAAAATCATGTACCTCCACCCCCACTGGACACGAGATGGGTCAAAATCATGTACCTCCACCCCCACTGGACACGAGATGGGTCAAAATCATGTACCTCCGCCCCCACTGGACACGAGATGGGTCAAAATCATGTACCTCCACCCCCACTGGACACGAGATGGGTCAAAATCATGTACCTCCACCCCCACTGGACACGAGATGGGTCAAAATCATGTACCTCCACCCCCACTGGACACGAGATGGGTCAAAATCATGTACCTCCACCCCCACTGGACACGAGATTGGTCAAAATCATGTACCTCCACCCCCACTGGACACGAGATGGGTCAAAATAATGTACCTCCACCCCCACTGGACACGAGATGGGTCAAAATCATGTACCTCCACCCCCACTGGACACGAGATGGGTCAAAATCATGTACCTCCACCCCCACTTTTTTCCTAATACCACTGGGAAATTTCTTAAAACTAGCGATTGTTATTCATTTGTTACTTTTATAGTTATGTATAACTGTATAAGCTACTTTGTGATTTATTCTTTCCTAGTCTGTATACTATATATTATATTACATTCTGAGAAAGATCACATGTAGGCCTAAACGCCAGTATTTTGTTGTGTTACTTAATTGTAATACTGTCACCATACACTGTTGGAGTGTACGTCACACCCTACCACTTGCCACTGCTACCAGCTTTACCGCAGCTCTGCAATTATTTGCCTATTTCCCCTCTATAACAATTAGAGTGAGATCCAGGCTGGTACTACGGAATGTGTGTCCTGGGCTGAGATGTGTCTGTGTAACCAGGGAAACAGGTCGAAATTGTCATAGAGACCAAGGTCAATGATGTTGGTTATACAACCAAGTAGAGTCCCTCATGAATAAACTTAACATCGCTAGGGACAAAACTGTCAGTTGTTAAACGTTACAAGACATAATACCTAACATAGCTCGGACAAAACTGACAGCTGTTAAACGTTACAAGACATAATACCTAACATAGCTCGGACAAAACTGACAGCTGTTAAACGTTACAAGACATAATACCTAACATAGCTCGGACAAAACTGACAGCTGTTAAACGTTACAAGACATAATACCTAACATAGCTCGGACAAAACTGACAGCTGTTAAACGTTGCAAGACATAATACCTAACATATAATGCTATAATTTAAATGAAATGTCAAAGACAACAATCTATGAAGCAATGACGACGGAATGGCATGAGATTCATGGTCGCGACCCATCTCATTGGCTGGGATTCTCAAGACAGAAAACCGAAGCCGCAGGGAGAAACTCCAAATAGATATTTTATTCCCTGCAGCAAAAGTATTAATTGTTATTTAATCATAACAATGTTAACATTTCCGGTCAATATGGCGGATAGGTTGCAGGAACTGTTGAGGCTCTATGTGAAAAGTGTTCATTGTTGCAGTTTCCTCATGTTCCAAGTCCAGCTTGCTGCAGGAGCTACTGAGTTTAGAGCTCTGTAGACACCGTGAGCTGTGTGTTTCATCCGGATCGTGTTTACGATATTCCACTTGTATACAATGAATGATGAGATCGTATGACGAAGGGCAGTTCGGCTGAGTTCACGTTCAGTGTAGCTTCCCCTTATGTCTGTTGACGTGTGCTGTGACTGCTATGACTACAACTGTCTTTATTTGTTTGAATCCTTCAATGAGATGAGATGTTAATTCGGATGATTCCACTGGCACGGGCGGTTGAGCAATTATGGATTTTAATTCATTTGCAGAGATACCGGGGCCTTCTACTAACTACAACTCATCATCATCATCATTGAGTGCCGTCTCCACAATGAAAGTTGGCTACCATAAAGCGTCATTCCACACTGTCTCTTGCTTTGATGGTGAAGATTGTCATAGTCCATATTTTGATGTTACTCGTCCATGTTAGTCTCGGTCTGCCTGTGCCTCTTTTACCTTGTATTTCCCCTTGCAATATTACGTTTATTATGTTGTTGTGTCTTTTAACATGCCCTAAAAATTGCATTTGTTTTGTCTGAAGTGTATTTAGTAGTTCTCTTTTTATTTTTAGTTGTTTTAAAACTTCATCGTTTGTTTTCTTTTCTTTCCATCCAATTCTACCTCTATTTTTCTATAAACCCACATTTCAAAGGCTTCAGTTTTCTGTTAAGTTTTCTTGTCTAATGTCCATGTTTCTGCACCATTCAGGAATATTGAGAAGATGTAACATTTTGCTATTCTTAATTTCGGTCCTATTGATATTTGTTTTGTTGTTAGTTTATTTGTCATGGCATTAAACATATATTTTGCCATTCCTATTCTTTTGTTTATTTCAGTTTTACATTTTTCATCACTAGTTATAGTATGCCCAAGGTAAACCACAACTACAACGTTTAAATATAATATTTATTAAATTTTTTTTTACATTGTAAAACAGTCTCCTAATACGTGTAACACAATATTTTACCTTACTCGTCATAGACTGTCGCTTGTTGGTGCTCAGCTTTGTCCCAACTCGACAAACTGCGCCCGTCTAGAACTTTTATAGATTCAGAAAGTCGACGCTTTTTTTCTTCTACAGAGTTACTAATTTGGGAGTCGAAATGAAAATTGTGGGAATGAATTATTGTTAATGTGGTAAACGAGAAACCTGTATAATGATATGGTTTTATAGAACAGCGTGTATGTGATGGTAATGATAACAAATATGAGGGGAGATTACTTGGTCGATTAGTCTCAGCTCACGTGATTGTGGTGGTCATCGTGTTGTAGGATTAGGGGGTGCTTTAAAAATGTCACAGCAGGTGTGGTTTGTGATGGATTGTGTGGTAGTTGGGTGTGTTAGTTGTGCGAGATATTGGGTGGTGTTATTATTGGTTATTGGTTATGGAAGGCCTCGGTATCACTGCAAACAAATTAAAATCCATAATTGCTCAACCGGGTGGTGTATGTGTGTGGAGTCGAGGTAGTTTGTGTGGGGAATGGTTATAGCTCAGTGGTTAGTTCTCTGGACTACTATAGCTCAGTGGTTAGTTCTCTGGACTACTATAGCTCAGTGGTTAGTTCTCTGGACTACTATAGCTCAGTGGTTAGTTCTCTTGACTACTATAGCTCAGTGGTTAGTTCTCTGGACTACTATAGCTCAGTGGTTAGTTCTCTGGACTACTATAGCTCAGTGGTTAGTTCTCTGGACTACTATAGCTCAGTGGTTAGTTCTCTTGACTACTATAGCTCAGTGGTTAGTTCTCTTGACTACTATAGCTCAGTGGTTAGTTCTCTTGACTACTATAGCTCAGTGGTTAGTTCTCTGGACTACTAATGACAGGATGTTTGGTTCGATCCTGATCGACAACTTACAGGTACATCCAGCCTTCAATGGGAACATCATATTTCTGGGAAAAACAGACGGAATTGACGTAGTGCTGATCACATAACCACCCAACCACACTCACCCACAAACTGTGCCGCAGGTAGATCTATAGAAATGTGGACACTAACATTATTTCCCTTACATAGCTCGTGGCGTGACCGGGCTCTGTGAAATGTGGACCCTAACATTATTTCCCTTACATAGCTCGTGGCGTGACCGGGCTCTGTCGCTCTTAATGTCTGTCTTGTTTGTGAAAGACAACTTGAGATTGATACACACACAGATACTAATAAATAATAGAGAGAGGGAGAGAGACAGACAGACAGAGACATGCTAATAGATAATAGAGAGGGGCGAAGACAGACATAGAGATGCTAAAAGATAATTTAGATAGGCAGAAAGATACTAATAGATAATAGAGAGAGGGAGAGGGAGACAGACAGAAAGATACTAATAGATATTAGAGAGAGGCGAAGACAGACAGAGAGATGTTAATAGATAATTTAGATATGGAGAGACAGACAGAGAAATGGTAATAGATAATAGAGAGAGGGAGAGACAGACAGAGAGATGCTAATAGATAATAGAAAGAGGGAGAGACAGACAGAGAGATGCTAATAGATAATAGAAAGAGGGAGAGACAGACAGAGAGATGCTAATAGATACTAGAAAGAGGGAGAGACAGACAGAGAGATGCTAATAGATAATAGAGAGAGGGATAGGCATACAGAGATATGCTAATAGATAATAGAAAGAGGGAGAGACAGACAGAGAGATGCTAATGGCCTATCTAATAGAGAGAAGATGAGACAGACATAGAGATGCTAATAGATAATTTAGATATGGAGAGACAGACAGAGAAATGCTAATAGATAATAAAGAAAGGGATAGACATACAGAGAGATGATATTAGATTATATAGAGAGGGAGAGACAGACAGAAAGATGCTAACAGATAAAAGACCTACAGAGAATTTGAGGGGAGGAGAATGGAGAGGAATAGAGACATAGAATGAGGGAGATTAGAAAGAGAAATGCAGAAAGGGAGAGATAAAGAAAATAGCAGACAAATGTAGATAACGGAAAGACAGGGAGAAATAACTGAGAAAAACCGACATAGTATAATAAATATAAACACATAGAAAGATGGAGATAAGAGCAGAGACAGTGAACATTCTCCCTGACTTTTAGCTGCCACCGAAAAACCGTTTATGAACACCGTTGTATCTATCTATCTATCTATCTATCTATCTATCTATCTATCTATCTATCTATCTATCTATCTATCTATCTATCTATCTATCTATCTATCTATCTATCTATCTATCTATCTATCTATCTATCTATCTATCTATCTATCTATCTATCTAACTATCTATCTATCTATCTATCTATCTATCTATCTATCTATCTATCTATCTATCTATCTATCTATCTATCTATCTATCTATCTATCTATCTGTCTATCTATCTATCTATCTATCTATCTATCTATCTATCTATCTATCTATCTATCTATCTATCTATCTATCTATCTATTTGTCAGTCTGTCTGTCTGTCTTTCTGACTGTTTTTCTGTCTGTCTGTTTGTCTGTCTGTTTGTCTGTCTGTTTGTCTATCGTGAGTGACTAAATGGATAGAACACTAGCTGTCGTTAACCAATTAATATAGTGGTTGCTGGCTCAAATAATCATCATGTGCCATACCGGTTGGCATAGCCGACCATGTCCTTACACAGTCTTCTATATACGGTACAACGTATCAATTCTGCAATTGACGGTTTTCCATGCCATGCATGACACCAAACTATCTAATATTTTCTCTCTTTGTCGTCAGCGGAATCTTTCTTTCCGTGTTTTTTGCCAGTTGTAACTAAGTATTTCAACGTTCCTCTTCTCATGTAACAAAGTATTTCAACGTTCCTCTTCTCATGTAACTAAGTATTACCAACGTTCCTCTTCTCTTGTAACAAAGTATTACCAACGTTCCTCTTCTCATGTAACTAAGTATTACCAACGTTCCTCTTCTCATGTAACTAAGTATTACCAACGTTCCTCTTCTCATGTAACTAAGTATTACCAACGTTCCTCTTCTCATGTAACTAAGTATTACCAACGTTCCTCTTCTCATGTAACTAAGTATTACCAACGTTCCTCTTCTCATGTGACTAAGTATTACCAACGTTCCTCTTCTCATGTAACTAAGTATTACCAACGTTCCTCTTCTCATGTAACTAAATATTTCAACGTTCCTCTTTTCATGTAACAAAGTATTTCAACGTTCCTCTTCTCATGTAACTAAGTATTTCAAACGTTCCTCTTCTCATGTAACTAAATATTTCAACGTTCCTCTTTTCATGTAACAAAGTATTACCAACGTTCCTCTTCTCATGTAACTAAGTATTTCAAACGTTCCTCTTCTCATGTAACTAAGTATTTCAACGTTCCTCTTCTCATGTAACAAAGTATTACCAACGTTCCTCTTCTCATGTAACTAAGTATTACCAACGTTCCTCTTCTCATGTAACAAAGTATTACCAACGTTCCTCTTCTCATGTAACAAAGTATTCCAACGTTCCTCTTCTCGTGATTTGCACGAAAAATATCGATTGATTCCTTCTGTTGTTTCTTGGGAGTGCTCATTTTTGTGTTGCTCTTTTTGAGAATGTCGCCTTTAGTCCTTTTAGCTTTCCTTGGAACTTTCAACATTCTACTGAGAAATGCCATCTCTGTGACCTCTAATCATCTTTTCATATGTTTGTCTGAGATCTTTTATGTTGTCTCACAAATAATGGTTGAGTTAAAAAAAAAGGACTGAAATAACAATCTATGATCCTAGCACATCGTGACGACTGCGCTGAACTTGCGACCTTTGACCATTAGATATATCAACCCAAAAAGATGAGATCAATGACAGTTTTTGGTTTTTATTCTGTATAATTTAATTAAAATCTTGAAAGATAAATAACAATAAAAATCTTGGGAAGCAAACCCGAATCAATGTGAGCAATAAGCGGATGCACAGGACAACAAAGTACAAAAAACAGGGCAAAATAATCCGTTAAAAAACGTAAGAAGAAAAAGATGAATTATTGTATAATGACCAGATCCCGGATCTCCGTCAGCATTTTAGGAAATTGCGTTTGGAATATTGTGATGCAGTGTATCCATTATTTGTCCGTGACTGATTCCATAGAACTTGCTGTACAATTATTCTCATTATTCAGCTCATCATTCATCACACTCATCATTCAAGCTCATTGTTCCTTATAATGATTCTAATTGTGTTTTATTTTTTAGTCAAATTATACCTTGTTCTCTATGTACTATTTGTCCTTTCTTTTTTGGGCGGGTAGTTAGTCTGACATTACGGTGTCTTCTCATTTTTTCTACCAGAAATAATTTCTGCGACAGATGGGGGATACACATCAATCAAGGAACAGACGCTAGTGACGAGAGTTACAATTTACACAAACTAGATTCTTAATAATTACCTAAATATTATTGGTGTGTATGTATGTGCATGTGTGTGTATGTGTGTTTGTGTGTGTATGTTCGTGCATGTGTGAATGTATGTGTGTGATATACCAATCTTGTAAACGATCTGCTATTTTCTCCGTTCTCTTTCCTCTTTCTCTCATCCCCCAGTCAGTCCAGGTGCCAGAAAAGCTCCAGCCACATCCTTCCACAGGCCAACAATAATTGTTGTTTCCCCCTGATGTTGACAAAAAAAAACTTGCTTGTCTCCCTTGGCCACTTTTACAACATCCCCGCTACCCAACCGACCCGGCTACATTCACAATTCTTCTCTAGAACTACATTTATGTGTTCCCCTAGTATCGACAAACATTGAGCCAGAAACAAACTACATTTACGTGTTCCCCTAGTATCGACAAACATTGAGCCAGAAACAAACTACATTTACGTGTTCCCCTAGTATCGACAAACATTGAGCCAGAAACAAACTACATTTATGTGTTCCCCTAGTATCGACAAACATTGAGCCAGAAACAAACTACATTTATGTGTTCCCCTAGTATCGACAAACATTGAGCCAGAAACAAACTACATTTATGTGTTCCCCTAGTATCGACAAACATTGAGCCAGAAACAAACTACATTTATGTGTTCCCCTAGTATCGACAAACATTGAGCCAGAAACAAACTACATTTACGTGTTCCCCTAGTATCGACAAACATTGAGCCAGAAACAAACTACATTTATGTGTTCCCCTAGTATCGACAAACATTGAGCCAGAAACAAACTACATTTATGTGTTCCCCTAGTATCGACAAACATTGAGCCAGAAACAAACTACATTTATGTGTTCCCCTAGTATCGACAAACATTGAGCCAGAAACAAACTACATTTACGTGTTCCCCTAGTATCGACAAACATTGAGCCAGAAACAAACTACATTTACGTGTTCCCCTAGTATCGACAAACATTGAGCCAGAAACAAACTACATTTATGTGTTCCCCTAGTATCGACAAACATTGAGCCAGAAACAAACTACATTTACGTGTTCCCCTAGTATCGACAAACATTGAGCCAGAAACAAACTACATTTACGTGTTCCCCTAGTATCGACAAACATTGAGCCAGAAACAAGCTACATTTACGTGTTCCCCTAGTATCGACAAACATTGAGCCAGAAACAAACTACATTTACGTGTTCCCCTAGTATCGACAAACATTGAGCCAGAAACAAACTACATTTATGTGCTCCCCTAGTATCGACAAACATTGAGCCAGAAACAAACTACATTTACGTGTTCCCCTAGTATCGACAAACATTGAGCCAGAAACAAACTACATTTATGTGTTCCCCTAGTATCGACAAACATTGAGCCAGAAACAAACTACATTTATGTGTTCAACTAGTATCGACAAACATTGAGCCAGAAACAAACTACATTTACGTGTTCCCCTAGTATCGACAAACATTGAGCCAGAAACAAACTACATTTACGTGTTCCCCTAGTATCGACAAACATTGAGCCAGAAACAAACTACATTTGTGTGTTCCCCTAGTATCGACATACATTGAGCCAGAAACAAACTACATTTGTGTGTTCCCCTAGTATCGACAAACATTGAGCCAGAAACAAGCTACATTTACGTGTTCCCCTAGTATCGACAAACATTGAGCCAGAAAAAAACTACATTTATGTGTTTCCCTAGTATTGACAAACATTGAGGCAGAAACAAACTTCATTTATGTGTTCTCCTAGTATCGACAAATATTGAGGCAGAAACAAACTTCATTTATGTGTTCTCCTAGTATCGACAAACATTGAGCCAGAAACAAACTTCATTTATGTGTTGTATGTCCTCTATGTGTAGACATTGATGTATGTCCTCTATGTGTAGACATTGATGTATGTCCTCTATGTGTAGACATTGATGTATGTCCTCTATGTGTAGACATTGATGTATGTCCTCGAAGTGTAGACATTGATGTATTTGCTGTATTTGTAGACATAATGAAATGTGTCAGACGAATGACAGGAAACATTCTGACAAATAAGACCAAAAATGAAGAACTGAGAAAAAAGCTAGGAATAGCTCCCGCCATAGAATATATAAGGAAACAACAGATAAAATGGTTTGGCCACGTGACAAGGCTGAAAGATCAAAACTCAACACAACGAGCCTTCAACAAACGTTATGAGAACACCAGACCCAAGGGTCGACCACGAAAAAGATAGATCGATGGAATATTAGAAGCACTAGGAAACATAGCAGCTGAGGCGAACAGAAGAGCAAAAGATGGGTCGATGGAATATTAGAAGCACTAGGAAACATAGCAGCAGAGGCGAACAGAAGAGCAAAAGATGGGTCGATGGAATATTAGAAGCACTAGGAAACATAACAGCAGCAGAGGCGAACAGAAGAGCAAAAGTTGGGTCGATGGAATATTAGAAGCACTAGGAAACATAACAGCAGCAGAGGCGAACAGAAGAGCAAAAGTTGGATCGATGGAATATTAGAAGAACTAGGAAACATAACAGCAGCAGAGGCGAACAGAAGAGCAAAAGTTGGATGGATGGAATATTAGAAGCACTAGGAAACATAACAGCAGCAGAGGCGAACAGAAGAGCAAAAGTTGGATCGATGGAATATTAGAAGCACTAGGAAACATAACAGCAGCAGAGGCGAACAGAAGAGCAAAAGTTGGATGGATGGAATATTAGAAGCACTAGGAAACATAACAGTAGCAGAGGCGAACAGAAGAGCAACAGACCGTAAATTATATCTCCCCTCGACGCTGAAAGACCGATGAGGAAGGAAAGAAGAAGAAAGAGTAGACATTGTTTTATTTGCTATATTTGTTGACATGTTGTATTTGCTATATTTGTTGACATGTTGTATTTGCTATATTTGTTGACATGTTGTATTTGCTATATTTGTTGACATGTTGTATTTGCTATATTTGTTGACATGTTGTATTTGCTATATTTGTTGACATGTTGTATTTGCTATATTTGTTGACATGTTGTATTTGCTATATTTGTTGACATGTTGTATTTGCTATATTTGTTGACATATTGTATTTGCTATATTTGTTGACATGTTGTATTTGCTATATTTGTTGACATGTTGTATTTGCTATATTTGTTGACATGTTGTATTTGCTATATTCGTTGACATGTTGTATTTGCTATATTCGTTTACATGTTGTATTTGCTATATTTGTAGACATTGTTGTATTTACTGTAATTATAGGTATTTATCATGGTTAGCGGGGTAGAGTTCTGCCCTACCAAAGGAGAAGTAAGACGTCTCCTTTCCTCCGCTAATCTTCGGGACACCCCTGGGCAAGGTGGAACTCCTGTTTAGCCCCCCTATCAGGGTTATGTGAAGCCATTGGAGCAGGTGGTGGATGGTGTTGTTGGAGCAGCCGACAAGTAGTGCCGGTTATGGTCCCCACTCCATGATTGCAGGCAGAGGATCTCATGTATAGAGACAATGGCTGCGATCTCCGACTAGTACAGTCACTGCCAAGAAGGAAAGGAATGGCAAACTACCTTCTTATATTGCCTGGACTAATCATGACAAATCACAACCTTATATTTACAGCTAACGACGTTAATGGGGACTTCACAGCCAACTCGTCCGGTAGGGAGCGTCATGTGCTACAGGTGACACCCGAGAGAGCACAGAAATCATCAAGAAATATAAAATTAGAACTAGATATGCTAAAAGTAGATAAACAGATGAGTGATAAGCACAGCACGATAGTACAAAATAGATATAATGCTATTGAGAAAATACAGGACATCCAGGAGCAGTGGGAAATGCTCAAACAATCGATTCAGCAAACATCAAAAGAAGTAATACCAGTGACTATAGAGGTAAAGAAAGATCTATATATGTGCTTTATAGACTACACAAAAGTATGTGACAAAGTAAAGCATGTGGAAATAATCAATATGCTGGAGAAATTAAACATTGATGGCAAGGATCTGCGAATCATAAAAAACATGTATTGGCAACAAACAGCAGCTATACGAATTAACAACCAAACAGGACAATTCCAATTTATAAAAACAAGGAGTCAGACAAGGCTGTGTTCTGTCACCGGATTTCTTTTCATTTTACAGCGAATATATTATGAGATCAATAGTAGACAAAAAAGGAATTGAAGTCAACGGTCACAACATAAATAATTTGCGATATGCGGATGACACAGTCTTAATAGCAGTTTCAGAGAACGAACTACAAGAAATGATAGACATAATAGTAAAAGAAAGCAACAAGAAAGGTCTCAGTCTGAATAGTAAGAAAACTGAAGTAATGGTTACATCGAAGAAACAATCATCACCATCATGCAGCTTAAAAATAAACGAGACAAATATAAAACAAGTACAACGCTTCAAATACTTGGGCACAATAATTACATCAGATGGGAGATGCACCACAGAAATGAAAAGCAGAATAGCTCAGGTCAAAATAGCATTTGAGAAAATGAAAAATATCTTATGCAACAAATCTTTGTCAATAAAAATAAGAAAGAATGCTCATCGGTGCTATATAGAACCAATTCTGACCTATGGAAGCGAATCATGGACAGTAGACAAACAAATGAAAAGACGATTAGAGGCCACAGAGATGGGATTTCTCAGAAGAATGTTGAAAGTTCCCTGGACAGATAAAAAGACCAATGAGGAAATTCTCAAAGAGGCCAACACAAAAAGGGAGCTCTTAAAAAACATCAGAAAGAAGCAATCAACATTTTTCGGGCACATCATGAGAAGAGGAAGTTGGAATACTTGGTTACAACTGGCAAAATAAAACGAAAGAGAGATCGCGGACGACAAAGAGAGAAAATACTGGATAGTTTGGTGTCATGGCATGGAAAACAGTCAACAACAGAACTGATACGATGCACTGTAGATAGAAGATTGTGCAGGGACATGATCGCCTACGCCAACCGGTATGGCACATGATGATGATAGGTATTTATATTTGTTGTATTTGTAGACATGTATTTGTAGACATGTTGTATTTGCTGCATTTGTAGACATGTTGTATTTGCAGTATTTGTAGACATGTTGTATTTGCTGTATTTGTAGACATGTTGTGTTTGCTGCATTTGTAGACATGTTGTATTTGCTGTATTTGTAGACATGTTGTATTTGCTGCATTTGTAGACATGTTGTATTTGCTGCATTTGTAGACATGTTGTATTTGCAGTATTTGTAGACATGTTGTATTTGCTGCATTTGTAGACATGTTGTATTTGCTGTATTTGTAGACATGTTGTATTTGCTGCATTTGTAGACATGTTGTATTTGCTGTATTTGTAGACATGTTGTATTTGCTGTATTTGTAGACATGTTGTATTTGCTGTGTGTGTATACATGTTGTATTTGCTGTGTGTGTAGACATGTTGTTTTTGCTGTAATTATATGTATTTATATTTGCTGTATTTGTAGACATGTATTTGCTGTGTGTGTAGACATGTTGTATTTGCTGTATTTGTAGACATGTTGTTTTTGCTGTATTTGTAGACATGTTGTATTTGCTGCATTTGTAGACATGTTGTATTTGCAGTATTTGTAGACATGTTGTATTTGCAGTATTTGTAGACATGTTGTATTTGCAGTATTTGTAGACATGTTGTATTTGCTGTATTTGTAGACATGTTGTAATTGCTGTACTTATAGACATGTTGTATTTGCTGTGTGTGTAGACATGTTGTATTTGCTGTATTTGTAGACATGTTGTTTTTGCTGTATTTGTAGACATGTTGTATTTGCTGTGTATGTAGACATGTTGTATTTGCTGTATTTGTAGACATGTTGTTTTTGCTGTATTTGTAGACATGTTGTATTTGCTGTATTTGTAGACATGTTGTATTTGCTGTGTATGTAGACATGTTGTATTTGCTGTATTTGTAGACATGTTGTATTTGCTGCATTTGTAGACATGTTGTATTTGCAGTATTTGTAGACATGTTGTATTTGCTGCATTTGTAGACATGTTGTATTTGCAGTATTTGTAGACATGTTGTATTTGCTGTATTTGTAGACATGTTGTATTTGCTGTACTTATAGACATGTTGTAATTGCTGTACTTATAGACATGTTGTATTTGCTGTACTTATAGACATGTTGTAATTGCTGTAGTTTTAGACATGTTGTATTTGCTGTACTTATAGACATGTTGTAATTGCTGTAGTTATAGACATGTTGTAATTGCTGTAGTTATAGACATGTTGTAATTGCTGTAGTTATAGACATGTAGCATTTGCTGTATTTATGAGATCAATTTCACGAACCACGTATGTTTGTTCCTGCTGAAGACCTATTGAGCTGAAACATCGTTCTGGTTTGTGTTGTGTACTTGTTACGTGAAGATTAAACCATACTTTTTTTTCTTTCTTTTTTTCTAAATGATTTCTTTATATATCATCATCATCATCATCGAGTGCCGTCTTCGCAACTAAGGTTGGCTACCATGGAGCGCCATTCCACTCTGTCTCTTGCTTTGATACTGCAGGATGTCATAGATTGACTTGTCCATCTTTTGATGTTACTTGTCATGGTAGTCTTGGTCTGCCTCTGCCTCTTTTATCTTGTATTTTCCCTTCCAATATTACGTTTATTATGTTGTTGTGTATTTTAACATGCCCCAGACATTTCATTTGTCTTGTTTGAATTGTGTTTAGTAGTTCTCTTCTAATTTTTAGTTGTTTTAAAACTTCATCGTTTGCTTTCTTTTCTTTGCATTATATTCTTCTTATTCTTTTTACATATATATATATATATATATATATATATATATATATATATATATATATATATATATACTATATATATCTATGTACGCTTTAAACAAACTGTTTTTTTCGCTTATACTTTATACACTTGTATTTACACGTGCATACTTTATATACTTCCCTGTCGCTTGCTTAAATTATATAAGCTATAAATGAGGAAGATACTATGTAATCCATTTTTGACAATAGAAACAAGAAAAGAGTTCTTAAATGTTATGTAGAGCCAGTCTTAACATATAGATGTGAATCATGGACAATAGCACAACAGACAAGAAAATCACTGGAGTCTGTACAAATGTGGTTTTACAGAAGAATGTTGAGAATACCATTGACAGCTAAGAAGAGTAATGAAAATGTTCTGAAAGAGGTCAAAGCAAAAAGAGAGCTAATTTCCAATATTAGAAAGAAACAATCATCATTTTGTGGCCATGTAATGAGAAGAGAACAACTGGAATATATTGTAATAACTATGAAAACTGAGGGACGAAGAGATAGAGGGAAACAAAGAGAGAAAAGATACCAGACAGCTTAAGAGAATGGCTTGGCAGAAAGTCAACAACAGAAATGATAAATGACTGTCGAGATCGAAAGTTGTGGAGAGACATGATCATCTACGCCAGTAGGCCTGGTACTTGATGATGATATATATATATATATAAATTTCATTTCTCATTGCCTTTTTCATTGCACATCATAATGATTTTTGCCATTTTTTCGTGCATTTTCGTGAATCATCATCATGTGCAAAATCAGACTGCATATTTCTCGTTTGCTTTGGTATCGGAGCATTATATTCATTTCTTTAATCGTTCTTCTTTATCAAAGTTATATTCGGTCGTTCTTAACTAGTTATCCACTTCTGCTTCTTTGTTTTGTTGCGAGAAACGTTGTAACAATGTTCTCTGAGCTTTATCTCAGTTCAGTCCACTCCTTTGTTCTACGTTTCTGTCGGTACAATTCCGTTATTTTAGTTTCCAGCCTCCGCTGGCAGCATAGAACCAATCTAATCCCACATCAGTTTCTGAGAGCATCATTCATCATTGAGTGCCGTCTCCGCATGAGAAGTTGGCATCAGTTTCTGAGAGCATCATTCATCATTGAGTGCCGTCTCCACATGGAAGGTTGGCATCAGTTTCTGAGAGCATCATTCATCATTGAGTGCCGTCTCCGCATGAGAAGTTGGCATCAGTTTCTGAGAGCATCATTCATCATTGAGTGCCGTCTCCGCATGAGAAGTTGGTGTAACAGTGAAGCTGGTGGAAGCTACCGCTTCTCAAATAGACGATAGCAGTATCATATAGTGGCGACCAGCAGATTTTAACTATGGTAATTTTCCAGGAATAACAGTTAGTCAGAGTGAGGAAGGAGAGAGGTAGAATAGAGGACGACACGATGAGAGTTAAGAGCCCATGGAATTTTCCATGCAACAGAAGATAGCGCAGTGTCTGCAGGGGTAGGGGTAGGACACCCACCAAACTAAGTTAGATGTCCATGCCAGGTTCACAAGAGCAAAGTTGTTGGAAAGGACCAGGTATGACTAGTAACATGCAACGACCTCGTGGTGTTATTGTCAGAGCTCCACGAGTGTCCATCATGTTCACAACAACTAGTGGTTGTTATTGTGATGAGCATGCGTTGATCCCATGACTTTGGCCGGCTAATAAATAAGTGGTCATCCAACTTCCAGGAGAGGTCATTGTCATGAGGTAACATTATGTCGCCAAGTAGGCGAAAAACAGGATGCTTTGTCCAAAAGATGGGAAAGTTCAGGTGAGTCACAGATGGTGGACACTGCACACGTAAACATTGAGTGACGAGATCACGTTGGAGTGGTCAATTTGCGATGATCTCATTGGTCACCATCTCGCAGGTAGAAGAGAGTTGAGGAGTATTTAAAAGAACAAGGAGTTAGGACAAGGAAGTTTTAGCCAGAGAAGTCAAGCCAGAGAATTAGAAGAAGTAGAATGTAGACTGAGTCAGTTAAAACGGCTTCGGCCGAACTGCTAAAGGCAGTTAGCCAGTTAACAGTTAGAGTCAGAACAGTTAGAAAGTTAAGTTGGAAGTGTAGTAATAAGTTTTGATGGAGTTAGTAAGAACAGTTAGAAAACTACAGGTTACAGTCATAAGTCAGTAATAGATTATTAAGACACTAGAGAAGTTATCAGTAGAAGTTGTTTTACAAGTGTCCAAGAATTGTGTTCCATTGTGTTACATATATTCTCACAAGTGTAAGTAGACTCACAAGTTTGTAAGAAAATGAAGATGTTGATGAACAATGTTCCATACCAATAAACATTAATAGTTGAACATTGAAGAGAGACTTTATGTGCAAGTCTATTATATATACCATATTGTGTGTTGTGATCATTGAAGTACTAGCCACTATAGAAAGATAAAGAACAAAGAACATCACAACTCTATAACATTGGCATCAGTTTCTGAGAGCATCATTCATCATTGAGTGCCGTCTCCGCATGAGAAGTTGGCATCAGTTTCTGAGAGCATCATTCATCATTGAGTGCCGTCTCCGCATGAGAAGTTGGCATCAGTTTCTGAGAGCATCATTCATCATTGAGTGCCGTCTCCGCATGAGAAGTTGGCATCAGTTTCTGAGAGCATCATTCATCATTGAGTGCCGTCTCCACATGGAAGGTTGGCATCAGTTTCTGAGAGCATCATTCATCATTGAGTGCCGTCTCCGCATGAGAAGTTGGCATCAGTTTCTGAGAGCATCATTCATCATTGAGTGCCGTCTCCGCATGAGAAGTTGGCATCAGTTTCTGAGAGCATCATTCATCATTGAGTGCCGTCTCCGCATGAGAAGTTGGCATCAGTTTATGAGAGCATCATTCATCATTGAGTGCCGTCTCCGCATGAGAAGTTGGCATCAGTTTCTGAGAGCATCATTCATCATTGAGTGCCGTCTCCGCATGAGAAGTTGGCATCAGTTTATGAGAGCATCATTCATCATTGAGTGCCGTCTCCGCATGAGAAGTTGGCATCAGTTTCTGAGAGCATCATTCATCATTGAGTGCCGTCTCCGCATGAGAAGTTGGCATCAGTTTCTGAGAGCATCATTCATCATTGAGTGCCGTCTCCGCATGAGAAGTTGGCATCAGTTTCTGAGAGCATCATTCATCATTGAGTGCCGTCTCCGCATGGAAGGTTGGCATCAGTTTCTGAGAGCATCATTCATCATTGAGTGCCGTCTCCGCATGAGAAGTTGGCATCAGTTTCTGAGAGCATCATTCATCATTGAGTGCCGTCTCCGCATGAGAAGTTGGCATCAGTTTCTGAGAGCATCATTCATCATTGAGTGCCGTCTCCGCATGAGAAGTTGGCATCAGTTTCTGAGAGCATCATTCATCATTGAGTGCCGTCTCCGCATGAGAAGTTGGCATCAGTTTCTGAGAGCATCATTCATCATTGAGTGCCGTCTCCGCATGGAAGGTTGGCATCAGTTTCTGAGAGCATCATTTATCATTGAGTGCCGTCTCCGCATGAGAAGTTGGCATCAGTTTCTGAGAGCATCATTCATCATTGAGTGCCGTCTCCGCATGGAAGGTTGGCATCAGTTTCTGAGAGCATCATTCATCATTGAGTGCCGTCTCCGCATGAGAAGTTGGCATCAGTTTCTGAGAGCATCATTCATCATTGAGTGCCGTCTCCGCATGAGAAGTTGGCATCAGTTTCTGAGAGCATCATTCATCATTGAGTGCCGTCTCCGCATGGAAGGTTGGCATCAGTTTCTGAGAGCATCATTCATCATTGAGTGCCGTCTCCGCATGAGAAGTTGGCATCAGTTTCTGAGAGCATCATTCATCATTGAGTGCCGTCTCCGCATGAGAAGTTGGCATCAGTTTCTGAGAGCATCATTCATCATTGAGTGCCGTCTCCGCATGAGAAGTTGGCATCAGTTTCTGAGAGCATCATTCATCATTGAGTGCCGTCTCCGCATGGAAGGTTGGCATCAGTTTCTGAGAGCATCATTTATCATTGAGTGCCGTCTCCGCATGAGAAGTTGGCATCAGTTTCTGAGAGCATCATTTATCATTGAGTGCCGTCTCCGCATGAGAAGTTGGCATCAGTTTCTGAGAGCATCATTTATCATTGAGTGCCGTCTCCGCATGAGAAGTTGGCTTCAGTTTCTGAGAGCATCATTCCTCATTGAGTGCCGTCTCCGCATGAGAAGTTGGCATCAGTTTCTGAGAGCATCATTCCTCATTGAGTGCCGTCTCCGCATGATAGGTTGGTTATCATGGAGCGCCATTCTATTCTGTCTCTTGATGGTACAGGTTGTCATAGTATGACTTGTCCATCTGTTAATGTTACTCGTCCATGTTAGTCTTGTTCTGCCTCTTTTACCTTGTATTTTCCATTCCAAGATTACTTTTATTAGGCTGTTGTGTCTTTTAATAACCAAAAAAATGTCATTTATCTTGTTCTAATTGTGATTATTAGGTCTCTTTTAATTTTTAGTTGTTTTAAAACTTCATCGTTTGTTTTCTTTTCTTTCCATCCAGTCTTCTATAAATTATTCTTCTATAAATTATTCTTCTATAAATTATTCTTCTATAAATTATTCTTCTATAAATTATTCTTCTATAAATTATTCTTCTATAAATTATTCTTCTATAAATTATTCTTCTATAAATTATTCTTCTATAAATTATTCTTCTATAAATTATTCTTCTATAAATTATTCTTCTATAAATTATTCTTCTATAAATTATTCTTCTATAAATTATTCTTCTATAAATCGACATTTTAAAGGTTTCAATTTTCTGTTTTCTGAGAGCAAGAATTCTAAATCCGCTCACCCTCGGTTATGATGAGGTTCGATTCTTCTCTGGGTTCACGGCCAGTCAAACACAAGCTCAGCGCTGTTATTGTCATTTCTTCTTTCTAGTCTTCAATCTTTTTGAGATTAGACTAGTCATGACCGAGCCACGACCAAGTGCTAAATAAGCAGGTCTAAGTAAGCCAGTAACACATAAGACAAATTCTTCTATTGAGATTAGACTAGTCATGACCGAGCCACGACCAAGTGCTAAATAAGCAGGTCTAAGTAAGCCAGTAGCACATAAGACAAATTCTTCTATTGAGATTAGACTAGTCATGACCGAGCCACGACCCAGTGCTAAATAAGCAGGTCTAAGTAAGCCAGTAACACATAAGACAAATTCTTCTATTGAGATTAGACTAGTCATGACCGAGCCACGACCAAGTGCTAAATAAGCAGGTCTAAGTAAGCCAGTAACACATAAGACAAATTCTTGTATTGAGACTAAAACAACCCAGCCACCTGTACACTGCCCTGTAATTAGCTTCGTCAAAATGCTCATGTAACTTACTCTAAACAAGAAAATTGTTGCCTGTTATACCAAAGTCTATAACTATCTCTCTATCGTTTCATCATTTCATCTCTTATCCTTTTGTATTTTTTTTTATTTGTCCTTGATTTACCTGTACCGTTCATCCTAGATGTAGTAGAGTTTATCTTTATTTCGTTGTTCGTTTGCGCTATCCTAGTTTTCTGAGGAGGCCGAATATAGACCGAAACGTCAGTATTTTGTTGTGTTCCTTTTTGTAAAACTGTCACCATACCTTGTAGGAGTGTACGTTACACCCCTCTACTTGCTCCTGCTACCAGCTTTACCGCAGCTCTGCAATTATTTGCCTGTTTCCCCTCTATAACAATTAGAATGAGATCCAGGCTGGTACTACGGAATGTGTGTCCTGTGCTGAGATGTGTCTGTGTAACCAGGGAAACAGGTCGAAGTTGTCATAGAGACCAAGGTCAATGATGTTGGTTATACAACCAAGTAGAGTCCCTCATGGATAAACTTAACATAGCTCGGACAAAACTGACAGCTGTTAAACGTTACAAGACATAATACCTAACATAGCTCGGACAAAACTGTCAGTTGTTAAACGTTACAAGACATAATACCTAACATAGCTCGGACAAAACTGTCAGTTGTTAAACGTTACAAGACATAATACCTAACATAGCTCGGACAAAACTGTCAGTTGTTAAACGTTAAAGACATAATACCTAACATAGCTCGGACAAAACTGTCAGTTGTTAAACGTTACAAGACATAATACCAAACATAGCTCGGACAAAACTGTCAGTTGTTAAACGTTACAAGACATAATACCTAACATAGCTCGGACAAAACTGTCAGTTGTTAAACGTTACAAGACATAATACCTAACATAGCTCGGACAAAACTGTCAGTTGTTAAACGTTACAAGACATAATACCTAACATAGCTCGGACAAAACTGTCAGTTGCTAAACGTTACAAGACATAATACCTAACATAGCTCGGACAAAACTGTCAGTTGTTAAACGTTACAAGACATAATACCTAACATAGCTCGGACAAAACTGACAGCTGTTAAACGTTACAAGACATAATACCTAACATAGCTCGGACAAAACTGTCAGTTGTTAAACGTTACAAGACATAATACCTAACATAGCTCGGACAAAACTGTCAGTTGTTAAAAGTTACAAGACATAATACCTAACATAGCTCGGACAAAACTGTCAGTTGTTAAACGTTACAAGACATAATACCTAACATAGCTCGGACAAAACTGTCAGTTGTTAAAAGTTACAAGACATAATACCTAACATAGCTCGGACAAAACTGTCAGTTGTTAAAAGTTACAAGACATAATACCTAACATAGCTCGGACAAAACTGTCAGTTGTTAAAAGTTACAAGACATAATACCAAACATAGCTCGGACAAAACTGTCAGTTGTTAAAAGTTACAAGACATAATACCTAACATAGCTCGGACAAAACTGTCAGTTGTTAAACGTTACAAGACATAATACCTAACATATGGCTCTAATTTTAACTGAAAAGTAAGGACAACAAACTATAAAGCAATGACGACAGAATGGCATGAGATTCAAGTCGCGATCCGTCTTATTGGCTGGTATTCTGAACACAGAAGGAGAACCCCAAATAAATATTGACTTTTTAACACGAAAGTATTAATTGTTATCTAATTATAACAATGTTTCAATATAACATTTATGTTACATTATTTTTTACATTAAAAAAAATGTGCCTAATACGTGCACAACGACAGTTTACCTCGCTCGTCAAAGACTGTCACTTGTTGGTGCTCAGCTTCGTCCCAGTTCGCTAAACTACGCCTGTCATTAACGTTTATAGATTCACAGTCAGCACTTTGTAAACGATAGTTTACCTCGCTCGTCAAAGACTGCCACTTGTTGATGCTCAGCTTCGTCCCAGTTCGCTAAACTACGCCAGTCATGAACATTTATAGATTCACAGTCAGCACTTTGTTTTCTTCTACGCAGTTACACATTTGGCAGTAGAATTAACATTTTTGATAATGAATTGTTGTTAAAGTGGTAAACGAGATTCCTATATAATGATATTGCGCATACAAACATAAACAGTGCGCATATGATGGTAATGATAACAGATATGAGGGGAGATTACTTGATTTGTTTCATCTCACGTGATTGTGGTGGTCATTGTGCTGTTTATTAGAAGATGCCGAAATCATGTCACAGTCAGGTGTGGTTTGTGATGGATTGTGTGGTAGTGGGTGTGTTAGTTTGTTGTGTGAGATATTGTGTGGTGTGTGTTGAGTCGATGTAGCTTGACCCCTGTGTGTGGAATGTGGCTGTGGCTCAGTGGTTAGTTGATTGAGCTGCTAATATAAAGAGATCGGGTTCGATATTAATCGACGACTTCAGAGTACATCCAGCCTTAAATGGGTACATGACTTTTCTGTGAAAGACAGGCGGCACTGGAGTAGTAATAACCCCCCCCCCTCCCCAACAAAAAAAAAACAAAAGAATAGCACCAAAGGTCTATCTCTATACAGGGACCAACGCCATTTTTCTTTGCACGACACATGACGTAACGAGTCCTGTCGCTTCTCATTTTCAACTTGTTTGAGTAAGATAACCTAAGAAAGACACACACACACACACACAGATGCTAATAGATAATAGAGAGGGAGAGACAGTCAGAGAGATACTAAGAGATAATAGAGAGAGAGAGATAATCAGAGAGATGCTAATAGATAATAGAGAGAGAGAGAGAGACAGTCAGAGAGATACTAAGAGATAATAGAGAGAGAGATAATCAGAGAGATGCTAATAGATAATAGAGAGAGATAATTAGAGAGATGCTAATAGATAATAGAGAGAGAGAATTAAAGAGATGCTAATAGATAATAGAGAGGGAGAGAAAGTCAGAGAGATACTAAGAGATAATAGAGAGAGAGAGATAGTCAGAGAGATGCTAAGAGATAATAGAGAGAGAGAGAAAGTCAGAGAGATACTAAGAGATACTAGAGAGAGAGAGATAATCAGAGAGATGCTAATAGATAATAGAGAGGGAGAGACAGTCAGAGAGATACTAAGAGATAATAGAGAGAGGGGGAGACAGAGAGATGATAATAGATAATAGAAAGGGAGAGATAGTCAGAGAGTTGCTAATAGATAATAGAGAGGAAGCGACAGACAGAGAGATGCTAATAGATAATAGAGAGGGAGAGACAGACAGAAAGATGCTAATAGATAATAGAGAGGGAGAGACAGACAGAAAGATGCTAATAGATAATAGAGAGGGAGAGACAGACAGAAAGATGCTAATAGATAATAGAGAGGGAGAGACAGACAGAAAGATGCTAATAGATAATAGAGAGGGAGAGACAGACAGAAAGATGCTAATAGATAATAGAGAGGGAGAGACAGACAGAAAGATGCTAATAGATAATAGAGAGGGAGAGACAGACAGAAAGATGCTAATAGATAATAGAGAGGGAGAGACAGACAGAAAGATGCTAATAGATAATAGAGAGGGAGAGACAGACAGAAAGATGCTAATAGATAATAGAGAGGGAGAGACAGACAGAAAGATGCTAATAGATAATAGAGAGGGAGAGACAGACAGAAAGATGCTAATAGATAATAGAGAGGGAGAGATAGAGATGCAAATAAATAATAGAGAGGGAGTGACAGTCAGAGAGATGCTAATAGATAATGGAGAGATAGACAGAGAATGCAAATAGATAATAGAGAGGTAGAGATAATCAGAGAGATGCTAATAGATAATAGAGAGAGGGAGAGACAGACAGAGAGATGCTAATAGATAATAGAGATAGGGAGAGACAGACAGAGAGATGCTAATAGATGAAAGAGATGAGGGAGAGAGACAGAAGCCTGTAGTTTTAAATTATTGAATTATAAAGTTGAGAGATACTGAACGAACCAAACATGATAGAGATCCAGAGATAAAGACAGAGTGGTAGACAGGCAGAGATAGTGGTAGGTGGACAGTGAGAGACTTAGGTACAGATTACAATAAGGTATGGTGGTAGATGTGAGAAAGAGACGACGACACAGACAAGTGTAGTTAAAGAAGACTCAGACAGAAAAGCATCGATACAGACAGAGAGAGAAAGACAGACATACGGAGATAAGGAAGACTTAAAGATATATGAAAATAAAGGACTGACGGTTAGGGAGTGACGAGAGAAAGAGAAACTTAGAGAAAGATAGAGGAAGGTAATGGATAGATAGAGGGAGAAACGAAATAGTGATAAAGCTGCAGCAACAATAACAAAAAAATAGAAACACTGGAAAATGGAAATACATAAATAAATAAACAGAGGGAAATAACAAGAGTGATACAAAGAAATATATAAATAAATAGAGGGAAATAACAAGAGTGATACAAAGAAATATATAAATAAATAAACAGAGGGAAATAACAAGAGTGATACAAAGAAATATATAAATAAATAAACAGAGGGAAATAACAAGAGTGATACAAAGAAATATATAAATAAATAAACAGAGGGAAATAACAAGAGTGATACAAAGAAATACATAAATAAATAAACAGAGGGAAATAACAAGAGTGATACAAAGAAATATATAAATAAATAAACAGAGGGAAATAACAAGAGTGATACAAAAAATATATAAATAAATGAGAGATAGTGAGAGACAGAGAGAGAGACACAGAGAGAGACATAGATAGCTGGGGATAAGAGAGGGACAGACACACAGAGATAAGTAAGTCCTATTGATAGAACATAAAACGAACATGATATATAAAGGGGATAAGAACAAATAGAGCTGTGAGAGAGCAAAAGAGAGAAAGACATAATGAGACAAATCAGAAACATATATAGAAGAAGAGGGGCGAGAAAATAGGGAGATGAGAGTGACGCATATACGGAGGGTGCTTAGAAAGAGATGTAGATGATGTGGAAGATAAAGATAAGGTTTTTATCTGTTTGTCTGTCTGTCTGTCTGTGTGTCTGTCTGTCTGTCTGTGTGTCTGTGTGTCTGTATGTCTGTCTGTGTGTCTGTGTGTCTGTCTGTTTGTCTGTCTGTGTGTCTGTCTGTCTGTATGTCTGTGTGTCTGTCTGTCTGTGTGTCTGTCTGTCTGTCTGTCTGTCTGTGTGTCTGTGTGTCTGACTGTCTGTCTGCCTGTCTGTCTGTGTGTCTGTGTGTCTGTATGTCTGTGTGTCTGTCTGTGTGTCTGTCTGTCTGTCTGTGTGTCTGTCTGTCTGTATGTCTGTCTGTGTGTCTGTGTGTCTGTCTGTCTGTCTGTCTGTGTGTCTGTATGTCTGTGTGTCTGTCTGTCTGTGTGTCTGTCTGTCTGTCTGTCTGTCTGTCTAACGTGCGTAACCAAATATAAGATAGTAGCTGCAAGCTCAATTATCGGTTACATAAAAAAAAGACTAAAGACTCCGACACATCGTGGCGACTACACTGGTCATGTGACCTTTATTCATCTGACCAGCGATCAAAAAAAAAAAAAGAGAGAAATGACAGTCTAAGGTTTCCTAATGTTTAATTAAGCTAAAGTCTTGCAAGAAAATATATAAAAACCAAAAATGACGGAAACAAACCCGAACAAATATGAACTGTAATCGGACGCACAGGGTCGCAAAAATACAGAAATACAAAAATACAGAGCAACATAATACGATTATAAGCGAACGACGAAGAAGATGATTTATTGTACAAGACTGGATCCCTGATCTCCGTCAGCTCGTCAGCAAATTGTTTTTGGAATATAGTGCTACAGTGAACCCATCATTTGTCCGTGACTACTTCCATAGAACTTGCTGTACAATTATTCTCATTATTCAGCTCATCATTCATCACTCTTTGTTGAAGTTTCAAGCTCGTTTTTCATTATAATTATTGTGTCTATTAATTCTTAGTCAAATTATACCTTGCACTCTATCTACTATTTGTCTTTTCGTTTCGGGCTGGTAGTTAGTCTAACATTGCGATGTCTTCACATATTCTCTACCAGCAACGATTTATGCAACAGATGGGGGACACATCAATTAAGGGACAGACGCCAGAGACGAGAGTTACAATTTACACAAACTAGATTCTCAATAATTATCTAAATATAATTGGTGTGTAGTTGTATGTTGGTATATATGTGTGTGTTATAGCAGTTTTTAATGAAAAATGTGTCAGTGCCATGCCAGCTAGCGAAGGTGACCATGTCATTCCACAACTTTCTGGCTACGGATATTCATCAGCTCTACCCTTGACCACCTATCATGTCATTCGCTTTCACTCTCTGCTTTTTTTTCTCCCTGTTTTCCCCTCTTTTTCTCCCTGTATTCCCCTCGTTTTCCCATCCCCCAATTTGTCCTGAATCCACACACACAAAAAAACCAGCAACCTCCTTCCACACGCCAACAATAATTGTTCTCTCCTCCTGATGTTGATAAAAAAAACTTGCTTGTCTCCCTTGGCCACTTTTACAACATCCCCGCTACCTAATCGACCCTGCAACATTCACAATTCTTCTCTAGAACTACATTTACGTGTTCCCCTAGTATCGACAAACATTGAGCCAGAAACAAACTACATTTATGTGTTCCCCTAGTATCGACAAACATTGAGCCAGAAACAAACTACATTTACGTGTTCCCCTAGTATCGACAAACATTGAACCAGAAACAAACTACATTTATGTGTTCCCCTAGTATCGACAAACATTGAACCAGAAACAAACTACATTTACGTGTTCCCCTAGTATCGACAAACATTGAGCCAGAAACAAACTACATTTACGTGTTCCCCTAGTATCGACAAACATTGAGCCAGAAACAAACTACATTTATGTGTTCCCCTAGTATCGACAAACACTGAGCCAGAAACAAACTACATTTATGTGTTCCCCTAGTATCGACAAACATTGAGCCAGAAACAAACTACATTTATGTGTTCCCCTAGTATCGACAAACATTGAGCCAGAAACAAACTACATTTATGTGTTCCCCTAGTATCGACAAACATTGAGCCAGAAACAAACTACATTTATGTGTTCCCCTAGTATCGACAAACATTGAGCCAGAAACAAACTACATTTATGTGCTCCCCTAGTATCGACAAACATTGAGCCAGAAACAAACTACATTTATGTGTTCCCCTAGTATCGACAAACATTGAGCCAGAAACAAACTACATTTATGTGTTCCCCTAGTATCGACAAACATTGAGCCAGAAACAAACTACATTTATGTGTTCCCCTAGTATCGACAAACATTGAGCCAGAAACAAACTACATTTATGTGTTCCCCTAGTATCGACAAACATTGAGCCAGAAACAAACTACAATTATGAGTTCTCCTAGTATCGACAAACATTGAGCCAGAAACAAACTACATTTATGTGTTCCCCTAGTATTGACAAACATTGAACCAGAAACAAACTACATTTATGTGTTCCCCTAGTATCGACAAACATTGAGCCAGAAACAAACTACATTTATGTGTTCTCCTAGTATCGACAAACATTGAGCCAGAAACAAACTACATTTATGTGTTCTCCTAGTATCAACAAACATTGAGCCAGAAACAAACTACATTTATGTGTTCCCCTAGTATCGACAAACATTGAGCCAGAAACAAACTACATTTATGTGTTCCCCTAGTATCGACAAACATTGAGCCAGAAACAAACTACATTTATGTGTTCCCCTAGTATCGACAAACACTGAGCCAGAAACAAACTACATTTATGTGTTCCCCTAGTATCGACAAACATTAAGCCAGAAACAAACTTCATTTATGTGTTCCCCTAGTATAGACAAACATTGAGCCAGAGACAAACTACATTTATGTGTTCCCCTAGTATAGACAAACATTGAGCCAGAAACAAACTACATTTATGTGTTCTCCTAGTATCGACAAACATTGAGCCAGAAACAAACTACATTTATATGTTCCCCTAGTATCGACAAACATTGAGCCAGAAACAAACTACATTTATGTGTTCCCCTAGTATCGACAAACATTAAGCCAAAAACGGGCTGAAATTTTTTCAACATAAACTCGTGTGTACAGAGTTGGGCCGGAACTAATCTAGGACAATGAGTAGATGGTGTAATTGTTGGGACAATGAGGAGATGGTGTAATTGTTGGGACAATGAGTAGATGGTGTAATTGTTGGGACAATGAGGAGATGGTGTAATTGTTGGGACAATGAGTAGATGGTGTAATTGTTGGGACAATGAGGAGATGTTGTAGTTGTTGGGACAATGAGTAGATGGTGTAATTGTTGGGACAATGAGGAGATGGTGTAGTTGTTGGGACAATGAGTAGATGGTGTAATTGTTGGGACAATGAGGAGATGTTGTAGTTGTTGGGACAATGAGTAGATGGTGTAATTGTTGGGACAATGAGGAGATGTTGTAGTTGTTGGGACAATGAGTAGATGGTGTAATTGTTGGGACAATGAGGAGATGTTGTAGTTGTTGGGACAATGAGTAGATGGTGTAATTGTTGGGACAATGAGGAGATGTTGTAGTTGTTGGGACAATGAGTAGATGGTGTAATTGTTGGGACAATGAGGAGATGTTGTAGTTGTTGGGACAGTGAGGAGATGTTGTAGTTGTTGGGACAATGAGAGATGTTGTAGTTGTTGGGACAATGAGAGATGTTGTAGCTGTTGGGACAATGAGTAGATGGTGTAATTGTTGGGACAATGAGGAGATGGTGTAATTGTTGGGACAATGAGGAGATGGTGTAATTGTTGGGACAATGAGTAGATGGTGTAATTGTTGGGACAATGAGGAGATGTTGTAGTTGTTGAGACAATGAGAGATGTTGTAGCTGTTGGGACAATGAGTAGATGGTGTAATTGTTGGGACAATGAGGAGATGGTGTAATTGTTGGGACAATGAGGAGATGTTGTAGTTGTTGGGACAATGAGTAGATGGTGTAATTGTTGGGACAATGAGTAGATGGTGTAATTGTTGGGACAATGAGGAGATGTTGTAGTTGTTGGGACAATGAGTAGATGGTGTAATTGTTGGGACAATGAGGAGATGTTGTAGTTGTTGGGACAATGAGTAGATGGTGTAATTGTTGGGACAATGAGGAGATGTTGTAGTTGTTGGGACAATGAGGAGATGTTGTAGTTGTTGGGACAATGAGTAGATGGTGTAATTGTTGGGACAATGAGGAGATGTTGTAGTTGTTGGGACAGTGAGGAGATGTTGTAGTTGTTGGGACAGTGAGGAGATGGTGTAATTGTTGGGACAATGAGGAGATGTTGTAGTTGTTGGGACAATGAGTAGATGGTGTAATTGTTGGGACAATGAGTAGATGGTGTAATTGTTGGGACAATGAGGAGATGTTGTAGTTGTTGAGACAATGAGAGATGTTGTAGCTGTTGGGACAATGAGTAGATGGTGTAATTGTTGGGTCAATGAGGAGATGTTGTAGTTTTTGGGACAATGAGAGATTTTGTAGTTGTTGGGACAATGAGAGATGTTGTAGTTGTTGGGACAATGAGGAGATATTGTAGTTGTTGGGACAATGAGGAGATGTTGTAGTTGTTGGACAGTGAGGAGATGGTGTAGTTGTTGGGACAGTGAGGAGATGTTGTAGTTGTTGGGACAATAAGGAGATGTTGTAGTTGTTGTTACAGTGAGGAGATGTTGTAGTTATTGGGACAGTGAGGAGATGTTGTAGTTATTGGGACAATAAGGAGATGTTGTAGTTGTTGGGACAGTGAGGAGATGTTGTAGTTGTTGGGACAGTGAGGAGATGTTGTAGTTGTTGGGACAGTGAGGAGATGTTGTAGTTGTTGGGACAGTGAGGAGATGTTGTAGTTATTGGGACAATAAGGAGATGTTGTAGTTTTTGGGACAGTGAGGAGATGTTGTAGTTGTTGGGACAGTGAGGAGATGTTGTAGTTGTTGGGATAGTGAGGAGATGTTGTAGTTGTTGGGACAGTGAGGAGATGTTGTAGTTGTTGGGGCAGTGAGGAGATGTTGTAGTTGTTGGGATAGTGAGGAGATGGTGTAGTTGTTGGGACAGTGAGGAGATGTTGTAGTTGTTGGGACAGTGAGGAGATGTTGTAGTTGTTGGGATAGTGAGGAGATGGTGTAGTTGTTGGGACAGTGAGGAGATGTTGTAGTTGTTGGGACAGTGAGGAGATGTTGTAGTTGTTGGGATAGTGAGGAGATGGTGTGGTTGTTGGGACAGTGAGGAGATGTTGTAGTTGTTGGGACAGTGAGAAGATGGTGTAGTTGCTTGTAGTGGTGTCCATTTCTATCTTTAGACAGACATACCTCTTGCACTTTTCATTTCTATATCTACGTACGTATCTGTCTCTTGTTTATTTACCTGCATGTTTATGTCTCCCAGAACACCTCTCTCTTAGATGTGTATGTCTACATACGTCTACTTCTCTTGTTTATTTACCTGCCTGTTTATGTCTCCCAGAACACCTCTCTCTTAGATGTGTCTGTCTACATACGTCTACTTCTCTTGTTTATTTGCCTGCATGTTTATGTCCCCCGATGACACCTCTCTCATCCCCGTTTCGGTCTCTATATCTTCATCAGATAATCTTATTGTCTGTTCATTCTTCAAACATAAAATTCAGTCAAGACAATCAAAAGTCTGAAGAGTAGAGAGACCAAAGTCTGATCTTTCAGATGAGAACAAGACATCAACCACCATCTGAACAAGCTAGACCCATATAGAATTCTATCTATAGACAGTCTCAATAACTCTCTCTGCATAACTATATATATATATATATATATATATATTTGGTTATTTGGTTATGGAAGGCCCCGGTATCACTGCAAACGAATTAAAATCCATAACTGCTCAACCGTCTGTGCCAGTGGAATCATCCGAATTACTAACTCATCTCCAAAACAAAGAAAGGTAGCTGTAGTCCCCATCATAGCAGTCTCAGCACACGCCAAAAGACATAAGGCGAAACTGCACAGAAAGTGAAACAGCCAACTGTTCCCTGTCATACGATATCAGCATTCATCGTAAACAATTGGAATATCGAAACATGATCAACACGGATGATACACACAGCTCACGGTGTGCACAGAGCACTTAACTCAGTAGCTTAACACATATACTATAACCATTGATGGATAATGTACAACTGAAATAAACAAAAAGAATGGTAATGGCAAACGTAATTTTAATGTCATGAAGAACATACTAAAATCAAAACAAATAACACCAGGGCTAAAACTAAGAATAGCAAAACGTTATGTCTTCTAAACACCCCTATATGGTACAGAAACATTGACATTAGACAAGAAAACAGAACAGAGAATTGAAGCCTTGAAATGTGGATATATAGAAGAATAGGTAGAATTGGATGGAAGGAAATTAAAACAAACCACGAAGTTTTAAAACAACTAAAAATGAGAAGAGAACTACTAAGCACAATTTAAACAAGACAAATGCGATTTTTGGGCCATGTTAAAAGACACAACATGCTACTAAAAGTAATCCTGGAGGGAAAATTACAAGGTAAAAGAGACAGAGGCAGGCCAACACTAACATGGACGAGTAACATCAAAAGATGGACAAACCAGCCTATGACAACCTGCACCATCAAAGCAAGAGACAGAGCAGAATGTCGATCCTTGATATCCAACTTTCGTCGCGGAGATGGCACTCGATGATGATGATGATGATGATGATGATGATATATGTGTGTGAAAATGGACGCTTTCTGCGTCCAGGCCATGTAAACAATGTTGACTTTCCTTGTCTCCAACGGTTTATCTAATTCTATTAGAGAATTTCATGCTATCTGTTACCACAGTAAGTTGGCGGTTTTTTTTTTAATGTAATCACGGGTTTGATAATAAATGTGTGTACACAGTTCGTTAACCATCGCTGTAGATCAAGTCTTTATTCGCTTGCTTCGTTAATGACCTTGGAAGCTAATGACCTTACTTGTGCAGACGGTTGGTTTGTGGCAAACTGTACGTTACAATGTCACTGCTATAATGACTTAGTTTGTGACAAAACTACAGGGACATGCCCAAACAATGACAGTTGTCAGCACGAATATTTCGGACCCCAGTGTCAGTACTTGGATTTTATTTACAAATACGTCCAAAAATCTGAACTTACTATCCTGTTTGATAACAACGACACCTCATGTAATCCGGACACAGATTCTACATCAGTTGAGGCAACTCTCAATCAATCTTTGCCGTGCTCCTGGTTTAGGATGTATGTGAATGGCTTAACGTATCCGGACAGTTTCACGGTAAAACTAAATGGTTCTGCCTCATGTAACAATGTATCAAGGTTTGTAGTTAGTCCACACGAGATTGAAGTCTTCTGCTCTGGGGCTGGTCTGATCAACAAGTTACGGATTGAAAGGGCGATAGTTGCAAATATCTGCTCCATCTACATTGGCAGAGATCGGAAAGTGGCTCTCAAACAGATCACAAACCAGACCGACACATTTGATGCTTGTTATACAGGAGACGGATGTGGACCAGAGGCCGCAGTTAATAGCAAAACAAAGACCAATCACAATGACAATGACTGCACACACACACACAATGGAGAAGTGGAACCAATTCTGTTTACTGGTATCTGAACTTTGCAACGCCCCAGAAGACTCACACCATTCGAATCTATCATCTAGCTAGCACTATGATTCGGGTAAAGAATGTCACTCTAAAGGCTTTCTCTGACAGTGGCGGAGTAGTGTTCCAGTATAATGATATATCATACCCTAATTTATCTGTGAACACTATTGTAGTCAAAACACAAGCGCCAATGGCACACATTAAGACTGAGTACTCACCGACCATTTCGCAGGCCGACAGTGCACTGACGGTATGTGAGGTGCAAACATTTACAGACAACTATTGTCTGGACGAGCATTCTTGGTCGTTTTGTGCAATGTGTAGTGGGTGTAGTAAAGGCTGCAATGTCACCATCGGTACTTGTCACGGCAACTGTTCACATGGGATCTATGGACACGACTGTTCCGGGTCTTGCCTAAGTGTCTGTCCTTTATTTGAGGAAAAATCCGGAAAATGCCTACAATGTAAACATCTTGGCTATACCTGTAATGACACTTGTCCCGATGGTAATTTTGGGCTACAGTGCGAACAGATGTGTCCTGATGGCTATGACATCATATGTACTCTCAAATGTCCGGACAACTGTTTCAACGACACCTGTGAACAGTCAATCGGGAATCTGTACATGCAAGAGAACGTTCTATGGGTCAGACTGCACACTCAAATCTCTGGACAACTGTTTAACGAAACCTGTGATTCCCACGTTCAGAAGAGTCTGCCGACTACAACAAGCCCAAGCATATGGACACTTTAATGTGTTTCTGTGCTAGACATGGTTCATTTCTTGGTGTTTTTTCATGAAGCCATGGCTCATATCTTGTGTTTCTGTTCTAGCCATGGCTCATATCTTAGCTTGTGTGTGCTGGCCATGGCTCATATCTTGGTGTGTGTCATGTTAGTCATATCTCATATCTTGATGTGTCCGTGTTAATCATGTCTTATATCTTTATGTGTGTCTGTGTTTAGTCATATCTCATATCTCTTAGTGTGTACCAGTGTTAGTTATATGTCACATCTTTGTGTGTGCATGTCTGGGTTAGTGATATCTCATATCTTTGTGTGCATGTTTATGTTAGTCATATCTCATATCTTTGTGTGTGTATGTCTGTGTTTGTCACATCTCATATCCTTGTGTGTGCATGGCTATGTTAGTCCCATCTCATATCTTTGTGTGTACATATCTATGTTAGTCATATCTCTTATATTTGTGTGCATGTCTATGTTAGGCATGTGTCATATCTTTGTGTGTGCATGTCAATGTCAGTTATATCTCATATTTTTATGTGCATGTTTATGTTAGTCATGTGTCATATATCTTGTTGTGTGTCAGTGTTAGTCATGCCTCGTATCGCTGTGTGCATGTCTGTGTTAGTCACATCTCACATCTTTGTGTGTGCATGTCTGTGTTAGTCACATCTCACATCTTTGTGTGTGCATGTCTGTGTTAGTCACTTCTCACATCTTTGTGTGTGCATGTCTGTGTTAGTCACTTCTCACATCTTTGTGTGTGCATGTCTGTGTTAGTCACATCTCACATCTTTGTGTGTGCATGTCTGTGTTAGTCACTTCTCACATCTTTGTGTGTGCATGTCTGTGTTAGTCACATCTCACAACTTTGTGTGTGCATGTCTGTGTTAGTCACTTCTCACATCTTTGTGTGTGCATGTCTGTGTTAGTCACATCTCACATCTTTGTGTGTGCATGTCTGTGTTAGTCACTTCTCACATCTTTGTGTGTGCATGTCTGTGTTAGTCACATCTCACATCTTTGTGTGTGCATGTCTGTGTTAGTCACTTCTCACATCTTTGTGTGTGCATGTCTGTGTTAGTCACATCTCACATCTTTGTGTGTGCATGTCTGTGTTAGTCACTTCTCACATCTTTGTGTGTGCATGTCTGTGTTAGTCACATCTCACATCTTTGTGTGTGCATGTCTGTGTTAGTCACTTCTCACATCTTTGTGTGTGCATGTCTGTGTTAGTCACATCTCACATCTTTGTTCGTGCGTGTCTGTGTTAGTCACATCTCACATCTTTGTGTGTGCATGTCTGTGTTAGTCACCTCTAGTGACCCGGACAGATGGTGCTCGTAAACCTGGGAGGGCCGACCATCTAAGGGCAGAATCCCCCTACAGAAAAGACAATCTGCTGCCTTACAGGAAGATTGGGGACAATCAAAGGCTAGGGAAAGCAAACCCGAATAAAATGCTGGCTGAAATCGGATGCACTGGCGCAGAACACAGTGCAACGTTTTAACGGGTGTTCAATCAGAGTGGGTCTGGCGAACTCTACTTCTGATGTTCTGTCTGTGGGGGCGATCAACACACGTAGCCTGACAGCTGACTTCATGTGAGAGTCTGGAATCCTTACTCTGTTTGAGTCCTGATCGTAGAGATATATGTGTGTGCGTGCGTGTGTGTGCGTGTGTGTGTGTGTCTGTGTGTGTGTGTGTGTGTCTGTGTGTCTGTGTGTGTGTCTGTGTGTGTGTGTGTGTGTCTGTGTGTGTGTGTGTGTGTGTGTGTGTGTGTGTGTGTGTGTGTGTGTGTGTGTGTGTGTGTGTGTGTGTGTGTGTGTGTGTGTGTGTGTGTGCTTTGTATACATCTTTTCTGTATCTCACTCAGGCGATTACTTCTCCACATGTTACTTTGACACTCTCTCTCTCTATTACATAATTGCGTATTCCTTCAGCTCACTCTCTCTCTCTATTACATAATTGCGTATTCCTTCATCTCGCTCTCTCTCTCTATTACATAATTGCGTATTCCTTCATCTCACTCTCTCTCTCTCTCTCTCTCTCTATTACATAATTGCGTATTCCTTCATCTCACTCTCTCTCTCTCTTTTACATAATTGCGTATTCCTTCATCTCACTCTTTCTCTCTCTCTCTATTACATAATTGCGTATTTCTTCCTCTCACACTTTCTCTCTCTCTCTTGTCTATCTATCTGCAAAGTATTTACTTTTATGATTATCTATCGCTCCTCTCTTTTTTTCTTGTTTCACGAAGTCTACCTCCTCCCCTCTTCTCATAAGTGTCCCTGACAAAACCAGTCACCGCCATTTCATGTTCTCACGTTATGATAGTTGACAACAATCTATTACGTGCACAAAATAACAGACACAAGTGTCACACAATCTATTAGAATCTATACAAGTGTGACACAATCTATTACAATCTACACAAGTGTGGCACAATCTATTACAATCTATACAAGTGTCACACAATCTATTACAATCTACACACGTGTGACACAATCTATTACAATCTACGCAAGTGTGACACAATCTATTACAATCTACACAAGTGTGGCACAATCTATTACAATCTATACAAGTGTCACACAATCTATTACAATCTACACAAGTGTCACACAATCTATTATAATCTATACAAGTGTGACACAATCTGTTACAATCTACACAAGTGTGACACAATCTATTAGAATCTATACAAGTGTGACACAATCTATTTCAATCTATACAAGTGTGACACAATCTATTACAATCTACACAAGTGTCACACAATCTATTACAATCTACACAAGTGTCACACAATCTATTACCATCTACACAAGTGTCACACAATCTATCACAATCTACACAAGTGTCACACAATCTATCACAAGTGTCACACAATCTATCACAAATCACATCTGGTTATGACAACCTACTAAATATCACGACCCCTTTCCTAAAAAGATAACCCTCAAATGTCAAGTAGTCTAGAACTCACCGACCTAGTTATCTCCCCTCATACATGTCATTATGCACCCATTATGAAAGCTGTTTACTTTGATTATGTTAAAGTAAAAAAATGCAAATTTTTCGAAACTATATAAGATTTGGATGCTCGTTGTTGAGCCTAACGGTCGAAAGATTCAGCTGAAACATCGGAGTCCCTTATATTTGTAGGTATTTTAGTAAACTGTTTTAAAACATGCAATTTATATATAGTATACATTTTAAACATAGACGCGATAAATAAACAATAAATGTTGGTGCTTTTTTTTTTTTGCAGATTAAAATTAAATAATAATATGTGGTTTCTGTTACTTTGGGTTTGCTGCGTCCACAATGTTACCGATAGTGAGTTGAGTCGCAGTCACGAACATCGTCCACAATGTTACCGATAGTGAGTTGAGTCGCAGCTACGAACATCGTTTCCGTCCTCGCCGCTTAATGTGTGTGTTTCCTTCACATTTCAATTTACTCTTACTGTGCCATCTAGATACCTTTCTCACAGTAAAACAACAAAGGTTATGTGACAAGAAATTACGAGCGACTGAAGTTAATTTATTGATAGAAAGAGCTATATAAGTGCTTAATAGACTACACTAAAGCGTTTGACAAAGTAAAACATGTGGAAATAATCAATATACTGGATAAATTAAACATTGATGGAAAGGATCTGCGGAGCATAAAAAAAAAACATGTACTGGCAACAAACAGCTGCTATAAGAATCAGCAACCAAACAGGACAATTCCAATATATAAAACAAGGAGTCAGACAAGGCTGTGTTCTGTCACCGGATTTGTTTTCACTTTACAGTGAACATATTATGAGATCAATAGTAGACAAAAAAAGGAATCGAAGTCAACGGTCACAAAATAAATAATTTACGATATGCGGATGACACAGTCTTAATAGCAGAGACAGAGAATGAACTACAAGAAATGATAGACATAATAGTTAAAGAAAGCAACAAAAAAGATATCAGTCTGAATAATAATAAAAACACGAAGTCACGATGAAATCAAAGAAACAATCATCATAAAAATAAAGAGGACAAATCTGAAACAAGTGCAAAGCATCAAATACTTGGGCACAATAATAACATCTGACAGAAGATGCATGGAAAAGTCAACAAGAGAACTGATACGATGCACTGTAGATAGAAGATTGTGGAAGCACATGATCGCCTACGCTAACCGGTATGGCACATGATGATGACGTCAATAGAAGCGAGAAAGAGAGTTCATCGGTGCTATATAGAGCCAATTATTCTGACCGACGGAAGTGAATCATGGATAGTAAATAAACAAATGAAAAGATAATTGGAGGCCACAGAGATGGGATTTCTCATAAGAATGTTGAAAGTTCTCTGGACAGCTAAAATGACCAATGAGGACATTCAAATAGAGGCCAACACTAAAAAGTAACTCCTAAAAAACACGAGAAAGACACAATCAACATTTTTTGGGCACATAATGAGAAGAGGAAAGTTGGGATACTTGGTTACAACTGGCAAAATACATGGAAAGAGAGATCATGGAGGACGCGGAAGATAGAAGAAGAGAGATAGCTTGGTGTCATGACATGGAAAACAGTCAAGAACAGAATTGAGACGATGCACTCGCCTACGCTAACCGGCATGGCACATGATGATGAAGAAGTTAACTTTACTATTTTGTTAAAAGAGGATGATATTATGCACCGAAGTCAAAGCTGGCGTATTTTCTGTCCACGAAAAAGATGGATTGACTGAAAATTATAGCTCATTTCAAATCACGTGCCCAACTTCAAAACGCTATTGCTCAATAATCGTTTGTTAAAAACTGCTGAAATTTTCCAAATGTTATTAGAATGCAAAAGACCCTTTAAATGTATATTTAACAAATATCTTGTAGCTGCAGTTTTCTTAAAGCGGCGAATTTCTTTGATGTTTGTCAAAATTGTAAATTGTGAACCCCTAAATAATAGAAATTACCGTAGTTGCTGGTCTATGATTAATTTTCACTAGGTAAAGGCGTGGCCGTAATGGGGAAATAACTGAATAAGGAAAAACACCAGGAGAATTATTGTCTTCTCAGTTCGAAGACGGACGATAATATCAAGGTATACCTGTATGTCCAATTTTCATAGTTGTGTGGTCCTGAAAAGGACCGTTTGTTGAACTAATTTAAGGTAATATAGGGGCCAACATTGGGGGGGGGGGGGGGCTATATACTTTCATTCTGAATCAGACGAGTCTAAAAGATTAATAACTGTTTGGGGTTGAACATTCCACAAACCATCATTTTTCCAATATTCCTCTTCCTGTTTTAAGACGTGGTCTTCACATTTAGCCCAATAATCTTTGTCTATATTTAATAAAGCGAGATTAGCAAGAGTCTTTACATCGCATATTTTGAATGTTGTATTTTCATCTGCCACTTGTCCTTTTAATTTTGCCCAGATTAGTTCTATTGGATTTAAATGAGCATGGTAAGGTGGCAGCCTGAAACTTATATGACCGTGCTCTTGGATAATCTTATCTATTTGAAAAATCTTTGTCCTTTGTTTTTGCTTTACTAGAGATAGTAATTCAGGGTAATTCAAGTTTTAAGTACATGTTATTAAATTGTATGTGCTCCTTTGTGAGCCATATCTTAATAGCATCTTTTGTACTGGATGACGTCGGGATTTTATCTTCAAGTGCAACAATGTTGTGGTACGCTGCATTGTCCATTATTAGGCAAGATGGTCGATCTAGTGATGGGAGAACAGAATTTTCAATCCAATGTCTAAATATGTGACCATTCATCTCAGAGTGATAATCCCGATTGTCTATGGATTTTGAAAGAAAAATGAGCTCTGCATTCTGTATTAGTCCATGTTGTCGACTACCTGCATGAGCAATTATCAAGCGCTGTCCTTTGCTGCTAGGTATTAATCGCTTAATCTTTCCATCTGATGACTGCCATTCCCTTTGGTTAGTGTGGTGAGCATTGATCCATGTTTCATCCAAGTACACAATATCATAACCTTGCTTGCGCACCTGTTTTACTTCACGTAAGTACTTGCTTCTCATGACTACTATATGTGGCTTCTCACAGATGATGTTTCGTCCATTGGAATACTTTCTGAATGTAAAGCCTGCAGCTCTCACATTCCTCCATAATGTAGACTTTGATATTTCAATACTGTTGTTCTTTTTCAGCGAAACTTTTAATTTTCTTATTGTAACAGTTTCATTCATACCCAACATTTTGCGAATTTCACTTCTAATAAGTTCACTGTCGAAATTATCCAACATTTTTGCTCTTCCTTGTGATTTTGTATATTTGGAACATTGACGGTCACGTGCTTGAATCCAGCGATTAAATGACCGTTTAGATAAATCCAAAATGTGTCTTGTCCTATTCTCAGGGTTTTCTAAAGAATGAAATAATCTTCCTCGTTTAGCCTCTTTGCAAAAATAGTCATACATTTTTATTGCGATGTTTTGTAAACTGCAGAATTTCATTTTAAGACTCATGATAAATGTTATTGTTCCACGTGTCCACCTATGAATGAACGGAAATGGAACACACAATTTGTCGTGTTTTTTACAAGTGTCTAATTGTGTCAAAAAACCACGTGAAAGCGTGCAAACGCGTCAATTTTATCGTGTACGGATTTTTACTCGCTATTTTTAACTTAAAATACTGTAAACATTAAGTTTTGACTACATCAATGGGTCGTTATAAATTTATATAAATCAAATAAGCAACAATAATAACCAAATGGTTTTTTTTTTATAAAATTAATTCCCTGTTGGGTTCTAATCATTATAACTTTACATGCAAATTTTGAACAACTTACAACAAGCTGTTAAAAAGCTATCGATTTAAATAGAAACACTTGGAAACATAAAGCAGCAGAGGGGAAAATAAGAGAAAAAGACAGCAAATTATATCTCTCCTCGACGCTGAAAGGCACATTAGGAGGGAAAGTAGAAGAAGATACGTTTTATACAATTTTGTTGATCTCCAAACCAAACTTCAATCCGTTGTGTTTTTTTAAATGAATATAAACTTTATCCGACAACGTAAACATAGAGTTACCGTTGTTACATTTTTACAACAAAAGATCGGACAAAACAAAAGACCTTTGGTGGACTTTTATTTCTCAGAGCCCGCCATTTTTTTTTTTTTTTAATATCTCGTCTGTGAAAAGGAAGGGAGATAATTTGTTTGGTCGAGAAGTTAATCGAAAAGGGAACCTAGAAATTACTGACCCACAGAGTCTATGTTACAGGGTCTATATTGGATAAACATAGACCCAGTGTAAGCAGATCACGGACAACTCGTCACAGAAAGTAATGAGTAATGTAAGGTGCCACGTAATGTGGCCACAATTACTGGTGACATGATTCAATTACTTGCTTGGTTATTGATTATGAAAGGCCCCGATATCACTGCAAACGAATTAAAATCCATAATTGCTCAACCGCCTGTGCCAGTAGAATCATCCGAATTAATATATCATCTCCCAAACAAAGAATGGTAACTGTAGTCCCCGTCGTAGCAGTCTCAGCACGCGCCAAAAGACATAAGACGAAACCGCGCAGAAAGTGAACACAGCCAATTGTTCCCTGTCATATGATATCATCACTCATCGTAAACAATTGGAATATCGAAACATGATCAAAACGGTTGAGACACACAGCTCACGGTGTGCACAGAGCACCTAACTCAGTAGCTCCTGCAACAAGCCGGACTTGGAATATGAGGAAACTGCAACAAGGAACACTTTTCATGCATAGCCTTCAATTGTTCCCGCCGCCTATCCACCATATACCGGAAGTTCACGTCCTCTTTGAAAATGATGATCGTCATATTTTTAAAAATGTATAGCGCTTGATGATGTTAGGCCATCGTTGTTGACTCCAATTGCGAACATATAAACACACAGTTAGCCGTCAGAATATCCCCGTCGCATAAATTACTTATAGCAGCTACCAGATAATTTAATTCAAATTGTGGTAATTGTGATCATTTCCTTTTAAAAAAATGGAAGGGAGATAATTTGTTTGGTCGAGAAGTTAACCGAAAAGGTAAAGAGTTATCTCTATAAAGTGTATAATGATCAATTTTTGACGCTGTAAAAGTACATTGTTCTTGTCAAAAGTCAGAACTTCTATTAACTTTTGTTATGTTTATATATCTTAGATGTAACAAACATCTCAACTATTTAGAAAGTCTATTCATAAAACAAATTGAGAGCAAGACCTGCTGACCAGCTAAGATCATGATGGCAGTGATATTATTCCTGTGTCTATTCTTTGGACTGACTGTTGGTAAGTTTTATTTTTCTTTCCAAATGTTAATGATTAAATCACTGTGAAGTAGAACTGATTTTATGTTGGTTATAATGTTAATGATTAAATCACTGTGAAGAAGAACTGATTTTATGTTGGTTATAATGTTAATGATTAAATCACTGTGAAGTAGAACTGATTTTATGTTGGTTATAATGTTAATGATTAAATCACTGTGAAGTAGAACTGATTTTATGTTGGTTATAATGTTAATGATTAAATCACTGTGAAGTAGAACTGATTTTATGTTGGTTATAATGTTAATGATTAAATCACTGTGAAGTAGAACTGATTTTATGTTGGTTATAATGTTAATGATTAAATCACTGTGAAGTAGAACTGATTTTATGTTGGTTATAATGTTAATGATTAAATCACTGTGAAGTAGAACTGATTTTATGTTGGTTTTACGTTGAATTTTGCTCCACCCGTTTGTTTAATCACGTGATCAAAATCATTAAAAAAAAAAATTGCTTGCATGCCGAGACATCCAATGAAGGACCGATTCCAAAATCTTGCATTGGGACGACTTAAGAGAAGCAGTTTTATCCACCAAGCCAAGCGTATTAGTAGACAAACACCAGACATGCCAGGAGTGGTTAACCCCCTACTGCCCATACCCGAACAGACTCCCTGGACAGAGGAATCAGGATTATCAGTTCAAATACGGACAGAAGTGAAAGGAATAGTTGACAAAGAGGAAAAGAATAGTCTACAGCAAAAAACAATAACTCTCAGTTTCCTGGATGAAGAATACCCACAAGACCTATGGAATCTATGAATGCAGTAAAAAATGGGGGAGCAGGTGCATATATAGAGTACCCAAATAACACTAGGGATATGAATAAAATAGCAACAGGGAAAAATTGTCACAATTATGATGCGGAAATACAAGCAATAAAGTTGGCAATAGAAAAACTGCTGAACAGTAATCTTAGCCCGCAGCCTGTAGTGTTTTTGACAGATGCAAGATCAGTACTCCAGGCACTACAATCCAGAAAATTACCACATCTGCAGACCTTATTGACTGAACTCTGCAAGCACCACAGGGTTGCCCTGCAGTGGATCCCATCTCACTGTGGAATACCAGGAAATGAGAAAGCAGATCAGTTGGCAAAGGAAGGTTCAACAGGCACACAACTAGATGCACCAGTTACATACCATCATAAGAAACAGATAATCAAATCAATCAGAGAACAAGCCCCAAATCAGGATGCCTTTCATAATATGAATAGATGAGAACAAGTTATCATTATACGCCTCAGAACAGGACACAAACGACTCCATAGTCACATGTATACAAAATTCAAGATCGGCACCTCAACTACTTGTACATGTGGACAGGCGCCCCAGACTGCTGAACACATACTTCAAGATTGCACAGAATATAGTAGACTGAGGAAAATCCATTGGCCCATAGATACAACACTACAGACAAGACTATATGGGCCACTGCAAGAATTACAAAAGACAGTAAAATTTATACAGGAAACGACATAGCAGATATAGACAATACTTCAGGCCAACGATAGATAGATAGATAGATAGATAGATAGATAGATAGATAGATAGATAGATAGATAGATAGATAGATAGATAGATAGATAGATAGATAGATAGATAGATAGATAGATAGATAGATAGATAGATAGATAGATAGATAGATAGATAGATAGATAGATAGATAGATAGATAGATAGATAGATAGATAGATAGATAGATAGATAGATAGATAGATAGATAGATAGATAGATAGATAGATAGATAGATAGATAGATAGATAGATAGATAATTAGATAGATAGATAGATAGATAGATAGATAGATAGATAGATAGATAGATAGATAGATAGATAGATAGATAGATAGATAGATAGATAGATAGATAGATAGATAGATAGATAGATAGATAGATAGATAGATAGATAGATAGATAGATAGATAGATAAAACAGAACCCATCTTAGCTAGCAAGAAAGGCGCGAAATGAAAAATTCCTGAATTAGTAAAAGTCAAGGTCAAGTACGAGATTTGAATCGGCGTCTTAGCACGCGAGTTTTCACCCATATGTGCTCAGCCGCCTATCTAGAAGTATTCGGAGACTTCTGGATAGTGTCGCTTCAAGCATCAAAACTCACAATGCAAGGCGGCATTCCTCACCTTCTCAGAGTACTACCCTGATACCCATTTCTGCCAGCGGCTGGATCGACCGCGGGGGTAAATTACCACGAGTACAACTGACACTGATTCCAGCGGGAAGAGATCACGGGTTGTTCGAACGTCGGGTGGTTTTCCCTTCTAGTCAACTGAGGCCACCCCCCCCCCACCCTGTCTAAGTATTACAGATAAATGGTATAAAACAAGGGGTGGGGGGGGATTAAATTAAGGTTAGGTTTAAATAACGACACAAAACATAAGTGAACTTGAATTAGAATTAAAACCATTCAACGAGAGATAACTGTAGATAGAATAACATCATGACAACATGCACTATGGGTACCAGAACTATGACTGAAAAGAGTAAAAATTGGACGTTCTATATCTGGATTAAATGTGAAGAACATAAAAGGATAACTAACGGTACCGTGTTTAGAGTTACAGCAAAATTATAAAAAAAAAAACCAATCGATATAAATGTCATAAAGCTAGAACCAAGTAAATCGGAATTAGAGATGAAAAGGAATTAGAGATGAAAAGAAACAAACCAGAACCAGCTGAGCCAGAATTAGAGAACTTTAGAAAAGTATCAGCTATGCCAGGATTAGAGCGCTTCAGAAAAGTACCAGCTGTGCCAGGATTAGGTATGAGAGACATGAAATAAGAACTTGTGACAGGATTAGAGATGGGAGACATGAAACAAGAGCTGTTGGTGACAGGATTAGAGATGTGAGACATGAAACGAGCTGTTGGTGACAGGATTAGAGATGGGAGACATGAAGCAAGAGTTGGCAGTGACAGGATTAGAGATGTGAGACATGAAACAAGAGCTGGTGGTGACAGGATTAGAGATGTGAGACATGAAACAAGAGCTGGTGGTGGCAGGATTAGAGATGTGAGACATGAAACAAAAGCTGTTGGTAACAGGATTAGAGATGGGAGACATGAAACAAGAGCTGTTGATGACAGGATTAGAGGTGTGAGACATGAAACAAGAGCTGGTGGTGACAGGATTAGAGATGTGAGACATGAAACAAGAGCTGTTGGTGACAGGATTAGAGATGTGAGACATGAAGCAAGAGCTGGTAGTGACAGGATTAGAGATGTAAAACATGAAACAAGAGCTTGTGGTGACAGGATTAGAGATGTGAGACATGAAACAAGAGCTGGTGGTCACAGGATTAGAAATGTGAGACATGAAACAAGAACTGGCGGTGAGAGGATTAGAGATGGGAGACATGAAACAAGAACTGGTGGAGACAGAATTAGAGATGAGAGACGTGAAACAAGAGCTGGTAGTGACATAATTAGAGATGAGAGACATGAAACAAGAACTGGTGGTGATAGGATTAGAGACAAGAAACAAGAACTGGTAGTGTCAGGTTTAGAGATGAGAGACATGAAACAAGAGCTGGTTGTGACAGGATTAGAGATTAGAGACATGAAATAAGAGCTGGTGGTGGAAGGATTAGAGATGGGTGACATAAAACAAGAACTGGTGTTGACAGGTTTAGAGAAATAAAACAAGAACTGTTGGTGACAGGATTAGAGGTATGAAACAAGAACTGGTTGTGACAGAATTAGAGATGGGAGACATGAAACAAGAACTGGTGGTGACAGGATTAGAGACATAAAACAAGAACTGTTGGTGACAGGGTTAGTGATGGGAGACATGAAACAACGTTGGTGTTGACAGGTTTAGAGACATAAAACAAGAACTGTTGGTAACAGGATTAGAGGTATGAAACAAGAACTGGTGGTGACATGATTAGAGATGGGAGACATGAAACAAGAACTGGTGGTGACATGGTTAGAGATTGAGACATAAAACAAGAACTGTTGGTGACAGGGTTAGTAATGGGAGACATGAAACAACGTTGGTGTTGACAGGTTTAGAGACATAAAACAAGAACTGGTGGTGACAGGATTAGAGACATGAAATAAGAACTGGTGGCGACAGGATTAGAGGTATGGAAGAACAAACTAGTGGTGACAGGATTAGAGATGGGAGACTTGAAACAAGAACTGGTGGTGACAGAATTAGAGATGGGAGACGTGAAATAAGAACTGGTGGTGATAGGATTAGAGATGGGATACGTGAAACAGGAACTGGTGGTGACAGGTTTAGAGATGGGAGACTTTAAATAAGAACAGGTGGTGACAGGATTAGAGATGAGAGACATGAAACAAGAACTGGTGGTGACAGGATTAGATGTATGAAACAAGAACTGGTGGTGATAGGATTAGAGTTATGAAACAAGAACTGGTGGTGAGAGGATTTAGAGATGAGAGACATGAAACAAGAACTGGTGGTAACAGGATTGGATGTATCAAACAAGAACTGGTAGTGACAGGATCAGAGATGAGAGACATGAAATAAGAACTGGTGGTGACAGGATTAGATGTATGAAACAAGAACTGGTGGTGACAGGATTAGAGATGGGAGACATTAAACAAGAACTAGTTGTGACAGGATTAGAGATGGAAGACATGAAACGAGTGTCGGTGGTAACAGGATTAGAAATGAGAGACATAAAACAAGAACTGGTAGTGAAAGAATTAGAGATGGGAGACATTAAATAAGAACAGGTGATGACAGGATTGGAGATCGGAGACGTGAAACAAGAACTGGTGATGACAGGATTAGAGATGTGAGACGTTAAGAAAGAGCTAATTGGTACAGGATTAGAGATGTGAGACATGAAACAAGAACTGGTGATGGCAGGATTAGAGATGGGAGACGTTATACTAGAACTGGTAGTGACAGGATTAGAGATTGGAGACATTAAACAAGAACTGGTGATGACAGGATTAGAGATGGGAGACGTGAAGCAAGAACTAGTGGTGACAGGATTAGAGATGAGAGACATGCAATAAGAACTGGTGGTGACAGGTTTAGATGTATGAAACAAGAACTGGTGGTGACAGGATTAGAGTTATGAAACAAGAACTGGTGGTGACAGAATTAGAGACGGGAGACATTAAACAAGAAATAGTTGTGACAGGATTAGAGATGAGAGACATGAAACAAGAACTGGTAGTGAAAGAATTAGAGATGGGAGACATTAAATAAGAACTGGTGATGACAGGATTAGAGATCGGAGACGTCAAACAAAAACTGGTGATCACAGGATTAGAGATGTGAGACGTTAAGAAAGAACTGATTGGTACAGGATTAGAGATGGGAGACATGAAACAATAACTGTTGATGACAGGATTAAAGGTATGAAACAAGAATTGGTGGTGACAGGATTAGAGTTATGAAACAAGAACTGGTAGTGACAGGATTAGAGATTGGAGACGTTATACAAAAACTGGTAGTGACAGGATTAGAGATGAGAGACATGAAACAAGAACTGTTAATTACAGGATTAGAGATGGGACACATGAAACAAGGACTGGTGGTGATAGGATTTATAGACATTAAACATGAACTGGTGGTGACAGGATTTAGAGACATTAAACATGAACTGGTGGTGACAGGATTAGAGATATGAAACAAGAACTGGTGGTGACAGGATTAGAGATATTAAACAAGAACTGATAGTGACAGGATAAGAGATATTAGACAAGAACTGTTGGTGATATGTTTATAGATCAAGATAAAATGGACTGATAACATCAAAAGTTGATCAGGTGAACCTAAGACAACGTGCACCATCAAGACAAGAGAGGACTGATAACATCGAAAGTTGATAAGGTGAACCTAAGACAACGTGCACCATCAAGACAAGAGAGGACTGATAACATCAAAAGTTGATCAGGTGAACCTAAGACAGCGTGCACCATCAAGACAAGAGAGAACTGATAACATCAAAAGTTGATCAGGTGAACCTAAGACAACGTGCACCATCAAGACAAGAGATAAATTAAAATAGAGGTTCATTATAGCCAACCTTTTGTTGTTGAGACAGCACCCAATAAATGAATGTTAGTCATGGTAGCCAACCTTCTGTTGTTGAGACAGCACCCAATAAATGAATGTTAGTCATGGTAGCCAACCTTCTGTTGTTGAGACGGCACCCAATGAAAGAATATTTAGTCATGGTAGCCAACCTTCTGTTGTTGAGACGGCACCCAATGAAAGAATATTAGTCATGGTAGCCAACCTTCTATGTTGAGACAGCACCCAATGAAAGAATATTAGTCATGGTAGCCAACCTTCTGTTGTTGAGACGGCACCCAATGAAAGAATATTTAGTCATGGTAGCCAACCTTCTATGTTGAGACGGCACCCAATGAAAGAATATTAGTCATGGTAGCCAACTTTCTATGTTGAGACGGCACCCAATGAAAGAATATTAGTCATGGTAGCCAACCTTCTATGTTGAGACGGCACCCAATGAAAGAATATTAGTCATGGTAGCCAACCTTCTATGTTGAAAGGGCACCCAATGAAAGAATATTAGTCATGGTAGCCAACCTTCTATGTTGAAAGGGCACCCAATGAAAGAATATTAGTCATGGTAGCCAACCTTCTATGTTGAAAGGGCACCCAATGAAAGAATATTAGTCATGGTAGCCAACCTTCTATGTTGAAAGGGCACCCAATGAAAGAATATTAGTCATGGTAGCCAACTTTCTATGTTGAAAGGGCACACAATGATAGAATATTTGTCATGGTAGCCAACTTTCTATGTTGAAAGGGCACCCAATGAAAGAATATAAGTCATGGTAGCCAACTTTCTATGTTGAAAGGGCACACAATGAAAGAATATAAGTCATGGTAGCCAACTTTCTATGTTGAAAGGGCACACAATGAAAGAATATAAGTCATGGTAGCCAACTTTCTATGTTGAAAGGGCACACAATGAAAGAATATTAGTCATGGTAGCCAACTTTCTATGTTGAAAGGGCACACAATGAAAGAATATAAGTCATGGTAGCCAACTTTCTATGTTGAAAGGGCACACAATGAAAGAATATTAGTCATGGTAGCCAACCTTCTATGTTGAAAGGGCACACAATGAAAGAATATTAGTCATGGTAGCCAACCTTCTATGTTGAAAGGGCACACAATGAAAGAATATTAGTCATGGTAGCCAACCTTCTATGTTGAAAGGGCACACAATGAAAGAATATAAGTCATGGTAGCCAACTTTCTATGTTGAAAGGGCACACAATGAAAGAATATTAGTCATGGTAGCCAACCTTCTACGTTAAGACAGCATCCTCAGAATGAATGATAGTCGTGGTAGCCTACCTTTTATGTTGAAACGTCACCCAATGAATGAATGTTAGTCATGGTAGCCAACCTTCTGTTGTTGAGACAGCACCCAATAAATGAATGATGGTCATGGTAGCCAACCTTCTATGTTGAAAGGGCACACAATGAAAGAATATTAGTCAGGGTAGCCAACCTTCTATGTTGAAAGGGCACACAATGAAAGAATATTAGTCATGGTAGCCAACCTTCTATGTTGAAAGGGCACACAATGAAAGAATGTTTGAAAGTGAAAGTGGCAGATGAATTTGATGCAAGATTAAGGTGATCAATGAGGTCATATAAATTGTTACTAGAAGGTAGAAACGAAACAATACTCATATTAAAGTTTTGTTTCTTCGCGAGAAATCAAAATTAGAAAATACCGGAAATGAGTGTTGAAATAAAGAGAATATGTGATGAGTTTGTGTGAGTTGAGAACATCGGTGATGAGTTTGTGGGAACTGAGAACATTTGTGATGAGTTTATGGCAGCTGTGAAAATTGATATTGAGATTGTGGGTGCTGAGAAAATTAGTGATTTGTTTGTAGGAGCTTACAGTGTCTCCTCTTGGCTAGTCCTCTTGAGAAGTTCGTGTTTTCTGATTTTGTTTGGACAAAATCGTTTAACAGTATTCCACACGCGAATTGTGTGAAAGATGTCAGTCTTGACTTTTCACAGTTTTCCACAGGCGAATTGTGTGAAAGATGTCAGTCTTGACTTTTAACAGTTTTCCACAGGCGAATTGTGTGAAAGATGTCAGTCTTGACTTTTCACAGTTTTCCACAGGCGAGTTGTGTGAAAGATGTCAGTCTTGACTTTTCACAGTTTTCCACAGGCTAGTTGTGTGAAAGATGTCAGTCTTGACTTTTCAGTTTTCCACAGGCGAATTGTGTGAAAGATGTCAGTCTATACTTTTCACAGTTTTCCACAGGCGAGTTGTGTGAAAGGTGTCAGTCTTGACTTTTCACAGTTTTCCACAGGCGAGTTGTGTGAAAGATGTCAGTCTTGACTTTTCACAGTTTTCCACAGACGAGTTGTGTGAAAGATGTCAGTCTAGACTTTTCACAGTTTTCCACAGACGAGTTGTGTGAAAGATGTCAGTCTATACTTTTCACAGTTTTCCACAGGCGAGTTGTGTGAAAAATGTCAGTCTTGACTTTTCACAGTTTTCCACAGGCGAATTGTGTGAAAGATGTCAGTCTTGACTTTTCACAGTTTTCCACAGGCGAATTGTGTGAAAGATGTCAGTCTTGACTTTTCACAGTTTTCCACAGGCGAGTTGTGTGAAAGATGTCAGTCTTGACTTTTCACAGTTTTCCACAGGCGAGTTGTGGGAAAGATGTCATTCTATACTTTTCACAGTTTTCCACAGGCTAGTTGTGTGAAAGATGTCAGTCTATACTTTTCACAGTTTTCCACAGGCGAGTTGTGTGAAAGATGTCAGTCTTGACTTTTCACATTTTTCCACAGACGAGTTGTGTGAAAGATGTCAGTCTAAACTTTTCACAGTTTTCCACAGGCGAGTTGTGTGAATGGTGTCAGTCTTGACTTTTCACAGTTTTCCACAGGCTAGTTGTGTGAAAGATGTCAGTCTATACTTGTCACAGTTTTCCACAGGCGATTTGTGTGAAGGATGTCAGTCTATACTTTTCACAGTTTTCCACAGGCGAGTTGTGTGAAAGATGTCAGTCTTGACTTTTCACAGTTTTCCACAGGCGAGTTGTGTGAAAGATGTCAGTCTTGACTTTTCACAGTTTTCCACAGGCGAGTTGTGTGAAAGATGTCAGTCTTGACTTTTCACAGTTTTCCACAGGCGAGTTGTGTGAAAGATGTCAGTCTATACTTTTCACAGTTTTCCACAGGCGAGTTGTGGGAAAGATGTCATTCTATACTTTTCACAGTTTTCCACAGGCTAGTTGTGTGAAAGATGTCAGTCTATACTTTTCACAGTTTTCCACAGGCGAGTTGTGTGAAAGATGTCAGTCTATACTTTTCACAGTTTTCCACAGGCGAGTTGTGTGAAAGATGTCAGTCTTGACTTTTCACAGTTTTCCACAGGCGAGTTGTGTGAAAGATGTCAGTCTTGACTTTTCACAGTTTTCCACAGGCGAGTTGTGTGAAAGATGTCAGTCTTGACTTTTCACAGTTTTCCACAGGCTAGTTGTGTGAAAGATGTCAGTCTTGACTTTTCAGTTTTCCACAGGCGAATTGTGTGAAAGATGTCAGTCTATACTTTTCACAGTTTTCCACAGGCAAGTTGTGTGAAAGGTGTCAGTCTTGACTTTTCACAGTTTTCCACAGGCGAGTTGTGTGAAAGGTGTCAGTCTTGACTTTTCACAGTTTTCCACAGGCGAATTGTGTGAAAGATGTCAGTCTTGACTTTTCACAGTTTTCCACAGGCGAGTTGTGTGAAAGATGTCAGTCTTGACTTTTTACAGTTTTCCACAGGCGAATTGTGTGAAAGATGTCAGTCTTGACTTTTCACAATTTTCCACAGGCGAGTTGTGTGAAAGATGTCAGTCTTGACTTTTCACAGTTTTCCACAGGCGAGTTGTGTAAAAGATGTCAGTCTTGACTTTTCACATTTTTCCACAGACGAGTTGTGTGAAAGATGTCAGTCTAAACTTTTCACAGTTTTCCACAGGCGAGTTGTGGGAAAGATGTCATTCTATACTTGTCACAGTTTTCCACAGGCGATTTGTGTGAAAGATGTCAGTCTATACTTTTCACAGTTTTCCACAGGCGAGTTGTGTGAAAGATGTCAGTCTTGACTTTTCACAGTTTTCCACAGGCGAGTTGTGTGAAAAATGTCAGTCTTGACTTTTCACAATTTTCCACAGGCGAGTTGTGTGAAAGATGTCAGTCTTGACTTTTCACAGTTTTCCACAGGCGAGTTGTGTGAAAGATGTCAGTCTATACTTTTCACAGTTTTCCACAGGCGAGTTGTGGGAAAGATGTCATTCTATACTTTTCACAGTTTTCCACAGGCTAGTTGTGTGAAAGATGTCAGTCTATACTTTTCACAGTTTTCCACAGGCGAGTTGTGTGAAAGATGTCAGTCTTGACTTTTCACAGTTTTCCACAGGCGAGTTGTGTGAAAGATGTCAGTCTTGACTTTTCACAGTTTTCCACAGGCGAGTTGTGTGAAAGATGTCAGTCTTGACTTTTCACAGTTTTCCACAGGCTAGTTGTGTGAAAGATGTCAGTCTTGACTTTTCAGTTTTCCACAGGCGAATTGTGTGAAAGATGTCAGTCTATACTTTTCACAGTTTTCCACAGGCAAGTTGTGTGAAAGGTGTCAGTCTTGACTTTTCACAGTTTTCCACAGGCGAGTTGTGTGAAAGGTGTCAGTCTTGACTTTTCACAGTTTTCCACAGGCGAATTGTGTGAAAGATGTCAGTCTTGACTTTTCACAGTTTTCCACAGGCGAGTTGTGTGAAAGATGTCAGTCTTGACTTTTTACAGTTTTCCACAGGCGAATTGTGTGAAAGATGTCAGTCTTGACTTTTCACAGTTTTCCACAGGCGAGTTGTGTGAAAGATGTCAGTCTTGACTTTTCACAGTTTTCCACAGGCGAGTTGTGTAAAAGATGTCAGTCTTGACTTTTCACATTTTTCCACAGACGAGTTGTGTGAAAGATGTCAGTCTAAACTTTTCACAGTTTTCCACAGGCGAGTTGTGGGAAAGATGTCATTCTATACTTTTCACAGTTTTCCACAGGCTAGTTGTGTGAAAGATGTCAGTCTATACTTTTCACAGTTTTCCACAGGCGAGTTGTGTGAAAGATGTCAGTCTATACTTTTCACAGTTTTCCACAGGCGAGTTGTGTGAAAGATGTCAGTCTTGACTTTTCACAGTTTTCCACAGGCGAGTTGTGTGAAAGATGTCAGTCTTGACTTTTCACAGTTTTCCACAGGCGAGTTGTGTGAAAGATGTCAGTCTTGACTTTTCACAGTTTTCCACAGGCGAGTTGTGTGAAAGATGTCAGTCTATACTTTTCACAGTTTTCCACAGGCGAGTTGTGTGAAAGATGTCAGTCTTGACTTTTCACAGTTTTCCACAGGCGAGTTGTGTGAAAGGTGTTAGTCTTGACTTTTCACAGTTTTCCACAGGCGAGTTGTGTGAAAGGTGTCAGTCTTGACTTTTCACAGTTTTCCACAGGCGAGTTGTGTGAAAAGTGTCAGTCTTGACTTTTCACAGTTTTCCACAGGCGAGTTGTGTGAAAGATGTCAGTCTTGACTCTTCACAGTTTTCCACAGGCGAGTTGTGTGAAAGATGTCAGTCTATACTTTTCACAGTTTTCCACAGGCGAGTTGTGTGAAAGATGTCAGTCTTGACTTGTCACAGTTTTCCACAGGCGAGTTGTGTGAAAGATGTCAGTCTTGACTTTTCACAGTTTTCCACAGGCGAGTTGTGTGAAAGATGTCAGTCTTGACTTTTCATATTCAGGTCAACACAAAAAAACACAAACCCCATCATCATCATCATTGAGTGCCGTCTCCGCATCGAAGGTTGGCTACCATGGAGCGCCATTCCACTCCGTCTCTTGCTCTGATAGTGCATATTGTCATAGGTTGACTTGTCCATCTTTTGGTGTTTACTCGTCCATGTTAGTCTTGGTCTGCCTCAGCCTCTTTTACTTTGTTTTGTCCCTTCCAATATTACTTTTATTAGGCTGTTGTGTCATTTAACGTGCCTCAAAAATTGCATTTGTCTTGTGCTAATTGTGTTTAGTAGTTTTCCTTTCATTTTTAATTGTTTTAAAACTTCAACCCCCATATATCCTTAAATGCTTAGTGTGACTTTAGTTAAGTTTGTTATGTAACTAAATATGTGTGCCTACAATTAAAATAATCAAGGGAATATAGTGATCATATGTTGGCTGAGTGATGAGAAATGACAACAAGAGATTCTCGAAGCAAGCCCATAAATAGAAACCAGAGGGTAAAGGATAACAAAAGTGGATGCAGAGAAACGCTAAAAAGAACACTGATGTCAGAGGCAATAACAGTAGACATAAGCACAATAGTACAATGATACAGCCATACATATATATATATATATATATATATATATATATTAGGTGTTAGAAGGCATAGGCTGCCCCCCTAAATTACTTAGGCTGATAATTTCCTTCCCTGAAGACATGAATGGCAAAGTCCATTTTGATGGGAGTCCATCAGAGAATTTCAAAGTCAACAAAGGAGTGAAACAGGGATGTGTCCTCGCCCCCACCCTTTTTGGTATATTTTTTGCTGCCCTCCTAAATTACACCTTCGAAAACAGCTCAGGAGATATTTACATTCGCACTAGACCAGATGGCTCACTGTTCAACCTAGCACGACTAAGAGCAAAAACCAAAACAAATGTTGCCCTACTTAAAGAATTTTTATTTGCTGACGATGCAGCCCTAGTCGCTCATAGTGAGGCCACCCTACAGTCGCTGATCAACAACCTGGATAAAGCATGCGACCTTTTTTCACTGTTAATTAATGTTCAGAAGACAGTAATACTAAATCAAGGTGACTTCAAACCTATATCTATTACTCTAAAAGACTGCCCACTAGAATCAGTACAGAAATTTACATATCTTGGATCCACAGTTACGCAAACCATCTCTCTTGATGAAGAAATAAACTGTCGAATTGGTAAGGCAGCTACGACCTTCGGCAAACTCACAAAAGGGCATGGAACAACACGAAGCTAACTCAAAAGACTAAACTCTTAATATATCAAACATGTGTGCTTAGCACACTACTATATGGATCCGAAACCTGGACAACATACTCAAACCAGGAAAAAAGACTAAATGTCTTCCACATGCGATGTCTCCGCAAAATAATGCACATCAAATGGCAGGACAAAATAACCAACTTAACTGTCCTGCAACGTGCTAAGACCCTAACAATCATGTCGATGCTCAGAAGTCGAAGGCTAAGATGGCTGGGGCATGTCCAACGGATGGAAGAAAAACGCATTCCTAGGCAAATACTATATGGTGAGCTAAAACACGGAAAAAGACAAATCGGCAGACCTAAACTACGATATAGAGATATCTGAAAATCATCTCTGAAAGACTTCTCCATCTGTGAAAACGACTGGCAACATCTGGCAAGTGATCGCACATCATGGAGAGCACGTATAAGGAACGGTATAACAACATTTGAGACTGTTCTAAGACAGGACTTAGAAGAGAAGAGACTCATGAAAAAGGATGGTAAACCCTGTGGACCAGCGAGCCTGACCTGTTCATTATGTGACCGCGTGTGTTTGTCAAACATTGGTAGAATTAGCCACGAGAGAAGCTGTTCGGCAAAAACAATACCTCAAAAAAATACGCAATAGCCTCCACTAGACCGTCTGACAAGACGAAAAGGGCCATATATATATATATATATATATATATATATATATATATATATATATATATGTACATACATACATACATACATACATACATACATTATCATCATCATGTGCCATACCGGTTGGCGTAGGCGATCATGTCCTTCCAAAATCTTCTGTCTACAGTGTATCGTATCAGTTCTGATGTTGACTGTTTTCCATGCCATGACACCAAGCTATCCAGTATTTTCTCTCTTTGTCGTCAGCGATTTCTCTTTCCTTTTAATTTTGCCAGTTGTAACCAAGAACTTTCCTCTTCTCATGATGTGCCCAAAAAATGTTGATTGTTTCTTTCTGATGTTTTTAGGAGCTTTTTTTGTGTTGGCCTCTATAAGAACTTCCTCATTGGTCTTTTAAGCTGTCCATGGAACTTTCAACATTCTTCTGAGAAATCCCATCTCTGTATCGTCTTTTCATTTGTTTGTCTAATGTCCGTGATTTGCTTCCATATGTCAGAATTGGTTCTATAGACACATATATATATATACATACATATATACATACGAGTATATACAGAGATACATACAGACAGGCACACAGACATACAGACAGACGGACAGACATAAATACAAACATACAAACATACATAAAAACATACAGTATAGCGACACGTCAGACAGATAGACAAGCAGGCAGACAGAAAGACTGACAGACATATACTTTTGTTGTTGTTTTTATTGAAGCGACGAATGTGGACATTAAGGTGACTCGTGATCCAAATGATGCTAGTGTTGTTCATTTCAAATGCTCTATTGATCAGATTTCGACAGAAGGATTTTTTCCACATTTCGTTCTCAAAAGGTACGTTTCATTGAACAAATGAACTATTAATATACAATTATAATTTTAATGTAAAAAAAAAACCAGATTATTAACGAGTAATGCTCATAATGCGTGTGAATAAAGAACGCATGCACAGTGTAATCGCCTTGTGCTGTATATATCAGAGCTGAACTTTAATTATGGTTTTTCTTAAAGAAAGAAATTTTTAGTCAATCCCATTTTTCTTGTTTTACCGTCAGGTGTTATGTTATGTTACGTTTCGTTATGTTATGTTACATTTCGTTATGTTATGTTACGTTTCGTTATGTTATGTCACGTTTCGTTATGTTATGTTACGTTTCAGTATTTTGTTACGTTTCGTTAGGTTATGTTACGTTTCGTTAGGTTATGTTACGTTTCGTTATGTTATGTTACGTTTCGTTATGTTATGTTATGTTACCCACTATATAAACTTTGCTAGAATACCAGACCCAAAGGTCGACCAAGAAAAAGATGGATCGACAGAATACTAGAAGCACTAGGAAGCATAATAGCAGCAGAGGCAAACAGAAGAACAAAAAACCGCAAATTATATCTCCCCTCGACGCTGAAAGGCAAATGAAGAAGGAAAGAAGAAGAGGAAAGTGTTTTGTTCTTGTTTTTGCTAATGCATTTGCATACCTACCCACGACTAGTATTTGTATTCATTAAACAATAACCGATGAAATGAAACGAAGCTAAAACAGGATGTACAATGTGGCATGAGTGGTTCCAGCTCTTGTATGGGTCCATCATCATCATCATCAAGTACAGGGCCTGCTGGCGTAGTTGATCATGTCTCTCCACAACTTTCGATCTCGGCGGCTATTTATCATTTCTGTTGTTGACCTTCTGCCAAGCCATTCTCTTAAGCTGTCTGGTATCTTTTCTCTTTGTTTCCCTCTATCTCTTCATCCCTCAATTTTCCCAGTTGTTACAATATATACCAGTTGTTCACTTCTCATTACATGGCCAAAAAATGATGATTGTTTCTTCCTAATATTGGAAATTAGCTCTCTTTTTGCTTTGACCTCTTTTAGAACATTTTCATTACTCTTCTTAGCTGTCCATGGCATTCTCAACATTCTTCTGTAAAACCACATTTCTACAGACTCCAGTGATTTTCTTGTCTGTTGTCCTATTGTCTATGATTCACATCCATATTGCAAGACTGGCTCTACATAACATTTAAGAACTCTTTTTCTTGTTTCTATTGTCCAAAATGGATTGCATTGTATCTTCCTCATTTTTTGGAATGATGCATGTCCCATGTTGGGACTGTCATATGTCATCATATGATGACCATGTGATGAGGAGTGATAATAATCGAATAACAAAGCATGCCCTCATGTGGGAAACAACAGGTAGGAGGAAAAGAAGCCGACCTAGAGAGACACTGAGAAGAACATTGATCAGAGAGACAAGGGCAGCAGGAATTAGCTCCCTCAATGAGATAGAGTTGCTTGCGTAGAACTGGGACAAATGGCGAGATTTGATAAAAGAACTTTACAAGGATTGAAAACTGCTGGAATGAAAATTTAGAAAAGAGAAAAAGTATCTGGGTCTATGCCCTATGGGCCGGCTAAGGCTAGAAAGATCAATAAATATATTTCTCTCTCTCTTTCTCTCTCTCTCTCTGCGATCAAGACTCAATCAGAGTAGGATTCCAGACTCTCATGAAATCAGCTGTCTGTTTAAGCGAATCGATAGCCCCATATAGTTTCTCTTCCAGGGAGGTGGGTGTGGACCACATTGCACTACTCAGGTCCGTATACTGGGGGCAATCCTGTAGAACATGATTTGTAGTCATATTGTCCAGTACACAGTGACATAGGCTGGTAGTACCTATTTTGAATTTGGTGAACATGTGGTTTCTCATTCTATTGTGGCCAGTGCGTAGGCGAAGTATGATGACTTGGTCCCTCCTTGATAGTTGGTGGTATCCGTCCCTCTCGTTATGCTTTGGGTGTTCTCGTTTCCATTTTTCATGGAACTGACCCTTGAGGATGGACTTGGCCTCATCATAACTGAGCGGATGGTTCACTTGTGGTAATCTCTTTAGCTAATTTGTCTGCGCGTTCGTTCCCGTGTATATTACAGTGTGATGGTATCCACTGAATGACTACTCTCTGAAAGTTATTGCATAGTTGGTCCAGAATAATCCTCAAGTCATCTAGTTCATTGTTCTTGGGGCTTTTTAGAGCTGATAGTACTGACAGAGCATCAGTCGGAATCACCAATTTATTGTGCATGTTATTTTTGTGTTGAGTAGCCAGTGTTGCAGCATCTCTGATGGCCTCAGTTTCTGCTTTAAAGTTGTTTGAGAATTTTCCAGTAGCTATTGACTTGGTGATCTCGTCCTGATTATTCAGCGTTAAGAACACACCTCCCCCTCCATTTCTGGTGGCATTTGTAGCAGAGCCATCTGTGTATATGTGGGACCAAGAGTCCTGTCGGTAGGTATCGTGTATATGTTTTTCTGCTACGTGTTTTCTTTGTGTGTCTGATTGGGTGCCTTTTTTCATGATTCCTGTTATATTTTCCTTAAATTCTGGTATTTTATGTTTCCCATGAGGAGACATATCAGATGGGCCCAAGGATTTCGATATTGTTTGGGAAAGTACTGGGTCTCCAGTAGTTAGTTCATTGGTAATTGCAGCGAAGTTGCTCCTCTTTAGTCGTACAATTCCGGAACCAGTTATTCTTTGGTGCATGGGGTGGCTAAGGAGCCTTCAATATTTCTCCGCTTGTTGCAATACTTTAGTGACCCGTCTGTCATCTAAGGGCTGTAAACCTGTTACTGTTTCTAGAGTCTTGATAGGTGTAGATTTCATAGCACCAGTGATGATACGGGCAGCTTGATTCTGTGTTCTGTTAATTTTGCTAAGGTGTGATTTGGAAGCCATAGCCCAGGCTGTGACTCCATACTCTAGAACTGGTCTGACTCTTCCTACGTATAGTCGTTTCAAGATACTGCTCCCCAGTCCGTTCCTGCCAATTTCTTCATAATATTTGTTCGTTTTCTGGCTTTCATTCTTGCTCTGTCTATCTGATTTTTCCAAGTCATTCTGCGATTCATGGTGACACCAAAATATGTTGGGTTGTGATCAATAGGGAGTGTATGGTCTTTTATCTTCAAGTTTGCAGAGAGTGTTTTTCTTGATAGGCTGAAAATTGTGTATGAAGTTTTCCTTTCGTTGATTGGTAAGAACCAGGTGTTCGTCCATTTTTCAAGTTCACCTAGGGCATCTTGCATCCTGGGTCTAGGCACCGACATACTTTCCTCACGAGCCCATAACGCCAGATCATCTGCGTATATTGCTGAGTGTATTCTGGGTGGAATGTCCATTACGATGTCATTTATGAAAAATTAAAAAGAGTGTTGGGGACAAGACACCGCCTTGTGGGACACCTTGTTCGATAGAGACCGTCTTACTTAGTTGACCTTGAACTTGTACTCTGGCCGTTCTATCCTGAAGGTATTGAGAGACCCAATTGAATAAACGACCCTGGATGCCAAGTCTAAAAAGCTTGTTCTTTAAACCCTCACGCCAAACCCTATCAAAAGCCTTCTCCATGTCGACCCACACTGCCAGTGTGTGTTTCTTTTCTTGTAGATCATCATCTATTTCCTGTGCAATGTAGGTGACCAGGTCTTCAGTTGATCTGTGCTGTCGGAAGCCACTTTGTTGTGGTACGATTTGTTGTTTTGTCTCCAAATGCCACATAAGTCTTCTGTTAACCAGACTTTCCATGAGTTTACTCAGGTAGCTCAGTAGGCTAATTGGTCTATAGCTACTTGGGTCTAGTGGGTCTTTTCCACACTTGAGGATGGGCACCATAATAGCTTCTTTCCAGATTTCCAGCACATGACCTCTCTTCCAGCTAGCATTTATTATCCTTAGAAGCTGGCTCTTGGCTTTCTGCCCCAGATTTAGGAGCATTTCGTTGGAGATTCCATCTTTATCATGTGAACTTTTGAGCTTCAATCCTTTGAGGGCAACATCTAATTCAGTTGGGGTAAAGATGGTCGCCTGATGCTCTTCTGGTGGTAAAGGCATGTGTTTTTCATCTTGGTTTTCCCGTCTTGCAGCTTTCTGTTTGTCTATTGGAATGTTTATTCTACATAGGGAGGTCAAAAAGTAATGCACTCCAATTTTTTTCTCGGCTAATAATAAAGATAGGAATATGAAATTTTGCACACTTAGAATATGACATGTTCCAATTGTGTGCACCAAAATGCACAGCATTCTGATAAATATTACGCAATCTATGAACCGTTAAAATGGAGCTTGTCAACAATGTCCGTTACAAACAGCGAATTGTCATAGAATTTCTGATTGCGGAAAAAGAAACTGTGGCAAACATTCATAAACGACTGTGTGCAGTGTACAAATGTTCTGCAGTCGATAGGAGCACAGTTAGTCGCTGGGTTCAGAGAATTAAAGCTGCAGAAAGTGTACGAGTGGAGCTGCATGATTTACCGCGCTCTGGACGTGTTGCCTCGGCTACCAGCACAGACATGTTAAACCGGGCTGATGCCATTATTCGTAAGGATAGGCGTATCACTAGTAAGCAATTGGCATTGCAGCTTACAGTCAGCAAGGGAAGTGCAATCGCAATTTTTAAAACTCTCGGATATTCAAAGATTTGCGCTCGATGGGTTCCTCGGTGCCTAACAAATTATCACAGAGTTCAAAGGAAAACATTCTGTTCTGAATTGTTGGAGCGTTTCGGTGTTGAAGGAGAAATGTTTTTTGTCAAAAATTGTTACCGGTGACGAAACGTGGGCACATCATTATGAGCCTGAAACAAAAATGCAGTCAATGGAATGGCATCATCCGCAGTCACCAAAAAGAAAAAAATTCAAAACATCTCAATGAGCCGGAAAGGTGATGATCACTGTCTTCTGGGACATTGATGGTGTGATTCTTGTTGATGTAATGACAAGAGGTGAGACAATCAACTCGACAGCTTACATCAATACACTGACAAAACTCAAAAATCGGTTCCACAGAGTTCGGCCTAATAAGCCATCTGCAGATTTGTTGCTTCAACATGACAATGCACGCCCTCACACAAGTCTGGTAACACGGGAAGCAATCAACAAATTTGGTTGGACTGTACTGCCCCATCCTCCTTACAGCCCTGATCTGGCTCCCTCAGATTTCCATCTGTTTGGACCACTCAAAAAATTCCTGCGTGGGACACACTTTGACAATGATGAGGGTGTGATCCGTGCAGTTAAAAAATGGCTACGCCAGCAGGACAAAACTTGGTACAAACGAGGCATTCATGACCTAGTTTCGCGTTGGCGTAAGGCAATACGCTTGGACGGAGATTATGTTGAAAAATAGGTAGTGTAAAGGGGATGTTCAGCTACAATCTGTGAAAATGTCACACATTTTGCCCGAATAGTTTCCGAGAAAAAAATTGGTGTGCATTACTTTTTGACCTCCCTTCAGTACTAATGTTTTTGTAAGTCTCTATCAGTAGATTTGCTGCCCTTTTGCCTGTGAGGATGTTCTGATTGTGTGTTATAGATAGATAGATAGATAGATAGATAGATAGATAGATAGATAGATAGATAGATAGATAGATAGATAGATAGATAGATAGATAGATAGATAGATAGATAGATAGATAGATAGATAGATAGATAGATAGATAGATAGATAGATAGATAGATAGATAGATAGATAGATAGATAGATAGATAGATAGATAGATAGATAGATAGATAGATAGATAGATAGATAGATAGATAGATAGATAGATAGATAGATAGATAGATAGATAGATAGATAGATAGATAGATAGATAGATAGATAGATAGATAGATAGATAGATAGATAGATAGATAGATAGATAGATAGATAGATAGATAGATAGATAGATAGATAGATAGATAGATAGATAGATAGATAGATAGATAGATAGATAGATAGATAGATAGATAGATAGATAGATAGATAGATAGATAGATAGATAGATAGATAGATAGATAGATAGATAGATAGATAGATAGATAGATAGATAGATAGATAGATAGATAGATAGATAGATAGATAGAATGATTGATAAGATGATCATGTTATTTAGCAGATTCTATTACATTGATTTTCTTGTTCATAAGACATCAAGTGATGTATTTGACTTGTGAATTGTTGATCAATATCTGTGTCGTCTATGATTTACTACGTCTATATGTCGTCATGTAGGTCTCCAAAATAAGACGTGATCTCAAGATGATTACCGAGATAAAAAGATCAGAAGACACTAATTTAAGAAGAAACTAAGAAACTAATATCATCAGTAATCAAGAAAAGACGAATAACAAAGCAAACCCTCATGTGGTAAACAACAGGTAGGAGGAAAAGCTCCACATACACACCGAGAACATTGATCAGGTAGGCAAAGACAGTGGGGATTGGCTCCCTCAATGAGATCGATATGCTTGCACAGAACAGACAAATGGCGAGATTTGATAAAAGATCTTTGTAAGGATTGAGACTGCCAACAAGAAAATTTAGAAATAGGGAAAGAGTATCTTGGTCTATGTCCCATTGGCCGGTAACGGCTCGAAAGGTCAGTAAATCATCATCACGTACCATACAGCTTGGCGTAGGCGATCATGTCCTTCCTCAATCTTCTATCTACAGTGCATCGTATCAGTTCTGTTGTTGGCTGTTTTCCATGCCATGACACCAAGCTATCCAGTATTTTCTCTCTTTGTCGTCCGCGATATCTCTTTGCTTTTATTTTGCCAGTTGTAACCAAGTATTCCAACTTTAATACTTAGTCCAAAACAAGAAACACAGAATGTAAAAAGTTAACTTCTGAGATTATGAAATAACGGAAGATGTATCAACGTGAGGATAATTAAGCGAATACTGAATTAGTTGACAGGGTAATAGAGGTAGAGGCAGACCAAGACTAACATGAAGTAGTTGACAGGGTAATAGAGGTAGAGGCAGACCAAGACTAACATGGACGAGTAATATCAAAAGACGGAAAAGACAGCCTGTGACAACCTGTACCATCAAAGCAAGAGACAGAGCGGAATGGCGCTCCATGGTAGCTAACCTTCGATGTGGAGATGGACAAGTCAGCCTATGACAACCTGTACCATCAAAGCAAGAGACAGAGCGGAATGGCGCTCCATGGTAGCCAACCTTCGATGTGGAGACGGCACTAAATGATGATGATTATGATGATAATGATGATTTAGTTGATCCCAGCAGTTAAGGTAACATAATTCAAGCACTGAATAAAGTGTCCACATCCAAAACCGAGGATATTCCAAATAAAACTATTAGTCTCACACGAGAAATCAAAAAACAAAAACAAACAATAACCTAAATAAGGTGATGACGTAACCGCAGATTGTCTTAGACCCAGGTAGGTAGATGTGATGGGCTGCTATGGTTTAATTATGGTGTTTTATGGTTTCCTGGTTCCTATGTCATGGGCTGCTATGGTTTAATGATTGTGTTTTATGGTTTCCTGGTTCCTATGTGATGGGCTGCTATGGTTTAATTATGGTGTTTTATGGTTTCCTGGTTCCTATGTGATGGGCTGCTATGGTTTAATTATGGTGTTTTATGGTTTCCTGGTTCTTATGTGATGGGCTGCTATGGTTTAATGATGGTGTTTTATGGTTTCCTGGTTCCTATTAGAGAGTGTTCATCTTGTCCGTGTTAGATTTATTGCAAAACTATGTCTTCTATATCAACATAGTTCACCATAGTGGGAATTTGGTTATTTGGTTATTGAAGGCCCCGGTATCACTGCAAACGAATTAAAATCCATAATTGCTCAACCGCCCGTGCCAGCGTAACCATACGAGTTACTAACTCATCTCCCAAACAAATAAAGGTAACTGTAGTTCCCATCGTAGCAGTCCCAGCACATGCCAAAAGACATAAGGCGAAACCGCACATAAAGTGAACACAGCCAACTGTTCTCTGTTATACGATATCATCATTCATCGTAAACAATTGGAATATCGAAACATGATCAAAACGGATGAGACACACAGCTCACGGTGTGCACAGAGCACTTAACTCAGTAGCTCCTGCAACAAGCCGGACTTGGAATATGAGGAAACTGCAACAAGGAACACTTTTCATGCATAGCCTTCAATTGTTCCCGCCGCCTATCCACCATATACCGGAAGTTCACGTCCTATTGAAAATGATGATCGTTGTATTTTTTTTTTATGTATAGCGCTTGATGATGTTAGACCATCGTTGTTGACTCCAATTCCGAACATATAGACACACAGTTAGTCGTCAGATTATCCCCGTCGCACATCAAACAGACCGTAAGATTAACGTACGTCCAGTCTAGGGATATACGATGAACCATTACGATGACGTGGCACACAACAATGTCGCACACACAACAGTTTCGCGCCCTTGAGATTCCTGATTACTCTAGTGAATGCAGCCTACGACGAACAAAACACATGTGCAAATTCCCTAAAGAGATGCAACTGCGGTTGACGAAGCAGAGTAACATGTAAAGCAAGTAATTCCAACAACGGTCATGAACAGCACCAATGTGACGTCAAGCGCAGATCAAGTCTAGACGGTGTGAAGGATCATTTTGACTTTAATTAAACTCAAATCTATGACTCAATCATAGTGGGAACTACAGTTATCTTTCCCTGGACGATGAAAGGCAGATGAGGAAGGAAAGAAGAAAGACAGTTATCTTCATCTTAAAAGCCAGTATGACCAACTAGGATATAGAGGAGGTTTGTTATCAGCTTTGGGTGGCTGGCCCTGCCGGGACCATTATAGGCCAGCTCGTTAGTGATCCTCTAACCCAAACAGCAACATTGTTAGATTATTCAGACAAATAAGAAGTTGTTCAAATACAGAATTATTTTCTAAAAAGGAACAACAATACAAATATCCTAATTCAGAGCAAATTGTTAATAACAAATATTGTTGAACACAATCAGAGAAAATTGTTAATAACAAATATTGTTGAACACAATCAGAGAAAATTGTTAATAACAAATATTGTTGAACACAATCAGAGCAAATTGTTAATAACAAATATTGTTGAACAAACTAAGAACAAATTGTTAATAACAAATATTGTTGAACAAACTAAGAGCAAATTGTTGATAGCAAATATTGTTGAACAAACTCTGAGCAAATTGTTGATAACAAATATTATTTAATATTGTTGAAGTTGAGCAAACTAAGAGCAAATTGTTAATAACAAATATTGTTGAACAAAATCAGAGCAAATTGTTAATAACAAATATTGTTGAACAAAATTAGAGCAAATATATTTTTTCATATGACAAATAAGTGAGGGGATCAAAATATAAATTTCCATAGAAAATAAAGAGATATCCACAAAGAACATTGGAATTAGATAGCTGATAATAAAAGATAACTAAAACTAACAAATACGTTATCATAACAAAGAAGAGAAGAGATAATAATTACTTAATTTAAATAAAATACAATAAGACAGACAATACCATTTATACATGTGTCTGAATACAAAAATAAATAACATTTCACATATTTCAGAAAGTTATACCAAGCAAACACTAAAGTTGAACGTATCGCTTTCACCTGTGGTTATGGACACAGTTTTTACCGTCCAAAAATTAGCAACAAGTTTCTAGACGGAGTTATACTCGGGGAATATGAGATTCAGGTTTGATCAATTGGTTTTTAGACTTTCTATATTGAAATTGATTGTTTATAAACGTGTTTTTAGACTTTCTATATTGAAATTGATTGTTTATAAACGTGTTTTTAGACTTTCTATATTGAAATTGATTGTTTATAAACGTGTTTTTAGACTTTCTATATTGAAATTGATTGTTTATAAACGTGTTTTTAGACTTTCTATATTGAAATTGATTGTTTATAAACGTGTTTTTAGACTTTCTATATTGAAATTGATTGTTTATAAACGTGTTTTTAGACTTTCTATATTGAAATTGATTGTTTATAAACGTGTTTTTAGACTTTCTATATTGAAATTGATTGTTTATAAACGTGTTTTTAGACTTTCTATATTGAAATTGATTGTTTATAAACGTGTTTTTAGACTTTCTATATTGAAATTGATGGTTCATAAACGTGTTTTTAGACTTTCTATATTGAAATTAATTGTTTATAAACGTGTTTTTAGACTTGCTATATTAAAATTGATGGTTCATAAACGTGTTTTAGACTTTCTATATTGAAATTGATTGTTTATAAACGTGTTTTTAGACTTTTTTATATTGAAATTGATTGTTTATAAACGTGTTTTTAGACTTTCTATATTGAAATTGATGGTTCATAAACGTGTTTTAGACTTTCTAAATTTAAATTGATGGTTCATAAACGTGTTTTAGACTTTTTAAATTTAAATTGATGGTTTATAAACGTTTTTTATACTTTCTAAACTAAAATTGATGGTACATAAACGTGCTTTTATACTTTCTATATTGAAATGTATGGTCCATAAACGTGTTTTTGACTCTCTAAATTGAAATTTACGGTCCATAACTGTCTTTTTAGACATTTTAAATTGAATTTGATGGTTCATAAACATGTTTTTATCATTTTTAAAATTGAAATTAATGTTTGATAAATTGGTTTGTAAACAAGGCACATTTATTTGTGTGTTTCATTCATATCTTTGTTTTGAGAAATCATAAACTTATAGTCCGATTTAATCAATTGTTACCTCGTCTCCCTTCTGAATTGTCTATGTGTTCATGTCTTTAATATTGTCAACATCTTCTTTCCTTTAACATTTTTTTTTTAATTCTGCTTGAATTGTTTTGTTTTTTCCCAGAGCGATTAGCATCATTATCATCATCAAGTACCGGGGATGCTGGCCTAAGTGATCATGTCTCTCCACAACTTTCGATGTCGACAGTCATTTATCATATCTGTTCTTGACATCCTGCAAAGCCACTTCTCTTAAGCTGTCTGGTATTTTCTCTCTTTGCTTCCCTCTTTCTGTTCGTCCCTCAAATTTCCCAGTTGTTACAATATATTCCAGTTGTTCTCTTCTCATTACATGGCCAAAATGATGATTGTTTCTTCCTAATGTTGGAAATTAGCTCTTTTTGCTTTGGCCTCTTTCAGAACGTTTTAATTACTCTTCTTAACTGTCCTTGGTATTCTCAAAATTCATGTGTAAAACAACATTTCTACAGACTCCAGAGAGATTCTTGTCACCAGTCCTATTGTCCATGATTCGCATCTATATGTTAAGACTGGCTCTACATAACATTTAAGAACTCTTTTTCTTGTTTCTATTGTCAAAAATGGATTACATAGTATCTTCCTAATTTGTTTAAAAAGCTGTTTTTTTTTTTAGAAGAGTATAGCTACTTAGAATATCATTACCTCCTCAAGGTGAGTTGCCATCTTGAATTTATTTAGAGAATGTTTCCACATCTCTACATTTTTCTTGGTCGTTCTTTTTCCTTTGTAACCTGTCTTCATGTTGTAACATGATCATGTTTTATGTTGTATGACGATCATGCTTTATGTTGTATCATGATCATGTTTTATGTTGTATGACGATCATGCTTTATGTTGTATCATGATCATGTTTTATGTTGTATGACGATCATTATTCATGTTGTATGACGATCATGCTTTTTGTTGTATGACGATCATGATTCATGGTGTATGGTGATCATGCTTAACGTTGTATGATGATCATGATTCATGTTTTATGATGATCATGATTTATGTTGTATGATGATCATGTTTTATGTTGTATGACGACCATGCTTCATGTTGTGTGATGATCATGCTTTATGTTGTATGATGGTCATGCTTTACGTTGTATGATGGTCATGCTTCATGTGGTATGATGATCATGATTCATGTTGTATGATGATCATACTTCATGTTGTATGATGATCGTGATTCATGTTGTATGATGATCATACTTCATGTTGTATGATGATCGTGATTCATGTTGTATGATGATCATACTTCATGTTGTATGATGATCCTACTTCATGTTGTATGATGATCGTGATTCATGTTGTATGATGATCATACTTCATGTTATATGATGATCATACTTCATGTTGTATGATGATCCTACTTCATGTTGTATGATGATCGTGATTCATGTTGTATGATGATCATACTTCATGTTATATGATGATTATACTTCATGTTGTGTGATGATCATGCTTCATGTTATATGATGATCCAACTTCATGTTGTATGATGATCATACTTCATGTTGTGTGATGATCGTAATTCATGTTGTATGATGATCCTACTTCACGTTGTGTGATGATCGTGATTCATGTTGTATGATGATCATACTTCATGTTATATGATGATCGTGATTCATTGTTTATGATGATCATACTTCATGTTATATGATGATCGTTATTCATGTTGTGTGATGTTGATGCTTCATGTTGTATGATGATGATGCTTCATGTTGTGTGATGTTGATGTTTCATGTTGTATGATGTTGATGCTTCATGTTGTATGATGTTGATGCTTCATGTTGTATGATGTTGATGCTTCATGTTGTGTGATGTTGATGCTTCATGTTGTATGATGATCATGCTTCATGTTGTGTGATGTTGATGCTTCAAGTTGTATGATGTTGATGCTTCATGTTGTATGATGTTGATGCTTCATGTTGTATGATGTTGATACTTCATGTTGTGTGATGTTGATGCTTCATGTTGTATGATGATCATGCTTCATGTTGTGTGATGTTGATGCTTCATGTTGTATGATGTTGATGCTTCATGTTGTATTATGTTGATGATTCATGTTGTATGATGTTGATGCTTCATGTTGTATGATGTTGATGCTTCATGTTGTATGATGTTGATGCTTCATGTTGTGTGATGTTGATGCTTCATGTTGTATGATGATCATGCTTCATGTTGTGTGATGTTGATGCTTCATGTTGTATGATGATCATGCTTCATGTTATATGATGATCGTGCTTCATGTTGTATGATGATCATGCTTTATGTTGTATGATGATCATGCTTCATGTTGTATGATGGTCACACTTCATGTTGTATGATGATCGTGCTTCATGTTGTATGATGATCATGCTTTATATTGTATGATGATCGTGATTCATGTTGTATGATGATCATGCTGTATGTTGTATGATGATCGTGATTCATGTTGTATGATGATCATGCTTTATATTGTATGATGATCGTGCTTCATGTTGTATGGTGATCATGCTTTATATTGTATGATGATCGTGATTCATGTTGTATGATTATCGTGCTTCATGTTGTATGATGATCATGCTTTATGTTGTATGATGATCATGCTTTATATTGTATGATGATCGTGATTCATGTTGTATGATGATCGTGCTTCATGTTGTATGATGATCATGCTTTATATTGTATGATGATCGTGATTCATGTTGTATGATGATCATGCTTTATGTTGTATGATGATCATGCTTCATGTTGTATGATGATCACACTTAATGTTGTATGATGATCGTGCTTCATGTTGTATGATGATCATGCTTTATATTGTATGATGATCATGCATCATGTTGTAAGATGATCATATTTCATGTTGTATGATGATCGTGATTCATGTTGTATGATGATCATGCTTTATATTGTATGAGGATCATGATTCATGTTGTATGATGATCATGCTTTATATTGTATGATGATCGTGATTCATGTTGTATGATGATCATGCTTTATATTGTATGATGATTGTGATTCATGTTGTATGATGATCATGCTTTATATTGTATGATGATCGTGATTCATGTTGTATGATGATCATACTTCATGTTGTATGATGATCGTGATTCATGTTGTATGATGATCATACTTCATGTTGTATGATGATCGTGATTCATGTTGTATGATGACCATACTTCATGTTGTATGATGATCGTGATTCATGTTGTATGATGATCATACTTCATGTTGTATGATGATCATACTTCATGTTGTATGATGATCATACTTCATGTTGTATGATGATCATACTTCATGTTGTATGATGATCATACTTCATGTTGTATGATGATCATACTTCATGTTGTATGATGATCATACTTCATGTTGTAAGATGATCATACTTCATGTTGTAAGATGATCATACTTCATGTTGTAAGATGATCATACTTCATGTTGTATGATGATCATTCTTTATGTTGTATGCGTTTCGTCTTGGGACAGATGTTCTAATAATTTATCTCTTATATGATTGATCTACTGGAATAATATTAAAACAGGTAAATGAATTTAAACATCTGGGAACAAAGTCACCTTAGATGGTGGATGTACATCAGAGGTGAGATGGTAGATGTATATCAGAGGTGAGATGGTAGATGTACATCAGAGGTGAGATGGTAGATGTACATCAGAGGTGAGATGGTAGATGTATATCAGAGGTGAGATGGTAGATGTATATCAGAGGTGAGATGATAGATGTATATCAGAGGTGAGATGGTAGATGTATATCAGAGGTGAGATGGTGGATGTATATCAGAGGTGAGATGATAGATGTATATCAGAGGTGAGATGATAGATGTATATCAGAGGTGAGATGGTAGATGTATATCAGAGGTGAGATGGTAGATGTATATCAGAGGTGAGATGGTAGATGTATATCAGAGTTGAGATGGAAGATGTATATCAGAGGTGAGATGGTGGATGTATTTCAGAGGTGAGATGCAGAATGGCTCAGGCAAAAGCAGCTTTCTAAAAAAATGTGGAAGATACTGTGCAATCCATTTTTGGACAATAGAAACAAGAAAGAAAAAGAAATCATAAATGTTATATATAGCAAGTCTTAACATATAGATGTGAATCATGGACAATGAGAAAATAGACAGGAAAATCACTGGATGCTGTAGAAATGTGGTTTAACAGAAGAACATTAAGAGTACCATGGACTGCTGAGAAGAGTAATGATAACGTTTTGAAATAGGTCAAAGCAAAAAGGGAAATAATTTACAATATTTAGGGAGAGACAATCATACTTTTTGGCCATGTAATGAGAAGCAAACAGCTTGAATATATTGTGACAATTGAAACAGTGGACGAAAGAAGAAATAGAGGGAAACAAAGAGGGAAGATACCAGACATCTTAATAGAATGGCTTGGCAGAAGGTCAACAATAGAAATAATACATAACTGTCGAGATCCAAGTTTTGGAGAGACATAATCACCTACGCTAGCAGGCATGGTACTTGGTGACGATATTTGATCTAATCTTTACTGCGATTTCCATCGAATATTGCACAGACTTTATTATACAGGCTTGCTGCCCGAGCTACTGAGTTTAGTGCTCTGTGCTTACCGTGAGCTGTGACTTTCATCCGGATCGTGTTTCGAAATTCTGATCTCTTACTATGGATGATTATATTATGATCATACGACGACGGACAGTTCGGCAACGTTCACTTTCAGTTCGCCTGAGCTTTATGTCTCTTGTCGTGTGTTGTGCCTGCTATGTGGATTGCAACTACATTTCTTTATTTGCATCCTTTGATGAGATGTTAATCCGGATGATTCCACTGGCACGGGCGGTTGAGCAATTATGAATTTTAATTCCTTTGCAGTGCTACCGGGGCCTCCCACTAACTACAACATACAACAACATACTTTATTATCTTTAGACCACCTCTTCTCGTTTTGTTTATAGCATCTTTTATACCAATCATTTCATGTGATAGAATTTAACACTTTTTTGTGCCCTTGTCTGGCCTTGACAGCGAGATCAATGTACTTTAACATAAAAATTGTGCGATGTTTGCATTAGCCACCAATTAATTATCTTCGACAAACACAAATCCACGTCACTTCTACGGATGATAGAAATGGGAGTTAAGATGGGCACAGCCAGAAATGAGAAACTTAGTGGCCGTGTAAGAAGACTTATCAACCAACATAGAACTGGAGTCGTCAGTCGCTGGACACTGCGAGACTTGCTGAGGAGGAGATCTGAGCACCTAAGGACATGTTCGGAGTGCAATGATGATGACCCGCAAATAACTCAATAATTATCTGCCACTTCCACATGGAGAACAACACAATTGACAATCATGAAGGTACAGACTTTCATTAATTGATGCTTACGCAGAATAAAAGGATGGAAATGGTAGGACAAAATCACTAACATAGAATTATGGTAATGTACCTGTCAAATACCAGTGGATACAACGGAGACGATGGCGCAGGATAGGACACACACTGAGCCAACTGGGAGTATAACACAACAGCCCCTTTTTTGGAATCCTCAGGGGAAAAGACAAAGAGGAAAACCAAGGAGTTCTTGGAGAAGGCAGATAGAAGCAGAGATGAAGATGATGAGGAAGACATGGAATGATCTTAAAAGAATGGCAAAAAACAGAACGACTTGAAAGCTGTTTGTTGAAGACCTATGCTCCACAGGGAGCTAAAAAGGAAGAAGAGAAGAAGAAGAAGACTTCAACATACAATCGTTATATAGATGTGGACAATTGAGTGTTCATGAGAATTGACATTTTCAATTTCCTCTTCGTTCAACTTTTGCTGGACATTTAAACTGGCAAGGAACATGAACTGGATGATGCGCGTTCGATCTACGCTGGTTCTCAGGTGATTTTTGTTGAGCAGGACTGAGGGGACGGAACAAGTGAATTAGAATTGCGTCCTGGTTTCAGCAGGGAGGCCCGGCTTGAAACGTCAATTATTCATCGACGGAAAAAATATGAGTACCTCTGAAGTCGGAGTTATCTGCCTGTGCGGCGAGGTACCCCTGTGCACACGACTGCCAGGGAAAAATGGTTTAACACGCAAAACGCAGTTCCTAGTCTCTATGGATTTCGTCAGGGGTAAAAAAAAAAAAAGCTGGCGAAAGAAAAAAAACGAAAAGAAAAGTGCGAATAGTCGCGAGCTGTAGAACCTATCAACTTTCATACTTTATGAGAAGCACTTATCACCTAAGAGTTTGTCGGAAGTGCTGAGAAATCTATTCTAGTCATGTGTTAATGATAATACAGGATGTTTATAAAGTCGCCGTGCAGTGCAAATATTTTAGAAATTACGGGAATTTGTAACGTACATTTGTATTAGTCATCTAGACACTACTGTTTGTGGCTGGCTTGTATTGGGTAAAGTGGCTGTTCACACGATGACGTTAAATCTACAGCATGTGTTCAAAATATCCACCATGTGGCTCAAGATATTTGTTGACTGATTTCTTCATATTTCCGAAAATCTTCTGGAAAATACCGGTGATTTTTGTTGAATCTGGGAGATAATATCTGCTTTCAGGTCATTAACTGTTTGCTGGCAAAGGACGCGCCATTGTTGTGTGTGCTACGTCACCATAATGGCTCATCGAATATCCCTAGACCGATCATACGCTAATCTTACGGTCTGTTGTTTGATGTGCGACGGGGATATTCTGACGACTAACTGTGTGTCTATATGTTCAGAATTGGAATCAAAAATGATGTCCTAACATCATCAAGCGCTATACAAATTTTAAAAAAATATGAGGATCATCATTTTCAGGGGGACGTGAAATTCCTGTCAATATTGTGGATATGCGGCAGGAACCATTGAAGGCTATGTATGAAGGTGTTCCTTGTTGCAGTTTCCTCATATTCCAAGTCCGGCTTGTTGCAGCAGCTACTGAATTAAGTGCTCTGTGCACACCGTGATCTGTGTGTTTCATCCGTTTTGATCATGTTTCCATATTGCAATTATTTACGATGAATGATGATATCGTATGACAGGGAACAGTCGGCTGTATTCACTTTCTGTGCAGTTTCGCCTTATGTCTTTTGGCGTGTACTGAGAGTGCTATGACGGGGACTACAGCTACTTTTCTTTGTTTGGGAGATGAGTTAGTAAATCGGATGATTCCACTGGCACGGGCGGTTGAGCAATTATGGATTTTAATTCGTTTGCAGTGATACCGGGGCCTTCCATAACCAAAGAACCAAAGAACTGTTTGCGGATTATTTAAATACATTTTTCCTTTCAGAACACCACACCCCCCTTTCCCCATAGATAATAGTCTGGCGGAGTTAGGATTTGTGAGTCTGGAAATGTCAACACAAATTGTCGAATTGCTTCTTCAGAATATTTCCCACCATTACGGAAGACATGCTCAAACCAAAAATTCCTCTGTTTTCAATGTTGAACACCATTTATTTCAGTAATGAAATCGTGAATACAACAACGGCTTGTTGTCTCATGCTACACACGGGATACAAAAAATTCCTCTGTTTTCAATGTTGAACACCATTTATTTCAGTAATGAAATCGTGAATACATCAACGGCTTGTTGTCTCATGCTACACACGGGATACAAAAAATTCCTCTGTTTTCAATGTTGAACACCATTTATTTCAGTAATGAAATCGTGAATACATCAACGGCTTGTTGTCTCATGCTACACGCGGGGTTGTGGACACAGAATATCCTGACGTCAATGTCATCAACCGGTGACGTAATTAAAAAGAAATATATTTCCAGTCACTGCACATCGACTTTATATACACCATATACATTGTCCACGATATTAACGATAACTCACTTTCATTTCAGCCGGGATTATCGTACTTTGAAGTAATCTTCTGGAATTTCAGCGTTAGCGACCATGGTTTCTACACCTGTCAATATACACATTTATACGGTCCGCAAACATTTGATCGAATTGATGTAAAAAGAGTTGATGGAAGTACAGGTATGATATCATCGGTAATATGTATTCTAGACTGGGATATTGATGACCTATTTAATCTACAATACCAACAGCTTACCTATTGATGTGCATATCTTGCTTTGTTCACTCAACTACTTTGGTATCTCTACTTTCCTATTTCCTCTCCAATATTATACTTTCTCCGTTCCTTCTTAACACTTCACCGTTTTCGATTCTACTCAACTCTAGATATTTCTCTGCTATTTCAAATCATAAGATATTTTTATTCCAATTCCTTCTCACATGTAGGTTTTTCACATCGTTCTTCATAATTTTCTACCTTCTCACATTTCTTCCCTAATCTCTCTTCTCTCCGCAAATTTCCATAATCTCTCATCTCTCCGCTAATCTCCATAATCTCTCATCTCTCCGTCAAATTCCATAATCTCTCTTCTCTAAGCTAATTTCCCTAATCTCTCTTCTCTCCGCCAAATTCCCTAAAATCTCTCCTCCCCACCAAATTCCCGAATCTCTCTTCTCTAATATCTCTAATATCTCATCTCTCCATTAATTTCCCTAATCTCTCTTCTCTCCGCCAAATTCCATAATCTCTCTTATCTCCGCTAATTTCTCTAATCTCTCATCTCTCCATTAATATCCATAATCTCTCTTATCTCCGCCAAATTCTCTAATCTCTCTTCTCTCCGCTAATTTCCCTAATCTCTTCTCTCCGCCAAATTCCCAAACCACTCTTCTCTCCATTAATTTCCCTATTCTTTTTTCTCTCCAATTTCCCTAATATCTATTCTCTCCACAAATTTACCTACTCTCTCTTCTCTCCGTTAATTTCCCTAATCTCTATTCTCTCCAACAATTTCTCTAATATCTCTTATCTTCATCAATTTCCATAATATCTCATCTCTCCACCAATTTCTCTAATCTCTCTTCTCTCCACCAATTTCTCTAATCTCTCTTCTCTCCACCAATTTCCCTATTCTCTCTTCTCTCCGCTAATTTCCATAATCTCTCTTCTCTCCACCAAGTTCTCTTCTCTCCACCAATTTCTCTAATCTCCCTTCTCTCCGCCAATTTCCCTAATCTCTCTTCTCTCCACCAATTTCTCTAATCTCTCTTCTCTCCACTAATTTCCCTAATCTCTCTTCTCTCCACCAATTTCTCTAATCTCTCTTCTCTCCGCCAATTTCCCTAATATCTCATCTCTCCACCAATTTCTCTAATCTCTCTTCTCTCCACCAATTTCCCTATTCTCTCTTCTCTCCGCTAATTTCCATAATCTCTCTTCTCTCCACCAAGTTCTCTTCTCTCCACCAATTTCTCTAATCTCTCTTCTCTCCGCCAAATTCCCTAATCTCTCTTCTCTCCACCAATTTCTCTAATCTCTCTTCTCTCCACTAATTTCCCTAATCTCTCTTCTCTCCACCAATTTCTCTAATCTCTCTTCTCTCCGCCAATTTCCCTAATATCTCATCTCTCCACCAATTTCTCTAATCTCTCTTCTCTCCGCCAATTTCCCTAATCTCTCATCTTTCCACCAATTTCTCTAATCTCTATTCTCTCCACCAATTTCCCTAATCTCTCTTCTCTCCGCCAATTTCCCTAATCTCTCTTCTCTCCACCAATTTCTCTAATCTCTCTTCTCTCCGCCAATTTCCCTAATATCTCATCTCTCCACCAATTTCTCTAATCTCTCTTCTCTCCGCCAAATTCTCTCATCTCTCTTCTCTCCGCTAATTTCCCTAATCTCTTCTCTCCGCCAAATTCCCAAACCACTCTTCTCTCCATTAATTTCCCTATTCTTTTTTCTCTCCAATTTCCCTAATATCTATTCTCTCCACAAATTTACCTACTCTCTCTTCTCTCCGTTAATTTCCCTAATCTCTATTCTCTCCAACAATTTCTCTAATATCTCTTGTCTTCATCAATTTCCATAATATCTCATCTCTCCACCAATTGCTCTAATCTCTCTTCTCTCCACCAATTTCTCTAATCTCTCTTCTCTCCACCAATTTCCCTATTCTCTCTTCTCTCCACCAAGTTCTCTTCTCTCCACCAATTTCTCTAATCTCTCTTCTCTCCGCCAATTTCCCTAATCTCTCTTCTCTCCACCAATTTCTCTAATCTCTCTTCTCTCCACTAATTTCCCTAATCTCTCTTCTCTCCACCAATTTCTCTAATCTCTCTTCTCTCCGCCAATTTCCCTAATATCTCATCTCTCCACCAATTTCTCTAATCTCTCTTCTCTCCACCAATTTCCCTATTCTCTCTTCTCTCCGCTAATTTCCATAATCTCTCTTCTCTCCACCAAGTTCTCTTCTCTCCACCAATTTCTTTAATCTCTCTTCTCTCCGCCAAATTCCCTAATCTCTCTTCTCTCCACCAATTTTTCTAATCTCACTTCTCTCCACTAATTTCCCTAATCTCTCTTCTCTCCACCAATTTCTCTAATCTCTCTTCTCTCCGCCAATTTCCCTAATATCTCATCTCTCCACCAATTTATCTAATCTCTCTTCTCTCCGCCAATTTCCCTAATCTCTCATCTTTCCACCAATTTCTCTAATCTCTATTCTCTCCACCAATTTCCCTAATCTCTCTTCTCTCCACCAATTTCCCTAATCTCTCTTCTCTCCACCAATTTCTCTAATCTTTCTTCTCTCCGCCAATTTCCCTAATATCTCATCTCTCCACCAATTTCTCTAATCTCTCTTCTCTCCACCAATTTCCCTATTCTCTCTTCTCTCCGCTAATTTCCATAATCTCTCTTCTCCCCACCAAGTTCTCTTCTCTCCACCAATTTCTCTAATCTCTCTTCTCTCCGCCAAATTCCCTAATCTCTCTTCTCTCCAACAATTTCTCTAATCTCTCTTCTCTCCACTAATTTCCCTAATCTCTTTTCTCTCCACCAATTTCTCTAATCTCTCTTCTCTCCGCCAATTTCCCTAATATCTCATCTCTCCACCAATTTCTCTAATCTCTCTTCTCTCCGCCAATTTCCCTAATCTCTCATCTTTCCACCAATTTCTCTAATCTCTCTTCTCTCCACCAATTTCCCTAATCTCTCTTCTCTCCGCCAATTTCCCTAATCTCTCATCTTTCCACCAATTTCTCTAATCTCTCTTCTCTCCGCCAATTTCTCTAATCTCTCTTCTCTACGCCAATTTCCCTAATCTCTCTTCTCTCCGCCAATTTCCCTAATCTCTCATCTTTCCACCAATTTCTCTAATCTCTCTTCTCTCCACCAATTTCTCTAATCTCTCTTCTCTACGCCAATTTCCCTAATCTCTCTTCTCTCCACCAATTTCTCTAATCTCTCTTCTCTCCGCCAATTTCCCTAATCTCTCATCTTTCCACCAATTTCTCTAATCTCTCTTCTCTCCACCAATTTCCCTAATCTCTCTTCTCTCCGCCAATTTCCCTAATCTCTCATCTTTCCACCAATTTCTCTAATCTCTCTTCTCTCCGCCAATTTCTCTAATCTCTCTTCTCTACGCCAATTTCCCTAATCTCTCTTCTCTCCGCCAATTTCCCTAATCTCTCATCTTTCCACCAATTTCTCTAATCTCTCTTCTCTCCACCAATTTCTCTAATCTCTCTTCTCTACGCCAATTTCCCTAATCTCTCTTCTCTCCACCAATTTCCCTAATCTCTCTTCTCTCCACCAATTTTTTTAATCTCTCTTCTCTCCACCAATTTCCCTAATCTCTCTTCTCTCCGCCAATTTCTCTAATCTCTCTTCTCTCCACTAATTTCCCTAATCTCTCTTCTCTCCACCAATTTCCCTAATCTCTCTTCTCTCCACCAATTTCCCTATCTCTCTTCTCTCCATCAATTTCCCTAATCTCTCTTCTCTCCTCCGATTTCCGGGAGAGTAAAAGGTTAAGGCAGGGTACCTAGAAGTAGAACAACCCCACTGACTTGTGGGTGAGTGTTTTAGTCAAAGGCTAGCAGAGCCAACCGTAAACAAACTGACGGAAGACAACAGAAAACCACCGTCGTGACTTCTTTGTACAATCGTGAATCGCCAGGCGTCTGCAGAAATGTGGTTTTACAGAAGAATGTTGAGAATACCATGGCTAAGAAGAATAATGTTCTGAAAGAGGTCAAAGCAAAAAGAGAGCTAATTTCCAATATTAGGAAGAGACAATCATAATTTTTTTGGCCATGTAATGAGAAGAGAACAGATGGAATATATTGTAACATCTGGAAAAATTGTGGGACGAAGAGATAGAGGGAAGCAAAGAGAAAAAAATACCAGACAGCTTAAGAGAATGGTTTACAGAAGGTCATCAACAGAAATGATAAATTAATGTCAAGATCAAAGGTTGTGGAGAGACATGATCACCTACGCCTTCAGGTCCGGTACTTAATGATGATGACCATATACAGATTGGACTGTCATATACGGTTACATAGAACATTATTTTGGAATCTATTAGATCTTACACTATTTGTGTTCACTTCCTGACTAGAATGGTCCGGTTTCAATTTCAATCCCCAGTAGTGGCAGATTTTTTTTTTTGGACTGACAAGGCTCTGGGATTAACCCAACCTCTAAAAATGGATACCAGAGATTTTCATCATCATCATCGAGTGCCGTCTCCGCAACGATGGTTGACTACCATGGAGTAGTCTGCTCTGTCTCTTGCTTTGATGGTGCAGGTTGTCATATGCTGGATTGTCCTTGTTTTGATGTTACTCCTCCATGTTAGTCTTGGTCTGCCTCTGCCTCTTTTACCTTGTATTTTCCCCTCCAGGATTGCTCCAGGATTTCCCCTCAGGATTTAGTAGGCTGTTGTGTCTTTTAACATGGCCAAAAATCGCATTTGTCTTGTTTGAATTGTGTTTAGTAGTTCTCTTTTCATTTTTAGTTGTTTTAAGACTTCATCGTTTGTCTTCTCTTCTTACCATCCAAATCTTCTTATTCTTCTATAAATCCACATTTCAAAGGCTTCAATTCTCTGTTCTGTTTTTTACCAGAGTTTTTACTAGGGAGTAAACGCGGCCTGGCGTGATACTGACCACACCACCCTAATATGTACCGTACTTATAGAAAAATATGGTCACTAACACCCTATACCCCATGCAGCTATCAAGGCGTGAAGGGAACCTCTACTTGACATGCCAACTAGGCAGTACATTTAATTCCGTCTATAAAGAGCGTTTACATAACTAACGACTAAGTAGCCTATTTGTCCTGGTGGGGCAACTGAAGGACATTCAAACCCTGGCCCTCTACATGACAAGCAACCTTTCTTTGAATTAATAACTAACGACTAAGTAGCCTATTTGTCCTGGTGGGGCAACTGAAGGACATTCAAACCCTGGTCCTCTACATGACAAGCAACCTTTCTTTGAATTAATAACTAACCACTAAGTAGCCTATTTGTCCTGGTGGGGCAACTGAAGGACATTCAAACCCTGGTCCTCTACATGACAAGCAACCTTTCTTTGAATTAATAACTAACCACTAAGTAGCCTATTTGTCCTGGTGGGGCAACTGAAGGACATTCAAACCCTGGTCCTCTACATGAAAATCAACCTTCCTTTGAATTAATAACTAACCACTAAGTAGCCTATTTGTCCTGGTGGGGCAACTGAAGGACATTCAAACCCTGGTCCTCTACATGAAAAGCAACCTTTCTTTGAATTAATAACTAACGACTAAGTAGCCTATTTGTCATGGTGGGGCAACTGAAGGACATTCAAACCCTGGTCCTCTACATGAAAAGCAACCTTTCTTTGAATTAATAACTAACGACTAAGTAGCCTATTTGTCCTGTTGGGGCAACTGAAAGACATTCAAACCCTGGTCCTCTACATGAAAAGCAACCTTTCTTTGAATTAATAACTAACGACTAAGTAGACTATTTGTCCTGGTGGGGCAACTGAAGGACATTCAAACCCTGGTCCTCTACATGAAAAGCAACCTTTCTTTGAATTAATAACTAACGACTAAGTAGCCTATTTGTCCTGGTGGGGCAACTGAAGGACATTCAAACCCTGGCCCTCTACATGACAAGCAACCTTTCTTTGAATTAATAACTAACGACTAAGTAGCCTATTTGTCCTGGTGGGGCAACTGAAGGACATTCAAACCCTGGTCCTCTACATGACAAGCAACCTTTCTTTGAATTAATAACTAACCACTAAGTAGCCTATTTGTCCTGGTGGGGCAACTGAAGGACATTCAAACCCTGGTCCTCTACATGAAAAGCAAGCTTCCTTTGAATTAGTCACTTTGTTTAATTTATAATCACAATGTGTTGGTATCTTTTTCCGGAACTAGATCACACAATTGATTGTTTGCCATTATATGGAACTATTACTTCTTCTTCTTTTCTCTTCTACCTTTTTAGCTCCCACTGGAGCATAGGTCTTCAACAAACACTTTCTAAGTCATTCTGCTTTTTGCCATTCTTTTAAGATCATTCCATGTCCCATCATCTTCATCTCTGCTTCTATCTGCCTTCTCAAAGAATTCCTTGGTCTTCCTCTTTGTCCTTTCTCCTGGGGATTCCAAAAAAGGGCTTGTTGTGTAATACTTTCAGTTGGCTTCCATAGCGTGTGTCCGATCCAGCGCCATCGTCGTCGCTGTATCTCTTTATCCACTTGTATTTGACTGGTACATTTCAATAATTCTATTTTGTTGATTTTGTCCTGCCATTTCCATAATTTTATTCTGCGTAAGCATCCATTAATGAAAGTCTGTATCTTCATGATTGCCAATTTTGTTGTTCTCCATGTTTCACAGCAATATAATAGGATCGAATTAACACTGGAGTTGAACATTTTTAGTTTTGTATTTAACTTAATTTCTTTGGACTTCCATGTTTCCCATAACTATTACTTAAAGCACATTTTTTTTGTCTTTGACAGGAGGAACATCACTTGTTAATGGGAAACCTGTGAATTCTATTTTTGTAGTTGAACAGACACCAACAGCACAAGGTGCACGAGGTATTGTAGACAAGATGAAAGTAACATAGTTAGTGGAGAGAATAGTGGGTTAAACTAGAGTTAGGTTCGTTCGTTCGTTCGTTAGAGTTAGGTTAAAGTTGTGATGAGAACAAGGCAGCGATGTCAACTTGTGTTTTAGTAAAGTCATATAGTTAGAGCTGGTTTTAAATTGTTTGTGTGTGGTTTTGTGCGTGATTAAGAGAGAACACCCTATGCGGTTATCGTTCTCAGTAAATCAGTTAGATAACCACTGCTTACGTGTTGCTTCTGTGCTCAAAGCTTTCTACAATAGCAACCAATCTAAATGTGAGATAGTACTGGCACCTTTACTACTGGCTTCGCTATGATGTTAAATATTAAACATTCATCAAGACTTTTCCGTAAGTTAGTAAATCTAGTGGTGCTTGAACACTTTTATTATTTATTTAAACACTAGCTGTTTCTCTTTACTTTAATACTAACTATTTCTATTCACTTGAATACTAACTATTTCTCTTTACTTGAACACTAACTATTTCTATTCACTTGAATACTAATTATTTCTCTTTACTTGAACACTAACTATTTCTCTTCACTTGAACACTAACTATTTCTCTTTACTTGAACACTAACTATTTCTATTCACTTGAACACTAACTATTTCTCTTTACTTAAACACTAACTATTTCTCTTTACTTGAACACTAACTATTTCTCTTTACTTGAACACTAACTATTTCTCTTCACTTGAACACTAACTATTTCTCTTTACTTGAACACTAACTATTTCTATTCACTTGAACACTAACTATTTCTCTTTACTTAAACACTAACTATTTCTATTCACTTGAACACTAACTATTTCTCTTTACTTAAACACTAACTATTTCTATTCACTTGAACACTAACTATTTCTCTTTACTTAAACACTAACTATTTCTATTCACTTGAAAACTAACTATTTCTCTTTACTTGAACACTAACTATTTCTCTTCACTTGAACACTAACTATTTCTCTTTACTTAAACACTAACTATTTCTCTTCACTTGAACACTAACTATTTCTCTTTGCTTGAGAACTAACTATTTCTCTTTACTTGAGAACTAACTATTTCTCTTTACTTCAACACCAGGAGTAAAGGCACTAATTTGCATAGTGATGCGAAGCTGCTGTAAAGCTGATGATAAGACAATTTACAAAAGAAAAAAGAAGAAAAGAGTAGAATGGTAACAGCTTTACGTGGTAATTAACAAAATAAAGACGACGTCTCGGTCAAGTAGGCCTTCAGCTGGAACAACAAAAAACAACACAAACATATATATGAAGATATGTACACAAATCTTACTACGTAGGGAGGTCAAAAAGTAATGCACACCAATTTTTTTCTCGGAAACTATTCGGGCAAAATGTGTGACATTTTCACAGATTGTAGCTGAACATCCCCTTTACACTACCTATTTTTCAACATAATCTCCGTCCAAGCGTATTGCCTTACGCCAACGCGAAACTAGGTCATGAATGCCTCGTTTGTACCAAGTTTTGTCTTGCTCGCGTAGCCATTTTTTAACTGCACGGATCACATCCTCATCATTGTCAAAGTGTTTCCCACGCAGGAATTTTTTGAGTGGTCCAAACAGATGGAAATCTGAGGGAGCCAGATCAGGGCTGTAAGGAGGATGGGGCAGTACAGTCCAACCAAATTTGTTGATTGCTTCCCGTGTTACCAGACTTGTGTGAGGGCGTGCATTGTCATGTTGAAGCAACAAATCTGCAGATGGCTTATTAGGCCGAACTCTGTGGAACCGATTTTTGAGTTTTGTCAGTGTATTGATGTAAGCTGTCGAGTTGATTGTCTCACCTCTTGTCATTACATCAACAAGAATCACACCATCAATGTCCCAGAAGACAGTGATCATCACCTTTTCGGCTGATGGAGATGTTTTGAATTTTTTTCTTTTTGGTGACTGCGGATGATGCCATTCCATTGACTGCATTTTTGTTTCAGGCTCATAATAATGTGCCCACGTTTCGTCACCGGTAACAATTGTTGACAAAAACATTTCTCCTTCAACACCGAAACGCTCCAACAATTCAGAACAGAATGTTTTCCTTTGAACTCTGTGATAATTTGTTAGGCACCGAGGAACCCATCGAGCGCAAATCTTTGAATATCCGAGAGTTTTAAAAATTACGATTGCACTTCCCTTGCTGACTGTAAGCTGCAATGCCAATTGCTGACTAGTGATACGCCTATCCTTACGAATAATGGCATCAGCCCGGTTTAACATGTCTGTGCTGGTAGCCGAGGCAACACGTCCAGAACGCGGTAAATCATGCAGCTCCACTCGTACACTTTCTGCAGCTTTAATTCTCTGAACCCAGCGACTAACTGTGCTCCTATCGACTGCAGAACATCTGTACACTGCACACAGTCGTTTATGAATGTTTGCCACAGTTTCTTTTTCCGCAACCAGAAATTCTATGACAATTCGCTGTTTGTAACGGACATTGTTGACAAGCTCCATTTTAACGGTTCATAGATTGCGTAATATTTATCAGAATGCTGTGCATTTTGGTGCACACAATTGGAACATGTCATATTCCAAGTGTGCAAAATTTCATATTCCTATCTTTATTATTAGCCGAGAAAAAAATTGGTGTGCATTACTTTTTGACCTCCCGTATTACATGGCGATAATATGTTAGATACTCTAACTACATGGCGATAATATGTTAGATACTCTAACTACATGGCGATAATATGTTAGATACTCTAACTACATGGCGATAATATGTTAGATACTCTAACTACATGGCGATAATATGTTAGATACTCTAACTACATGGCGATAATATGTTAGATACTCTAACTACATTGCGATAATATGTTAGATACTCTAACTACATGGCGATAATATGTTAGATACTCTAACTACATGGCGATAATATGTTAGATACTCAAGAAAGGAAATTAAAAAGGTCACTCCCCTGTGGTGCTGAGATATTCAACTTCTGAATGATAATATGTTAGATACTCAAGAAAGGAAATTAAAAAGGTCACTCCCCTGTGGTGCTGAGATATTCAACTTCTGAATGAATTAAAATAAGTATTTCACTTAGTTAGGAGCTTATTTTAGCTCATTCAGAAGCTGAACACGCTCTGGACCACAGGGAAGTGACCTGAACACGCTCTGGACCACAGGGAAGTGACCTGAACACGCTCTGGACCACAGGGAAGTGACCTGAACACGCTCTGGACCACAGGGAAGTGACCTCTTTTAATTGCATTTCCTGAGTATCTGAATAAAGAGAATGACTAATAAAAATAAAAAAGCCACAGAAAGTGGATGCATTGCAGACAAAAAAGGAAAAATACTAACAGACAATAAAGATATTATAGATAGATGGCTGGAATATATAACAGAACAAATTCATGATCAAAGGGACAAGAAACCAGTTATAAAATGTACATCAGGCTATAAAATCTTAAAATCTGAGGTGTAAAAAGCTATTTAAAAAATGAAAAAGCGAAAAGCAGCAGGACCTGACAGCATACCGATAGAGATGATACAGGCACTAGAAGATTTTGGCATTGAAGTAATTACAGACATATGCAACGACATATACCACACAGGATACATACCAAATGAACTAAAAACATCAACTTTCATTGCATTGCCTAAAAAGAATGGTGCAGTTGAATGCAGTGACTTTAGAACAATAAGCATAAGGAGCCATGTTACAGAAATCTTGCTAAAAGTTATACAAGGAAGGATTCAGAATAAAATCAATACTGAATTAGATGAGCAGCAATTTGGATTTAGGAAAAATAGCGAGACAAAAGGAGCCATATTCTTCATGAGAACATTGATTGAAAAGTACACAGAAGTAAACAAACCAATATATGCCTGCTTTATAGACTACACCAAGCTTTTGATAGAGTACACCACAAACAACTTATAGAATGCCTAAAGGAGATACATCTAGATGACATTGATATACGACTAATATATAATCTATTCTGTGGGAGCAAACAGCAATAATAAAATATAACAAAGAAAGCTTTACATCCACTGATATAAAAAGAGGAGTAAGACAGGGATGCATCCTATCACAAAGCTTGTTCAATCTATACACTGAGCAAATCTTTAAACACATCATAGAGATGACAGGCCTTAACATTAATGGAAAGATAATCAATAATCTAAGATATGATGATGATACTGTACTACTAGCAGAAAAAACTAAAGATCTACAACAATTACTTAATGAAATAAACATGACAAGCAAAAAATATAAACTAGATATGAATATCAAAAAGACTAAAACTATGATCATAAACAAAGAAAATACTCAAAGCCCACATATGGTATCATTTATATTACACATATACACATATATTTGGGTATCAAAATTGAAGGAATAGACCTAGAGACAGTTCAGACCTACAAATATCTTGGACATAATGTAACCAGTGATGGAAAATGGAAAACTGAAATAAACAAAAGAATAGGAATAGCAAAAAGTAATTTTAATGTCATGAAGAACATACTAACATCAAAACAAATAACACCAAGGCTAAAACTAAGAACAGCAAAATGTTACATCGTCTCAATATTCCTTTATGGTGCAGAAACATGGACAATAGACAAGCAAATAGAACAGAGTATTGAAGCCTTTGAAATGTGGATATATAGAAGAATAGGTAAAATTGGATGGAAGGAAAAGAAAACAAACGATGAAGTCTTAAAACAACTAAAAATGAAAATAGAACTACTAAGCAATTTTTGGACCATGTTAAAAGACACAACAGCCTACTAAAAGTAATCCTGGAGGGGAAAATACAAGGTAAAAGAGGCAGAGGCAGACCAAGACTAACATGGACGAGAACAAAAGATGGACAAACCAGCCTGTGACAACCTGCACCATCAAAGCAGAGACAGAGCAGAATGGCGCACCCTGGTAGCCAACCTTCGTTGCGGAGACGGCACTGGATGATGATGATGAGTATCTGGTATATTATCGCCATGTAATGAAAACACCATAGTTCTAGGGGGTTTTAACGCAACCATAGTTCTAGGGGGTTTTAACGCAACCATAGTTCTAGGGGGTTTTAACGCAACCATAGTTCTAGGGGGTTTTAACGCAAAAGTAGGAAAGGAAAGAGTTGAGGAAGTAATTGGTCATTATGGCTTAGGCGAGAGGAATGAAAGAGGAGAGAAACTTATTGACTGGGCAAGAACACACAACATGATGATAGGAAACACCTGGTTTAAGCAACATCCAAGACGTCTGTGGACATGGAAGAACCCTAGGGACAACGCACGTAATCAAATTAATTATATAATGATAAACAATAGATTTAGAAACAGTCTGGAGTGTGTGAAAACTAGACATGGGGCAGATTGCAATAGTGATCATGTACCAGTTGTGGGAAAGCTTAGAGTAAAATTAAAAAGAACAAAACGAGCCTCAGTTAACATCAAGTTAAATTTAGATTTACTAAAACCAGACAAGAAGCTGCAAGACAAATATAAAATCACAATTCAGAACCGGTACAATGCAATAGAGAAGATACAAAGCATTGATGAATAGTGGGAAATGCTAAAAGAGTCAATGCAACAAACGTCAAAAGAGTTCATACCACCAGTGAGGAGAATTTCAAGAAAGAAATGGATGAAAGATGACATTTTGCAGCTAATGGATACAGGAAGAAGAAATAAAGAAAATAAGGATATAATGATAGAAATAATGATATAACAGACTAAATAAAGAAATTGTAATAAAATGCAATGAAGCAAAAGAAGCATGACTAAAAGAGAAATGCAAAGAGATTGAATTGCAACAAAAAGGAGATGGTAAAGCTATATACAAACAAATTGAGGAATTAACAGGAAGAAAAACGCAATAAAAAATTGATGTCTAAGATCAAAGGAAGGAAAACTGTTGATTGATCAAGGAAACATAGGGGAACGATGGACAGAATGCATTAAAGATCTTTATAATGATGGACGAACGGAAGTAAATATTAAGGATAATGGAGAAGGACCAGAAATACTCAGAGAAGAAGTGGAAGATGTCTTGCGCAATATGAAAGAAGACAAAGCTCCTGGACTAGATAATGTAACTAAAGAAGAGATTGAAACCATGGGTGATTTTGGAATAGAAATAATAACACAAATATTGATGATATCTACAACACCGAATATATACCAGACGACATGCTCAAATCAATATTCATAGCCCTACCAAAGAAATCGGGTGCGATTGAATGCGATGATCATCGCACAATAAGCCTTATGAGTCATATGACTAAGATATTACTAAGAATCATCATGCGAAGAGTGCGAAACAAAATCAGTCCAGAAATTAGCGATGAACAGTGTGGTTTTGTTAGAGATAAAGGAACAAGCAATGGCATTTATATCATAAGATCTTTAGTACAAAGAGCCATAGAGGTGAAAACAGATCTATACCTATGTTTCATAGATTACACCAAGGCATTTGACAAAGTAAAGCACCAAGAAATAATCAAAATTTTAGAAAGCATAAACGTAGACAGCAAAGATCTAAGAATAATAAAGAACATGTACTGGCAAAAAACAGCGGCCATAAGAACTGGAAACCAATTGGGAATGTTTCAACAAATAAAACAGGATGTTAGACAAGGTTGTGTGCTGTCACCAGATTTGTTTAATATTTATAGTGAGATTATTTTAAGATCCACAAGGGACATGCCTGGAATAACAATTGGAGGTCATAATATAAATAATCTAAGGTATGCTGATTATACAGTCTTAATCACTAAGAGTGAAAATGAGTTACAAGAAATGTTGGACATTATTGTGAAGGAAAGCAAAAATAAAGGACTCAGCCTTAATAGCAAAAAGACAGAGGTAATGGTAACAACAAAGAAAAAGACAGCACCTCAGTGCAAAATAAAGACAAGTGGAACAATATTAAAGTAGGTAAATGAATTTAAATATTTGGGAACTTTGTTAACCTCTGACGGAAGATGTACAAAAGAGGTGAGATGCAGAATGGCTCAGGCAAAAGCAGCTTTCCAAAAAATGAGGAAGATACTATGCAATCCATTTTTTACAATAGAAACAAGAAAACGAGTTCTTAAATGTTATATAGAACCAGTCTTAACATATGGATGCAAGAAAATTATAAGAAAATCACTGGAGTCTGTAGAAATGTGGTTTTACAGAAGAATATTGAGAGTACCATGGACAGCTAAGAAGAGTAATGAAACAGCTCAGAAAGAGGTCAAAGCAAAAAGGGAACTAATTTCCACTATTAGGAAGAGACAATCATCATTTTTTGGCCATGTAATGAGAAGAGAACAACTGGAATATATTGTAACAACTGGAAACATTGAGGGACGAAGAGATAGAGGGGAGCAAAGAGACAAAAATAACAGACAGCTTAAGCGACTGGCTTGGCAGAAGGTCAACAACAGAAATGATAAATAGCTGCCGAGATAAAGAAAATTGTGGAGAGACATGATCACCTACGCCAGTAGGCACGGTACTTGATGATGATGATGATTATAATGATGATGATGGCATATCATTCTATATATTTTTGTGTTGTTGTATGTTGTTCCAGCTGAAGGCATACTTAGCCGAAACGTCGACTTTTGTTTTGTTAATTACCACGCAAAGCTGAGCAGCAATTTGGATTTAGGAAAAATAGCGGGACAAAAGAAGCCATATTCTTCATGAGAACATTAATCGAAAAGTACACAGAAGTAAACAAACCAGTATATGTCTGCTTCATAGACTACACCAAAGCTTTTGATAGAGTACACCATAAACAACTTATAGAATGCCTAAATGAGATACATCTAGATAACATGGACATACGACTAATATGCAATCTATACTGGGAGCAAACAGCATTAATAAAATATAACAAGGAGAACTCTACACTCATTGATATAAAAAGGGGCGTAAGACAGGTATGCATCCTATCACCAAGCTTGTTCAATCTATCATCATCATGTGTCATACCGGTTGACGTAGACGATCGTGTTCTTCCATAATCTTCTATCTACAGTGCATCGTATCAGTTATGGTGTTCAATCTATACACTGCGCAAATATTTAAAAACACCACAGAAGCTGTCAGGCCTAAACATTAATGAAAAGATAATCAATGACCTAAGATTAGATAACCTATTCTGATGGTATTGTAATTACTAGCAAAAAATCCTAAAGATCTACAACAATTACTTAATGTAATAAACATGACAAGCAAAAAATATGAACTAGATATGAATATCAAAAAGACTAAAACTATGATCATAAACAAAGAAAATACTCAAAACCCACAAGTGGATTTCAAAATTGAAGGAATAGACCTGGAGACAGTTCAGAACTACAACTACCAGTAGAACTGGATGGAAGGAAAAGAAAACAAACGATGAAGTCTTAAAACAACTAAAAATGAAAAGAGAACTACTAAACACAATTCAAACAAGACAAATGCGATTTTTGGGCCATGTTAAACGACACAACAGCCTACTAAAAGTAATCCTGGAGGGGAAAATACAAGGTAAAAGAGGCAGACCAAGACTAACATGGACGAGTAACAACAAAAGATGGACAAACCAGCCTATGACAACCTGCACCATCTAAGCAGGAGACAGAACAGAATGGCGCTCCATGGTAGCCAACCTTCGTTGCTCAGATGACACACAATGATGATGATGATAAAAAAGTTACACAAATAATAAATATCTGCTTTTGTTAGTAAAATTGCTCTCAGTTGGAAGTATATGGAGTTTGTTCTGATTGATACGTCATTTACTTTTCTTTTGTTTTATTTCTCTGGCAGTGAAAGTGGATCTGAAGTTAGTTCCTGATTCAGAAGATAGAGATTCTACTGCATTATCTATCAAATGTTCCGTTAAGGGTATCACGATTGGGGGCATTGATATTTCAAGGTAAGATTCTCAAAAACAAAATTACAATGATTATTTTAACAATAAAACAGTTGGCATTTATCTAACTTTTGACGTCAGCTGGAACGATCATAAGAGTCTGAGAAATAAAGGAAAGCGTCTACAGTAATTGTGCTATGTTGTGTACAGGTTGGAGTTTACATTTCAGTTCTGATCTTTAAAAAGAAAATTATACACTGGTCAATAGATTGTATCTGTTGTAGTAAATTAGAGCTGCAACAGGCAGTGGTGTCGACAAACGTCTCTTCTTCTCTGAAATGTTACGGACTCTCAAACGTGGGAACTATTGTTACTGTATGGAAGACTTTGAATGCACAGATAGGATTTGCTTTATTCGCTTGTTTAAACGCAGACAATCAAAATCAAGCAGATGAAACAAACAGAGTAATTCAACTGAATCGAACATAAACATAACAAGGGCCTAAGATATGACGCTCTATGTAAAAATAAAAACATACAATTGTTTAAAAGAAATCCCTGGGAGGGCCGACCATCTAAGCGCAGAATCCCCCTACAGAAAAGACAATCTGCTGCCTTACAGGAAGATTGGGGACAATCAAAGGCTAAGGAAAGCAAACCTAAATAAAATGCTGGCAGAAATCGGATACGCTGGGTCACTGGCGCAGAACACAGTGCAACGTTCTAACAAGTATTCAATCAGATTATATTCAACACAGACCTGAGAATGACAACATGGTCCACACCCACCTCCCTGGAAGAGAAACTATATGGGGCAATCGAATCACTTAAACTGACAGCTGACTTCATAAGAGATTGTGGAATCCTACTCTGATTGAGACTTGATCAGACATAGAGAGAGAGAGAGAGAGAGAGAGAGAGAGAGAGAGAGAAAAGAAATCATGTATTGTATCTGATGTCACAAATTGAAACCACTTCCATGAATTATCAATTTTGAGAATAAGTGGAATGTTTTAGATTCAGAAGATCTTCGTCAATAAATGCTGCAAAGTTTCCAAGACTAGAACAAAAATACCACTTTGAGATGAAAGCAAACAGCCGTGCATTGAGTCAAAGTTAATAAAGAAATGACGTCATCACCATGCATTATTTCCTTAAACATAGCGACTAGTTACAATAAGTGAATAGCAAATGAAGTGCAGACCTGACAATCAAATCTCGCAGAACTGAACTTCGGATATATTGGATTTAAAAATGTAGATATCGTAAACCACAACATAAAGGTACTACGCTTATTTCAATCCATTTCAAAGGTGGGCCACCAACAGACCTAACCGGTAGACGAACGTAGGCAGCAATGACACGATCACTCGGAAGTTAAATGTCTGGCCATATATCATAAGCCGATTCTTGCAGGTGGGAATCAGCTCACAGGGAAGGGCACTAGAGTGGGTTACTAGCGCACACATCAACAGAAGAAAGATTATGTGGTTGAGTGTCCTCGCTTCTGGTTGGAAGGGAATCAGCTCACAGGGAAGGGCACTAGAGTGGGTTACTAGCGCACACATCAACAGAAGAAAGATTATGTGGTTGAGTGTCCTCGCTTCTGGTTGGAAGGGAATCAGCTCACAGGGAAGGGCACTAGAGTGGGTTACTAGCGCACACATCAACAGAAGAAAGATTATGTGGTTGAGTGTCCTCGCTTCTGGTTGGAAGGGAATCAGTTCACAGGAAAGGGCACTAGAGTGGGTTACTAGTGCACACATCAACAGAAGAAAGACTATGTGGTTGCTCGCTTCTGGTTGGAAGGGAATCAGTTCACATGAAAGGGCACTAGAGTGGGTTACTAGCGCACACATCAACAGAAGAAAGATTATGTGGTTGAGTGTCCTCGCTTCTGGTTGGAAGGGAATCAGTTCACAGGAAAGGGCACTAGAGTGGGTTACTAGTGCACACATCAACAGAAGAAAGACTATGTGGTTGCTCGCTTCTGGTTGGAAGGGAATCAGTTCACATGAAAGGGCACTAGAGTGGGTTACTAGTGCACACATCAACAGAAGAAAGATTATGTGGTTGAGTGTCCTCGCTTCTGGTTGGAAGGGAATCAGTTCACAGGAAAGGGCACTAGAGTGGGTTACTAGTGCACACATCAACAGAAGAAAGACTATGTGGTTGCTCGCTTCTGGTTGGAAGGATCCCTGTTCAATTCCAAGAAATATGATTTATTTTTTTCCCGAGTTACACTTTTTGAAAATTCATCAAACTTCTCAAAATGGGTTCCAGTGATTTTATTGAAGAAAGCAGGGCGGTCTGACGTGACACCGGCCATATCTTACATAAGATATATCATCATTATCATCATGTGCATGTGTGTATCAGACAGCTTATAAGAATGGCTTGGCAGAAAGTCAACAACAGAAATTATAAATAATTGTCGAGATCGAAGATTGTGGAGAGACATGATCACCTACGCCAGCAGTCCCGGTACTTGATGATGATGATTACATAAGGATGTCAAAGATAACTTGTTGATGTAAATGGTATAATAGTAAAAAAAAATCGAATCTCTTTTAAAAGATGCAATTACAGTTTTCAAATATCATATATTCTCCTTTTCTTCCACTTTTATACTGATAAAACAGCAGATTGATAAATACGTCTGTGGTGGGGGTGGTAGAACGCACACACTTTAAGTCTGGATGGTCGTGATAATAAACCCTTGCGACTGTCGTTAATGACGCAGCTTGATCCAACTATTTGAAATTAATCTTCGAACAAAATTGCTGATATATTTTCTTGTCATTAAAATAAGGTAGACTAATAATATATATATATATTGAATTAGAATATATTTGAATTAGACAACAAAGTGAAAAGTTCGGCAAGAAGAGATACAAGAGCTTATATAGACAACTTGGCAGAGAAAGCAGAGACAGCTGCAATTACAGGAGACAGCAGAACTCTCTATACTGTACAAAAGATGCTGACAAACACCTATACATCCAGTGGAACACCAATTCTAGACAAATCTGGATTAATGCTAACAACAAGCGCAGACATAAAAGCCCGTTGGGCGGAACACTTCAAAGAAATTCTTAACCGTCCACTACCTCACAGTTTAATAGATTTTGAAGCTGAAACACCAGCAGCAGAATTAGATGTAAATTTAGATGACTTCACCTGAGTGAAATAGAAACCACCTTAAAGCTAATGACCAATAACAAGGCTGCTGGAGAGGATAAGTTAACAGCTGAGATCCTCAAGGCAATTGATAGCCATAATTTAATACATCTCCAAAAAATGTTCAACATCATTTGGAGAACAGAGAAGACGCCTCATAAATGGAAAAAAAGGAATCATTGTTAAGATCCCAAAAAAGGGCAATCTTAGAGATTGTAACAACTGGAGAGGCGTGACACTTTTGTCAGTTGCCTCAAAGTTATTCTGTAAAATCATCCTAAATAGAATAAAGGATTCAATAGATACAGTAATGCGTGAAGAACAGGCTGGGTTTAGAAAAGGGAGAAGCTGTCTTGACCACATTTTCACTCTACGACTTATATTGGAGGAACACATTGAAAAGCAAAAACCTTTTGTACTTAACTTCATCGACTTCAAAAAAGCATTTGATAGTATTCATAGAGATTCTTTGTGGAAAATTCTGAAGCAATATGGTTTACCATCAAAAATCATAAACATTATCAAAGACATGTATGATGGTTACACATGTGCAGTTCGAACAGAGGAAGGACTGAGCGAATGTTTCCCAATAGAAACTGGGGTTAAACAAGGATGTATTTTATCGCCCTTGTTATTTGGAATTGTTATGGACTTCATAATGAAGAAATGCTGCACTGGTAATAAAGGCATCGAATGGATACAAGGAGACCATTTGGAGGACCTCGACTTTGCTGATGACATAGTTCTCATCAGCAGTCAGATAAAAACGATGCAGGAAAACACAAATGAACTATCATCAATAGCCAGCAAAATTGGGCTTGAGGTCAATCATGAAAAGACTAAAGTCATGAAAAGTTTAATTCCAACAAGTGACAAAATATACATGGAAAACAAACCAGTAGAAGAGATCGATCACTTTATCTATCTTGGAAGTCACATTGATCGAGAAGGGGATACGAGCAAAGAAATTAGAATCAGACTGGCTAAAGCAGCAATGTCTTTCAGAAGCCTTGAAAAGTTGTGGAAATCAAAACTCATTAGCACAAACACAAAACTTAGGCTATTCAAATCAAATGTACTATCAACCCTTACGTATGCGTGTGAAAGCTGGAAAACAACAAGAGATATAGAAACAAAGTTGAACGCATTCGAAAATAAATGTCTAAGGAAAATACTTGGTATAGAATGGAACGAATTCAAAACAAACGAGGAAATTAGAGAAATCGCCAATCAACCACTAATATCTTCAGTAATAAAGAAAAGACGATGGTCATACGTTGGACATGTGATGAGAAGAGATAATAATCGAATAGCAAAGCAAGCCCTCATATGGGAAACAACAGGTAAAAGAAAAAGAGGAAGACCCAGGGAGACACTGAGAAGAACATTGATGAGAGAGGCAAGAGCAGCAGGAATCGGCTCCCTCAATGAGATAGAACTGCTTGCACAGAACAGAGACAGATGGCGAGATTTGATAAAATATCTTTAAAAGAAAACTGCTAGAACAAAAATTCATATAGGAGAAGGTGTATCTTGGTCTACGCCCTATGGGCCGGTTACGGCTCGAAAGGTCAATAGATAGATATATATATATATATATATATATATATATATATATATATATATGGGTGTCCGGTTAGCGCAATCGATAGGCGGTTGGCTTACCACGGCAACAGCCCGGTTCGTAATCCTGGCGAGGACACCTGGGTTTTACTAATTCCCTAAAAATTAGTAGGAGCCGTGATAGCTCAGTGGTTAGTGAACTGGACTACTACGGACAGGGGTAGGGTTCGATCCCAACCGACGGCGTTCACCCAGCCTTAAATGGGTACCGGATTTTTTCTGGGAAAGTAAAAAGCAGCACGCGTAATACTGACCACATTACCCCAAAAAATCATGTGCTGAAGGTCTGTAAAATATAGGGTCACTAACACCATATTTCCCTATACGCCACTTGGCGTGACGGGGGGTACTTTACTTTACTTTTTTAATAATATATATCTGTGAGGTTGGTTGCACTACAAATATTATATGTGGCATATTTCAGGCAGGTAAATAAGACATCATACTCTAGTGGGTACCTCGCTCATATAAATGCAAAGGATCCGAAATCACCACATTTTTCTTCTTTGCTTAACTACAGAGTTCAGTTTGTGAAGATGGAATTTCAGGTTTGGTCAATTGTTTCTAGCTTTCCTAAATTGATTTTGATGTTTGATCAATTAGATAGTAAACATACAAAATTGATTATCATGTTTTATGTGTTGTGTTTTCAGACCTGATAAATTGATGTTGATGTTTGGTAAATTGTTACTGAAAAAACCTAACATCAATGTCGGGACGTTACACATTTATAATATTTGATCATTTGCTTTGAGACATGATATATTTCTTTGATACATCACACATTTATAATATTTGATCATTTGCTTTGAGACATGATATATTTCTTTGATACATCACACATTTATAATATTTGATCATTTGCTTTGAGACATGATATATTTCTTTGATACATCACACATTTATAATATTTGATCATTTGCTTTGAGACATGATATATTTCTTTGATACATCACACATTTATAATATTTGATCATTTGCTTTGAGACATGATATATTTCTTTGATACATCACACATTTATAATATTTGATCATTTGCTTTGAGACATGATATATTTCTTTGATACATCACACATGTTTACAGACTCTCTTAACTGAACACAGATTTGCTCCATCATCTTCGTCCTTATATCAAACTGTATAATCAAGTTGTTAACACCTTGCAGTCCAATATATTAAAAGGATGTTTTGGTTTGGTTTAAGGAGGCAGCGACACTGTACTCTGGGCATTCCCATATCCATTCCGCTAACCTTTTAAAAAGCCAACACGATATGTTTACACAGATCCGCATGTTACCACCTGATTGTAAGCTACCCATTGCCATCCACATAGCGTGTTTGTTCTTCCCTTCATCAAGTCTCAAACCCTACTCTCTGTGCAGCATGCCTGCTTTATTTTTTCCGGAGCATTCTCTGAACGGGGAGCCACGATAGCTCAGTGGTTAGTGAACTGGACTACAAAGGTAAAGAGGCCAGGTCGACGTCTTCCGGGTGCACCCAGCCTTAAATGGGTACCGGATTTTTTCTGGCAAAATAAAGCGGCACGGGCATAATACCGACCATATTACCCCAAAAATCATGTGCCGAAGGTCTTTAAAAATTATGGTCATAAACACCATATTCCCTATAGGCCACCTGGCGTGACGGGGGCTCTTTACTTTTTTTTTTATTCTCTGAAAGGTTGTAACGTGTTGGATTTGCTCTTCTGCAACCCATCTGATTGCTGCACTGGCAGCTCCGTTACCCATCTGATTGCTGCACTGGCAGCTCCGTTACCCATCTGATTGCTGCACTGGTAGCTCCCACACCCATCTGATCGCTGCACTGGTAGCTCCGACACCCATCTGATCGCTGCACTGGTAGCTCCCACACCCATCTGATCGTTGCACTGGTAGCTTTGACACCCATCTGATCGCTGCACTGGTAGCTCCGACACCCATCTGATCGCTGCACTGGTAGCTCCGACACCCATCTGATCGCTGCACTGGTAGCTCCGACACCCATCTGATTGCTGCACTGGTAGCTCCGACACCTATCCGATTGCTGCACTGGTAGCTCCGACACCTATCTGATTGCTGCACTGGTAGCTCCGACACCTATCTGATTGCTGCACTGGTAGCTCCGACACCTATCTGATTGCTGCACTGGTAGCTCCGACACCCATCTGATCGCTGCACTGGTAGTTCCGACACCCATCTGATCGTTGCACTGGTAGCTCCGACACCCATCTGATCGCTGCACTGGTAGCTCCGACACCCATCTGATCGCTGCACTGGTAGCTCCGACACCCATCTGATTGCTGCACTGGTAGCTCCGACACCTATCCGATTGCTGCACTGGTAGCTCCCACACCCATCTGATCGCTGCATTGGCAGCTTCGACACCCATCTGATTGCTGCACTGGTAGCTCCGACACCCATCTGATTGCTGCACTGGTAGCTCCGACACCCATCTGATCGTTGCACTGGTAGTTCCGACACCCATCTGATTGCTGCACTGGTAGTTTCGACACCCATCTGATTGCTGCACTGGTAGCTCCGACACCCATCTGATTGCTGCACTGGTAGCTTCGACACCCATCTGATCGTTGCACTGGTAGTTCCGACACCCATCTGATCGCTGCACTGGTAGCTTCGACACCCATCTGATCGCTGCACAGGTAGCTCCGACACCCATCTGATCGCTGCACTGGTAGCTTCGACACCCATCTGATCGCTGCACTGGTAGCTTCGACACCCATCTGATCGCTGCACTGGTAGCTTCGACACCCATCTGATTGCTGCACTGGTAGCTCCGACACCCATCTGATCGCTGCACTGGTAGCTCCGACACCCATCTGATCGCTGCACTGGTAGCATCGACACCCATCTGATCGCTGCACTGGTAGCTCCGACACCCATCTGATTGCTGCACTGGTAGCTCCGACACCCATCTGATCGCTGCACTGGTAGCTCCGACACCCATCTGATCGCTGCACTGGTAGCTCCGACACCCATCTGATCGCTGCACTGGTAGCTCCGACACCCATCTGATTGCTGCATTGGTAGCTCCGACACCCATCTGATCGCTGCGCTGGTAGCTCCGACACCCATCTGATCGCTGCACTGGTAGCTCCGACACCCATCTGATCGCTGCACTGGTAGCTCCGACACCCATCTGATTGCTGCACTGGTAGCTCCGACACCCATCTGATCGCTGCACTGGTAGTTCCGACACCCATCTGATTGCTGCACTGGTAGCTCCGACACCCATCTGATCGCTGCACTGGTAGCTCCGACACCCATCTGATTGCTGCACTGGTAGCTTCGACACCCATCTGATCGCTGCACTGGTAGCTTCGACACCCATCTGATCGCTGCACTGGTAGCTCCGACACCCATCTGATCGCTGCACTGGTAGCTTCGACACCCATCTGATCGCTGCACTGGTAGCTCCGACACCCATCTGATTGCTGCACTGGTAGCTTCGACACCCATCTGATCGCTGCACTGGTAGCTTCGACACCCATCTGATCGCTGCACTGGTAGCTCCGACACCCATCTGATCGCTGCACTGGTAGCTTCGACACCCATCTGATCGCTGCACTGGTAGCTTCGACACCCATTTGATTGCTGCATTGGCAGCTTCGACACCCATCTGATCGTTGCACTGGTAGCTTCGACACCCATCTGATCGCTGCACTCGTAGCTCCGACACCCATCTGATCGCTGCACTGGTAGCTCCGACACCCATCTGATCGTTGCACTGGTAGTTTCGACACCCATCTGATTGCTGCATTGACAGCTCCGACACCCATCCGATTGCTGCATTGATAGCTTCGACACCCATTTGATTGCTGCACTGGCAGCTCCGACACCCATCCGATTGCTGCATTGACAGCTTCGACACCCATTTGATTGCTGCATTGACAGCTTCGACACCCATTTGATTGCTGCATTGACAGCTCCGACACCCATCCGATTGCTGGATTGACAGCTTCGACGCCCATTTGATTGCTGCATTGACAGCTTCGACACCCATTTGATTGCTGCATTGACAGCTTCGACACCCATTTGATTGCTGCATTGACAGCTTCGACACCCATTTGATTGCTGCATTGACAGCTCCGACACCCATCCGATTGCTGCATTGACAGCTTCGACACCCATTTGATTGCTGCACTGGTAGCTCCGACACCCATCTGATTGCTGCACTGGTAGCTCCGACACCCATCTGATTGCTGCACTGGTAGCTCCGACACCCATCTGATTGCTGCACTGGTAGCTCCGACACCCATCTGATCGTTGCACTGGTAGCTCCGACACCCATCTGATCGCTGCACTGGTAGCTTCGACACCCATCTGATCGCTGCACTGGTAGCTCCGACACCCATCTGATCGCTGCACTGGTAGCTCCGACACCCATCTGACTGCTGCACTGGTAGCTCCGACACCCATCTGATCGCTGCACTGGTAGCTTCGACACCCATCTGATTGCTGCACTGGTAGCTCCGACACCCATCTGATCGCTGCACTGGTAGCTCCGACACCCATCTGATTGCTGCACTGGTAGCTTCGACACCCATCTGATCGCTGCACTGGTAGCTCCGACACCCATCTGATCGCTGCACTGGTAGCTCCGACACCCATCTGAGTGCTACACTGGTAGCTTCGACACCCATCTGATTGCTGCACTGGTAGCTCCGACACCCATCTGATCGCTGCACTGGTAGCTCCGACACCCATCTGATTGCTGCACTGGTAGCTTCGACACCCATCTGATCGCTGCACTGGTAGCTCCGACACCCATCTGATCGCTGCACTGGTAGCTCCGACACCCATCTGATTGCTGCACTGGTAGCTCCGACACCCATCTGATCGCTGCACTGGTAGCTCCGACACCCATCTGATTGCTGCACTGGTAGCTCCGACACCCATCTGATCGCTGCACTGGTAGCTCCGACACCCATCTGATTGCTGCACTGGTAGCTCCGACACCCATCGTCATACTGCATAGAAATAATAATAAATGAATATTGTTATAGAGGGAAACTTCCGAGGCGATAATTCAGGGAATCATAGGAGGAAGTGGTATGTATTACAGCACTTTGAAAAAATGACAAATAAACAAGAACAGAAAAAAACAAAGAACAATATTTTCTCCGAAGCAGTATCGAACACGTACTCGTCATACAGCTGATTGGAGTTTCGCATGTAGCAGATCTTGCGTCATCGGTTTCTTAATATAGTACATGTCTTCGTTAAACCGACAGCAGACGCGATAATTTCATTAATTGATGATGTTTTTAAAGTTAATACTGTTGATTTTGTTTTGTCTAAAATATTGGATAGTTTAGGAGAGAATAATTATTTCTTTGTCGTCATGTAGCATTGCTACTGATGAAGCATATAATGTACATATATAAGAGAATATTATGGGAGCCGCAATAGCTCAGTGGTTAGTGAACTGGAGTACATACGACAAGGGGTAGGGTTCGATCCCAAAGGAGGGCTGCCAGGATCACGCATCCTTAAATGGGTACCGGATTTTTTTCTTGGAAAGTAAAGCGGCATGGGCGTAATACCGACCACATTACCCCAAAAATCATGTGCTGAAAGTCTGTAAAATTTATGGTCACTCGCATTATATTCCCTATACGACACTTGACGTGACGGGGGCACTTTTACTTATTAAAAAAAATAAATGTATATTATAGGATCAACAGAAGTCTAAGCATAGCAATAAATAAATGTAAACAACTCACTTGTCATTACTATCAACGTAGTATTTTAATTCCAATCATAAACAATTGTTGTTACATGTTGTTTAAGTGAAGATGTCATTAGTAAACTACACTCCACTCATTCTTGAGATTGACATTTGATTGGAGGGGTCCGATTTTGCGACATTTTAGAAAAAATCTGTTCTTCTCAGTGTCTCTCTGGGTCTTCCTCTTTTCCTCTTACCTGTTGTTTCCCACATGAGGGCTTGCTTTGCTATTCGGTTATTATCTCTTCTCATCACATGTCCAACGTATGACCATCGTCTTTTCTTTATTACTGAAGATATTAGTGGTTGATTGGCGATTTCTCTAATTTCCTCGTTTGTTTTGAATTCATTCCATGCTATACCCAGTATTTTCCTTAGACATTTATTTTCGAATGCGTTCAACTTTGTTTCTATATCTCTTGTTATTTTCCAGATTTCACGCGCATACGTTAGGGTTGATAGTACATTTGATTTGAATAGTCTAAGTTTTGTGTTTGTGCTGATGAGTTTTGATTTCCACAACTTTTCAAGGCTTCTGAAAGACATTGCTGCTTTAGCTATTCTGATTCTAATTTCTTTGCTTGTATCCCCTTCTCGATCAATGTGACTTCCAAGATAGGTAAAGTGATCGATCTCTTCCAGTTCAATCTATACAATGAGCAAATTTTTAGAAACATCATAGAGATGCCAGGCCTACAAATTAATGGAAAGATAATCAATAACCTAAGATATGCTGATGATACTGTACTACTAGCAGAAAATTCTAAAGATCTACAACAATTACTTAATGAAATAAACATAACAAGCAAAAAATATGGACTAGATATGAATATCAAAAAGACTAAAACTATGATCATAAACAAAGAAGATACTCAAAACCCACAAGTGGATATCAAAATTGAAGGAATAGACCTGGAGACAGTTCAGAAATACAACTACCTTGGACATACTATAACCAGTGATGGAAAATGTACAACTGAAATAAACAAAAGAATAGGAATGGCAAATAGTAATTTTAATGTCATGAAGAACATACTAACATCAAAACAAATAACAACAGGGCTGAAACTAAGAATATCAAAATGTTACATCTTCTCAATATTCCTATATGGTGCAGAAACATGGACATTAGACAAGTAAACAGAACAGAGAATTGAAGCCTTTGAAATGTGGATATATAGAAGAATAGGTAGAACTGGATGGAAGGAAAAGAAAACAAACGATGAAGTCTTAAAACAACTAAAAATGAAAAGAGAACTACTAAACACAATTCAAACAAGACAAATGCGGTTTTTGGGCCATGTTAAAAGACACAACAGCCTACTAAAAGTAATCCTGGAGGAGAAAATACAAGGTAAAAGAGGCAGAGACAGACCAAGACTAACATGGAGGAGTAACATCACAAGATGGACAAATCAGCCTATGACAACCTGCACCATCAAAGCAAGAGACAGAGCAGAATGGCGCTCCATGGTAGCCAACCTTCGTTGCGGAGAAGGCACTCGATGATGATGATGAGTTCATAACGAACATAAAGAACATAATGAACATAATAACATAACGGATATAAAGAACATAAGAAGAAAATGAACACGAAGAACATAAAGAACATAATGAACATAATAACATAACGGATATAAAGAACATAAGAAGAAAATGAACACGAAGAACATAAAGAACATAATGAACATAATGGACATAACGAACATAAAGAACATAATGAACATAATGGACATAATGAACATAATGGACATAACGAATATTAGGAACATAAAGAACATAATGGACATAACGAACATAAGGAACATAAAGAACATAATGAACATAATGGACATAACGAACATAAGGAACATAATGGACATATGGACATAACGAACATAAGGAACATAAAGAACATAATGAACATAATGGACATAACGAACATAAGGAACATAAAGAACATAATGGACATAATGGACATAATGGACATAACGAACATAAGGAACATAAAGAACATAAAGAACATAATAGACATAATGGACATAATGGACATAACGAACATAAGGAACATAAAGAACATAATGAACATAATGGACATAACGAACATAAGGAACATAAAGAACATAAAGAACATAATGAACATAATGGGCATAATGGACATAATGGACATAACGAACATAAAGAACATAAAGAACATAAAGAACATAATGAACATAATGGACATAATGGACATAACGAACATAAAGAACATAAAGAACATAATGAACATAATGGACATAATGGACATAACGAACATAAGGAACATAAAGAACATAATGAACATAATGGACATAATGGACATAACGAACATAAGGAACATAAAGAACATAATGAACATAATGGACATAATGGACATAACGAACATAAGGAACATAAAGAACATAATGAACATAATGGACATAACGAACATAAGGAACATAAAGAACATAATGGACATAACGAACATAAGGAACATAAAAAACATAAAGAACATAATGGACATAACGAACATAACGAACATAACGAACATAAAGAACATAACGAACTTAATATACATAAAGAACATAAAAATAATGAAAAAAAAATGTCTGCTCATGTAAAACGACGCAAAGATATAGAGAAGATAATTATTGGGGCACAGTTCCTGGCAAATCAGTGGAAGACCTAGAAAAAGTGGATGCAAGTCATCCACGATGAGCTAGGATTGACTGCTGTAGAAGCTGGACACCTCACGCAGAGCAGAGAAGAAAACTGTAAAACAGAGTGGCTGTCATAGGGGGGTAAGTTCCAAAATAGACAATGAACACACAATCCGTTGATGATTGTACACATAAATGAGTTAAGAAGAAATAGAGGATGTACAGACGGACTAGTCACCCTACAACAGCTAGCAGAAAAGACAGTATACAGTCAAAATGTGTACATTGCTTTCATTGACCAGGAAAAGGCATTCGACAGAGTAAACAGGGAACAACTATAGGGAATACTAACAACAAATGGAGTAAGTCAACATCTAACCAACCTAATTAAAAGTCTACATTAACAACAGCTGCACAGTTAGGACACCAAGAGGTTACACCGTTAGATTACGAGTAAGACATGTGAGAACATTATTTCCCCTATTGTTTATTTACTTACAACGACTCCATATGGATGTTAGCCGACCCATCAAAGATAGAGGAGATCAGCGAACTTCTATTAGCAGACGATCAGGCACTACTAATACTTGGAAAATGTATTACAGGTCTGTGGGTTTACCAATATCAACGGTGGCGAAGAGCGGATACCGGTTCCTACGTCAATCAGAGGGATATTCTCGTGTATTGTTACACTCGACAGGAAATGTAGGGAACAGAACTCAGAGGTGGTCAATGTGGAGGTCAACGGTCTCACCTGGGATAACACCGATGAGAAGGATGCAGTCATCTATCAAGACGGATTTATAATATGGCATCAAAGGAATGCATGGGCATTTACAGGACGCTCGGCAGGCAGATTTGTCAAGAAAAGCAGTGGTGCATACTTTATGACCACGAGTAGCATGATGATGGAGGTGATGGCAGTGACCAAGACATTCATCTGGTTAGGGTCGTAAGACTACACCCCCTCCTGCATACTGGGTGATTCGATGAGCATGATAAAAAAAAGTGGAGGCGGGCTCTGTACGCATGCAATGGGTAAAGTCATTGCAGAAGTACAAAATACGTAATGTTCCCTCTGTCTACGTCCCTGGACATGCGGAAGTGCGGGAAAATCTGTCCTATGGTTGAAGACGGTCAACCGATGGATCGGTCGGACATCATCAATGCCCTCCGAGATGTGGGTAGGGCACAGGACTTTGACAACCATGAGTCCACGTCACTTCTTTGGATGAAAGAGATTTGGGTTAAGATTGGCACAGCCAGAAACGATAGACTTAGTGGGCGTGTAAGAAAACTTCAACCATCGCAGAACTGGAGTCGTCAGTCGACGGACACTGCGGGACTTGCTGATGAGGGGATCTGAGCACCTATGGACATGTTCTGAGTGCAGTGATGATGACCCGTAAATAACTCAATAACATGGAAAAAATATCTACAAGAACACTTAAATAGACTCAACAACACAGCCACAAAGTACAAAATGAAAATCAACATTAGCAAAACTGAGGTCATGAATATCGCAACATTGGAACAGAACATCAACATAACTATAGACGGATGACACGTAAAACAATCAGAGGAATTAAATGCCTAGAAAGTCTTAAAACTGCCATAGATATAAGAACAGATATTAAAAATTGAGAAAAAAGCTAGTAATAATTCCCACCATATAATACATAATGAAACAACAGATACAATTTTGTTGGCCACGTTATAAGAGAGAAAGATCAAAACATCACACAACGAGCCCTTAATAACCTTTGCCAGAGCGTCAGACCAAAGAGACGACCACGAAAAAGATGGTTTCGTGGAATATTAGATAACATTACACCAGCAGTTGGCTTATAGAGGTGAAAAAGATGGTGTGGTGGAATATTAGATAACATTACACCAGCAGTGGGCTTATAGAGGTGAAAAAGATGGTGTGGTGGAATATTAGATAACATTACACCAGCAGTGGGCTTATAGAGGTGAAAAAGATGGTGTGGTGGAATATTAGATAACATTACACCAGCAGTGGGCTTATAGAGGTGAAAAAGATGGTGTGGTGGAATATTAGATAACATTACACCAGCAGTGGACTTATAGAGGTGAAAAAGATGGTGTGGTTGAATATTAGATAACATTACACCAGCAGTGGACTTATAGAGGTGAAAAAGATGGTGTGGTTGAATATTAGATAACATTTCATCAGCAGTGGACTTATAGAGGTGAAAAAGATGGTGTGGTTGAATATTAGATAACATTACATCAGCAGTGGGCTTATAGAGGTGAAAAAGATGGTGTGGTTGAATATTAGATAACATTACATCAGCAGTGGGCTTATAGAGGTGAAAAAGATGGTGTGGTGGAATATTAAATAGCATTACATCAGCAGTGGGCCTAGAGAGGTGAATAAGATGGTGTGGTGGAATATTAGATAACATTACACCAGCAGTGGGCTTATAGAGGTGAAAAAGATGGTGTGGTGGAATATTAGATAACATTACATCAGCAGTTGGCTTATAGAGGTGAAAAAGATGGTGTGGTGGAATATTAGATAACATTACATCAGCAGTGGGCTTATAGAGGTGAAAAAGATGGTGTGGTGGAATATTGGATAACATTACATCAGCAGTGGGCCTAGAGAGGTGAAAAAGATGGTGTGGTTGAATATTAGATAACATTACATCAGCAGTTGGCTTATAGAGGTGAAAAAGATGGTGTGGTGGAATATTAGATAACATTACATCAGCAGTGGGCTTATAGAGGTGAAAAAGATGGTGTGGTGGAATATTAGATAACATTACATCAGCAGTGGGCTTATAGAGGTGAAAAAGATGGTGTAGTGGAATATTGGATAACATTACATCAGCAGTGGGCCTAGAGAGGTGAATAAGATGGTGTGGTGGAATATTAGATAACATTACAGCAACAGTGGGCAAATAGATGTGAAAAAGATGGTTTCGTGGAATACTGGATAACATTACAGCAGCTGTGGGCCTATAGATGTGAAAAAGATGGCTTTGTGGAATACTGGATAACATTACAGCAGCTGTGGGCCTATAGATGTGAAAAAGATGGCTTTGTGGAATACTGGATAACATTACAGCAGCTGTGGGCCTATAGATGTGAAAAAGATGGTTTCGTGGAATACTGGATAACATTACAGCAGCTGTGGGCCTATAGAGGTGAAAAAGACCCTGAATTATATCTCTCCTCTATACTGAAATGCAAATGAGGAAAGAAAAAAGAAGAATATATATATATATATATAGGCCTATATATATATTGAAATAAATGATCTGAGATGTCGACGAAATACAATTGGAGAGCAAATCTCCGCCACAAGGAGTATAACAGATCACAATAAAGGCCCTTTATTAGCATCGTCATCATCAAGGCCCTTTATTAGCATCGTCATCATAAAGGCCCTTTATTAGCATCGTCATCATCAAGTACCATGCCTGCAGGCGTAGGAGATCACTGCTCTCCACAACCTTTGATCTCGATATTTATTTATCTTTTCTGTTGTTGACCTTCATTAAAGCCATTCTCTTAAGCTGTGTGTTATCTTTTCTCTTTGCTTCCCTCTATCTCTCCGTCCCTTACACTTCGTAGCTGTCCATGGTATTCTCAACATTCTTCTGTAAAACCATATTTCTACAGACTCCAATGATTTTCTTGTCTGTTGTTCTACTGACCATAATTATCATCCATAAGTTAAGACTGGCACTACATTACATTTAAGAGAACTCTTTTTCTTGTTTCTATTGTCAAAAATGGATTGCATAGCATCTTCCCCATTTTTTGGAAACCTGAGCTATTCTGCATCTCATCTCTGTTGTAGATCTACCGTCTCAGGTTAACATTGTTCCCAGATATTTCAATTCATTTACTTATTTTAGTATTGTTCCACCTGTCTTTATTGTGCATTGCGTTGATGTCATTTTCTTTGCTGTTACCATTATTTCTTCTTTTTTACTGTTAAGGCTGAGTCCTTTATTTTTGTTTTTGTTCACTATAATGTCTAACATTTCTTGTAACTCATTTTCGCTCTTAACAATTAAGACTGTATCATCAGCATATCTTAGATTATTATGACCTCCAATTGTTATTCCAGTTTGTCCCTTATGGATCTTAAAATAACCAATATTATTATATCGTTCTAACATATTTTTATTGATGAGATTATATAAATGAAACTTAGTATATTTGAGTCAAGTTGGGTGCGATTAGTAGATAAGTGTGTGAATAGGTGGATTAGAAGTGCGTGTAGCCAACAAGCTACAGAAACTATCGGCAGGAAGAAACAGATCACCTGTGTGTTTTCCCGGAGTGCTTTGACGTATTTGCCAGTAGTTGGTGTGTCTGTGAGAGTACAAATATTAACGAAAACTCACTTTCTTTCCAGTCGAACTCAGAAGCGTATGCTGAGGTTAGCCTCTTGGAATTCAGCAAAGACGACCTCGGCTTGTACAACTGTATAGTCTTTGATGATGATGAGGAGAACGATATATTGACTCATCTCAACACAGCTGAAGCAAGAGTTGTAGAACGTGCAGGTATTGTACGACATCATCACTATCATGTTTCCCAAATTAGTTGTAGTTATAGTTGTAGTTGTAGTTGTAGTTGTAGTTGTAGTTGTAGTTGTAGTTGTAGTTGTAGCTGTAGCTGTAGCTGTAGCTGTAGTTGTAGCTGTAGTTGTAGTTGTAGTTGTAGTTGTAGTTGTAGTTGTAGTTGTAGCTGTAGCTGTAGTTGTAGTTGTAGTTGTAGTTGTAGTTGTAGTTGTAGTTGTAGCTGTAGCTGTAGTTGTAGTTGTAGTTGTAGTTGTAGCTGTAGTTGTAGTTGTAGTTGTAGTTGTAGTTGTAGTTGTAGCTGTAGCTGTAGTTGTAGTTGTAGTTGTAGTTGTAGCTGTAGTTGTAGTTGTAGCTGTAGTTGTAGTTGTAGTTGTAGTTATAGCTATAGTTGTAGTTGTAGTTGTAGTTGTAGCTGTAGTTGTAGTTGTAGTTGTAGTTGTAGTTATAGTTGTAGTTGTAGTTAGTTCAAGTTCTCGGTATCACTGCAAACGAATTGAAATTCATAATTGCTTAACCGCCCGCGCTAGTGGAGTCATCAGCATTAATATCTCATCACATTAAAGGATCAAAACAAAGAAAGGCAGCTGCAGTCCACTTCATAGCAGTCATAGCACACGCCATAAGACATAAGGCGTAACTGCACCGAAAGTCAAACGCAGCCAACCTGTCCTTCGTCATACGATATCACTATTCATCGTAAACAATCGGAATATCGAAACACGGTCCGGATGAAATACACAGCTCACGGTGTGCACAAAACACTAAACTCAGTAGCTTCGACAGCAAGTCGGACTTAGAATATGAGGAAACAACAACAAGAAACACTTTTCAAACTGAGCCTAACGGTTCCTGTCGCCAATCCGCCATATTGACCGGAAGTCCGTTTCCTAACTTCAGATGTTGAACACCTGTTTACTCTAAAAACAAAATTAGTTTATCTATTTCTTTGTGTGGATTGATTTTGTTTACTGAACCACTTTGCTCTCTCTCTCTCTACTTTGCAATTTTACTTTTAAAAATTGTTTTTTTTTTTTTCAACGCTAATCCCCTCTGCTGGGAGCCGCAATAGCTCAGTAGTTAGTGAACTGGACTGCAAAGGACAAGAGGTAGGGACAATCCCAACCGACGGCTTCCGGTTTCACCCAGTTTTTAATGGGTACCGGATTTTTTTTCTGGGAAAGTAAAGCGGCACGGGCGTAATACCGACCATATTACCCCAAAAATCATGTGCCGAAGGTCTGTAAGATGTATGGTCACTAATACTATATTCCCTATACGCCACTTGGCGTGACGGGGGCACTTTACCTTTTACTAATCCCCTCTGATCCGCTGTTTCTCGTTTCCACTGTATTGTAGTCATTATTATATAGAAATATTATAATAAATAGGATTCGTAGACTAAGGTTGCTGGGCCATGTAAGAAGAATGGCCAACAATCGTATTCCCAAACAAATATTGTATGGCGAACTTAAGGACGGAAAAAGACCATAGGGCAGACCAGTGCTGAGATATAAGGATGTTTGCAGGGCTTCCTTGAGAGAATTCTCTATAAGTGAAAGGACCTGGGAAAACGTGGCTGCGAATAATAGCACATGAAGAGCAAACATAAAAATGGCACAGCAACTTTCGAGACAGTGCTGATGTCAAATTCAGAAGACAAAAGGCGCAAGAGAAAGGAGTCAAGGCCGGGTACCGCGGTTACACCTTGCTCGTTCATTGGATGGATCTGTCTTTCCAGGATTGGCAAATTCAGCCACGAGAAAAGATCTTCAGTAAAGCAGCACCCAGTATGAGACACTAATGCTTTACCAAACTACTGACTTATCATGATTACTTTCTACCAACCGTCTGTCAAGATGCCAAAGGCCATACATACATTATATTAATTGTAAACAGGTCGCTTCCTCTCTAATGTAGGTTATGTTATTTATGATACAGTAATAGAGTAGTAATTGTAAATAATGTTTTTATGCTCTTAGAATTAAACAACAAATTTTTATTCCTCCTTCCCCCCCCACCCTCTCTCTCTCTATGTATATATATATATATATATATATATATATTGATCTCGACAGTTATTTATCATTTCTGTTGTTGACCTTCTGTCAAGCTATTTTCTTAAGTTGTCTGGTGTATTTTCTCTTAGCTTCCCTCTATCTCTTCGTTCCTCAATTTTACCAGTTGTTACAATATATTCCAGCTGTTCTCTTCTCATTCATTCTCTCTCTCTGTCTCTCTTTCTCTCTCTCTCTCTCTCTCTCTCTCTCTACCTTTTTAGCTCCCAGTGGAGCATAGGTCTTCAACAAATACTTTCCAAGTCGTTCTGCTTTTTGCCATTCTTTTAAGAATATTCTGTCTTCTCCCCTGGGGATTCCAAAAAAAGGGCCTGTTGTGTAATACTCCCAGTTGGCTTCCTTAGTGTGTGTCCTATCCAGCGTCATCGCCTTCGCTGTATCTCTTTATCCACTGGTATTTGACTGGTACATTTCCATAATTCTATGTTAGTGATTGTGTCCTGTCATTTCCATCCTTTTATTCTGCGTAAACATCCATTAATGAAAGTCTGTATCTTCGTTCAATTTTTTTGTTCTCCAAGCCGATTATCGGACTTTTGCACGGATTTGGTGCCAAAAATATACATGTTTTGTGCGGTATCGGTGCAAAATCCATTGTCTTTGGTGCAGTTTCGGTGCATGTTCTTCCAGAAATAAGCGGGTAAACAGCCACCAATACTACTAACTTTCAACATTCTTATAAGAAGTCCCATCTCTGTGGCCTCTAATTGTCTTTTCATTTGTTTTTCTTTTTACTGTCCATGATTTAACTCCTTAGGTCATAATTTGTTCTATAGATAGAATCTACAGATAACGAATAATATAAAAACATGTCACTATTTCTGTAAATATGCACCTGACTGCTAATGTAACTTTCACTTCCAGGTTAACCTCTTTCTGTTGGGACCTGACGATCCTTGCCAGTCTAGCGGAAGTGAGCGCATGACAGTGTCCAAGATCAAACATAGTGTCTATATGGTGGCTCTCGCATTACAAACACGATCACATGTCCTGGAAATGTTTATTTTGACAATTCTGACTCTCAAGCATAAGAAAATATTTAATTTTATGTTCTTCAATATATAATATTAATCAGAAGCCAAAATAAAATAACAATTCAAATCAAATCTGGTCGAGACTACAATTATGTTGCTATGAATGTTTTGAGTGAATTATGGCTTGTGTAGAAATGGGCTGTTCACAGAGCAGGTAAATGACGGGATGAACTGAAAGCTACTAGAGCAGTTTATGGGACGTCTTGTCCATCTGTCTAAAGATTAACGTCTGACAACATTGATTCGAGCCGAATGAGGTCAACTATGTTAACCAGTAACAATAATATTCATATATGCAAAGGTCAGTACCATGAAAAATGGAAACGAGAACACCCAAAGCATAACGAGAGGGACGGATACCACCAAATATCAAGGAGTGATCAAGTCATCATACTTCGCTTACGCACTGGCCACATTAGAATGAGAAATCACATGTTCACGAAATTCAAAATAGGTACAACCAGCCTATGCCACTGTACACTGGACAATATGACTACAAAGCATTTTCTACAGGATTGCCCCCAGTACACAGACCTTAGAAGAGCAATGTGGTCCACGCCCACCTCCCTAGAAGAGAAACTATATGGGGCAATCGACTCACTTAAACAGACAGCTGACTTCATGAGAGAGTCAGGAATCCTACGCTGATTGAGTCTTGATCGCAGATATATATACCTTTAGGTTCCTGGCTTTGTGTAGATCATTTATTCCCTCTTTACGTGTGGCACGCTGTAGATCATTTATTCCCTCTTTACGTGTGGCACGCTGTAGATCATTTATTCCCTCTTTACGTGTGGCACTCTGTAGATCATTGATTCCCTCATTACGTGTGGCACGCTGCAGATCATTTATTCCCTCTTTACGTGTGGCACTCTGTAGATCATTGATTCCTCCTAGCATGTGGCTCCTTGTAGATCATTGATTCTCTCAAAACCTGTGACTTCCTCTAGGTCAACGGCTCCCTGTAGATCATTGATTCTCTTTAAACCTGTGACTTCCTCTAGGTCAGCGGTTCCCTGTAGATCATTGATTCTCTTTAAACCTGTGACTTCCTCTAGGTCAGCGGTTCCCTGTAGATCATTGATTCTCTTTAAACCTGTGACTTCCTCTAGGTCAGCGGTTCCCTGTAGATCATTGATTCTCTTTAAACCTGTGACTTCCTCTAGGTCAGCGGCTCCCTGTAGATCATTGATTCTCTCTAAACCTGTGACTTCCTCTAGGTCAGCTGCTCCTTGTAGATCATTGATTCTCTTTAAACCTGTGACTTCCTCTAGGTCAGCTGCTCCTTGTAGATCATTGATTCTCTTTAAACCTGTGACTTCCTCTAGGTCAGCTGCTCCATGTAGATCATTGATTCTCTTTAAACCTGTGACTTCCTCTAGGTCAGCTGCTCCATGTAGATCATTGATTCTCTTTAAACCTGTGACTTCCTCTAGGTCAGCTGCTCCATGTAGATCATTGATTCTCTTTAAACCTGTGACTTCCTCTAGGTCAGCGGCTTCCTGTAGATCATTGATTCTCTCTAAACATGTGACTTCCTCTAGGAATGCCGCGTCATTGGGAGGTTCAGCAGAATGCTTTCATGTAAAACCTTGGGTAACATTTCCCAATGAAAGGAGCGTCGATTGATATAACGCGGTTGATCGTAATATATGCCAGCCTTTTGCATACCCAAGTTTTTTTGTTTTTTTTTCCCCCAGCCTTAACATCGGTTAACCCTCTAATACACACATTATCTCGAATGAGCCATCTTTGTGAACATACTATAAGATGGCTGAGGCGAAGCGGCCATTCTCATTATTTATATTAGGGAGATTACTACAAGAAACCATCTGGTCAGCTACGATGAAGCCAAATCCATCATCAAATGCCAGTACCATGAAAAATGGAAACAAGAATGCCAAAAATATAACGAGATGGATGGATACCTCCAACTATCATGGAGGGTTCAAGTCATCATACTTCATAAGAGAGACCTAGTCTGAATGAGCCATGATCGCAGGAGAAGCCACGGTCAAGTACGAGACTTGAATCGGCGTCTTAGCACGCGAGTTACCACCCATATGTGCTCGGCCGCCTATCCAGAGGTGTTCAGGGACTTCTGGATAGTGTCGCTTCAAGCATCGAAACTCACGATGCAAGGCGGCATTTCTCACCTTCCCAGAGTACTCTGGGACCTAGTGCCCAGTACCAGTACCCTGGTACCCATTTCTGCCACGGCTGGGTCGACCACGGGAGTTATTGTTTTTCCCAACCACGAGTACAATTTATTCAACTGCTTCCAATGGGAATCACACACGGGTTGTCCGAACGTCGATTGCCTTGTAGGGCGGTTTTCCCAACTTGGCTACCGAAACCCCCAAAAGAAGAAGTATATATCCCCTCGACGCTGAAAATTAAATGAGGAAGGAAATAAGACTTAGTAGCCGGCACGAAAGGTAGAGCCGTGCCGGTTACTAAGTGACTGATTCGTTAATACAATCATAATTGTTTGGCCAGGTAATGAGAAGAGAACAGCTGGAATATATTGTAACAACTTGAAAAAAATTGAGGGACGAAGAGATAGAGGGAAGCACAGAGAGAAAATAACAGACAACTTAAGAGAATGGCTTGGCAGAAGGTCAACAACAGAATGATAAAGAACTGTCGATATTGAAAGTTGTAGAGAGACATGATCACCTACGCCAGTAGGCCCGGTACTTGATGATGATGATTCGTTATTGGGTTTTTAAAGCAAGGGCGTGTTACTCTCATTCTCTCTCTCAGGTTAAAGGTCAGCAGATCGTCCGTTACAGTTGCAGACCTGCTGACATGTTGGTCACGATTGATTTCTTTCCTAAATTTAAAAAGCGATATTTGTCTGCTTTTTCTCTCGCAATAATGCCCTGTGTTTATTATATTAATCATGAAATTAAATGTTGTTGATTTGTCGTATAAATAAACCGTAGTACATACGAACCAAACGGCGTTACAATTTTTAATATTTTGTATACAATTTACTGCTACAAACATTAACTATGATTAACTAGCAAAAAAGAAAAAGTACTGACTATATAATCATATCTTATACAGTATTATAACTTATGTATAAGTGCGTAAAGTACTGTAAAGTTAACTAATTTCAAATACTATAACTATCCAGTTGAGTACTTAATTTATTTTTAACTATCATACTCCGACTGATGAATATATTGATTGCTATTAATAATTAATTATAATTATATATTATATTCAACAAATGAAGATGTGATGTGTAGAAGTTATAATTAAATTAGGATAATTGTATTTCACTCACACGCTAGGCACGGTACGTGATATTACGCTATACACGGCACGGTAGTACATGATATTAAATGTATAATATTTACATAATTTATAATAGTATTCATTACAATTTCAAAATAGTATACATTATTTAGGCTCATATATTTTATAATATACAACGTGTCGTATCGTTTATACAGTCACTATTCAGTATATTATAGTTATATTCACTATACTACATGACAATCATGAAGATAGAGAGCTTCATTAATGGATACTTGTGCACAATAAAAAGATGGAAATGGCAGGACAAAATCACTAACATAGAATTATGGAAATGTACCAGTCAAATACCTGTGGATAAAGAGATACAGCGGAGATGATAGTGCTGGATAGGACACACACTGCGGAAGCCAACTGAGAGTATTACTTTTTTTGGAATCCCCTAGGAAAAGGACAAAAATGAAGATCAAAATATTCTTGGAGAAGACAGATGGAAGAGGAGATGAAGATGATGATGAGGATACATGGAATGATCTTAAAAGAATGGCAAGAGACAGAACGACTTGGAAAGTTTTTGTTGAAGACCTATACTCCTCAGGGAGCTGAAAGGTAGAAGAAAAAGACTATACTATTGTAGGCTCTATAAATATAATTGTATGCACAATGTGACATTTGGACCAAAAAAAAAAAAAATATATTTCATATTTCTGAATATTGAATGAATTACCATGATAGAATAAAATAATTAAAGTTACAGTTATTCGAAGGCCCCGGTATCGCTGCAAACGAATTAAACTCCATAATTGCTCAACCGCCCATGCCAGTGTAATCATTCAAATTAATATCTCATCAAATAATAGAATAAATTATGTTTTGTTAGTATGTAGGTAGTAATGTACTTTACCTATCTTGGAAGTCACATTCATCGAGAAGGGGATACAAGCAAAGAAATTAGAATCAGAATAGCTAAAGCAGCAATGTCTTTCTGGCCCCATTGATTGAGAAGGGGATACAAGCAAAGAAATTAGAATCAGAATAGCTAAAGCAGCAATGTCTTTCTGGCCCCATTGATCGAGAAGGGGATACAAGCAAAGAAATTAGAATCAGAATAGCTAAAGCAGCAATGTCTTTCAGAAGCCTTGAAAAGTTGTGGAAATCAAAACTCATCAGCACAAACACAAAACTTAGACTATTCAAATCAAATGTACTATCAACCCTTATGTATGCGCGTGAAAGCTGGAAAATAACAAGAGATATAGAAACAAAGTTGAACGCATTCGAAAATAAATATCTAAGGAAAATACTTGGTATAGCATGGAATGAATTCAAAACAAACGAGGAAATTAGAGAAATCGCCAATCAACCACTAATATCTTCAGTAATAAAGAAAAGACAATGGTCGTATGTTGGACATGTGATGAGAAGAGATAATAACCGAATAGCAAAGCAAGCCCTCATATGGGAAACAACAGGTAAGAAGAAAAGAGGAAGACACTAAGAAGAACATTGATGAAAGAGGCAAGAGCAGCAGGATTCGGCTCCCTCAATGAGATAGAGCTGTTTGCACAAAACAGAGACACATGACGAGATTTGATAAAATATCTTTAAAAGAATTGAAAACTGCTAGAACAAAAATTCAGATAAGAGAAGGAGTATCTTGAGCTACAGCTCGAAAGGTCAATAGATAGAGCTAGTAATACTTGAGTAATAATACTCATCGTACTGCGTGTAGTTTAGTGAGTAGTTGTGTGTTGTGTAATTATAATTATGGTATAATTATTAATTAAATGTATTAAGAATTTCTTACTACTCCGTGGTAGTTTGCAAAGTTTCTTTAGTTTAGTGTGTAACTCAACAAGTCAACTGTTCATCTCTATTCTAGATATAGTAAAGTCTTAGTTTAGCGTCTTTCTGCTTGGAGTAACATCCCCTTGCACTTTATTCGGCACGCACTAATCTGTCATTGGAAGACCCCTGGGTTAGGGTTAAGAATACTCTAAACCTTGTTGAAAAAATACAATAAAATGCACAAAAACTGGGAGCTGTTGATACGTTAAAATATGTGTGGTTAGTCAGGGCATATCACCCGTTTAACAGAAGATGCTAAATTAGGACTTTATTCTAGCTACTACTAGTTAATCTCAAAGAGTCAATCTAATTTTTTTTTTTATTAAATCAGGACTTCAGTACTAGAATGAATACATTTTATGGCAAAGTCCTAGTTTATGGACATAAAATAAAGTGATCTCCCTTTAGTTGGTGTCTCAAGAAAACTACAGTGGTTCTCAAATACTTACAATTAACTCTATGTTCATCTCTAACGCAATTTATTCTATTTTTGGGTTAGGAAGCATAGGCCTTTACCCTCACATTGTTTCTCTTCTCTCTATTATTTAGTTTTAAAATGGCAGATTAGAGAACCAATGAAAAATAAAGTGCAATGTTATTCAAGAGAATGTTACTCTACCAAATTGAAATAATTTAAACTTAGAATATTCAACTCAAAAGTATTACCTACCCTTACCTATGCATGTGAAACCTGAAAAACAACAAAAGAGACAGAGAGAACCAAACACTTTTGAGGACAAATGCATAACAAAATTACTCTGTGTACAGTAGAATGAATTAAGGACTAATATAGAGATCAGATAAATGGCCATTGAAACAACAATCTTATCTACATGATGATCTTTTGACTATTGTGAAGTGCAAAATGAAATGGTTTTGCCATATATCTTGATCGTCTGGGTTAGCAAAGACCATTCTGCAAGTAACTATGCATAGAGTGACAAGGAGAGGTAGAAAGATATTAAGAATTGACACCCCTTGATTTCACAGAGTCCTATAGAATGTGGACACACCTTGATTGCACAGAGTCCTATAGGATGTGGACACACCTTGATTTCACAGAGTCCTATAGAATGTGGACACACCTTGATTTCACAGAGTCCTATAGAATGTGGACACACCTTGATTTCACAGAGTCCTATAGAATGTGGACACCCCTTGATTTCACAGAGTCCTATAGAATGTGGACACACCTTGATTTCACAGAGTCCTATAGAATGTGGACACACCTTGATTTCACAGAGTCCTATAGAATGTGGACACACCTTGATTTCACAGAGTCCTATAGAATGTGGACACACCTTGATTTCACAGAGTCCTATAGAATGTGGACACACCTTGATTTCACAGAGTCCTATAGAATGAGAAGAAGATAGATAGAAATGGAGAAGATTGACAAAATTTGTCAGTGATGCAAAAATGGCCAAGATGGTTATTGAAAAAAAAAAAAAGAAAACAAAGAAGAAATTTCCTGAATTCATTGATCCAGGTGCCCAATTTTCCAGCTGGGTCGACTGGAGAATATCAAGCTGTGATCAAACTCATGTTCACTTCCAGCTGGGTCGACTGGAGAATATCAAGCTGTGATCAAACTCATGTTCACTTCCAGCTGGGTCGACTGGAGAATATCAAGCTGTGATCAAACTCATGTTCACTTCCAGCTGGGTCGACTGGAGAATATCAAGCTGTGATCAAACTCATGTTCACTTCCAGCTGGGTCGACTGGAGAATATCAAGCTGTGATCAAACTCATGTTCACTTCCAGCTGGGTCGACTGGAGAATATCAAGCTGTGATCAAACACATGTTCACTTCCAGCTGGGTCGACTGGAGAATATCAAGCTGTGATCAAACTCATGTTCACTTCCAGCTGGGTCGACTGGAGAATATCAAGCTGTGATCAAACTCATGTTCACTTCCAGCTGGGTCGACTGGAGAATATCAAGCTGTGATCAAACTCATGTTCACTTTATCTCCAGTCCAACATGTTAGCACTACACTATTGATGCTCTTTATGTTCTAAAGTTCTCAGTTCAAATATGTTTATTTGCATATGCCAGCTTTAAATCACTAGCAAAGTCCAGAGGGACTGAATTTTTGCCTGAATATCACTTTTTCCTATTTTTCACACCCATGTGCTCAGGTGTCCCCTGCCATACAGGCAAATATCCTTTGACCTCAGAGGTACTCATTTTTTTATCATCGTGAGTTTTACCATTTTTGGGTGTATTTTTTTCCAATAAACTTTGCCACGGCAATGGCCATCTTTGGCCTACTCTTTTTGATTTCCAACTACTAAGAGTTCTTTAATGTGGACAGAATGCACACATAACCTCCTGTTGTTTTGCTGTTATTTAAGAGGATCAGGCATTGGTTCTCACCACCCAGAGAGGACTAGGCATTGGATCTCACTACCCAGAGAGAGCTAGGCATTGGATCTCACTACCCAGAGAGAGCTAGGCATTGGATCTCACTACCCAGAGAAGACTAGGCATTGGATCTCACTACCCAGAGAGAACTAGACATTGGATCTCACTACCCAGAGAGAGCTAGACATTGGATCTCACTACCCAGAGAGGGCTAGACATTGGATCTCACTACCCAGACAGGGCTAGACATTGGATCTCACTACCCAGAACCTAGGGAAATTTAATGTCAGAGAGAGATTCAAAGTGAAAAATTCTAAACACCTGTGGCGGGATACGAACCCAAGGCCTTCTAGCTCATTGGCTGAAATCATACCTCTAGACCACACAGCCTCCACTCAGTTCAAATCACATATGATGCAACAGACAAAACTATATGGGCCACTGCAAGAATTATAAAAGACAATAAAATTTATACAGGGAACGACAATGCATATATAGACAATACTTAAGGTGAACAAAAGATAGACATACGATGCAATAACTTTAACACTTTATCTAACGGCGGGTGATATTGAATACCTATTAGAGATTGATACTGTAACACAGGTCCCTTGTTGAAGTACATTGTGTAAGAGGAAGCTAAAGTGTCGAAACACTTGCTCGACAGGTCATCTTTCTGAAGATCAAATTGCCTCCTGCTGAGAAGCTCCTTATAAAGAGTTTCCTGTTATTGTAAAACGAATCTATGGCAGTTGAAAATAGAAAGTATGGGCTGTATGCCACTGCTTGGGCCATATTTTCAAAGCTAGTAAAATTCCTACCATCAGTTTAAAATATTTATTAACTTTCTGAAGTTGACCCCATGATCCCTTATTAGTGCTGGGGATTTCCAACATTATGCCAAAGGTTCATCTGGTAAACAATAGTAGTGCTAATACACCAGGACTTCCTGTTTTTCACTGTTATCTGAGAGGGCTAGACGTTGGATCTCACTACCCAGGGAGGGCTAGACATTGGATCTCACTACCCAGAGAGGGCTAGACATTGGATCTCACTACCCAGAGAGGACTAGACATTGGATCTCACTATCCAGAGAGGACTAGACATTGGATCTCACTATCCAGAGAGGACTAGACATTGGATCTCACTATCCAGAGAGGACTAGACATTGGATCTCACTATCCAGAGAGGACTAGACATTGGATCTCACTACCCAGAGAGCAAGGGTGGGTAAAGTCACAACAAAATCATCGATCAGATTTTTTCATATTTTTTTTTTAAATTCCATCACCTGTGGTGGGAATTGAACCAGGGACCTCTTGTCCAGATGCCAACGTCTTACCTCTAGACCACGAATCCCCAAAAAATGCTGGTACTGATGTTCTTTGTTTTCTCTCCTTTCCTGCAATACTCGTCCTATATTTTATTCTACATACTCTTATATCATCATCTCTTGCTTTACAGATATTGAAGGAAATGAGTTCCCACTATCTTCACAAACCTCACAAACAGCTGAATGACTTTTCTCTCTATTACAGATATTCAAGGAGATGAGTTCCCACTATCTTCACAAACCTCACAAACAGCTGAATGGCTTTTCTCTCTATTTCTCCGATGGCCTGGCCTTTATTGTGATTGACAGGGGAGAGAACAGACTCAATAATGAATTTCTGGAGACACTCCACATTTTACTGGATGAAGTTGAAAGGTTAGTTTATTGTATTTATAATATACACTAAAGAGAAATGAAGATTAAAATATGATCACCACAATAGTTGTGTGGGAAAAAAAACCAATAGTGGTTACAGGAAGATGAATATCTTCCCTGTAGCAACATCTGGCTGTGAATCATGGACAATCTCTCAAATAACAAAGAGAATTGATTTATTTGAAACAAAGTGGTACAGATAATCCTTAAGGTAATGTCATTACTATTCGACATCAGTGTGACATTATTACATCAAAGTCAAGGAGGTGGCAATACTAGTTTACATTATTGTCATTTCATAGTTAAAGAGGTGGCATTACTAGTTTACATTATTGTCATTTCATAGTTAAAGAGGTGGTATTACTATTAGACATTAGTGTTGGATCAGCTCATCATATCATTCATGAAGAGCTGGAGTTATGAAAAGTGTACAGAATGGATACCCAAGCTGTGGTGCATGAGTGACTGCACAACAATCTGAAAGAATTCCTTTCCCACTATATCTAATTACTTGTCAAGTACTGGTGTTAATTCAGTTAGAGAGTGGATTCTGTTTAACAATGATAGTGTAATGTTTGCAATAAATACTCTATAAACAAATAAACTTGGTTTTTCTATTGAACACATTTTGTTTAATCCCAGCACCATATTCTTCTTCTTCTACCTTTCAGCTCCCTGTGGAGCATAGGTCTTCAACAAACACTTTCCAAGTCGTTCTGTTTCTTGCCATTTTTTTAAGATCATTCCACGTCTTCCCCATCATCTTCATCTCCTCTTCCATCTGTCTTCTCCAAGAATTCCTTGGTCTTCCTCTTTGTCTTTCTCCTGGGGATTCCAAAAAAGGGCCTGTTGTGTAATACTCTCAGTTGGCTTCTGCAGTGTTTATCCTAATTTCTCATTTCTGCTGCTACCTGTGCAGCTTTTCCTTGTTCGTTTACGGTACATACATTCCAGGTGCTAATTCTGGAGGATTTCCTGGTAGGCAAAAGGTGAGTCGCAACCCGGACTCCTTACAGCTTTCTTCGGCTTGCGTCATACGTCTCTTAGACAGAGAGCCTTTATCTTTTCTGGATGGTCGATATACTTTTATTCTTTTCTTTGACTTGTCCATGTTTGTGAAGTTTTTTCGGCTTATTTTTTTTTTTACAGTATGGGATAGCCAGTCCCATACCCAACCCTCCGTTCTCGCCTCTTACGAACATGCCTAGTAGAGTACAGCGCTACTATTCTATACTCCCCTTTCGGGCCCCGGCAGCGCACGGGCGAGTACCATATTTTACTTCTATTGCTGGTGTTTGTGTTTGGGGGGGGGGGGTTGTGGAGACTCATGATAGAACCAGAGGGATAAAGACCACTTGGTCAAAGTAGTTGCCACGATGTGTGAGACTCATGATAGAACCAGAGGGATAAAGACCACTTGGTCAAAGTAGTTGCCATGACGTGTGAGACTCGTGATAGAACCAGAGGGATAAAGACCACTTGGTCAAAGTAGTTGCCACGATGTGTGAGACTCATGATAGAACCAGAGGGATAAAGACCACTTGGTCAAAGTAGTTGCCACGTTGTGTGAGACTCATGATAGAACCAGAGGGATAAAGACCACTTGGTCAAAGTAATTGCCACGATGTGTGAGACTCATGATAGAACCAGAGGGATAAAGACCACTTGGTCAAAGTAGTTGCCATGACGTGTGAGACTCATGATAGAACCAGAGGGATAAAGACCACTTGGTCAAAGTAGTTGCCACGATGTGTGAGACTCATGATAGAACCAGAGGGATAAAGACCACTTGGTCAAAGTAGTTGCCACGTTGTGTGAGACTCATGATAGAACCAGAGGGATAAAGACCACTTGGTCAAAGTAGTTGCCACGATGTGTGAGACTCATGATAGAACCAGAGGGATAAAGACCACTTGGTCAAAGTAGTTGCCACGTTGTGTGAGACTCATGATAGAACCAGAGGGATAAAGACCACTTGGTCAAAGTAGTTGCCACGTTGTGTGAGACTCATGATAGAACCAGAGGGATAAAGACCACTTGGTCAGAGTAGTTGCCACGACGTGTGAGACTCATGATAGAACCAGAGGGATAAAGACCACTTGGTCAAAGTAGTTGCCACGATGTGTGAGACTCATGATAGAACCAGAGGGATAAAGACCACTTGGTCAAAGTAGTTGCCACGTTGTGTGAGACTCTTGATAGAACCAGAGGGATAAAGACCACTTGGTCAAAGTAGTTGCCACGACATGTGAGACTCATGATAGAACCAGAGGGATAAAGACCACTTGGTCAAAGTAGTTGCCACGACGTGTGAGACTCAGAATTTTTATTTCACCCCTGATAGAAAAAAATCCTCTCTGTTTACCGCGGGTTTCGAACACTATACGCCGGCTTTTCAGCCAGCGAAACAGTGGTTTTAGCCACATGGCCACGTGCACCTCTTTGCTTCTATGATGGCTTTATATGTGGACTCAAAGGGGAAAACTTGGATGATGTTACGTGGTTTTGAATTGATCATTTTTATAATGTGATGATGCTTTTGAGTAGTAATATTGGGGTGTTTCTATATGTGATGATGCTTTTGAGTAGTAATATTGGGGTGTTTCTATTTGTGATGATGCTTTTGAGTAGTAATATTGGGGTGTTTCTATTTGCAGTGATAACTATGGATTCAGTTTTTTTCTCTACACAGGTTGTTTCTTTTTTAACTTACTAAAGGATGCAAATTTAAGTTCACACTGAATTAGAATATTTGGGTTAACTGTAAAATTAAATTTATGAAGTAATATTGTCACTGGCATCTTGCCAGCTTGTGGGTGCAAGGTATAACACCTAATAAAAATGAACTTATGAACACTATTCTACAGAGGAAATTAAAATACTATGACCTTGTCAAAAGATACAGCGAGCTAGAAAGAACAATAATGAAAAGTATGGTTCTAGAATGACTCATCAGGGGCAGACCAAGAAGGTGGTTTCTATCTATCTATCTATCTATCTTTTGTTCGCCTGAAGTATTGTCTATATCTGCAATGTCGTTTCCTGTATATATTTTACTGTTTTAGTCATTCTTGCAATGGCCCATATAGTTTTGTCTGTAGTGTTGTATCTATGGGCCAATGGGTTTTCTTCAGTCTGCTATATTCAGTACAGTCTTGAAGTATGTGTTCAGCAGTCTGGGGCACCTGTCCACGTGTACATGTAGTTGAGGTGGCAATCTTGAACTTTGTATACATGTGACTGTTGAATCGATTGTGTCATGTTCTGAGGCATATAATGATATCTTGTCCTCCTCTATTCATTTTCTGAAAGGCATCCTGATTTGGGGCTGTGGTCTTCTGTTTGATTATCTGTCTCTTCTGATGGTATGTAACCAGTGCATCTAGTTGTGTGCCTGTTGCACCTTCCTTAGCCAGATTATCTGCTCTCTTGTTTCCTGGTATTCCACAGTGAGATGGGATCCACTGTAGGGCTACCCTGTGGTACTTGCAGAGTACAGTCAATAAGGTCTGCAGATGAGGCAATTTTGAAGGTGGTTTCAAGACATCAAAGAGACTTTGAACATAACTAGAGAAGAAGTAGGAGAACTGACTAGATGAAGAGATTCTTTCAGACGGCCTCTGTTTAAATGCAATGTTCTACACGTGACCTGATGACGAAGAACAATGAAGTTAATGTACAGAATTTTATAATTATTCATTAATAAGTAAATTAATAATATGCATGCAACTTAAGTTTCTGCTGTCTTTGTTCTTTCTCAGAGATGAATCCTGCAAAGGCCTTATAACAACAGGTGCCGGAAGGTTCTATAGTAATGGTCTGGATGTGGAATTCATGGGAACTCTTTCATCACAGGAGTTGGCAACATTCCTTACCAGTGTCCATGCATGTTTAAAACGTGTTTTATGTTTCCCTCTTCCAACTTTAGCAGCATTAAATGGTTTGTATTCAATTTTATTTGACATTCTTCTTTTGCTCTAGTCCTCATTCTAGTTCATTCATACACCTATTCTATTCTATTGAATTCCATTCTATTCTATTCTATTGAATTCCATTCTATTCTATTCATGGGATCAGTTTCATTTCATTTGGGGCATTGTCATTCCCGTTCTACCACATGTCCCAGCATTTCTCGAAGTGTGCGCAGACTGATTGTTCCTGTAAGGTGTTGATTATAGATACATCTGCTCTTCCCACTAAGCACTCCAGATTGAGGGAGCCATGATAGCTCAGTGGTTAATGAACTGATCTACAAAGGACAAGATCTCAGGTTCAGTCCTGATCTTTTGCTTCCAGGTTCACCCGGCCTTAAATGGGTACCGGATTTTTTTTCTGGGAAAATAAAGTGGCACGGGCGTAAAACTGACCATATTACCTCAAAAATCATGTGCCAAAGGTCTAAGAAAATTATGGTCACTAACACTGTATTCCCTATACGCCACTTGGCATGACAGGGCACTTAACTTTACTCCAGATTGACCAGACCAACTTTCCACCTTTAGACTCCTCAGTCTCTCAATGTATATGTCATTGTCCCACCCACCCATTCTCCTTCTCTTCTATTAAGGAATGAAGAACAAACTTGGCAATGTCCTCGTTCAGAGTTAGGCTATACTAAATGCCAGAGCTGCCTGAGAGCTTATCTGATTTCATTTCAGTGTTGTAAGCGTGCCCTGGACAGTACACCCAGGTTAAATCATTCACTGTAGAGCCATCCAAGAGCTGCATCCACTCCTGCACAGAGACTATCTGTCAATCTTCTGTAGCATACTTTGTGGGTCCGTCACCAAGACTGTGCAATCCATGTTCTGTGCAGCCAACAATGTTATCACTGCCAATGCTGCTTCTGTCTCCATTCGCATGCTAGACACCATATTGTTACACTTGCCAGATCCATATGTCCATTTTGCACATATATATGCATTCCATGATTATTATTTATAATGTGGTTTCAGTATGTGGTTCAATTATTTTCTAGAAAGTTAAGTTGTTATTTGGTTCAGTTTTAAAAAAAATTATATCAAAAGTCCTCAGAACAGAACACTGTCAACTTCATAGTCATATGTATACAAAAATTCAAGATTGGCACCTCTACCTCATGTACATTTGGACAGACACCCCAGACTGCTGAACATATACTTAGAGACTGTATTGAATATAGTACGCGGAGGAAAACCCATTAGCCCAAAGATACAACACTTCAAGCAAAACTATATGTGCCTCTACAAGAACTACAAAAAAAATATAATAAAATTTATAGTGGGGGGATTGAAAAAAATGGTATGGTAAAAGCTTTACGTGATTGATAGACGACACAAATTTAAACGGCGTTTCAACTCATTAGGCCTTCAGCAGGAACAAACAAACAACACACACACAATAAAATTTATACAAGGAATGACATTGCAGATATGGACAGTACATCAGACGAACGAAAGATAGATAGACAGATTTTATGAGGTAGATTTTAGTTCATGAAATTTATTTTATGGGTAATGAGTGAAGGTGCAAATCTTGATGCTGATGATGATGCTTATTTTTTAGTGAAATTCATTCTGGTAAACTTTTAGGAATTTAACGATCAGTAGGAACTTCACAACTTACTTTTCCATTTTTAATGTATAATGTAGAAATGTAATATGTAATTCATCATCATCAAGTACCATGCCTGCTGGCATAGGTGATCATATTTCTCAACTTTCGATCTTGACAGTTATTTATCATTTCTGTTGTTGACCTTCTGCCAAGCCATTCTCTTAAGCTGTCTGGTATCTTTTCTCATTGCTTCCCTCTATCTCTTCGTCACTCAATTTTTCCAGTTGTTACAATATATTCCAGCTGTTCCCTTCTCATTACATGGCCAAAAAATGATGATTGACTCTTCCTAATATTGGAAATTAGCTCTCTTTTTTACTTTGGCCTTTTTCAGAATGTTTCCATTACTCTTCTTAGCTGTCCATGGTATTCTCAACATTCTTCTGTAAAACCACATTTCTACAGCCTCCGTGATTTTCTTGTCTATTGTCCATGATTCACATCCATATGTTAAGACTAGCTCTATATAACATTTAAGAACTCTTTTTCTTAGTACTCTCTCTTTTCTTGCACAGTATATTTTTCTCATTTATTGGAAAGCTGCTTTTGCTTGAGCTGTTCTGCACCTCATCTCTGTTGTACATCTACCATCTGAGGTTAACATTGTTCCCAGATACTTAAATGCATTTAAAAAAAAAAATATATATATATATATATATGAAAGTCTCATATAAATATGTAACGTAGGCAACGTCTATTTCAAGATGTACGTGCATTATCATTTGGGTTGTATTTGATTTAGGCCACACATATGCTGGTGGAGCTTTGCTTGCATTTGCCCATGATTTGCGGACATTTCGTTGTGACAAAGGCTGGATTTGCTTTAATGAGGTGTACATCAGTCGAAGATTTGCAAAACACCATTTGGTTTACGTTAGGTAAGTTTTATTATGTAATTTTTAAATAGAGAAGTAATTTATGGTGGTCTTCTACCAAATAAGATGGACATCTGATTACCAGATTAAAAAAAAATTTTGTTCAGCTTAATCTTAAACGAGAGTTAGGTAGCTTAGTTGGCCATGTGCTGTAGCTTATGATCTTGTGACAAGGCGCTATTTTGGGGAGTATGGGTTCGATCATGCCTCAGGCTGTCTGTTGTTCTTTTGTTTTTTCTGTTGTTGATTATTTGTGATTCTCCCCCCCCCCCCCCCCCCCGAGTGTTGTAAGCATACGTCTTCCTCTGAAATTATTGGCTAATATTAAGCAACCTTAACTTGTCCATACTGTTGCAGTTTAACTGGACATGTGACCCTTATTCCCAGCCTCTCGGGAATCCCCTGGCCCTTCTTTTTTCGAGTCTTATTGCAGCAATGGAGCTCTTTCTTTCTTTTTTCTTTCTTTCTTTCTCTCTCTCTCTCTCTCTTTCTTTTGCCTTTCCTTTACCCCTTTTCTTTCCTCTCATTCACTCCTTTGTTTTCTTTCATTCATCCCATCTTTCACTTTCATAACACTTTTAATTGCAGACCAATGATTTTAAAGTTTCATCATTGTGTACATTATGAAATATTTTCTCATTAATTTGGGTTCACTTACACTATTGCAAATTGTAATTAACAACAACAATGTAATAAGTAGGCTTTCTATCTTGGGAGGTAAATATGTGTAATGGTAGGTCACTGAATAGCCAGTACAGTGGTTGTTGTAACTAAATTATCCTATTGTAGAATTATAAGTCTTGTCTGTTGATGAAACAAATCTCGTTTGATAATGACACTGACTTTGGTGCATGGGAAGAGGGGGGGGGGCTAGGTGGTTTAGAGGTATGACAATTGTAAGCGAGACATCACACAAACCTTTGTATCATGGGATAGTCAGCGAACGCCGCTTTGAGTGAGCTGAATATATGACTGGATTGACGGACTTACTGTAGCTGTATGTATAGACAATGTAACATCTCTGGTAGCCACAGCACGGTGCTTTCAAATTTCAGGCCATAAATCTAATGTAACCCAGGAAATGATTACAGCATCTGATTCCTATGTGTCTGCTTGGGTAAACACATGGCTGTGTAGCAAAAGTTTAAAGAGAATACTATTTTTGGAACCCAAATGTAACATATAAGCAGTAGTCATTTTTCTGATAGTATCGTAAAAATGTCGCCCATAGATATGTATTGAAAAGATAAAGAGCCCCCGTCACGTCAAGTGGCGTATAAGGAATATGATGTTAGTGACTATAAATTTTACAGACCTTCAGCACATGATTTTTGGGGTAATGTGGTCAGTATTGCGCCCATGCCACTTTACTTTCCCAGAAAAAATCCAGTACCCATTTAAGGATGGATGAACCCGGAAGCCGTCAGTTGGGATCGAACCATACCTCTTGTCCTTTGTAGTCCAGTTCACTAACCACTGATTTATTGCGGCTCCCTCGGATATGTATTGTAATCTAAGATTATTGTCAGATTGAATAATGCCTCCCCACCTGCAAAGAATATCTTGTGAATCCACACCATGTGAGACTTAACAAAACAAGTGAAATAGATTTTCTCAGAGAAAAGCCATGGTAAGATGGTGACACAATATTAAGGAAAACATACAACCCATTTATTCAACCAATCACAGCTCATTAGACTCCTTATTGAAGTATAGGCCATCTGCGTTCACTTTCAGTGATGCTTGGCCTTATGTCTTTTGGTGTGTGCTGTAGCTGCTATGATGGGGACTGCAGCTGCCTTTCTTTGCTTGGATCCTTCAATGAGATGAGTTTTAATTCTGATGATTCCACTGGCATGGGTGGTTGAGCAATTATGGATTTTAATTCGTTTGCAGTGATACTGTGGCCTTCGACTAACCATAACCATCTCCATCCATCCCTATATTTTTTCATTTTCTCAACTTCTCAATGGACTCAGTCATCATCAAGTACCGTGCCTGCTGAGACCATGTCTGTCCACAATTTGTAATCTCGACAGCTATTTATCATTTCTGTTGTTGACCTTCTGCCAAGCCATTCTCTTAAGCTGTCTGGTGTTTTTTCTCTTTGCTTCTCTCTCTCTCTCTCTCTCTCTCTCTCTCTCTCTCTCTCTCTCTCTCTCCATCTCTCAATTTTCCCACTTGTCACAATATATTTCCATGCTATTTTCAACATTATTATGTAAAATCACAATTCTACAGCTTCCAGTTATTTTTTTGTTGTCTGTTGTCCTGTGGTCATGATATACATCCATATGTTAAAACTTGTTCTACAGATTGAATAGATCTATTGAGTAGATTCAAGTACCAAATTTCAAATCAGTTTTATTTTCTTCCCCTTAAATGGCATTGACTGGACATATATGCTGCTTGTGTTTGCTGGCTCAAGAACAGCAATTCATGATTATACAATGTGATGTGCAACATCAATTCATGATTATACCATGTGATGCCAAGAATTATTAGCAACAGCAACCTGTAGGAGTTTGAACTAGATGTCATTAGGTATTTCACAAAATCAAGTCAGATAAGGCATTATGTATTTCACAAATTCAAGTCAGATAACTCTACCAAACCAGAAAAATAATGCACACATTAGAGTTATGGTAAATATTATCATTGCAGAACACAGGGTTGCCTGACATGGCTTATGACTGTTGTTGGATGTAAGTGATCATATTTTTTTCCCCCTGACAACAGAAACACTTTTATGCACGCTAACGTAATTACTGGCAAGGATTATTGTACTAGTAATTGATCAAAGATCTCCTCAGCTCCTTTGTTGATAATGCTTCCTAAATATCTAAAGGGGAACTAGTTGGTCCCAAGGTAAGATACCAGTCTTGAGACAGAGAAGTTATGTGTTCAAATCCCAGCTGGGATTTTTATTTTGTGGCAACCACTGCAGGCCTCAGCAGCGAGTCCAGCTTGAGACATCAATTAGTCATTGACAGAAAAAATATGAGTACCTCTGACTGAGCTATCTGTCTGTGCAGCGAGGGACCCTCGTGCAGGTGGCTGCCAGGGGAAAATGGATTAAATCGCAAAATTCATTTCCTAGTCTCTAAGAACTTAGTCTGAGGTAAAAGCTGACGAACGCAACCAGAAAAAAATATGGTATGTAAAGTGCAGGATCTATATGGATATAATTAAAATTACGCAGCACAAGAAAGTGATTAAACAGTGTTTTATGGTATTGTGCTGTTTATCTCACTAAATTAAACTGCTGTTAATATTCACACTATGTTGTTTCCAGTTGAATTGTTTAAAAATATTTTTATTCCACAGAACTAAAATTGGAAGTGGGAAGAACTTAACTGATGCCATCATATTGGGTAAACGTTACACTGCTGAAGAAGCATTCAATGCTGGCATGGTCCACGCAATCCCCAAAGAAGCCTTGTTGATATCAGAGTCTGTGAGACTTTTAAAGAATTTTCTTGGTAAAACAGGTTACCCAAGGGACAGCCTGACTAACATGAAAGAGGATCTTTATAGAGATTATCTTGATGTCTTTAGAAAAGAATATGAGGAGTTTGAAGAATTTAATTCAAAATTGTAAAGAAGTACGTATATATTATACTTTTCCACTTGCAAAAATTTTCCATATTAACGTATAAGGACTTTTATTTTTAAATGGACTAGTAATTTCTTACAAGACATTTGTTTAAAAATTACAGATCATTTGTGCAACTTTCTGCATTTTCCTTTCAAAATTATTAAATTCAATACAAATTTATTAAAATAACTTGTATACAGTTATAAAGATATGCATTGTTATGCTAGTGAGTACTCCTAGAATAACTACTTTTAAAAGGTTAAACTGCCTAAAAGTATGACCTTTTTAACACCTTCAGGAAAATTATGTGTAAGGATTCTTTTGTTTGTTTTACTTTGTGAGAGTTTTTTTTTTTTAATTTGTAAGGAATTTTGTTGATCCTATGTACAGGTTTGCCTTTTAAAAAAAAATATGGAAATTCTAGTTTTAGAATGTTGGATTCAGAATATTTGTTTATATAATTTTTTTTTTTTCGTTCACTGCCGAGAACTGCAACATGGAGCGTGTTCAGTGATTAGCTTTTGCCATGCACATAAATATCTAGATCTAGTGTCGTTGCATGGTAAACAATCAACAACAGAATTGAAATGTTGCACTATGGACTGAGAATTATGGAATGACATGATCGCCAACACCAACCGGCATGGCTCATAATGATGATGATGATTAAACCTATTGAGAGAAGTATAGAAAATGTCCAACAATAGAAATGGATGGAGAGACTTTGTCTATGGCCTATGCCCCAATAATCGGTCTAAAGGGATTTGCTTCATTGGATAAGTCCTATATTTTCCTTGATACTGTTTTACCACAGCTCCTCTCTGACAAAATCTAGTTCACTTGTTTCTTTGCCATATATGGCATGATATCACAAGACATCTGATTTGTGAGGGCACACACATTTTTCAGTCTGGTATTAAATGATTTATTGTCATTTCTAGTTTGATAGATATACACATTTTATGTATGTCTTTTTAAAAAAACATTCATGTCTGATTTCGTTGTATAATTTATTCACATTTCAATTCTTTTATCTATGAAGTTTTTTTTATTTAAATATTTAAAAAGGGTGTGGTTAGTGCATTTGCGATTATCAGAAAGGGGACCAGGGTTTGATTCCCTGATGTGGAAGACATTTTGTTTTAAACCAACAAAACTTCCGGGCTCATGCAGCCTACAAAAATGGGTACCACTTATTTTTCTGGGATGATACCAACCATGTCACATAAAAATATGTGAACAGGCAAATAAATGCAAATGTGGTAAAGCTGGTAGCATGGAGTCTGTAGTGGGGTGTAACATACACTCCTACAATGTATGGTGACAGCTTTACAGAAAAGGAGCACAACAAAATACTGACGTTTCCGCCTACATGCGGCCATCTTCACAGAACGAGGACAGCAATAACAAATGATGAGGCACAGATAAATGCTACTTCATCTAGGATGATACCCTAGTATTTTATTGTGTTTCTTCTTTGTAAAACTGTCACTATACCCTGTAGTAGTGTATGTTACACCCACTACTGGCTCCATATAAAAATATGCCATTGCTTATAAAAATATATACCAATACTATATTCCCATAGAAACCTTTACTTTTTATGAAATATCTCATTACTTTACTTTTACTTTTTATTAAATATCTCATTACTTTACTTTTACTTTTTATTAAATATCTCATTACTTTACTTTTTATTTTTATGAAATATCAAATTACTTTTTACTTTCTATGAAATATCTAATCAGTACAGTGGAATCAAACTGCACATCTCTATCCTTAATTATATTTTGTTGTTGGTGACAATCTAATATGCATTAGAAAGAAACAGAACAGAGCAAGGGAGATTTTCCAAGCAATGAACAGAATTTCTGCAGCACTTAAACATTCCCAATAAATGTTGCACACTTGAAAGTTAGTTCAGTGCTTTGAATGTGTTGCTTCAGTATTATGTAATATACACCAAAGTTTTTACAGATATAGTCTAATAATCAGAGTATGGAACAAATCTAAGTCGACTTTTACAGCCTTTTTTGGGATCTGATATAACCAGTTACTTTTTTCTTGTTTATATTTTTTTTATTGTGAGAGAATGGTTTAGAATTTTTAAAGAAATATTAAATGTTTGAAAAGTATGTTTTGTTTTGTGATTATTACTAAGTCTATTCCATCGCAGAATGTCTTATATTTATTCCATAGCAGAATATCTTATATTTATTCCATGGCAGAATGTCTTCTTTTTATTCCATGGCAGAATGTCTTCTATTTATTCCATAGTAGAATGTCTTCTATTTATTCCATAGCAGAATGTCTTCTATTTATTCCATACAGAATGTCTTATATTTATTCCATCGCAGAATGTCTTATATTTATTCCATAGCAGAATGTCTTATATTTATTCCATAGCAGAATGTCTTATATTTATTCCATACAGAATGTCTTATATTTATTCCATAGCAGAATGTCTTCTATTTATTCCATAGCAGAATGTCTTATATTTATTCCATGGCAGAATGTCTTCTTTTTATTCCATAGCAGAATGTCTTCTATTTATTCCATAGCAGAATATCTTATATTTATTCCATGGCAGAATGTCTTCTTTTTATTCCATAGCAGAATGTCTTCTATTTATTCCATAGCAGAATGTCTTATATTTATTCCATAGCAGAATATCTTATATTTATTCCATGGCAGAATGTCTTCTTTTTATTCCATGGCAGAATGTCTTATATTTATTCCATAGCAGAATGTCTTCTATTTATTCCATAGCAGAATGTCTTCTTTTATTCTATAGAATGTCTTTCATAGCAGAATGTCTTCTATTTATTCCATAGCAGAATGTCTTCTATTTATTCCATCGCAGAATGTCTTATATTTATTCCATAGCAGAATGTCTTCTATTTATTCTATAGAATGTCTTTCATAGCAGAATGTCTTCTGTCTCAAGGGATAAGTTGTTGTCTTGTAATAGTCCTATCAAACCAAAGACAGCACATTGGGCACAAATTCTAGACTCTCCATATCCAATAATCTGTGTTAAGTGCCAGACTTTGCACAGGACCTGCATTGTATCTTGCTACACATCCCTCTTATCTTGCTACACATCCCTCTTGGGGGCAAGCCTCTCAACCTCGGCATGGGAGCTCGCTGTTGTTGCTTTCTCACATTAGTGTTCGATTTAGTGCTTTTCTAGGTCAGCCTCCTTTTCATATAATTGTTGTTCTTATTTGATAGCCTGCTTTGAGATTCTCTTGTTGTCTCTTCTCATCACATGGCCAACATATGACCATCATCTTCTTCCATTATAGATAATATTTTTAACACAACATATGCCATGTCCATCATCTTTGCCCATAGCACTTTGTCCACTGGTATTTGACTAAAATTTTCCCTTCATTCTTTATTAATTATTAATAATTTTGTCCTGCCATTGCCATTCTTTTATTCTCCACAAGCATCCATTAATGAAGGTCTGTATCTTCCTGGTTGTCATTTTTGTTCTTCTCCATGTTTCACAGCCATATAATAGGACTGATTTAACATTGGAGTTGAACATTTCTATTTTTTGTATTTGGCCTAATTTCTTTGGATTCCCATGTTTTCTGGTGCAATGAAGGCTCCCCTTGCTTTTTGATTCCTTATTTTGATAACACTCTCTGTTCCTCCTGTGTTTATATTACAGTCAGAATATATGCATGATTTATGTCTAGAAGAGATACAGTAAAGTCTCGATTATCCGGAATGCTCGGGGAAGAACCCATTCTGGATAATTGAATTTTTCTGGATAATCGAGAGTAAGAAAACCAAACTCAAAATTTATGAAAAAACATGATTGAAAAATTGCAATGCTCAGAAATATTTAAATTCGTGTGACATTCACTAGCTTTCTCTATCAACATGGGTCCTGATATTGGCATTCCTTTTCTTCTTCTTTCTAAAAACCACACATAAAGGACGTCGTCGAGTTTTTCAAATTTTGGCCGTTTCATACTTCGTCTCTGGTGTATATTGTTGCTGCTTTCAGACTCCGACGCAAACTTAAACAACTCATCTTTTTGATTTCGTATGTCATATAATGTTGAAGAGGCTATGCCAAATTCAGTCATCAAAACGTTGCGATTAACGCCTTTTTCAAGTCTACTAGCGATTTCAATCTTCTGGTTCAGTGTCAATACAGTTCGCTTGCGTTTACCTTTGCGGGAAATTGAGGTGTGGTTTGCACTCGCAGAGGCCATTATTTAACACAAAAATGTATTCCGTTAAAAAGTATGCACACATGCGTTTATAGCATATCATGTATAATTTATACTGATGGAACGAATTTCAGCTTGCACAAATGTCTGAGACAAACTAACGTCAAACTCTGTATCTTACTCTTTTTGAATTTCCAGTCGGTAATTTTTGAACCCCTTCCCCTTTCTTCTCACCATCTCTATGTCACTGCACGCCGGCTGCTCAACCTTTGATTTATAATCATCAAAGTTATGGGCTCTTCAATTTTCACAAACAATACGTCTGCTTCTAATGTTCGGTCAGACTGTCAAACGCCATATTTTTGACAAATTCATGACCAACTTTAGATCTAAAGCAGGCTATGAGAAAATTAAGCAAATTTGTAAAATCATGTAGATAAGTGTTTTTGGCACGACTAAGATTTCCCGACAAAAACATTTAGTCGGGGGAAAAAGTGAAGATATAGACTGTCTGTCGCTTTTACTTGGAATATTTGGAGACACAATGTCTGGATTGAATAAAATATGTTCGCTCCTATTTGAAGTATATTACTGTAAATACACTATTGTAAACGCAATATTGTGTAATGATAGAGCCTGTAGAAGTAAGCGCAGCGCACAAACCGTGTTGTAGCGTTTTCGATTTCCGGATAAAGGCATTTAATTTAACTGAACAAAACATGATTCAAGCTTTCTCCCTATAATAATTAAAAAAAAAAAAAGTCCGTTAAATTGAGAATTCCGGATTATTGAGTACCGCATAATCGAGACTTTACTGTATATAGAATCTCCTATTGAAGACGATGATGCTGTATAGGACACTCACTGCGAAAGCCTACTGAAAGTATTACTTACACAAGCGCTTTTTCAGAATCCCCAGGGAAGGAGACAAAGAGGAAAACCAAAATATACTTAGGGAAGACAGGTGAAAGCGGAGATGAAGATGGTGGAGAAAACATGGAATGATCTTAACAGAATGGCTTGGAAAGTGTTTGTTAAAGACCTATGGTTGATGGCCTTAAGGTCTCTACTTTAAATTTTCTGTTTGGAGTTGTCTTTCCTAGCCTCTGCCTCTCCCAAGACCCCTACAAGATGGCAGAAATAAGATGTAGGTTGTACTACTTACCTGTCTATAGGCAGTAGTAGATGCGATAGAACTCAACTTAACAGATATTTATTAAATTATTATATATTATAAAATATTTTTCGGGCACATCATGAGAAGAGGAAAGTTGGAATACTTGGTTACAACTGGCAAAATTAAAAGGAAAGAGAGATCGCAGGCGAAAAAGAGAGAAGATACTGGATAGCTTGGCGTCATGGCATGGAAAACAGTCAACAACAGAACTGATACAATGCACTGTAGATAGAAGATTGTGGAAGGACATGATCGCCTACGCCAACCGGTATGGCACATGATGATGATGATAAAATATATTATTATTTGTAAAAACTATCGAGCACTGCATAGAAGTGGAGTTGGATCTGTAAAGTTCTGATTCTTTGTTACTAGGGGCACTACATAGAAGTGGAGTTGGATCTGTAAAGTTCTGATTCTTTGTCTGTTACTAGGGGCACTACATAGAAGTGGAGTTGGATCTGTAAAGTTCTGATTCTTTGATCCTGATGGAAGTAGTCAGCTATGAATTGCAGACTTGTTTTCAGCCCAGGTACTGACTCCTAATGAAGTATTCACGTTCTTTTCTTTTCCTTGGTGTCAGGAAGTGGATCATGCATGATTTTCTCAACTCACCATATAGGATGCTGACCACATTACCCCAAAAATCATGGTCACTAACACCATATTCCCTATACGCCATTTGGCGTGACGGGTCTCTTTACTTTTTAAAAAAATATATATTTTGTGTGTGTGTTTGCATGCATGTTTTTTTCTTCTCTAGATCTGATAACAAAGATCATACAAAGGGTATGTATGCTAATGGTTCTAGTAGGTTATGCACATCTCTTATTTATCCACATTTATACACAGTCAAGAGTTTCATTTATGGAAATCAATGTATTTTGTATAAGTCAATAAACTATTTGTTGTATCTTGACCCTAGTTATGTCATGACTTAGTTTATTTTTAATTGAGCACTTATTATATATTTATATGTGTGTGTGTATGGCTTTTTATGTCTTGACAGATAGTTGATAGCAAGCAAGCTTGATTAATCAGTAGTTTGGTAAAATATTAGTGACTCATGCTAAATGTTGTTTTGTGCGACAGCTTTTATCGTGGCTGAATCTGTCAACATAGAAGAATGAACAAGATGCATTTATGGTGCCTGGCCTCATCTCTTTTCTCCTGCGCCTATTGTCTTCTGAATTGGACATCAACATTTCCTTGAATTTTGCTTTGCCATTCTTTATTTTTGTTCTCCATATGCTACAATCTGATGTTAGATTTTCCCAGTTTCTTTCACTGATAGCGCATGGCCGTGCGGCTAAAACCACTGTTCCGCTAGCTGAAAAGCCGGCGTACGGTGTTCGAAATCCGCGGTAAACAGAATGGATTTTTTTTCTATCAGGGGTGAAATAAAAGTCCTGAGTCTCGCACATCGTGGCGACTGCTTGACCAAGCGGCCTTTATCCCTCGTGTTCTATCGTTGCCCCACCCCAACATACACCATTTTATTGGTACTATGTGTCGTAAAGATAGATAGTTTCTCTGATAAAGATTCCACTCAAGGAGGCCCTGCAAATATCCTTTGATCTCAGCATTGGCCTGCCCTTTGGTCTTTTTCCATCTTTTTATAGGGGCCTAGTTAGGAAAACCAACTGACTGGGCTACTGATGTTTGGACAACTGTGTTCGATTTCCGATGGAAGCAATGTGAGTTTTACCCGTGGTTGGAAAAAAAATGCCCCCACCCCACTACAGTCAACCCAACTGCTGGCAGAAATAGGTACCAGGGTATAGTACTTTGGGAAGGTGAGGAATTCTGCCTCGCATCGTGAGTTTCGATGCTCAAATCAATACTATCCAGAAGTCTCTGAACACTTCTGCATAGATGGCCCAGCACATATGCATGAAAACGTGCTAAGATGCCGATTCAAGTCTTCTACTTGATCTTTACCTATCTTTCTTTCTTTCTTTATTTCTTTATTTCTTTCTTTTTGGTTTATAAAAGAACCTTTTCTTGATAAATGGCCCAGTAAAAAAAAAATAAAAACCTTTACCTCCTGGTGTTTGTACTGAACATGTCATCTTTATTCTCCAGCTAAAAAGACCCATGAATTGGAATAATTGCAGTAATGATCTTTTTTTTTTTCAAAAGCAGCATTCTACACTTGTAAATCAAAGCAAGAAAATAGTTGTTCATTACTAAATATATCCTGCCCTGTCATGTGGACGTGAGTCATGGACATTTATTAACAACCAGGACTATCATAAACATGATTCTACAAATAAAGATGAGAGTATCATGAACAACTAAAAGTTGTAATGAAGTCCATGCACAAAGAGCAACTTTGAAGCGCGCTGAAGGGAAAAAAGGCAGCCTAACTGCATTGGTATGTAAAGAGAAGGTGCAAACCAGAAAATATTGTAATAAATAGATATAAAGAGAAGGTGCAAACTAGAAAATGTTGTAACAAAAAGGTTTAAAAAGACAGCAACAAAAATAGCAGTGTAATAGTTTTTCATTGGAAGCGTTATGGAGTAGAATGTGACAAGGGATCAACAGTAGAATGTGATAGGAAATCAATAGTAGAATATGATAAGGGATCAACAGTAGAATGTGATAGGAAATCAATAGTAGAATATGACAAGGGATCAACAGTAGAATGTGATAGGAAATCAATAGTAGAATATGACAAGGGATCAACAGTAGAATGTGATAGGAAATCAATAGTAGAATATGACAAGGGATCAACAGTAGAATGTGATAGGAAATCAATAGTAGAATATGACAAGGAATCAGCAGTAGAAGGTGATAGGAGTTCAAGAGTCGAATGTAACAAGGTATCAACAATAGAATATGGCAGGATATCAACAGTAGAATATTCTATTTCGTTGTATTCTCTCCTGATGTCGACTAGCACAGGTCAAAATTGCATTTTAGTAAATGAAAAATATCTTACGCAACAAATCTATGTCAATAGAAGTGAAGAAGAGTGTTCATCTGTGCTATATAGAACCAATTCTGACCTATGGTAGCGATTCATGGACAGTAGACAAACAAATGAAAAGACGATTAGAGGCCATAGAGATGGGATTTCTCAGAAGTATGTTGAAAATCCCCTGGACAGCTGAAAAGACCAATGAGGACGTTCTCAAAGAGGCCAACACAAAAAGGGAGCTCCTAAAAAACATCAGAAAGAAACTATCAACATTTTTGGGCGTTTCATGAGATGAGGAAAGTTGGAATACTTGGATATAACTGGCAAAATAAAAGGAAAGAAAGATCGTGGACGACAAAAAGAGAAAATACTGGATAGTTGTGTGTCATGGCATTGAAAACTGTCAACAACAGAACAGATGCACTGTTGATAGAAGATTGTGGAAGGACATGATCGCCTACGCCAACCGGTATAGCACATGATGATGATGTCTACTAATGGAATTAATAGTCCTTCTTCTCATCCATCCATAAAAGGACATTTAGTTGGTGTATATGCGTTGTGATGTGGCTTACTTGTGCCTTTCGGCCCAAACATCCGACTTCAACGCAGAATGTTTGAGTATGGGGTTGCCTTCTTTCTTCAATCCCTACTTACTTGGTCAGATTAGACTGGTTAGTTTGTTACTAGATGTGCCGAGAAATGTTTGGAGTATGGTTTGGGTGGTTCTGGTTCACCGATCCTGGCGCAAGCTATCAGATGTGGGTCGTTAACAGCATCCAGCTATGTCGCTGTTACTAGATGTGCCGAGAAATGTTTGGAGTATGGATTGGATGTTTCTGGTTCACCGATCCTGGCGCAAGCTATCAGATGTGGGTCGTTAACAGCATCCAGCTATGTCGCTGTTACTAGATGTGCCGAGAAATGTTTGGAGTATGGATTGGATGTTTCTGGTTCACCGATCCTGGCGCAAGCTATCAGATGTGGGTCGTTAACAGCATCCAGCTATGTCGCTGTCAGACACCTTGCCTTTGGAATATGATAAGAAGCATCAGGGACTGGATTTTTTTTTTAAGACGTGATCGTACCGTATACGGTCATAAGCGTGTCAATGGACGATGATGATTTTCACTTTATACACATGTGAAAAAAGTAGAAGCTAAAGACAAACGTATTAAGTCACTTTTTACTATTTACGTTCTACTCTTTAGTCTCGAGCTCTTCCTCAATGTTCTAATCTTACTATTTTATATGTCTCGACGCTCATCCTACCACCCTTCATGCAGCACACACACATATCTCTCTCTCTCCTTTCTTATCTCATCTTACTTTCCTCTCTCTGTCCACCTCTCCCTCCACTTGATCATCTGACGTGTAGTTATAGTTAATTGTGCTTTACCGTTTGTTGTCGTTGTCCCTGTATTCTGAAGTAGGCCACAGGCCGAAACGTCAGTAGTTTGTTGTGTTCCTTCCCTGTAAAGCTGTAACCATACCTTGGATTGTTTATCACACCCCACTACTGGCTCCATAATAAATTACTTGCGTCAGAATCAGTGAACCAGAGCTGACCAAGAGCTTCGCTATCTCCCTGTAGGAGGTCTTGGAACAGATTAAACAAGTTAGCCAAGCATGTAGGGATCTAAGAGGAAAGGCAATCGGTACTAAAAACAAACTGTGCTGAAGTCGGATGTGTCAGGTCGAAAGGTTTTCTTTTACTTCATCGCATAACCCTAGGGGTTGTTTGGATACAACTGATAACATTCGTTTTTTTCTTCTTTCTTTTCTCTTTTCACTGATACCGAAAATGTGTCGTGGTTTCATGTTCCATGGATAACTAAAAAGACCACCGAGGAAATTCTCAAAGAGGCCAACACAAAAAGGGAGATCCTAAAATTCTCAAAGAGGCCAACACAAAAAGGGAGATCCTAAAATTCTCAAAGAGGCCAACACAAAAAGGGAGCTCCTAAAATTCTCAAAGAGGCCAACACAAAAAGGGAGATCCTAAAATTCTCAAAGAGGCCAACACAAAAAGGGAGATCCTAAAATTCTCAAAGAGGCCAACACAAAAAGGGAGCTCCTAAAATTCTCAAAGAGGCCAACACAAAAAGGGAGCTCCTAAAATTCTCAAAGAGGCCAACACAAAAAGGGAGATCCTAAAATTCTCAAAGAGGCCAACACAAAAAGGGAGATCCTAAAATTCTCAAAGAGGCCAACACAAAAAGGGAGATCCTAAAATTCTCAAAGAGGCCAACACAAAAAGGGAGATCCTAAAATTCTCAAAGAGGCCAACACAAAAAGGGAGATCCTAAAATTCTCAAAGAGGCCAACACAAAAAGCGAGCTCCTAAAATTCTCAAAGAAACCAACACAAAAAGGGAGATCCTAAAATTCTCAAAGTGGCCAACACAAAAAGGGAGATCCTAAAATTCTCAAAGAGGCCAACACAAAAAGCGAGCTCCTAAAATTCTCAAAGAGGCCAACACAAAAAGGGAGATCCTAAGAAACATCAGAAAGAAACAATCACACATTTTCGGGCACATCATGAGAAGAGGAAATTTAGAATACTTGGTTGCAACTGGCAAAATACAAGGAAAGAGAGATCGCGGACGACAAAGAGAGAAAATGATTGGTGTCATGGCATGGAAAACAAGCGACAAAATAATTGATACGATACACTCTTGATAGAAAATTGTGGAAGGAGATGATCGCCTAGGCCAACCGGTAATGCACACGATGATGATGACAAAGTTTTCAATAAAATGTTCTATATTTCCACATGCAATGTTCTGCTTGTCATTGTTATCATCTGGTAACCCTATCTATCTATTGACCTTTCGAACCGTAGCCGGCGCATAGGGCGTAGATCCAGATAATCCTTCTCTTATCTACATTTTTATTTTTTTTTATAGCAGTTTTCAATCATTGTAAATTGATTTTATCAAATATCGCCATTTGTCTCTGTTCTGTGCAAGCAGCACTATCTCATTGAAGGACCCGATTCCTGCTGCTCTTGCCTCTCTCATCAATTTTCTTCTCAGTGTCTCTCTGGGTCATCCTCTTACCTGTTGTTTCCCATATGAGTGCTTGCTTTGATATTCGGTTATTATCTCTTCTCATCACATATTGTGGTAACCCTATCTATCAATTGTCCTTTCGAGCCAAATGCGGCACATATGGCAGAACCACAATCTCAAAAACAGAAACCTTGCGTGCCAAAATGACATATATTGCAGAGATCATTGCTTCTTAAATCTATGGCTCACATGTATATATCTCGACGTTCATCCTACCACCCCTCATGGGTAAACCTATGCTCATCATCATCATTGAATGCCGTCTCCGCATCGAAGGTTGGCTACCATGGAGCGCCATTCCACTCTGTCTCTTGCTTTGATGGTGCAGATTGACATAGGCTGACTTGTCCATCTTTTGATGTTACTTGTCCATGTTAGTCTTGGTCTGCCTCTGCTTCTTTTACCTTGTATTTTCCCTTCTAATATTACTTTTATTAGACTGTTGTGTCTTTTAACATGTCCAAACAATTTCATTTGTCTTGTTCTAATTGTGTTTAGTAGTTCTTTCTTCATTTTTAGTTGTTTTAAAACTTGAGACAAATAATAATAAATACATATTATTAAATAGGGAAACTTCCGAGGCGATAATAGGGAATAATAGAAGGAAAAAACTCATTTTTCCGAGTGCTAACACATACCTTTTCCTTCTATTATTACCATGTTTTAAAACTTCCTCATTTGTTTTCTTTTCTTTTCATCCAATTCTACCTATTCTTCTATAAATCCACATTTCAAAGGCCTCAATTTTCTGTTCTGTTTTCCGGTCTAATGTCCATGCTTCTGCACCATATAGGAATATTGAGAAGATGTAACATTTTGCTATTCTTAGTTTCAGCCCTACTGATATTTGTTTTGATGTTAGTATGTTCTTCATGACATTAAAATTACTTTTTGCCATTCCTATTCTTTTGTTTATTTCAGTTGTACATTTTCCATCACTGGTTATAGTATGTCCCAGGTAGTTATAGTTCTGAACTGTCTCCAGGTCTATTCCTTCAATTTTGATATCCACTTGTGGGTTTTGAGTATTTTCTTTGTTTATGATCATAGTTTTAGTCTTTTTGATATTCATATCTAGTCCATATTTTTTGCTTGTCATGTTTATTTCATTAAGTAATTGTTGTAGATCTTTAGGATTTTCTGCTAGTAGTACAGTACCATCATCATATCTTAGGTTATTGATTATCTTCCCATTAATGTTTAGGCCTGGCATCTCTATGATGTGTTTAAAGATTTGCTCAGTGTATAGATTGAACAAGCTTGGTGATAGGATGCATCCTTGTCTTACTCGTCTTTTTATATCAATGGGTGTGGAGCAAAACTCCTTTATTTTCACTATTGCATTCCAATACTATCATGTTAAAGACCTCGCGTCCCACAACAATAGCTCTTTTAAAATAAAGTTTAAGAAACAAGTGGTAGTGGTAGCAGGTGGTGGCAGACGGCGAGTAGACAAATCCATTTCTAGCTGCATTTACGGTAAGTGTTTTTGTGTTTTATTATGTGAATTTATCAGCGGTGCAGTTTACTTCAATACTTTTAAGTTTTGCAAGTGTGGGATTTTAGTTAATAGAAGCTGCAGACTTGATATTGACGTGACGTCGAATTGTAAAACTTTTAGTTCTTTTTATTTTTTGTACAACGTGTTGTTACTGTTGTTGTAGTCAAATGTTGTTGTGTATGACTATAGTATTTCAATTTCATATTTAGATCTAATTTAGCACATTACTTTATATAAAAGTGATTGCATTAAACATTGCAAAAAGTCTTTTTATGCTGTGTTTGTGTATTCTTGTTTTAGCTTTTGAAAATATATAAATCATTCATGCATTTGGATTGGACTAACCTAATAATTCTCGATAAAATTATCAAGCAAACAAACACTCCTGTTCGTTCTGTTCTTGACACAGCCACATGTGTCGCCATCATGATTCATTAAATTCACTTCACGGGTCATTGCCGTTAAAACGCTATGTAAATAACACATTTCCGTTTAGTATGAACTAAATAAACTATGAACAATAATTAACAATTCTACTCCATGTCAATCTCCAGCCACATGGCACATCATCATGTACACTACACACTACAGTTACACTAGTTACAGTAACTTACAGTATCTATCTAGAATCTAGACTAAATTCAGCACTAACAACTGTACCTATAACATAACTTAAACTACTATATACTTTATTGTACTATATATATATTATATAAGTATGTCTGTCGTCAACTATCCACATGATGTCGTCCATAGTATAGTGATGTGATGATCTTGATGACTCACATACTTACTATTCTAAACTTGATAAGTAAGTTACTTTAAAATACTAATAGCTCTTGAAATAAATTTAAGTATGTAAATTATAAATATCAGTTTCTACAGTTTTCTTGTCATAGGGGGATAACCTTATAACAAAATAATTCTTTCTTCATGTGCTAGGTCGTGCATTGACAAAACAAATGAATCTATTGTCAGTATGATTTTTTATACTGTTAGGACAATCACAAACAGCATGAATTCAAATGGAAAACAAAAGGATGCAAAAAGAGAGAGAGAAGCCAAACATCAAGATACCCTTAAAGGAGCAAAGATAGCAGGCATAAACTTTTTTAATACTAAGATTGAAAAGCTCACCTAGAATATGGATTTATGGCGGTACATTGCGAGTACTATGTGATTTCTGACTCCACTTTAAGTATCAGTATCATCATTAACATTACAACCTGTGGCTGCCCTGCTGTCTTTCAGGTAAGCTCGGGAGAGTAAAAGGCTAAAGGAGGGTACCCTGAAGTAAAACAACCCCACTGCCTTGTGGGTGAGACTTTTTAGTCAAAGGCTAGTGGAGCCAACCATAAACAAACCGACGGAAGGCAATAGAAAACCACCGTCGTAACTTCTTTGTACAATCATGAATCGCCACAACAATAGAAATAACGACAACAACGTTAAGGGGGATTCCAATGGAAAACCCTCGTTCAGTAGGGGACATGTGCTACAGGTGATACCCGATCGTCATCAAGCTACTGTAAGCAAAATAAAGATAAAACAAACTCTAAAGATAGTTTTTTGGAATGTGAGAACACTCATGCAGAAGGGTAAACTTGAGAAAACAACATACAAGAAATGAAAAGAATAGTTTTACAATTACTGGGACTTAGTGAAATGAGATACACCGGATCAGGGGAGATGTATTCTGATAAACATAAAATAATCTATTCTGTAGGTACTGAACACCAAAGAGGAGTAGGTATCATCTTGGATGCAGAAAGAGCAAGAATAGTGAAAGGCTGTTACCCAATATCTGACAGAGTCCTTTTAGTGAAATTGAATGGAAAGCCAATAGACATAAATCTTATACAAGTTTATGCACCAACAGCAGACAGTCTAGAGGAAACAATTGATAAATTTTACAAGTTAAATGAGGCTCTTCATTAATGTAAACCACATGAAAACACCATAGTTCTAGGGGATTTTAATGCAAAAGTAGGAAAGGAAAGAGTTGAGGAAGTAGTTGGTCATTATGACTTAGGCGAGAGGAATGAAAGAGGTGAGAAACTTATTGACTGGGCAAGAACACACAACATGATGATAGGAAACACCTGGTTTAAGCAACATCCAAGATGTCTGTGGACATGGAAAAGCCCAGGGGACAACGCACATAATCAATTTGATTATATAATGATAAGCAATAGATTTAGAAACAGTCTGGTGTGTGTAATAACTAGACCAGGGGCAGATTGCAATATTGATCATGTACCTGTTGTGGGAAAGCTTATAGTAAAATTAAAAACAACAAAACGAGCCTCAGTTAACATCAAGTTAAATTTAGATATACTCACATCAGACAAGAAGCTGCAAGACAAATATAAAATCACAATTCAGAACCGGTACAATGCAATAGAGAAGATACAAAGCATTGATGAATAGTGGGAAATGCTAAAAGAATCAATGCAACAAACATCAAAAGAGTTCATACCACCAGTGAGAACAAATTCAAGAAAGAAATGGATGACAGATGACATTTTGCAGCTAATGGATACAAGAAGAAGAAATAAAGAAAATAAAGATGAGTATAAGAGATTAAATAAAGAAATTGTAGTAAAATGCAATGAAGCATTGCTAAAAGAGAGATGCAAAGGGATTGAAATGCAACAAAAAGGAGATGCTAAAGCTATATACAAACAAATTGAGGAATTAACAGGAAGAAAAATGCAATCAAAAAATGGATGTCTAAGATCAAAGGAAGGAGAACTGTTGATTGATCAAGAAAACATAAGGGAATGATGGACAGAATACATTAAAGATCTTTATAATGATGAACGAACGGAAGTAAATATTAAGGATAATGGAGAAGGACCAGAAATACTCAAAGAAGAAGTGGAAGACACCTTGCGCAATATGAAAGCAGGCAAAGCTCCTGGACCAGATAATATAACTAAGGAAGAGATTGAAGCCATGGGTGATTTTGGAATAGAAATAATAACAAAAATATTGAATGATATCTACAACAGTGGATATATACCAGACATGCTCAAATCAATATTCATAGCCCTACCAAAGAAATCGGATGCGATTGAATGCGATGATCATCGCACAATAAGCCTTATGAGTCATATGATTAAGATATTACTAAGAATCATGATGCGAAGAGTGCGAAACAAAATCAGTCCAGAAATTAGCGATGAACAGTGTGGTTTTGTTAGAGATAAAGGAACTAGCAATGCCATTTATATCATAAGATCTTTAGTAGAAAGAGCCATAGAGGTGAAAACAGATCTATACCTATGTTTCATAGACTACACCAAGGCATTTGACTAAGTAAAGCACCAAGAAATAATCATAATTTTAGAAAGCATAAACGTTTCAGCCTTAATAGCAAAAAGACAGAGGTAATGGTAACAACAAAGAAAAAGACATCACTTCAGTGCAAAATAAAGACAAGTGGGACAATATTAAAACAGGTAAATGAATTTAAATACTTGGGAACTTTGTTAACCTCAGACGGAAGATGCACAAAAGAGGTGAGATGCAGAATGGCTCAGGCAAAAGCAGCTTTCCAAAAAAATGAGGAAGATACTATGCAATCTATTTTTGACAATAGAAACAAGAAAAAGAGTTCTTAAATGTTACGTAGAGCCAGTCTTAACATATGGATGCGAATCATGGACAATAGGACAACAGACAAGAAAATCACTGGAGTCTGTAGAAATGTGGTTTTACAGAAGAATGTTGAAAGTACCATGGACAGCTAAGAAGAGTAATGAAGATGTTCTGAGAGAGGTCAAAGCAAAAAGAGAGCTAATTTCCAACATTAGGATGAGACAATCATCATTTTTTGGCCATGTAATGAGAAGATAACAACTGGAATATATTGTAACAACTGGAAAAATTGAGGGACGAAGAGATAGAGGGAAGCAAAGAGAAAAAATAACAGACAGCTTAAGAGAATGGAAACCGTCTCCCATTGCGGCTCCCTAGTAATGATCTGAACAAACTGACTAATGAGGTGAGGACTGCAATAATCCATGCAGGGGTGTATCATGCTGATATAGAAGACCTAGTATTGTAGTATCTCTAGGACGGGTGTGCTGATATAGAAGACTTAGTATTGTAGTATCTCTAGGAAGGGTGTGCTGATATAGAAGACCTAGTATTGTAGTATCTCTAGGAAGGGTGTGCTGATATAGAAGACCTAGTATTGTAGTATCTCTAGGAAGGGTGTGCTGATATAGAAGACCTAGTATTGTAGTATCTCTAGGAAGGGTGTGCTGATATAGAAGACCTAGTATTATAGTATCTCTAGGATGGGTGTGCTGATATAGAAGACCTAGTATTTAGTACCTCTAGGATGGACAAACTCCAGCAGAACCCAGGAAAACCATTGCAATAATCACATTAACTTAAAGAGCCTAAGATCCAACTGCTCTTATCAACCTAGTGGCAATCAATCATTATAACCATCACCCTAGATAACTAATAAAATGACATGGTTAAGATCTGCAATCAATAATTTATCATGATACCTCATTTCTTCCAGAGGACTGAACCTAATATTGTTAGAGGAAGTCAACATTTGATCCCTTCAAGAGAGAACTCTCATATTATCTAACTCCCAATTTAGCAACATTTGAACTACAAGGCGTAATCATCGTTCTCTCAAGATGGGCGATGATAACCTTGTTAATTCAACATCAAACTCTCAGAAACCTTCATGCATTGAAGACACACAAGAACTTTCACCAGAACTACTGCAGGCAGGTTGGAGAAAGTTCTGGAGCAAACGAGAGGGTCGTCCATACTACTTCAACAAACTGACAAATGCATCCCTCTGGGAAACCCCTACCATTGAAATCAAAGTAAGTTGACTTTATCTTTATGAAAGAAAGTTTTAATCTTTTTTCTCAATTTCACTCATTGAATCCAAATGAATCTAATCACCTTGATAAAAAGTAGACAATTTAATACATTTATAAAATAAAATTATAATTTAAAACATAATAGCAAGGGACTAGGTGGTCTGGAGGTACAATGAGTGCCTCTGGGGCAAGAAAGTTTTGGGTTTGAATCCCAGCACTGACTGCGAGAATTTGTCCCTTCATGTCTTTGGTTTCTTCATATCTTTACCCTCATTCAATCTTAGGGTAGTGAAATCTGATGTCAAACCCTCTCGGATAACACTGAAAACCTGTGTGAATTCTGCTCACCTTAAAGAACTCATGACTGTTGACAGACATTGTTGCTTTGACTTCAACATACTGATCCTGTTGCTTCTAATTCAACAAACTGATATTGCTGCTCCTACTTCTACAGACTGATACTACTGCTCCTACTAGTGCAGACCTATGTTTCATTGCCTCTACTTCTACTGACATTGTTGCTGCTACTTCTACAGAATGATATTGTTGCAGCTACTTCTACAGAATGACATTGTTGCAGCTACTTCTACAGAATGACATTGTTGCAGCTACTTCTACAGAATGACATTGTTGCAGCTACTTCTACAGAATGACATTGTTGCAGCTACTTCTACAGAATGACGTTGTTGCAGCTACTTCTACAGAATGACATTGTTGCAGCTACTTCTACAGAATGACATTGTTGCAGCTACTTCTACAGAATGACGTTGTTGCTCCCACTTCTACAGAATGACATTGTTGCAGCTACTTCTACATAATGACATTGTTGCAGCTACTTCTACAGAATGACATTGTTGCTCCCACTTCTACAGAATGACATTGTTGCAGCTACTTCTACAGAATGACATTGTTGCTCCCACTTCTACAGAATGACATTGTTGCAGCTACTTCTACAGAATGACATTGTTGCAGCTACTTTTACAGAATGACATTGTTGCTGCTACTTCTACAGAATGACATTGTTGCAGCTACTTCTACAGAATGACATTGTTGCAGCTACTTCTACAGAATGACATTGTTGCTCCCACTTCTATAGAATGACATTGTTGCTCCTACTTCTATTGACTGATGTTGCTACTCCCACTTCTACAGAATGACATTGTTGCTCCTACTTCTATAGACTGATGTTGCTGCTCCTACTTCTATAGACTGATGTTGCTACTCCCACCTCTACAGAATGACATTGTTGCTCCTACTTCTATAGACTGATGTTGCTGCTCCCACTTCTATAGAATGATGTTGCTGCTCCCACTTCTATAGAATGATGTTGCTGCTCCCACTTCTATAGACTGATGTTGCTGCTCCCACTTCTATAGAATGATGTTGCTGCTCCCACTTCTATAGACTGATGTTGCTGCTCCCACTTCTATAGAATGATGTTGCTCCTACTTCTACAGAATGATGTTGTTGCTCCTACTTCTATAGACTGATGTTGCTGCTCCCACTTCTATAGACTGATGTTGCTGCTCCCACTTCTACAGAATGACATTGTTGCTCCCACTTCTATAGAATGACATTGTTGCTCCCACTTCTATAGACTGATGTTGCTACTCCCACTTCTACAGAATGACATTGTTGCTCCTACTTCTATAGACTGATGTTGCTACTCCCACTTCTACAGAATGACATTGTTGCTCCTACTTCTATAGAATGACATTGTTGCTCCTACTTCTATAGACTGATGTTGCTACTCCCACTTCTATAGAATGACATTGTTGCTCCCACTTCTATAGACTGATGTTGCTACTCCCACTTCTACAGAATGACATTGTTGCTCCTACTTCTATAGACTGATGTTGCTACTCCCACTTCTACAGAATGACATTGTTGCTCCTACTTCTATAGAATGACATTGTTGCTCCTACTTCTATAGACTGATGTTGCTACTCCCACTTCTATAGAATGACATTGTTGCTCCTACTTCTATAGACTGATGTTGCTACTCCCACTTCTGTAGAATGACATTGTTGCTCCTACTTCTATAGACTGATGTTGCTACTCCCACTTCTATAGAATGACATTGTTGCTCCTACTTCTATAGACTGATGTTGCTACTCCCACTTCTATAGAATGACATTGTTGCTCCTACTTCTATAGACTGATGTTGCTGCTCCCACTTCAACAGAATGACATTGTTGCTCCTACTTCTATAGACTGATGTTGCTGCTCCCACTTCTATAGAATGACATTGTTGCTCCTACTTCTATAGACTGATGTTGCTGCTCCCACTTCAACAGAATGACGTTGTTGCTCCTACTTCTATAGACTGATGTTGCTGCTCCCACTTCAACAGAATGACATTGTTGCTCCTACTTCTATAGACTGATGTTGTTGCTCCTACTTCTACAGAATGACATTGTTGCTGCTACTTCTACAGAACGCATTGTTGCTTCTACTTTTATAGACTGATGTTGCTGCTCCCACTTCAACAGAATGACATTGTTGCTCCTACTTCTATAGACTGATGTTGTTGCTCCTACTTCTACAGAATGACATTGTTGCTGCTACTTCTATAGACTGATGTTGCTGCTCCCACTTCAACAGAATGACATTGTTGCTCCTACTTCTATAGACTGATGTTGTTGCTCCTACTTCTACAGAATGACATTGTTGCTGCTACTTCTACAGAACGACATTGTTGCTTCTACTTTTATAGACTGATGTTTCACTACCTCTGCTTCTACTAGTGACATTGCTGCTTCTACTTCTACAGACAGATATTGCTCCTACTTCTACAAACACATTGCTGCTCCAACTTCTGCTGACTGACATTGCTGCTCCAACATCTGAAAGATATTACTGCCACTCCTTTTGACTGACATTGCTGCTCCAACTTCTGACATATATTACTGCCACTCCTTCTGACTGACATTGCTGCTCCTACTTCTGACAGATATTACTGCCACTCCTTCTGACTGACATTGCTGCTCCAACTTCTGACATATATTACTGCCACTCCTTCAGACTGACATTGCTGCTCCAACTTCTGACATATATTACTGCCACTCCTTCTGACTGACATTGCTGCTCCAACTTCTGACTGATATTACTGCCACTCCTTCTGACTGACATTGCTGCTCCAACTTCTGCAGACTGACATTGCTGCTCCAACTTCTGACAGATATTACTGCCACTCCTTCTGACTGACATTGCTGCTCCTACTTCTGACAGATATTACTGCCACTCCTTCTGACTGACATTGCTGCTCCTTCTGACAGATATTACTGCCCTTTCTGACAGATATTACTGCCACTCCTTCTGACTGACATTGCTGCTCCTACCTCTGACAGATATTACTGCCACTCCTTCTGACTGACATTGCTGCTCCTACCTCTGACAGATATTACTGCCACTCCTTCTGACTGACATTGCTGCTCCTACCTCTGACAGATATTACTGCCACTCCTTCTGACTGACATTGATACTCCTACTTCTGACATATATTATTGCCACTCCTTCTGACTGGCATTGCTGCTCCTACATCTGACAGATATTACTGCCACTCCTACTGACTGACATCTCTGATCTTCTTTCTTCAGATTGACATTGCTACCAAAGAGTTAATAATTTGCAGCCCTTGATAAGTGAAGAAGAATATGAGTTATCCTTCTTTAGCTAGCTAATCTGGTGCCTCGTTGCTATAAAAATAATAAGCATTTAAACCTTTCCCATTATCTGTAGCACAACCCAGTCACAGATGACCCCCCAGACATAGACAATGGTACCAATGAGAATATAGATCTTGAGGTCTCAGCACCAGAAAGCAGCATATTAATCCAAGCCAAAACAGAGATTAGCCCAGCAATTATCATGTTGCAGCAAAAGGTGAACTCAGAGCTCTGCAACGGTTGTCCCTATAGAAAGAATACTAATTCAAATTGCAAGTAAGTTGTTTTGTGTGTGATTGAGAGTGTGTGCATGATGGAATTACTTGTTATAGATCTCTTAAACTTTTACCACCACATGAGAGAGGGCAACCTAGGTTACTGGTTGTAGATCTCTTAAACTTTTACCACTACATGAGAGGGGGCAACCTAGGTTACTGGTTATAGATCTCTTAACCTTTACCACTACAAAAGAGGGGGCAACCTAGGTTACTGGTTATAGATCTCTTAACCTTTTACCACTACATGGGAGGGGGCAACCTAGGTTACTGGTTATAGATCTCTTAACCTTTTACCACTACATGGGAGGGGGCAACCTAGGTTACTGGTTATAGATCTCTTAACCTTTTACCACTAAATGGGAGAGGGCATCCTAGGTTACTGGTTATAGATCTCTTAACCTTTTACCACTACATGGGAGGGGGCAACCTAGGTTACTGGTTATAGATCTCTTAACCTTTTACCACTACATGGGAGGGGGCAACCTAGGTTACTGGTTATAGATCTCTTAACCTTTTACCACTACATGGGAGGGGGCAACCTAGGTTACTGGTTATAGATCTCTTAACCTTTTACCACTACATGAGAGAGGGCAACCTAGGTTACTGGTTATAGATCTCTTAACCTTTTACCACTACATGGGAGGGGGCAACCTAGGTTACTGGTTATAGATCTCTTAACCTTTTACCACTACATGAGAGAGGGCAACCTAGGTTACTGGTTATAGATCTCTTAACCTTTTACCACTACATGGGAGGGGGCAACCTAGGTTACTGGTTATATATCTCTTAACCTTTTACCACTACATGGGAGGGGGCAACCTAGGTTACTGGTTATAGATCTCTTAACCTTTTACCACTACAAAAGAGAGGGCAACCTAGGTTACTGGTTATAGATCTCTTAACCTTTTACCACTACATGGGAGGGGGCAACCTAGGTTACTGGTTATAGATCTCTTAACCTTTACCACTACAAAAGAGGGGGCAACCTAGGTTACTGGTTATAGATCTCTTAACCTTTTACCACTACATGGGAGGGGGCAACCTAGGTTACTGGTTATAGATCTCTTAACCTTTTACCACTACATGGGAGGGGGCAACCTAGGTTACTGGTTATAGATCTCTTAACCTTTACCACTACAAAAGAGGGGGCAACCTAGGTTACTGGTTATAGATCTCTTAACCTTTTACCACTACATGGGAGGGGGCAACCTAGGTTACTGGTTATAGATCTCTTAACCTTTTACCACTACATGGGAGGGGGCAACCTAGGTTACTGGTTATAGATCTCTTAACCTTTACCACTACAAAAGAGGGGGCAACCTAGGTTACTGGTTATAGATCTCTTAACCTTTTACCACTACATGGGAGGGGGCAACCTAGGTTACTGGTTATAGATCTCTTAACCTTTTACCACTACATGGGAGGGGGCAACCTAGGTTACTGGTTATAGATCTCTTAACCTTTACCACTACAAAAGAGGTGGCAACCTAGGTTACTGGTTATAGATCTCTTAACCTTTTACCACTACATGGGAGGGGGCAACCTAGGTTACTGGTTATAGATCTCTTAACCTTTTACCACTACATGGGAGGGGGCAACCTAGGTTACTGGTTATAGATCTCTTAACCTTTTACCACTACATGGGAGGGGGCAACCTAGGTTACTGGTTATAGATCTCTTAACCTTTTACCACTAAATGGGAGAGGGCATCCTAGGTTACTGGTTATAGATCTCTTAACCTTTTACCACTACATGGGAGGGGGCAACCTAGGTTACTGGTTATAGATCTCTTAACCTTTTACCACTACACGGGAGGGGGCAACCAAGGTTACTGGTTATAGATCTCTTAACCTTTTACCACTACATGGGAGGGGGCAACCTAGGTTACTGGTTATAGATCTCTTAACCTTTTACCACTACATGAGAGAGGGCAACCTAGGTTACTGGTTATAGATCTCTTAACCTTTTACCACTACATGGGAGGGGGCAACCTAGGTTACTGGTTATAGATCTCTTAACCTTTTACCACTACATGAGAGAGGGCAACCTAGGTTACTGGTTATAGATCTCTTAACCTTTTACCACTACATGGGAGGGGGCAACCTAGGTTACTGGTTATATATCTCTTAACCTTTTACCACTACATGGGAGGGGGCAACCTAGGTTACTGGTTATAGATCTCTTAACCTTTTACCACTACAAAAGAGAGGGCAACCTAGGTTACTGGTTATAGATCTCTTAACCTTTTACCACTACATGGGAGGGGGCAACCTAGGTTACTGGTTATAGATCTCTTAACCTTTACCACTACAAAAGAGGGGGCAACCTAGGTTACTGGTTATAGATCTCTTAACCTTTTACCACTACATGGGAGGGGGCAACCTAGGTTACTGGTTATAGATCTCTTAACCTTTTACCACTACATGGGAGGGGGCAACCTAGGTTACTGGTTATAGATCTCTTAACCTTTTACCACTACATGGGAGGGGCGACCTAGGTTACTGGTTATAGATCTCTTAACCTTTTACCACTACATGGGAGGGTCGACCTAGGCCAAATAATTTTATTTCATTTAATTATCTGTAGCATAACAACAACAAAACTGACAGTGGCTGATACTTAACCTTCAACATATAATAAGGCACATAGGCTACAGACAAAAACCAGAAGCTTCAGGTATTCGGCTATATTAAGGCACACTGGATACCGTTTGTAACAGATTATATAATTTTAATAGTATATATCATAGTAAATCGAGAGGATCCCAAAAATAGAAGGGATCTTTGGTAAAAAGGTTACTGTAAATAATCATCTGTAAAAAAATGTAGATTAATTTACCAATACTGTTATTTTATTTGTGAAGAAATTAATCAGTCTTGTGCTCTTTTTTTCCATACCTCCTTAATGAGGATATTTTCCTGATTTATTTTCAGGCCTTTTTGGAATTTTGATATACCATCAAATGTTGTGATGAAAGAGAGAGCTCCCTTACACCTGCCACCCCCACATCCAGAAGTTGAGTCCTTCCGTTGTGCTCTAGTTATGCAGATGAGGCAGACCTATCAAGAGATGTGCCGACAGCAAGAGGGTGAATGTTTCCTCAGTTCTAGTAGTCTCTTTAATTGACAATTGATGTTCTTGCTGGTTGTTGTCTAGCAGTTGTTGCTGAACTATCCTATCAGTCTGCCATAACCAGTGTCAGGTTAGAAAGTTATTTGTGTTTTATGTAGCTGTTGAGTGAACCTATATAAAGTCTGTGATTGGAAGATTGTTCTCTGTTCTTAGCTGGAAAACCATGTTATGTTCTTATCTAAAAGGTAAGCGTTCATTTCTTAGCTGGAAAACCATGTTATCTTCTTATCTAAAAGGTAAGCATTCATTTCTTAGCTGGAAAACCATGTTATCTTCTTATCTAAAAGGTAAGCGTTCATTTCTTAGCTGGAAAACCATGTTATCTTCTTATCTAAAAGGTAAGCGTTCATTTCTTAGCTGGAAAACCATGTTATGTTCTTATCTAAAAGGTAAGCGTTCATTTCTTAGCTGGAAAACCATGTTATGTTCTTATCTGAAAGGTAAGCGTTCATTTCTTAGCTGGACATTTGTGTTCCCTTCTTAGCTAGAAGGTAGGTGAATAGTTCTTTGTTGGAACATTGTGTTTTGTTTTCTATCCTAAAGATCTACAACAATTACTTAAAGAAATAAACATGACAAGAAAAAATATGGACTAGATATGAATATCAAAAAGACTAAAACTATGATCATAAACAAAGATACTATGATCAAAACCTACAAGTGGATATCAAAATTGAATTAATAGATCTGGAGATAGTTCAGAGCAACATCTACCTTGGACATTATTGGATGGACAATGTAAGGCTGAAATAAAAATAAGAGTAGGAATGGCTAAAAGTAATTTGAATGCCATGAAAAATATACTAGCATCAAAACAAATAACACCAGGGCTAAAACTAAGAATCGCAAAATGTTATATCTTCTCAACATTCCTGTATGGTGCATAAACATATAAGAAAACAGAAGAGAAAATTAAAACCTTTGAAATGTGGATTTATAGATGACTAGGTAGAATTGAATGGAAAGAAAAGAAAACAAATGATGAAGTCTTAAAACAACTAAAAATGAAAAGAGAAATACTAAACACAATTTAAACAAGACAAATGAGATGTTTGGGGGCATTTTAAAAGACACAGCAGCCTGCTAAAAGTAATCTTGGAAGGGAGAATACAAGGTAAAAGAGGCAGACCAAGACTAACAAGGACGAGTAACATCAAAAGAGGGACAAGTCAGTCTATGGCAGCATGCACCATGAAGATGGCACTCAATGATGCTGATTATTTTAACTTAACTAAAAGGTAAGTGTCCAGTCCTAAGCTGGAAAATTGTATTCTGTTTTTAATTGAGTAATTGGACATCATTCTTAGCTGGAAGATAAATGTCCAATCCTTATGCAAGAAATATGATAGACATAAGAAACATGGCAAACAAGAAACATGGTAGACATACAAGAAATATGATAGACATAAGAAACATGGCAAACAAGAAACATGGTAGACATACAAGAAATATGATAGACATAAGAAACATGGCAAACAAGAAACATGGTAGACATACAAGAAATATGATAGACATAAGAAACATGGCAAACAAGAAACATGGTAGACATACAAGAAATATGATAGCCATAAGAAACATGGCAAACAAGAAACATGGTAGACATACAAGAAATATGATAGACATAAGAAACACGGCAAACAAGAAACATGGTAGACATACAAGAAATATGATAGACATAAGAAACATGGCAAACAAGAAACATGGTAGACATACAAGAAATATGATAGACATAAGAAACATGGCAAACAAGAAACATGGTAGACATACAAGAAATATGATAGACATAAGAAACATGGCAAACAAGAAACATGGTAGACATACAAGAAATATGATAGACATAAGAAACATGGCAAACAAGAAACATGGTAGACATACAAGAAATATGATAGACATAAGAAACATGGCAAACAAGAAACATGGTAGACATACAAGAAATATGATAGACATAAGAAACATGGCAAACAAGAAACATGGTAGACATACAAGAAATATGATAGACATAAGAAACATGGCAAACAAGAAACATGGTAGACATACAAGAAATATGATAGACATAAGAAACATGGCAAACAAGAAACATGGTAGACATACAAGAAATATGATAGACATAAGAAACATGGCAAACAAGAAACATGGTAGACATACAAGAAATATGATAGACATAAGAAACATGGCAAACAAGAAACATGGTAGACATACAAGAAATATGATAGACATAAGAAACATGGCAAACAAGAAACATGGTAGACATACAAGAAATATGATAGACATAAGAAACATGGCAAACAAGAAACATGGTAGACATACAAGAAATATGATAGACATAAGAAACATGGCAAACAAGAAACATGGTAGACATACAAGAAATATGATAGACATAAGAAACATGGCAAACAAGAAACATGGTAGACATACAAGAAATATGATAGACATAAGAAACATGGCAAACAAGAAACATGGTAGACATACAAGAAATATGATAGACATAAGAAACATGGCAAACAAGAAACATGGTAGACATACAAGAAATATGATAGACATAAGAAACATGGCAAACAAGAAACATGGTAGACATACAAGAAATATGATAGCCATAAGAAACATGGCAAACAAGAAACATGGTAGACATACAAGAAATATGATAGACATAAGAAACATGGCAAACAAGAAACATGGTAGACATACAAGAAATATGATAGACATAAGAAACATGGCAAACAAGAAACATGGTAGACATACAAGAAATATGATAGACATAAGAAACATGGCAAACAAGAAACATGGTAGACATACAAGAAATATGATAGACATAAGAAACATGGCAAACAAGAAACATGGTAGACATACAAGAAATATGATAGACATGCAAGAAGTATGATATACATATAGGAAATATAATAGACATGCAAGAACTTGTGTGTTATATCTATAGATATGATAGACAAGCAAGCCCAAGATAGTAATATATGGATTATAAAATAAGAATATAGAATTTTAAAGTAAAGAGTACTTGTCAAGTCTTGTGACATATGACATTAGTACACATTGTCTTATTTCCATAACAAAGACATTATTAATGTTTTGGTCAATGAAAACACCAGGCTTCCCAATTTTTCAAGAGAAAGTCTCTGGTACCAATTTTCAGAAGCTGTGTGCGGCTCAAAATATATCTGCCTCATTTGTAGTTTGAACACAGCAGGCTGGACTCATCAGCCCTTGCCGGCATTCACCCTATGACAGCAGTTGTCAACAGAGCCCAAACTGTAAACTACAAATCATAGAGGCAGCACATTATATCAAGAATGTAAAAAAACAACATTTAAAAAGCATTTTTAACTGCATATTTAACATGTCATATTGATTATGGAGGTAAATAAACTAAGGTTTTGGAGATAAATAAAATAGATCATTTTTGTAATTGAAAAATAAAAACAACGGAATCAACTTAAATTGGGATATTTGTATCCTGTAACAAAGTCAATGGAAAGAATGAGCTTATTCCATCCTCATTAGGCCTTCAAATCTGCGCACAATTTTGGAGATTGTAATTTTAATCTCTTTCTCAGCGTCCAAATATGATCTGTATTTGGTTTTGATGGCTGCCAGGGCTGGTCTCACATGAGTAGATAATATGATCTGTATTTGGTTTTGATGGCTGCCAGGGCTGGTCTCACATGAGTAGATAATATGATCTGTATTTGGTTTTGATGGCTGCCAGGGCTGGTCTCACATGAGTAGATAGTTCTAAAGGAATTAAAACTCGCAGGCCTTCTTGTCTACTTCTGGTATTCTTGTTTTACAAAGCTCCAATGAAACAAAGGAAAGAGATATTTGAGACGACATAGAGAAATAACATTTGCATAATATTGTGGTAGAACAGCAGCAAAGTTGATGAGTTGCACTGTGGGTAGAGGTTTGTGGAGAAACATCACCTACGCAGGTCTTGGTACCCTATGATGATGATAATAATGCCAGCGGAGCACAGTTTGAGAAACATCACCTACGCAGGTCTTGCTACCCTATGATGATGATAATAATGCCAGCGGAGCACAGTTTGAGAAACATCACCTACGCAGGTCTTGCTACCCTATGATGATGATAATAATGCCAGCGGAGCACAGTTTGAGAAACATCACCTACGCAGGTCTTGCTACCCTATGATGATGATAATAATGCCAGCGGAGCACAGTTTGAGAAACATCACCTACGCATGTCTTGGTACCCTATGATGATGATAATAATGCCAGCGGAGCACAGTTTGAGAAACATCACCTACGCAGGTCTTGCTACCCTATGATGATGATAATAATGCCAGCGGAGCACAGTTTGAGAAACATCACCTACGCAGGTCTTGGTACCCTATGATAATGATGCCAGCGGAGCACAGTTTGATGACTGCTATCTATGAGAAGGAAAACTCCTACCTCAAACAAGATCCAGCTGTCAAAGACAAAGTGTGTCAGCCATGGCTCAGGTTTAGGGGGAAAATCAGCAAATGCACATATGAGTACCAATCAAGCAACCAGTCCATCTTGTGTCATGATGTTGTTCTCTCCCCTCCATCATAAAAAAGGACAAAGTGTCAATTTTGCGTGATCAAAAGACTTAAATGCTGGAAAAGAAGTGACCCAGACAATTGACAAGTGCACAACTTTAATACCACAACAAGAGAACCGGTCATGTACCACTGAACAGCCACATCAATAGAATACAACAAAACCAAACACCAGCATGTCTGCTCCGTGAACATCCAACATGAGACAGTAGAACATGAGCATGTCTGCTCTGTGAACTTCCAACGTGAGACAGTAGAACATTACCTGTTTGACTGTCCAAAACATTACCTGTTTGACTGTCCAAAACATTACCTGTTTGACTGTCCAAAGCTCACTGATATCTAAGCAGGTCTACTTCCTCAGGAATCTGATAAAAGGAAAAACTTGTACGGAACTGCAAGGGAACTCAGAATTACCTGCAGATATCATTACTTGGTGTTGGTACGGAACTACAAGGGAACTCAGAATTACCTGCAGATATCATTACTTGGTGTTGGTACGGAACTACAAGGGAACTCAGAATTACCTGCAGATATCATTACTTGGTGTTGGTACGGAACTACAAGGGAACTCAGAATTACCTGCAGATATCATTACTTGGTGTTGGTACGGAACTACAAGGGAACTCAGAATTACCTGCAGATATCATTACTTGGTGTTGGTACGGAACTACAAGGGAACTCAGAATTACCTGCAGATATCATTACTTGGTGTTGGTACGGAACTACAAGGGAACTCAGAATTACCTGCAGATATCATTACTTGGTGTTGGTACGGAACTACAAGGGAACTCAGAATTACCTGCAGATATCATTACTTGGTGTTGGTTCAAAGGGTGTCAGCTTACATGCAGCTGGATCCATAACATACCACAGCTTTACACTGTAAATTTAAAACTTGATGTACTCCCATTTCATGATATGAAGATAGTGATGGATTTAAGTACTACTATGATATGATATTATGGAAAATTGAGGAACGAAGAGATAGAGAGAAGCAAAGATAATAGATACCAGGCAGCTTAAGAGAATGGTTTGGCAGAAGGTCAACAACAGAAATGATAAATAACTGTCAACATCGAAAGTTGTGGAGAGACATGATCACCTATTGCCAGCAGGCATTGTACTTGATGATGATGATATGATTATAGTCCTGAATTTATATTAAGCCACTACTCTTTCCTCAGGCATTGATGCTCCAATGGATTCCTTCAACCGCTGGTTACTGGAACGCAAAGTGATTGATAAGGGCAAGGATCCATTCTTACCTTCAGAATGTTCTCCAGAATTGTCCCAGGCTATGGTACGTGAGATTATGAATGACATCCCCATTAGACTGGTCAGGCCCAAGGTTGCAGATGATGCTAGGAAGCTGCTGCTGAAATATGCAAGGGCAGCCAAGAAAATGGTTGGATCAAGGTGAGCCTTGTTTCCTTCATCAAATCAAGTCAGCTCTTCCCTTTGAAGATTGCCAGCAATATCTTCCCCATCTTCTTCTCTATTTTCTTGGGGGTTGGGCTTCATTAATCTGTCTATCTTATAATTTTGGTTGGTTATGGAAGGCCCTGGTATCGCTGCAAACGGATTAAAATCCATAATTGCTCAACCGCCCATGCCAGCGTAATCATCCAAATCTCATCTCCCAAACCAAGAAAGGTAATTGTAGTCCCCATCATAGCAGTCTCAGCACATGCCAAAAGACATACGACGAAACTGCGCAGAAAGTGAACACTGCCAACTCCTCCCTGTCATACGATGTCATCATTCATCGTAAACAATTGGAATATCGAAACATGATCAAAACGGATGAGACACACAGCTCACGGTGTGCACAGAGCACTTAACTCAGTAGCTCCTGCAACTCTACCTCCTTCCAACTTGGTATTGTATTTTTTCATTTATTTGTGGCCTTCTAAAGGGTGTGAAAGTTGTAATGTAATTGTGAGGAGGAGTTTGCTGCTGACTAGGCAGCCCTGTTTAAATGCTGTGAACAGTGCTTGAGGTCTTCAAAAACTTTTGGGAAGTCTAAAGCTAAGGTCTTGGCCATGGGGCTCCCGAGTTCAGCTCACACAACACGCTGTGAACAGTTTTCAAAATTCAAATATGTAGTTACTTCATGGCTTTAACTTGCCCTGGTCCCTGGATAGTAAAATCTGATTTCTTGTTCTCTCGGAAAATGACAAAAAAAATACAGTTATTTCCAGAGTGCAAAATGCACATGTGAAAGTACACGTGGCAGTTGGATGCTGAAATGGGTAGGACAAGAATGGTCACTGCCGGGGCAAATGGGAGGAGAATGGATGGGATAATGATGTATGTATTGAGAGACTGAGGTTTCTAAAGATGGAAAAGGGATCTTGTCGATCCAGAGTGCTTAGTGGAAAAAGCATATGTATCTATAATCAATACTTTAGGAGAACAATCAGTCGGTATATGCTTTGAGAAATACTGGGACAGGTGGTGAAGCTGATATGGGGATGCACCGACTGCACTGAAACTGATTCCATGAATTGGATAGAATGCCTGGGCAAAATTTATAAGAAAAAAAATCCATCCATAATGTTAAAATTATTGATGATTTTAAAAAATTTGAGGTACCCCTGTAGTCAGATAATATCTGCTTGCATGACAAGGGGGAGGGGGGGGGCACCAAAGCACACTGCTATCTGTGGGAAAATAGGAAAGGGTGATATTCATGCAAAATGTATTCCTTTGTGACTTTGCTAGAATTCAAGCTGATGTACACAAACAAACAAGAAACAAAAACTCCTGAGACCCACCAGGTTAGAGACTAACCATGGTTTATATTCAGCAAAAGTTGAGGAATAACACCAATACTAGATATATCATTTGGAAGACAACTGCAGAAGTTTCAGGTCAACTGCTGGCTTGGTGGTAGAGCATAATGTGGTGTTTAATACTGCTGTAGTGCTGATTCATGTCTTTACCTTAAACTCTGCAACTTAGTGGGTGTATAAGAAGACTTATCAGCCAACACAGAACTGGAGTCGTCAGTCGCTGGACACTCCGGGACTTGCTGAGAAGGGGATCTGAGCACCTATGGACATGTTCGGAGTACAATGATGATGACCTGCAAATAACTCACTTATATCTCTCTAGTTCTTTGCAGTTGTCTTCTCTAGAACCACATCACCTGTTGTGTCTCTATTTTCTTTGTTATATTTACTTATTGATTATCCATGTTGTGCATATATGTAGTAAGTTTACTTTCTTAATATATCAATTTCACACGTGCAAAATCTTTTCACATAAATATCACGATTTACCTTCAAATTTTTTTTATTTCAGAAAAGCATCACAGGAGAGCTGTAAATTTGTAAAGATGAATATAGAAGAGACTTTCCGATGGTTGCGGTCACGTCGCAATATATCCTACGAGGACTATCTGGTAAGTTTAGTGCATTATTTTTGTTGAATTTATTGGGTATTTGTTCTTGTTATTTTTTTGGACATCTGTCATTGCTGAATTTATTGGGTATTTGTTCTTGTTATTTTTTGGACATCTGTCATTGTTGAATTTATTGGGTATTTGTTCTTGTTATTTTTTTGGACATCTGTCATTGTTGAATTTATTGGGTATTTGTTCTTGTTATTTTTTTGGACATCAGTCATTGTTGAATTTATTGGGTATTTGTTCTTATTAGTTTTTTAGACATCTGTCATTGTTGAATTTTTTGGGTACATGTTCGTGTTAGTTTTTTAGACATCTGTCATTGTTGAATTTATTGGGTATTTGTTCTTATTAGTTTTTTAGACATCTGTCATTGTTGAATTTATTGGGTATTTGTTCTTATTAGTTTTTTAGACATCTGTCATTGTTGAATTTATTGGGTATTTGTTCTTATTAGTTTTTTAGACATCTGTCATTGTTGAATTTATTGGGTATTTGTTCTTATTAGTTTTTTAGACATCTGTCATTGTTGAATTTATTGGATATTTGTTCTAATTAATATGTAGTACATTTGTTATTGTTTTAAATTGTTGTCATTTCTTGTTAGTTCAATATGTGTTCTTATTAGGAGGGGAATTTGCCTTTTAAAATTCTTTACATGCTACATTTAAATGGTATTTCCAATGTTTACTGCAACATTTGTCAATGTTAACTTTGTGTTAAGGTATTTCTGATGTTAAATTTGTTATGACAATGCCCTTATTAAATTTGGTGAAATATTTCCAATTTAAAATTTATGATAAGACCAGTCAAAAAGTTTTGGACATTATTAAAATATCTTTAAGGTAGATGGCAATGCTGCGTGACATCCACACATATTAGTTTTAATAATCTAGGTTTGAAAATCCCGTGATAGTTTGCAGACATTATTGCCTTGACTTTTACAAACGTTATCTATGAATGTTTGTGCTAAGCAAATTTTAGGGTTTTCAAATTTATTACCAAGAAATTAACAGAGAAAAACATTTGTTCAGTTGAGATGTGTTCTTAACCCTAGATTATATGTACCTGTGATTGATGTATTTACGATAAAATAGTAAAAATGACTACCACTTAAATATAATATTAAGAGCTCTAAAAATAGTATTTTCTTTAAAATTTTGATACACTGTTTTGTGTTTACCCTAAGTGAGACACAGACACTCAAGTTTCCTGGCTATGGTTGACATGTGACCTGAGTTTGACCCCCATGGACCTAAAATCTTACAATGTCTATCAGTACAGTCGCCGTAGGTCCATCAGTATGTTTGGCTACCTCATAGCATTATTCACTATTTCCTGTGTCACAGTTGTTGTTTGATGTCAGCTGACAACCGAGGAAATTTCTCTGGTTGCAGAAAAAGAAAAAACAAATTTCTTGTCCAATTTTTTTTCACATTATACGACAGTCTCTCACAAAATAAAATAAAAAATCCTACACCAATAGAAACAAATGCAACACTCAGGGATCACCAGAAGTGGTAGCTAGAAAGGTACACTGAGAAGGGAGAATGCTTGACCACAGTGAACTGTCAAATTTTTAAGAATTTATATTTTGATGCCAGGCCTACAAATTAATGGAAAGATAATCAATAACATAAGACATGCTGATGATACTGTACAACTAGCAGAAAATCCTAAAGATCTACAACAATTACTTAATGAAATAAACATGACAAACAAAAAATATGGACTAGATATGAATATCAAAAAGACTAAAACTATGATTATAAACAAAGAATACTCAAAACCAAGAAGTGGATATCAAAATTGAAGGAATAGACCTGGAGACAGTTCAGAACTACAACTACTTTGGGCATACTACAACCAGAGATGGAAAATGTACAACTGAAATAAACAAAAGAATAGGAATGGCAAAAAGTAATTTTAATGTTATGAACATACTAACATCAAAACAAGTAACACCAGGGCTAAAACTAAGAATAGCAAAATGTTATGTCTTCTCAACATTCCTATATGGTGCAGAAACATGGACATTAGACAAGAAAACAGAACAGAGAATATTGAAGCCTTTGAAATGTGGATATATAGAATAGGTAGAATTTGATGGAAAGAAAAGAAAACAAACGATGAAGTCTTAAAACAACTAAAAATGAAAAGAGAAATACTAAACACAATTTAAACAAGACAAATGCGATTTTTGGGCCATGTTAAAAGACACAACAGCCTACTAAAAGTAATCCTGGAGGGGAAAATACAAGGTAAAATAGGCAGAGGCAGACCAAGACTAACATGGATGAGTAACATCAAAAGATGGACAAACCAGCCTATGACAACCTGCACCTGAGCAGAATGGCACTTCACGGTAGCCCACCTTTGTTGCGGAGATGGCACATGATGATGATAATGTAGAGTTCAGATTGATTAGATTATCATATAGAGCATGAAGATATGTCACATATAGCATGAAGATATGTCACATATAGCTTGAAGATAATAATTAATAAAATTATTTGGAATTCTTGCAGGAGCGTTTAGCACATTTAAGACGACAGTGTGAACCTTACTTGTACGAAGTTGCAGAAGAGTCTGTACTAGGTATTGTTAGAAAGATATACGACTTGTCTGTGGCAAACTGTCAGAGAATACAAGAGAAGACCTGGGAAGTGTTTAAGAAGCATCATGTTACAGGTAATAGTCAGATATTTTGTATCAAAAAATCAATTCACTAATAAGTTACAGCAATGTGGCATCACTTAACTCTTTCCACATGTAAAATCAATTCACTAATAAGTTACAGCAATGTGGCATCACTTAACTCTTTCCACATGTTTCGCCACACTGTAAAACAAAGTACCCCCGTCACGCCAAGTGGCTTATAGGGAATATGGTGTTAGTGACCATAAATTTTACAGACCTTCGGCATATGATTTTTAGGGTAAGGTGGTCGGTATTATGCCCATGCCACTTCACTTTTCCAGAAAAAAAATCCGGTACCCATTAAAGGCTGGGTGAACCCGGAATCCGTCGGTTGGGATCGAACCCTATCCTTGTCCTTTGTAGTTCGCCACACTGTGCCCCATCCAAATTTTGGCCGCATATGTATCGCAGCCTAGTACACAACTCTCAGTACGATTCGTGTGAACCATCATCATACCATATTCCTTTTACATGTCTTGTATCATCTTGATATAGGTGAAATCTAATCCCTTGTTGAATTATCTAAAAATGCATATATAATATGTTATATGTTAGATAAATACAAATATGTAGATTGATTCTTAAAACCATGAAAAATGTTGTCTCTAAAATTGCTTCACTTGCATTGATAAAAAGCTTCCGTACGGAAAGAGGACTATCATCATTTTTGAAAATGTTGCCTTGAAAAGTCACTACAGAGTATTTCAAACACCTTCTTTGTATAAAGCTCGATACATATTCTTAAAACCTCCTTAATCACCTCTATGACATGCATGCCAGGTGACATGCATTGGCAGGTGACATTGGCTATATTCCTTTCCTCCCTAACAGTAGTCATGCCCCTGGTAAATAACCGGTGGGGGGGGGGGGTCTTAATATTATGGATGGTAAATAATTCATAAGGTTTCCGGTTGTATCCACAATGGAGGAATCATTTTTCTCTGACTTGGTATAAAACCGATGATCAGAGGTTTAACAAGCCGCTATCATAAAAACGATTTTGTTAAAGAAAAGAAGACCTGATACAGAATGTATAAATTAGCTGTAGATAATAGTGATAGTATTTTCTGCCCTAAAACAGCAAAAATAGGATTCTGGAATGTACGAACAATGGCCGCACCGACGAAACAAGCACAAGACAATGGTCATATGTTGGACATGTGATGAGAAGAGATAATAACTGAATAGCAAAGCAAGCCCTCATGTGAGAAACAACAGGTAAGAGGAAGACCCAGAGAGACACTGAGAAGAACATTGATGAGAGAGGCAAGAGCATCAGGAATCGGCTCCCTCAATGAGCTAGAGTTGCTTGCACAGAACAGAGACAACTGGCGAGATTTGATAAAATATCTTTAAAAGAACTGAAAACTGCTAGAATAAAAATGTAGATAAGAGAAGGAGTATCTTGGTCTACGCCCTATGGGCTGGCTACAGCTCGAAAGGTTAATAGATAGATAGAAATAATTCAGAAAGGGCAATACATGGACATAGAATTTGTTTGTTTTCCTTCACATTGTTTTCATAATCACTTCTTTCATGTAGGAACTTTTAGCATTGGTCCTCTTGAATAAAGGGCAGCCTTTGTAATGTTCATTTTGCATGTCCAACATGTTGTGTAGTATGTCTGGCTATCTATCTATTGACCTTTCGAGCCGTAACCGGCCCATAGGGCGTAGACCAAGATACACCTTCTCCTATATGAATTTTTGTTCTAGCAGTTTTCTTTTAAAGATATTTTATTAAATCTCGCCATCTGTCTCTGTTCTGTGCAAGCAGTTCTATCTCATTGAGGGAGCCGATTCCTGCTGCTCTTGCCTCTCTCATCAATGTTCTTCTCAGTGTCTCCCTGGGTCTTCCTCTTTTTCTTTTACCTGTTGTTTCCCATATGAGGGCTTGCTTTGCTATTCGATTATTATCTCTTCTCATCACATGTCCAACGTATGACCATCGTCTTTTCTTTATTACTGAAGATATTAGTGGTTGATTGGCGATTTCTCTAATTTCCTCGTTTGTTTTGAATTCGTTCCATTCTATACCAAGTATTTTCCTTAGACATTTATTTTCGAATGCGTTCAACTTTGTTTCTGGCTACAAACCATAAAATAATGCAACTATATCATAACCATGATCATCTCATATAATCATGAGAAATTATGTCATTATCGGTGAAAATGTGCTATATAGAGCCAATTTTGACCAATGGAAGCGAATCGTGGACAGTTGACAAAATAAATGAAAAGATGGCTAGAGGCCACAGAGGTGGGATTTCTCAGAAGAATTTTGAGAGTTCCCGGGACAGTTAAAAAGACCAATGAGGAAGTTCTCTATGAGGCCAACACAAAATGGGAGCTCCTGCAAAACAAGAAAGAAACAATCAACATTTTTTGGGCACATCATGAGAAGAGGAAAGTTGGAATATTATATTACCGGTGGCAAAATACAGGGAAAAAGAGATTGTGGATGACAAAGAGAAAAGATTCCATTTAGCTTGGTGTCATTCTTTAGAAAACGCTGAACAACAGAATTAATATGATGCAATGAGGATAGAAAATTGTGGAAGGACATGATCGCCTACGCCTACCATTGTTGTACATAATGATAATCAGTGTTGCAATTTTTAATCTATTGGAAGTTGATCGGAAACAAGAATTTGAATTAGTAGTAATACAGAATTTCTTATTGTTTTTTTCTGTTGTGAATGGCATTCATGGATGAATTTTCTTCTGTTGTGATATGTTGTGTAGTTTGCAGCTATTCTCAGGAACTGCATGGAACAAAAGGTAAGGTGTATCTAAAAGCTAAAATTAGGTTAATTGTTCTAAAGGATGAAGTTGCTAACTGCCACTTAATATATTTCCAGAAGGAGATCCAGTACCAGAGCCACCTCAACCACTTCGTCTTTCATATTGTTCTGCTGTTCAGCTGAGCATCCCATCTCCCAAACTTCCCTTTGTTGAGCAAGTGACTGAAAATGAAGTAGTGTATCTCTGCTGTGGGAATGAGGCAATCATGATGAACCAAGAACACTTTTGGAAACTGGTGAGTACTAATCTGGGACTTTGTCGCAGAATTTCTTAACATTATTCATATCTCAAATTTACAAGCTTTTTTCCTCAGTTCTACCTTTGTTGTCTTCTTCTTATTAATTTTCTGTGAGCATGTATCTTCAACATTTCTTGTTGTAGGCTAATCTTTGCCTCTTGCTCTCTTGTATCAGGCATCTGTTCTTCACATTACTAAAGCTCAACAGAATTTGGATTCTTCTGTGATTATGGCTCTTTCAGACTGGAATTTCAGACCTTCTTATGGTGGAAGCTGCCTGTTTCAATGATTTGGGTGTCCTATATAATTTCTCTTCTAGGGTGGTGTGTGTAGACCACATTGACCTCCTTAAGGTGCTGAGACAATCCTAAAGGAATTTAGATTGAAATTAGAAAATTGGAATAACATCCTCAAAAGTGCACATACCCAGAACACATCCTCCACAGTTGTGAGCTTTCAATAAACACAAGACTTACTTAAGGAAGGATATTTCAAGTCTGATGGCCAAACACCGTTATGAATAATTAACTGTGGGAAAGAACAAATCAACCCAATATTGAAGAAATGAAGGGGGAAAAAATGGGGATGGATAGGACACACTGAGTAAGCCAACTACAAGCATTGCCGAACAAGCTCTCACCTGAAACCCACTGGGGAAAAAAGACACTTGGAAGATCTAAGAACACATGCAAAGATGATGGCATATGCCCCAATGGAGGGTAAAAAAAAAAGTGAGAACAGCATACAAAATATACAACATCCAAAACATAGCCCAAAGAAAAAAAAACATGAAGAACATAGGGCAGCTGCACAGTTTTCTGTTAACATTGAGGCTCATGGTAGCATCTTATCTCACTGTGTAGTCATCTGATTATGAGAAATTGAATGTAGAAGAGTTTTCTCAATTTGTCCGTGTATTAAGTCAAAACAGGGTGTTAGACAGGGTTGTGTGCTGTCACCAGATTTGTTTAATATTTATAGTGAGATTATTTTAAGATCCATAAGGGATATGCCTGGAATAACAATTGGAGGTCATAATATAAATAATCTAAGGTATGCTGATGATAACAGTATTAATCGCTAAGAGTGAAAAAGAGTTACAAGAAATGTTGGACATTATAGTGAAGGAAAGCAAAAATAAAGGACTCAGCCTTAATAGCAAAAAGACAGAGGTAATGGTAACAACAAAGAAAAAGACATCACCTCAGTGCAAAATAAAGACAAGTGGAACAATATTAAAACAGGTAAATGAATTTAAATATTTGGGCACTTTGTTAACCTCAGACGGAAGATGTACAAAAGAGGTGAGATGCAGAATGACTCAGGCAAAAGCAGCTTTCCAAAAAATGAGGAAGATACTATGCAATCCATTTTTGACAATAGAAACAAGAAAAAGAGTTCTTAAATGTTACGTAGAGCCAGTCTTAACATATGGATGTGAATCATGGACAATAGGACAACAGACAAGAAAATCACTGGAGTCTGTAGAAATGTGGTTTTACAGAAGGACGTTGAGAATACCATGGACAGGTAAGAAGAGTATTGAAAATGTTCTGAAAGAGGTCAAAGCAAAAAGAGAACTAATTTCCAATATTAGGATGAGACAATCATCATTTTTTGGCCATGTAATGAGAAGAGAACAGCTGGAATATATTGTAACAACTGGAAAAATTGAGGTACAAAGAGATAGAGAGAAGCAAAGAGAAAAAATACCAGACAGCTTAAGAGAATGGCTTGGCAGAAGGTCAACAACAGAAATGATAAATAGCTGCCGAGATTGAAAATTGTGGAGAGACCTGATCACCTACGCCAGTAGGCATGGTACTTGATGATGATTAAGTCAATCTTTTCCTCCCTACTCTTCATCACATATCTATCTCTCTTCTCACAGCTCCTCAACAATTTTTTTCTTTCAATTTGTCCCTCTATTAAGTCAATTTTTCCTCCCATCTCTCTCTCTCTCTCTCTCTTTATCTCTACTCTCCATCACATATCTATCTCTATTCTCACAGCTCCTCAACAATTTTTTTTTCTTTCAATTTGTCCCTGTCTAAAGTTAATCTTCACCTCTTGCCCTAACTTGACCTCTCTTCACACTGTCAAATTTCTGTTTTCTAACTTCTATCAACTCTTGAACAAACCTCTTTCATTTGTTCCTGCTGCATTTAGCGCTGTCTTCACTCACAATTCTTGCCACTATTTGGGTTTGATTCTGTCCATGAATTCCTTATTTAGTGTCCACTCCTCAATCATTATATAGATATCACCTCTGTCTCATAAATTTGCTCTTCTTTCTTCCTTCTTCCTATACTTGTTTAGGTGTTGAGCGAGCTAACATATTATTTATATATCACCATGAAGTACTATCATTTTCTGTCTCTATAGTTAATTAATTCTTATGTTGGCTTCCTATCATGCTTTACAATTTCGCTGTCTGGTATCTTCATCTTTGCTCCTCCATATATCTTGTAGATATCTACAGGAAATACATTAATCTATCCATCCATTATCCTTCCAAGCTGAACACAGCACATAAAGTAGAAATTCTACTCTTCATGTCTGATAATATTTTCTAAGAGTCGAGATTTGTGTTTCTATACCAATGTATGTTTCTTGATGGTGACTTGTTAGGTCACCAATGTCCATAGCAAGATGAACAAAAAAATAATACTCCGTCTAGGGCTGGAACAAATACACTAATCCTGGTTAAAACAAAGTACTACCCCTCTTACAAAATAATTAAATTAATCATTTTTTATGTGTTTTTTTTTTTTTTTACATTGCAAAAAATTAATCACTACCAGTAAAGAAATCTTTCAAAATAAAAATTTTCAACTCCAATGTTAAGTCAGTCTTATTATATGGCTGTGAAACATGGAGAACAACAAAAATGACAATCATGAAGATACAGACTTTCATTAATGGATGCTTACACAGAATGAAAGAATGGAAATGGCAGGATAAAATCACTAATATAGAATTATGGAAATGTACCAGTCAAATACCAGTGGATAAAGAGATACAGCAAAGACGGTGGCGCTGGATAGGACACACACTACGGAAGCCAACTGAGAGTATTACACAACAGGCCCTTTTTTGGAATCCCCAGGAAAAAAGACAAAGAGGAAGACCAAGGAATTCTTGGAGAAGACAGATAGAAGCAGAGATGAAGATGATGGGGAAGACATGGAATGATCTTAAAAGAATGGCAAGAAAAAGAACGGCTCGGAAAGTGTTTGTTGAAGACCTATTCTCCACAGGGAGCTAGCTGAAAGGCAGAAGAAAAATAATAAAATCTTTAATTCTGATCACACAGTAGTTGGGCCATTCCCATTTCACCTCTTCTGCCTGTTGCAACTATCAAAGTGTTCATTTACTGTTCTGTCCTGCAGTGATTGAATGTGTTGTGTTCTTCTCTGCTGAGGATGCTATTTCTGCTCTCACCCTTTCATGGCACCATATTCAGCATTCCTTTGACATGTGATTTATCATCAACGTTGCTGTAGTCTCCTGTGAGAGGTGTTCTTTTAAAGCTCTTGACATATCATATATGTCCATGTTTAAAAACTCTTATGTAGCAGCAGTGTCCTGATGACCTGATAACAAAGATCTGTTTTAATATTGAACATGTGAGGACTGGTTGGTCTTGAGGCAAGACTCCAGACTCGAGACAGAGGGGTTATAGGTTCAAATCCTCGCTAGATGGGATTTTTATTTATGATTTCTTTCTGCGGCAACCACACCTGGTCTCAGCAGTGAGGCCCAGCTTGAAACGTCAATTACTCATTAATGGAAAAAATATGAGTATCTCCGAAGACAGCGTTATCTGCCTGTGCGGCGAGGGACCCCTGTGCACACTGCTGCCAGGGAAAAATGGATGAACGCGCAACATTCAGTTCCTAGTCTCTAGGGACTCTGTCAGAGGTAAGAGCTGGCGAACGTAGAAAATATATATATATATTGAACATAAAATCAACCCACACCTCAGCAAAATATTTAAGTAATTCCCATCATCTGTTATGATTGTCTCCAATCCCCAGGAGGAGCTGTATGCACTGAATTGTAAGGATGATCTCACTTTTGAGAACTTCCTGGCCAGAGTGTGGTGTCTGCTCAAGAGATACCAGGTAGGCCTTTCTGTGACTCAGCAATTTCTCTGTCTTATTTTACTTGCATGTTTTGCTTGTTTGCTTACTCTGTGTATTGGCTGAATGGTTAGGTTGCTTGCTGATATTGGCTGAATGGTTAGGTTGCTTGCTGATATTGACTGAATGTTTAGGTTGCTTGCTGATATTGACTGAATGGTTAGGTTGCTTGTTGATATTGGCTGAGTGGTTAGGTTGCATGTTGATATTGGCTGAATGGTTAGGTTGCTTGTTGATATTGGCTGAGTGGTTAGGGTGCTTGTTGATATTGGCTGAGTGGTTAGGTTGCTTGTTGATATTGGCTGAGTGGTTAGGTTGCTTGTTGATATTGGCTGAATGGTTAGGTTGCTTGTTGATATTGGCTGAATGATTAGGTTGCTTGTTGATATTGGCTGAGTGGTTAGGGTGCTTGTTGATATTGGCTGAGTGGTTAGGGTGCTTGTTGATATTGGCTGAGTGGCTAGGGTGCTTGTAGATATTGACTGAGTGGTTAGGGTACTTGTAGATATTGGCTGAGTGGTTATGTTGCTTGTAGCTTTTGACTGAGTGGTTAGGGTACTTCCAGATATTGGCTGAGGGTACTTACACTAATCAGACGGGTCTATTTAGTTCTGAAATGTATCAAATTTTTTGTCTAACCAATGTGGTTTTGGGGTTCACTTTACATCCCAGAAAAATATCTGGTACCCATTTTTAGTGGCTGGGTGAAGGAGGTTGCTGTTCTGGAAAAAGAAATTTGCCACTTCTCTGAAACAAACTCAGACCCTTCTTATCAGGAAGCGAATACATGAACCACTCAGCCACTGAGGCTCCATTTTGTCAGAAGGAGCTAGAAAAAAGAGTTACAATGTTACATAGAACCAATCCTGATACGAGGAAATGAATCATGGACAATCAGTAAACAAATAAGAAGGTACATGGATAACACAGAAATGTGGTTTTACAAAGGAATGTTGAGAATACCATGGACAGCTTACAAGAGCACTGAAGAAATAATGAGAGAGAGCAGGATACAAACAAGTCTTTTAAATTTCATCAGAAAAAGGCAGTCAATGTATGTTGGGCATGTGATATGAAGATGAAAACTGAAAAAATGTTACAGCAGGAAAAATTTGATTTGAAAGGAAACAGGAAGGCATTCTGAAAAGATACTAGACAGTTTAACAATGTGGCATAAAGAAATCAACAGTGGAATTTGATAAGAGGCACTGATGAAGGAGATAGATGGAGATGGAGAGACATCATTGCCAACTTTCACTGGTAGCTGATGATTCTTCTTCTGTGTGGGTTTAGACCAGATGTTAACTGTCATTTATGTTTTATTTATTTCTACAGACATTCTTTGGCAGTGCACCTGATAATAGTGATTCTTATCCAGTGTAGATCTAGCCCAGATGTTAATTGCCATTCATGTTTTATTTATTTCTACAGACATTCTTTGGCAGTGCACCTGATAATAGTGATTCTTATCCAGTGTAGATCTAGCCCAGATGTTAATTGCCATTCATGTTTTGTTTATTTCTACAGACATTCTTTGGCAGTGCACCTGATAATAGTGATTCTTATCCAGTGTAGATCTAGCCCAGATGTTAATTGCCATTCATGTTTTATTTATTTCTACAGACATTCTTTGGCAGTGCACCTGATAATAGTGATTCTTATCCAGTGTAGATCTAGCCCAGATGTTAATTGCCATTCATGTTTTGTTTATTTCTACAGACATTCATTGGCAATGCACCTGATAATAGTGATCCTTATCCAGTGTAGATCTAGCCCAGATGTTAATTGCCATTCATGTTTTGTTTATTTCTACAGACATTCTTTGGCAATGCACCGAATGAGGGGAAAGGCAATCAAGGAGCCATAAGCCCAGCTCTGATGGAATCTCTGCATCGTGTGTTTAATGTCACATACGAATGTTTTGCCTCTCCTTTCAACTGCTTCTTCCGACAGTTCTGTTCTGCGTTCCCTGATACAGACGGTTTCTTTGGGTCACGAGGGTAGGTCGTTTGTTTTAATTTGAAAACTGTTGATGTTACAAGATGAGACACAGTTTGAAAATTTAGCTGTTACAAAAATGAGACACTTATAGTTTGAATATTTTTGCTGTATCAAAAATGAGACCCTCATAGTTAGAAAATTATAGCTGATGCAAGAATGAGACACTAATAAGTTGAAAATGTTATGTTTGTTACAAGAATGAGACACTTATAAGTTGAGAATGTTATGTTTGCTACAAGAATGCGACACTTATAAGTTGAAAATGTTATGTTTGTTACAAGAATGAGACACTTATAAGTTGAAAATGTTATGTTTGTTACAAGAATGAGACACTTATAAGTTGAGAATGTTATGTTTGTTACAGGAATGAGACACTAATAAGTTGAAAATGTTATGGTTGTTACAAGAATGAGACACTTATAAGTTGAGAATGTTAGGTTGTTACAAGAATGAGACCCTCATAAATTTGAAAATGTTAGGTCATTACAAGAATGAGACACTCATAATCTGAAAATGTTACATTGTTACAATGAGACCTATATTTATTTTTTTTATCTTTTCTTGTTTGTGCACTTTATATCTCTAGTAAAGTTTCGAGGGAATGAATTTTTGCAGAGTGTTACATTTTTTTATTTTTCACACTGACAGCTGTATGCTCTAGTGTCCTTCTCCATACAGGCAGATATTCTCCAGCTTTTGATTGGTACTTCGTCTTCTTTCCTTCCTCATTTGCCTTTCAGCATCGAGGGGAAATATAATTTGCAGTCTTTTGCTCTTCTGTTCACCTCTGCTGCTGTTATGTTTCCTAGTGTTTCCAGTATTCCATTGATCCATCTTTTTCATGGTCGGCCTTTGGGTCTGGCATTCTCAAAATGTTTATTGAAGGCTCGTTGTGTTATGTTTTGATCTTTCTGCCATGGCCAAACCACTTTATCTGTTGTTTTTTTAAATATACTATGGCGGGGATTATTCCTAGGTTTTTTCTCCATTCTTCATTTCTGATCTTATCTCTCAGGCTTCAGACTGTTTCCTGTCATTCCTCTAACACATTTAATTTCAGTAGAGGTTATTTTTATTATTTTTCTTGCATCTAGGATCTAGGTCTGGCATTGGTAGCACAACGTTGGAATGAAGATTGTATTGTAGAGTGCCTGTTTTGCCTCTAGAGTTATTTCCTTTTTGGATTATAGTGGTGATAGCTGTACAATGATTTGACAAGCTTTGTTGCATCTTGAGTCTATCTCTGCTGTTTGTGAATTGTTGTTTGTCACTAGACTTCTTAGGTATTTAAATTTCTCTACTTGTTTTAGTTTTCTACCGTCTATATTTATGTTGATATTCTGCTTCTCTGTTACGATATTCATGACTAGATTGGTACTGTAATTTGTTATTGTAAAAGAGTTTTAACATTTTGGTTAAATTTTTTGTTAGATATATCAAATTTGCCAGGACAACATACAGTTTTTGGCCTACTTTTATCAATTTTTTTTCTTTTTAATATGGGTGTCCATTATACTCCAAAAGAGCTCCAATAGAGCCAAAATATGTACATTTTTAAAATGATTATCTGGCAGGTCTTTCCTGAAATTCTGTCCAACAAGTGGATCTTTTGAGGCCAACCCTCCATTCTCAGAGGAACTGATGTTAGCAACGGTGGAGCACATGGAAAAGTTACTGCTGGGATCCAATGAGCCACTGTCCTTTGTTGTGTTCATCCCTGACTGGAGGGACCCTCCCACCGAGGCCCTCATTCGTCTTGAGAGCAGCCCGTAAGAAATGTTTCATTTTTCTGTGTTTGAGAATCTTACTTTTGGTCTCTTTTTTCTCTTTCTGTTAGTCTTTTTGTCTCTTTTAATTAATTGTTTTCTCTCTGCTATGTTTCTTTCTGTTTACATTTTTAAAAAATTCTTTCCTTTCCCCCTCTCTTACGCTTATGTTTTTATTATTTTACACTACTTTACCTTTCATTGTGTTCTGTCTCTTATCTTCTTTATTTAATCTGTTTTTCTTTCTTTCCTTCCAATTCCTTTTCTTCATTTCCTTTTATTTCTCTTCATTCTTTCAAATAAGAGAAACCAGTCATTACCAGTGTTCATTGTTGAAGTTTATTTTTCTTTAACTCTTACTTTTTCTCTTCACATCTTCATTCTGGGGAACCACAGTGATTAGTGAACTGGATTACTAACGACAAGTGTTTGGGTTCAGTCCTGATCTACGGCTTCCACATTTCCCCTAGCCTTAAACAGTTGAAGATTTTTCTGGAGAAAGAAACATGCACAACACTGACCACTTCAAAATAATGTGCCTGAGGCCTATGAAATAAATTGCTGCTAACTCCCTATATGCATGTGGTGATTGGGCTCTGTTCTTCATCCTTGTTCTCATTTGTGTTAGGTCCTGACATTTATTAACTCTACAATATGATTACATCGTAAAAATTACCGCCTCAAAATACTAATTCTTTAAATGTAACAGTTTTATGCTATGGTTATGGTTAGTTGAGGGCCCTGGTATCCCTGCAAATGAATTAAAATTCATAATTGCCCCCCCCCCCCACACACACACACACACACACACACACACATCCATGCTAGTGGAATCGTCCGAATTAAAACTCATCTCATTAAAGAATCCAAACAAACAAAGGCATTGCAGTCCTCATCATAGCAGCTACAACACATGCCAAAAGACATGTCATAAAGTACAAATGTCAACACATGCCAAAAGACGTGTCATAAAATACATTGGTTTCGCTGAAAGGGAGGGGGGGAGGCTGTTTTTTTTAAATAATAAATTTGGCTCACTTTCAAGAAATTATATATTTTTTTTCCTTTTCTTGTGACGGAGTAAATCTCTATAGTTGTCAGCAAGACATCAAACAAAACTTTGTAACATGGGATAGCCAGCAAACAACGCTTTGAGGGAGCTGAACATATGGCTGGATTGACAGACATACAGCGACCATGTGAATAGGCATCATAACACCTCCGGTAGTCACGGCACGATGAGTTCAAATTTCAGGTTATAAATCTAAGGTAACCCAGGAAATATTATTTCAGCATCTGATTCACATGTGTCTGCTCGGGTAAACACAAAGCTGTGCAGGAAAAGTTTAAAGAAAATACCATTTTTGGAATTCCGAAATGTAACATTTAAGTAGTATTAATTTTTATGACAGTATCGTGAAAACATGAGTCACAGGTGGGAATCGTAATCTAAGGTTGAGTATCCTCATTGGCTGAGTGGTTAGTATGTTCAATTCCCAGAAGTGGTGGATTTTTCTTTCAGGTTGACAAGACTCCGGCGTTCACCAAGCCTTAAAAAATGAGCACCAGAGATTTTTCTTGGAAGTAAAAACAGCTTGGCCTGACACCAACCACATTACCCGAAAATGTGCAGCGGTCATGGAAAAGTATGGTCACTAACCCCTTGTTAAACAATCATAATTTTTTGGCCATGTAATGAGAAGGGAACAGCTAGAATATATTGTAACAACTGGGAAAATTGAAGGATGAAGAGATAAAGGGAAGCAAAGAGAAAAGATACCAGACAGCTTAGAGAATGGCTTGGCAGGAGGTCAACAATAGAAATGATAAATAACTGTCGAGATCAAAAGTTGTGGAGAGACATGATCACCTACACCACCAGGCATGGTACTTCATGATGAACACCTTATTCTCCATACACCAGCCACATTGATTTGTTTGTTTCATATCAAGTACATTGATTTGTTTGCTTCATGCCACATACATTGATTTGTTAGCTTCATGCCACATACATTGATTTGTTAGCTTCATGCCACATACATTGATTTGTTAGCTTCATGCCACATACATTGATTTGTTAGCTTCATGCCACATACATTGATTTGTTTGCTTCATGCCACATACATTGATTTGTTAGCTTCATGCCACATACATTGATTTGTTTGCTTCATGCCACATACATTGATTTGTTAGCTTCATACCACATACATTGATTTGTTTGCTTCATGCCACATACATTGATATGTTAGCTTCATGCCACATACATTGATTTGTTAGCTTCATACCACATACATTGATATGTTAGCTTCATGCCACATACATTGATATGTTAGCTTCATACCACATACATTGATATGTTAGCTTCATGCCACATACATTGATTTGTTAGCTTCATGCCACATACATTGATTTGTTAGCTTCATGCCACATACATTGATATGTTAGCTTCATGCCACATACATTGATTTGTTAGCTTCATGCCACATACTTTGATTTGTTAGCTTCATGCCACATACATTGATTTGTTAGCTTCATGCCACATACATTGATTTCCTCACTATTATATTGTGCCAAGTCTTCTGTTGAGAATCATGACCTAGTCTACTTTTTTGTTCACAGATTCAAAAGAAAGCACTTTGTGTGTCCCCCATTTGAACATGAGTACAGAAATGGCTTTCAGCATTTACCCAGTGCCAGGTGAGTTGCTGCCATCGTTTCATTTATTGCCTTCTAGTAGTTACTTTCCTGTTTGTTGTTATAGGTTGCTAAGACATGTACTCCACTTGTTTGGGTCTGAAAACTATCAAAACAAGCTTCCTTTTGCAGCTAACTGCACATGTAAGTAAATGAGAAAAGGCCCTTGATCTTACTGAGAATCAAGAGAAGATTATATAACTAACAGAACGAGCTTCCTTTTGCAGCTAACTGCACATGTAAGTAAATGAGAAAAGGCCCTTGATCTTATTGAGAATCAAGAGAAGATTATATAACTAACAGGATTCCAGGATTCTTGTGCAGAATAAAAAGGATGAGAATGGCAGGACAAAAATCTCCATCTTAGAATTATGGGATAGTACCAGACAATTATAATTGATGAAGAGATAAGATGATAGTGCTGGATAGGACACACTGTGGAAGTCATTTGAGAGTTTCCACGACAAGCCATTTTTTGGAATCCCCAGGGGAGGAGACAAAGGGGAAGGCCAAAATATACTTGGAAAACAGGTGGAAGCCATGATGAAGAGGATGGGGAAGACATGGAGTGATCTTAAGAGAATGACTTCAAACAGGACAGAAAGTGTTTTGATGACCTATGTTCCACAGGGAGCTGAAAGATAGAAGAAGAAGAGGAATGTTAATGGAATCGACCCACAGTGGAAGAATTGATAAGTTAAAGATGGTGAAGGATACGGTACTTACTTAAAAAAATTACTAATGATATTACCAACAGGCTTTCACCTGGAATACACAGGGAAAGAGGAAACGGGGAAGACCTTCAAACAAAGATAAATTGTACTGGAATGAGATTAAAAGAGACAGCAAATGACGGAAAGAATTGGTGAGCTGTTGTTGATGTCTAGTGCCCAGTAAGGGATGAAAGGTCAAGAAAAGATAAGAGATATTCATTGAGTTAATGTAAGCAATGTTAGCCTACTGGACAAGAAGGTTTTAATTCTGCCATAGGCAGTGGGAATTTATCTTTTAGAAAATCTATGGTTTCATCCATCATAAGAGTAATGAACATGTTCTGAAAGAGGTCAAAGCAAAAAGAGAGCTAATTTCCAATATTAGGTAGAAACAATCATCATTTTTTGGTCATGTAATGAGAAGAGAACAACTGGAATATGTTGTAATAACTGGAAAAATTGAGGGACGAAGAGATAGAGGGAAACAAAGAGAAAAAAATACCGGACAGCTTAAGAGAATGGCTTGGCAGAAGGTCAACAACAGAAATGATAAATAACTGTCGAGATCGAAAGTTGTGGAGAGACATGATTACCTACGCCAGCAGGCCTGGTACTTGATGATGATGGTTTCTTCATGGCTTTATCCTCCCTCTCGATCTCTGGGTAGTGAGTTTCAATGTCTGGAGTCTTGAATAACAGTGAAGAACTGGAGGTCCCGTGTGCACTCTGCACACATTAAATAACTCTTGACAATTAAAAATAAAGTAGAGTAGGCCAACAATGCAGCTGTCTGGGCACAATTTGTTAAGCAATAAAAAACCTACCCTTGCCGAAGATGGATGTCGAGCCAACAGCTGTAAATATCCGCTTGCATAAACTAACAGCACAACATATTCATATACTGGGAATGCGAAGAAGATGAAGATATTGTGTGTTTAACTTCAACTTCATACAACTTTTACAGTACCAAAAAAAAAATCACTGCTTATTTAAGGTGTATAAATATAGAGAATATGGTGTTAACTGTAATGCCCATATATATTGTAATGATGATAACACATCTTGTAGGTAATGATGTCAGTGTAGGTAATGATGTCAGAGTAGGTAATGATGTCAGTGTATGTAATGATGTCAGTGTAGGTAATGATGTCAGTGTAGGTAATGATGTCAGTATCATGCCAAACAGCCCTATTTTCCAAGAGAAAATATCCTGTGACAATTCCTGAAGAGAAATGAAAAAAAAAATAAATATATAGAAAAAAACGGTATGGTTAAAGTGAAACAGGGAAGTAATAAGGATAGGAAAGAGACGGATAATTTAGTAGAGGTCAAGGGGAGATAAGGGTTGAGATAAAGATTGAGAGGAACTCATAGTCCACGTGGAAGTTAAGAGAGTAAATAGGTCGGAGAGTATTAGTAAGAGGCTTCAGGTCCACGGGGAAAGCGGAGAAATGAACATATCATGAATCAGGGGGAAAACGTGTAGGGCGATCAAAAACGAGGCAGGAGAGAGTTTAAGTTAGACAAAGGATAGGTTAAAACTGATAGATTCATTCGATGTAGAGCGATGGTTCAGTGCGGGCGACTGTGCGTGTTGTGCAGCCGATTACCGTGAACAGGGGGTAAAGTGGAGTTCAGACAGTTTCAAGAATAGGTTAGTCAAGCAGTGACAGTCGAGTTAGTGAGATGGAAATTCCTGGAGAAGTGTTAGGGTAGATAGTGTAATGTGACTTTATTTAAAAGCTGGTAGCTTTCACCAGGTGCATAGACTCGTATTAATGTGAGTGTTCTCACTAGTGTAATCTTAGTCGAAGCAATGAAGACACTTTATTAGGATGCTGGTAGCTTTCAACAGTTGCAGAAACTTGTGTATCATGGTGAGTGTTCTCACTAATGTAGACTGAGTAGCAGTCATGAAGAGACATTATTAGGAAGCTGGTAGCTTTCAACAGTTGCAGAAACTTGTGTATCATGGTGAGTGTTCTCACTAATGTAGACTGAGTAGCAGTCATGAAGAGACTTTATTAGGAAGCTGGTAGCTTCAACAGTTGCAGAAACTTGTGTATCATGGTGAGTGTTCTCACTAGTATAGGCTTAGTAACAGTCATGAAGAGACTTTATTAGGAAGCTGGTAGCTTTCAACAGTTGCAGAAAATTGTGTATCATGGTGAGGGTTCTCACTAGTATAAGCTTAGTAACAGTCATGAAGAGACTTTTAGGAAGCTGGTAGCTTCAACAGTTGCAGAAACTTGTGTATCATGGTGAGTGTTCTCACTAATGTAGACTGAGTAGCAGTCATGAAGAGACTTTATTAGGAAGCTGGTAGCTTCAACAGTTGCAGAAACTTGTGTATCATGGTGAGTGTTCTCACTATTATAGGCTTAGTAACAGTCATGAAGAGACTTTATTAGGAAGCTGGTAGGTTTCAACAGTTGCAGAAACTTGTGTTATTGTGAGTGTTCTCACTAGGATAAGCTTAGTAATAGTCATGAAGAGACTTTCTTAAGAAGCTGGTAGCTTACACAACTGCAGAGAATTGTATTATGGTGAGTGTTCTCACAACTGTTAGACTTGAGAAGGCTAGTGCTAGCATGCTGCGAGTGTAGTGTCAGAGAGAGAGTTATGAAGGAATGAGAGGCCATCATGAATGTGGCTATTGTGAAATGCAGGGGAGCAATTACTTGTGTGCAATAAATGTTGTGTGAGTTCAGTGGTGTTGGTGCCCGCTTTGTTCCATGCTAGCTGTGTTGTTGTCCATTCCTAGCGAAGAACGGGTACTGGCTTGTCCTAAACCACGGGCATAACAGCGTGGAGTACATCAGAACGATCAACCGGCAGAAGTCACATCCACGGGCAGATAGTCAACCAAGGCAGTTCGAGTCGTCCATGTCAGTGCAAGTGGCTGGCATCCAAGGTGGTTGGTGAGGTCGAGTGAGGGCTCAAATCTCAACGAGCTTTCTGTCTACACATTCTACATTTCAAGTGGAGGAAAGGCACAGATCAGAGGGAGCTTGCTGTGTGCATCTTCACTATCAGGTACACAAGGGCTCAAGTCCTTAACGAGCCTTGCAGCGGTCGAACAAACAGAGTCCAGTTCCAGACAACGCATGAAGGGGAGAAATACCCTGTTACAATCAAATGTTACAAGTGGTGCTTTGTGTTGTGCACCTCGTTACAATATACGATACCCCGTTACAATATACGATACCCCGTTACAATATACGATACCCCGTTACAATATACGACACCCCGTTACAATATACGACACCCCGTTACAATATACGATACCCCGTTACAATATACGACACCCCGTTACAATATACGATACCTCGTTACAATATACGATACCTCGTTACAATATACGACACCTCGTTACAATATACGATACCTCGTTACAATATACGATACCCCGTTACAAAAGTTTAATGTAACAAGTGGACAACACAAATCAGAACAACATTTTGATGCAATAGACCCTCAGCTGGAACAAACATAAAACACACGTACAAAATATGTATTTTAAAATAAAAATAGAAAAAAAATAATAATAATAATTTCAAACTAGAAGGTGGAATAAAAGGAGCTAAGTTTTATTCCTATTTTTATTTTATATTAAAAACAACAGTGTTTTCATCTTTCTCTTTCGTCTCCATACCCCTGACAGTCAATTAAAAAAAATTGTCCCTTTCAAACCAGCAAAATGTTTGTAATTTAATATGATTGCTTTCAAATCAACTGAAAATGGGTACCTGATAACTGACATATTTTCACAAGTCATTCATTTCTTTTCTAAAAACTATTCATTCTTCCATTCTCAGAAATGAAATGAGCTCCAAGGCAGTGTTCGGAACTCTTGTGGTATTTCTACAGAACGAAGCAGGTTATGCTAAGTGGACCCCTACTGCGGAAAAAATCAAAGAGCTTGTTATGGCAACAAAAACATGACACGTCAAGCAGCATTTTCAATCATGCCATTCTTAAATGGGTGATGCCCATGACAGGCTAGCGAACCACATTAGGGGTGTATTCAAACATTTATGGAGAGTTGGCATGAGAATTTTGAGAAGTGAATGAGATTTAAATTAATGTGGTTTTTGTCTTATAAATTTGTGAAGTGAATGAGATTTAAATTAATGTGGTTTTTGTCTTATAAATTTTTGAAGTGAATGAGATTTAAATTAATGTGGTTTTTGTCTTATAAATTTTTGAAGTGAATGAGATTTAAATTAATGTGGTTTTTGTCTTATAAATTTGGAAACCCCATCATTTAGATGACGTAAATGTGGTAATTTTTTTTATTACAACGATAATGAGATTGATTTATTGTAATCACTCTTATTTTTATATACATGCACAGTTAAAATTATATAGCTGACAAGAGAGTATATCTACTATTTTTTTTACAGTATTATTGATGAATCCTGAAGCCTGTGAGCTGATGTCCTTCAGCCCAACAGTATTATTGATGAAATATGTTCTCTCACTTGTCCCTTTTTTGATGGAAGTTGTTTTGGGCATTGATGTTAGCAACCATTCCCATCTGCCAGTCTTTCACAACAGCCTGAGAGTAGTTCGGCAAGCAGTCTCTCTCTCTGCGATCAAGATTCAATCAGAGAAGGATTTCAGACTCTCTCATGAAGTCAGCTGTCTGTTTAAGTGATTCGATTGCCCCGTATAGTTTCTCTTCCAGGGAGGTGGGTGTGGACCACATTGCTCTTCTCAGGTCTGTGTACTGGGGGTAATCCTGTAGTACATGTTTTGTAGTCATATTGTACCGTGGCATAGGCTGGTTGTACCTATTTTGAATTTGGTGAACATGTGATTTCTCATTCTATTGTGGCCAGTGCGTAGGCAAAGTATGATGACTTGGTCCCTCCTTGATAGTTGGTGGTAACCGTCCTTCTCGTTATGCTTTGGGTGTTGTCGTTTCCATTTTGCATGATACTGGCCTTTGAGGATGGATCTGAAAAAATTATGAGAGGGAAAAGGAAGGGCTGGTTAAAAAAATATTGTAGCAAGCAGTGATTCTTGTCTCCCTCAGAGTCTTTCACAACAGCCTGAGAGTCAGTTCAGCAAGCAGTCATTTCTATCTCCTTTAGAGTCTTTCACAACAGCCTGAGAGTCATTGAAACGAGACCTGTACTTTTTTTATCAATGTCTACCCACTTCGTCCTCTGCCTGCTTTTCCCTCTCATAATATTCTTTGAGCCAGTTCTCCCTTTTCCCTCTCACAATTTTCTACAATATTCTTTTAGCCAGCCCTTCCTTTTCCCGCTCACAATATTCTTTTAGCCAGCCATCCCTTTTCCCTCTCACAATATTCTTTTAGCCAGCCCTCCCTTTTCCCCCCTCACAATTTTCTACAATATTCTTTTAGCCAGCCCTCCCTTTTCCCCCTCACAATTTTCTACAATATTCTTTTAGCCAGCCCTCCCTTCCCCCCCTCACAATTTTCTACAATATTCTTTTAGCCAGCCCTCCCTTTTCCCCCTCACAATTTTCTACAATATTCTTTTAGCCAGCCCTCCCTTCCCCCCTCACAATTTTCTACAATATTCTTTTAGCCAGCCCTCCCTTTTCCCCTCACAATTTTCTACAATATTCTTTTAGCCAGCCCTCCCTTTTCCCCTCACAATTTTCTACAATATTCTTTTAGCCAGCCCTCCCTTTTCCCCCTCACAATTTTCTACAATATTCTTTTAGCCAGCCCTCCCTTTTCCCCCTCACAATTTTCTACAATATTCTTTTAGCCAGCCCTCCCTTTTCCCCCTCACAATTTTCTACAATATTCTTTTAGCCAGCCCTCCCTTTTCCCCCTCACAATTTTCTACAATATTCTTTTAGCCAGCCCTCCCTTTTCCCCCTCACAATTTTCTACAATATTCTTTTAGCCAGCCCTCCCTTTTCCCCCTCACAATTTTCTACAATATTCTTTTAGCCAGCCCTCCCTTTTCCCCCTCACAATTTTCTACAATATTCTTTTAGCCAGCCCTTCCTTTTCTCATTCTAATAATTTTCTACAATATTCTTTTAGCCAGCCCTTCCTTTTCTCTCTCATAATTTTCTACAATATTCTTTTAGCCAGCCCTCCCTTTTCCCCCTCACAATTTTCTACAATATTCTTTTAGCCAGCCCTTCCTTTTCTCTCTCATAATTTTCTACAATATTCTTTTAGCCAGCCCTTCCTTTTCTCATTCTAATAATTTTCTACAATATTCTTTTAGCCAGCCCTTCCTTTTCTCTCTCATAATTTTCTACAATATTCTTTTAGCCAGCCCTCCCTTTTCCCCTCACAATTTTTTACAATATTCTTTTAGCCAGCCCTTCCTTTTCTCTCTCATAATTTTCTACAATATTCTTTTAGCCAGCCCTTCCTTTTCTCTCTCATAATTTTCTACAATATTCTTTTAGCCAGCCCTTCCTTTTCTCTCTCATAATTTTCTACAATTTTCTTTTAGCCAGCCCTTCCTTTTCTCTCTCATAATTTTCTACAATATTCTGTTAGCCAGCCCTTCCTTTTCTCTCTCATAATTTTCTACAATATTCTGTTAGCCAGCCCTTCCTTTTCTCTCTCACAATTTTCTACAATATTCTTTTAGCCAGCCCTTCCTTTTCTCTCTCACAATTTTCTACAATATTCTTTTAGCCAGACCTTCCTTAGTCCCAAACATAAAGATAATAGCTGCAAAAACAACCACTATCACCACTTCTCACACAGGTTGTGGCTTAACATAGGGATAAAGCACTTCTTAACAATATGACTTTATATGTACATCTTTTTGGTTATCTCAATGGTGGGAATTAAAACTGGTTATAACATGATGGTTAATTAGAAAGCTGTGCGATTCACTAAAAGATCATTAAGGCAATGGGAATCTATGTATTATTGTAAAGACACGCCATTGATTGAAATTTCCTGGAGTGCTATGTGGAAAGAGAAAATAATTTGATTACCGAATCGAGATGTGGTTTGGGGCTGAGTTTTGATGGGGTCTAGGATCAGAAAGGTGAAGAAATGCATCAATTTGAGGGTATAATACACAGAGAAGGACTCAAGTTTACACCAATTTCCAGGAACATGTCTTGACTCCTTCATATTCAAGTTTACAACTTTTTGACCAATCCATGATGTCACTTAATACACATATTGTCTATTTATATTTTAACCAGATTCTGTGTAAATCCTGCCACTGTCTCATCCACCATTTTGTTTAGCTGTTTTGTGTTTTCTGTCTTGATTTTTGTGTTTATAGTTTGTTTCCTTTACCAGAGTAAGGCTTTTGCCGAAACGTTATAGTTTTTCTTGTCTTTCTGTTTAGCTGCTCAACACCATTTTACAGACCATTAGCACATGATTTGTGGGGTAATGCGGTCGGTATTACGCCCGTGCCGCTTTACTTTCCCAGAAAAAAATCAGGTACCCATTAAAGGCTGGGTGAATCGGAAACCGTCAGTTGGAATCGAACCCTACCTCTTGTCCTTATGAAAGGCATGTACTTATTTCAAAATTGCAATAGACTCATAGGGTCTAAATGACCAAAAGAGGACAACTTCTTGCCCATCATTTCATATAACTTACTGTACAGTATTTTCATAATAATTTGAGCAGACAGACTCAGCAGCCAGGAACCGTTCAACTGGTGCAACCAACAGAGAGTTAGATAATAGACCTACTTGGGAGTAATCCAGAAACAATCATAAGAGTTGCCATACAATTAGCTACTTAGATAAGAGAAAGGTAGACCAAGGGCAACTTGGTGGAAAATAATCAAAGTAGAGATTCAGTGTGGGCCAGATTTGGACACCCTGAAAAAGAATGGCCATAGACCAAGCAAGGTGTAAAGATTTTTTACTCTACAAGGATTGTTTTGTTTGTCCACAATCAAGAGAACTGCAACAATATACTATTTTTAGCAATCTGGTTGACTATGTAATCTTTGTGTTGATTGGAACATGTAGGCATGCTATTTAGTTAACAGATCTGATTTGTTCATGTAATCTTTATGCTGATTGGCTAATGCTGCAATTTGTTTTTGTACAATTTTTAATTTTGTCACATATTTTATATTGTACATAAGTAGGACATCTCAAGTTGTGGTAGACTTTACAGACGATAATCAGTTGGACATGGATTGTGGATCTTACAGTTAAGATATGGATTGTGGGGTTATTTAGGGGTAGGACAGGGTTTTTGGATGTATTTGGTGGTAGGACATTGTTTTTGGATGTATTTAGATGTAGGACATCGGTGGTGGAGGTTTTTAAGGGAAGGACATGGATTGTGGTTTTTAGATTTAGGACATGGGATGTGGTGGTTTTTAGAGGTAGAACATGGGTTGTAGTGGGTTTTAGATGTAGGACAACATTGTGGTTGTTTTTAGAGGCAGGACATGGATTGTGGTGGTATTTAGAGGTCAGGCATGTGTTGAAGAGGTTCTTAGAAGTAGGACATGTTTTGTGGAGGTTCTTACGTATAATACATGAGTTATGGAGGTTCTTAGAAGTAGGACGTGTTTTGTGGAGGTTCTTACATATAATACGTGAGTTATGGAGGTTTTTAGAAGTAGGACATGTTTTGTGGAGGTTCTTACGTATAATACATGAGTTATGGAGGTTTTTAGAAGTAGGACATGTTTTGTGGAGGTTCTTACATATAATACGTGAGTTATGGAGGTTTTTAGAAGTAGGACATGTTTTGTGGAGGTTCTTACGTATAATACATGAGTTATGGAGGTTCTTAGAAGTAGGACATGTTTTGTGGAGGTTCTTACATATAATACGTGAGTTATGGAGGTTTTTAGAAGTAGGACATGTTTTGTGGAGGTTCTTACGTATAATACATGAGTTATGGAGGTTTTTAGAAGTAGGACGTTGGTTGTGAGGTACTTATTATGATTCGGTTGTGATGGTCTTTAATTGCAGGTAGGGTATGGAGTTGTAAAGATCCTCATAAGTCGGACATGTATGTTTTCCGTACAACAGATTTTTTATACATCAAATATAATTCATTTTTACAACTATAATATGAAGTCAAGACTTGTAGTATAATTGCATGGAAGTTTCAAGCCTGATACATATGTTTTGCAGCAACACTGGCTGCATGTTTTAGGATCGGTGGACAATATAAATCTTCCAGACAGTGCTACTTCACCTCCTAGCAGAAGCACAAGTCTAGTGAAGGAGAAGGAAGCTGAAGAGGGACGTCAACATGGCACTGAAAATGTCATGCTAAAGATGGATATACTCTGTATGCCAACTGAGAGTATTACACAACAGGCCTTTTTTGGAATCCCCAGGGGAAAAGACAAAGAGGAAGACCAAAGAATTCTTGGAGAAGACAGGTAGAAGCAGAGATGAAGATGATGGGGAAGACATGGAATGATCTTAAAAAGAATGGCAAGAAACAGAACGACTTGGAAAGTGTTTGTTGAAGACCTATATAATACAGTTGGCCTCTGCAGCGTGTGTCGTATCCAGCGCCATCGTCTTTGCTGTATCTCTTTATGAACTGGCATTTGACTGGTACTTTCCCTTCCTTAATTCTGTGTTAGTGATTTTGTCCTGCCATTTCCATCTTTTTGTCCTGCATAAGCATCCATTAATGAAGGTCTGTATCTTCATGATTGTCATTTTTGTTGTTCTCCGTGTTTCCCAGTGCAATAAATGCTCCTCTTGCTTTTGATATCCTTATTTTGGTATCATTCTCTGTTCCTCCTTCTTTGTCTATATTACTGTCCAGGTGGTATTACGCCCGTGCCGCTTTACTTTCCCAGAAAAATCCGGTACCAATTTAAGGCTTGGTAAACCTGACAGCCATCGGTCAGGATCGAACCCAGCCTCTTGTCCTTTGTAGTCCAGTTCACTAACCACTGAGCTATTGCTGCTCCCCAAAGTGACAGTTTAGGCACATATAATTCTTCATTTGATCTTTTACGGATAGAAAAGACGCAGTGATTATTGTGTTGGTTGTATGTTATTAGAAGTTGCAGCAAAAAAGTGACTAGTGTGCTCAAATACTGTTCAAGTGGTTTGGAGTTCAAATCCCTCATAATGTGGGCTTTCTTTTTATTTTGTTGGAACTATACAATTTAGGGGTTTAAACCCAGCCTTTATACGAGTGCCAGAGATTTTCTTGGAACACGGTCCCGGACAGCAGCCTGGTCTGGTGGGGTACTAATTTTTATTTGTAAATGTGACAATGGTTATGTGGGAAGATATGAGAGTTAATAATATATTGCCCATATACTTGGGAAAATAGGAGAGCTAATAACATATTGCCCATATACCTGGGAAAATATGAGAGTTAATAACATATTGCCTGTATACTTGGGAAAATATGAGAGTTAATAACATATGATATTGCCTGTATACCTTGGAAAATAGGAGAGCTAATAACATTGCCCGTATGCTTGGGAAAATATGAGCTAATAACATTGCCCGTACACTTGGGAAAATATGAGAGTTAATAACATATTGCCCATATACCTGGGAAAATATGAGAGTTAATAACATATTGCCCTTATACCTTGGAAAATAGGAGAGCTAATAACATTGCCAGAATACTTGGGAAAATATGAGAGCTAATAACATTGCCAGAATACTTGGGAAAATATGAGAGCTAATAACATTGCCTGAATACTTGGGAAAATATGAGAGCTAATAACATTGCCCGAATACTTGGGAAAATATGAGAGCTAATAACATAGCCCGTATACCTGGGAAAACATGAGAATTAATAACTTATTGCCCATATACCTGGGAAAATATGAGAGTTAATAACATTGCCCATATACTTGGGAAAATATGAGAGTTAATAACATATTGCCCGTATACTTGGGAAAATATCAGAGTTAATAACATATTGCCCGTATACCTGAGAAAATATCAGAGTTAATAACATATTGCCCATATACCTGAGAAAATATGAGAGGTAATAACATATTGCCCGTATACCTGAGAAAGTATCAGAGTTAATAACATATTGCCCATATACCTGAGAAAATATGAGAGGTAATAACATTGCCTGCAAACCACATGGTATTTTTGTATGCACAAACAATTATTTGAAATGTTATAGATGTCTTCTGCTGTTATGTGCCTAGTTATCATGGTTTAATTCTACTTGAGAAAAATCTGCTCAAATATACCGCCTCTTGTAGATTTATCCAGAAAAGTCAAGTGTGTATGGCGGACATCACCCACACATATATGTATAGATAAAGTGTATGTGGCAGACATCGCACACACATATATGTATAGATAAAGTGTATGTGGCAGACATCACCCACACATATATATATAGATAAAGTGTATGTTGCAGACATCACCCACACATATATGTATAGATAAAGTGTATGTGGCAGACATCGCACACACATATATGTATAGATAAAGTGTATGTGGCAGACATCGCACACACATATATACATAGAGAAAGAAAGAGAGAGCATGTATTAGGATTGTGTGAGAGTTGGGTTGTGAAGGTGGAGATAAGAATGTCAAAACAAGATAGAATTCACGAGTGAGTGAATTATTTCTTCTTTCCTTCCTCATTTACTTTTCCAGTGTCGAGGGGGAGATATAATTTGCAGTCTTTTGTTCTTCTGTTGGTCTCTGCTGCTGTTACATTTCCTAGTGTTTCCAATATTCCATCTTTTTCGTAGTCGGCTCTTGTGTCTGGTATTCTTGCAACATTTTTTAAAGGCTTGTATTATGTTTTTTCTGTCTTATCACGTGGCCAAACCATTTTATTTGTTGTTTCACTATGTATTCCATGGCAGGAATTATCCCTAGCATTTTTCTCAGTTCTTCATTTCTGATCTTATCTCTCAGACTGTTTCCTGTCATTCGTCTAAAACATTTTATTTTGTTAGTGGTTATTTTTCTTATTGTTCTTGCATCTAGGGTCCAGGTCTGGCATTGGTAGCACAACATTGGAATGAAGATTGTAGAGTGCCTGTTTTGCCTCAAGAATCCTTGTTGGACAATAGTGGTGATAGCTGTCCACTGATTTAACCATCTTGAGTCTATTTATGCTGGTTATAAATTGTCGTTTGTCACTATCTATCTATCTATTGTCCTTTCGAGCCGAAGACGGCACATAGGGCAGAACCAATCTCAGAAACCTTGCATCCCAAATTGGCACATATTGCAGAGATCACTGCTTCTAAAATCTATGGCTCTGTTTCCATAACAGTACTTTTTACAATGACAGCTTGTTAAGCCATCGATCAACCTCTTAAGTCGCCTCTTACGACATGCTTGGAAGGTCACAGTGTCACTATTCTTTACTCATAATGAGGCCCCGGTAACACACAGGGCCGTTTGTCACTAGACTTTCTAAATATTATAATTCTACCACTTATTTTAAATGTATGCTGTCTATCATTATGTTGATGTTCAATTTCTCTTTAGCGATATTCATGTTGTATTGAGCACCTGTTAAGTCTATTTAAATGTTCATGGCTTCTATTTTTCCATGTATTATGTAATAGGAAATCTCAGTGAGAGTGTGTATGTGTCAGAGTTTGTATGTAAGCGAGATTGTGTGAAAAACAGTATGAGAGGTAGATTGTGAGACTATGGTTATGATGATGAAAGTATTCGTATGAGAGAGTATGTAAGAGGAGGGTTGTACCCATTTTTTTTTTAAATTCTAGACTGGTAGACAATTCAATGATCATCAATAGTGTCAAGGGTTTTTCTGTGGGGACAGGGTTGTTGTGAAATAATGACCCCTGACCCCATTCACCACATTATGGATGTGCTTGTGACTGTTTTTACCAGGCTCCCACACAGCCTGCTAAACCTACACAAACAAATTTCTTCCCTCCCACTTAAAGGAGTAAACTCCCCCTGTCCCAGTTAACCCTCCGTTGTACAAATGATCAAAACACAAATTCTTCTAAATTTGATGGTTTGTGTGTTCAAACATTCTCTCTCTCCCCCCACCCCCAATACTGTTTTAATTACTAATTCTGATGACCTCTGAGCATTACAATTTTTTTTTGGTTGATGTAGGATTTTTTTGTGCAGGGTAATTAGGCAATTAATGACTAAATGTATGTGTAATTATTATGTTTGAGCTATGGACATGTTGGGAGTGCAATATTGATAGCCTACAAATAGCACAATTATTATGTTATGGTGGCATGAGCCATCAGCTAAGACAGCCTCAACCATGACTGATCAGATCTGACCCCATGCAACATTATAACCCTACAGATGCTCTACTATAACATGAGGTTTTATGACTGATCAGATCTGACCCCATGCAACATTATAACCCTACAGATGCTCTACTATAACATGAGGTTTTATGACTGATCAGACTGACCCCATGCAACATTATAACCCTACAGATGCTCTACTATAACATGAGGTTTTATGACTGATCAGACTGACCCCATGCAACATTTTAACCCTACAGATGCTCTACTATAACATGAGGTTTTATGACTGATCAGACTGACCCCATGCAACATTATAACCCTATAGATGCTCTACTATAACATGAGGTTTTATGACTGATCAGACTGACCCCATGCAACATTATAACCCTACAGATGCTCTACTATAACATGAGGTTTTATGACTGATCAGATCTGACCCCATGCAACATTATAACCCTACAGATGCTCTACTATAACATGAGGTTTTATGACTGATCAGACTGACCCCATGCAACATTATAACCCTACAGATGCTCTACTATAACATGAGGTTTTATGACTGATCAGACTGACCCCATGCAACATTATAACCCTACAGATGCTCTACTATAACATGAGGTTTTATGACTGATCAGACCTGACCCCATGCAACATTATAACCCTACAGATGCTCTACTATAACATGAGGTTTTATGACTGATCAGACCTGACCCCATGCAACATTATAACCCTACAGATGCTCTACTATAACATGAGGTTTTATGACTGATCAGACCTGACCCCATGCAACATTATAACCCTACAGATGCTCTACTATAACATGAGGTTTATGACTGATCAGATCTGACCCCATGCAACATTATAACCCTACAGATGCTCTACTATAACATGAGGTTTTATGACTGATCAGATCTGACCCCATGCAACATTATAACCCTACAGATGCTCTACTATAACATGAGGTTTTATGACTGATCAGACCTGACCCCATGCAACATTATAACCCTACAGATGCTCTACTATAACATGAGGTTTTATGACTGATCAGACTGACCCCATGCAACATTATAACCCTACAGATGCTCTACTATAACATGAGGTTTTATGACTAATCAGACCTGACCCCATGCAACATTATAACCCTACAGATGCTCTACTATAACATGAGGTTTTATGACTGATCAGACTGACCCCATGCAACATTATAACCCTACAGATGCTCTACTATAACATGAGGTTTTATGACTGATCAGATCTGACCCCATGCAACATTATAACCCTATAGATGCTTTACTATAACATGAGGTTTTATGACTGATCAGACCTGACCCCATGCAACATTATAACCCTACAGATGCTCTACTATAACATGAGGTTTTATGACTGATCAGACTGACCCCATGCAACATTATAACCCTACAGATGCTCTACTATAACATGAGGTTTTATGACTGATCAGACTGACCCCATGCAACATTATAACCCTACAGATGCTCTACTATAACATGAGGTTTTATGACTGATCAGACTGACCCCATGCAACATTATAACCCTATAGATGCTCTACTATAACATGAGGTTTTATGACTGATCAGACTGACCCCATGCAACATTATAACCCTATAGATGCTCTACTATAACATGAGGTTTTATGACTGATCAGACTGACCCCATGCAACATTATAACCCTACAGATGCTCTACTATAACATGAGGTTTTATGACTGATCAGACTGACCCCATGCAACATTATAACCCTACAGATGCTCTACTATAACATGAGGTTTTATGACTGATCAGACTGACTCCATGCAACATTATAACCCTACAGATGCTCTACTATAACATGAGGTTTTATGACTGATCAGACTGACCCCATGCAACATTATAACCCTACAGATGCTCTACTATAACATGAGGTTTTATGACTGATCAGACTGACCCCATGCAACATTATAACCCTACAGATGCTCTACTATAACATGAGGTTTTATGCATCAAATCTTTACCAGTGAGTACAAATTTGCTCCTCTGTCTCCACCACAAAGTTGTAGAGGAGCCTATGTCACCACAAAGTTGTAGAGGAGCCTATGTGCCCATATCCCCCTAGAGCTAGTCAGGGGGGGGTCACCCAAGCTGGACAGATCAAAAGGCTAGGGTCAGGAAAGGCAAGACACAAACATACTGAAATCGGATGCACAGGGCTACATGCCTAACATAACGATGCAATGTAATGAAGACTATTACATCAGGCCCTACAACATCATCACTGTTTAATCACCATCATGATTGTAACAAGTGTGCGCACTGTATCTCTAATACTTGTTTTCTTTTTTAAAAAAAAGTACTGAACTGCATCACTTTTGATAATGTTTCATACCTCAGTAATGCATTTAACATACTCTATGTGGTAATATTCAACTAACAAGAGATGTTCAGAATGCATTATGCAAAACACTGCTACCATACAGGTTTTTCATATATTGGTGTTCTATTATTATAGTTTTTTTATATATATAATGTGTTTGTGTAAGGTCCTAGTTTAACAACATAAATTATTTAAGTTCGCTTTCTGTTCGGAGAGTAACGCTCCCTTGAGTAGCAGTAATACTGCTCTTTATTCTGTGGTTCTCTAATCTGTATTTTTTTTTTTAAGTTTGCCAGCTTTTACCTCTGACGAAGTCCCTAGAGACTAGGAACTGAATTTTGCGTGTTAATCCATTTTTTTCTGGCAACCATGTGCACAGGGGTCCCTCGCCGCACAGGCAGACAACTCCGACTTCGGAGGTACTTATACTTTTTCCTTCAATGAGTAATTGACGTTTCAAGCCGGGCCTCACTGCTGAGACCAGGGGTGGTTGCCGCAGAGAGAAACCATAAATAAAAATCCCAACCAACGGGGATTTAAATCCACAACCTCTCTGTCTTGAGGCCGGCGTCTTGCCTCAAGACCAACCAGTCCCCTTAATCTGTCATTAGAAGACCCCTAATTGTAGAGGAGAGAGAAAGAATGCGATGGTAAAGTCCTGTTTTCTAACCAAAAATTAAAGTTATGGTTATTCGAAGACCCCGGTATCACTGCAAACGAATGGAAATCCATAATTGCTCAACCGCCCGTGCCAGCGGAATCATCCGAATTAACATCTCATTGAATATCCAAACCAAGAGTCCTCATAGCAGATACAGCACACGTCAAATGACTTATGGCATTTCTGCACCGAATTGAATGCATCTGAACTGTCTTTCATCATAAGATATCATCATTCATCGCAAGAAATCTGATTATAGAAACACCATCAGGATGAATCACACAGCTCACTGTGTCCACAAAGCACTACCCAGAAGCTCCAGTAGCAAGGCAGACTTGGAATATGAGGAAATTGCAACAAGGGACATTTTTTCAGATAGTGACTCAACAGATCCCTGTTGCTTATTTCTCTCTCTCTTCCCCCCCCCATTAAAATGCATAAGCAATGAACATTGATGACCATGGAGATCATTTTTAGTTTGTTCTGACACCAAACTAAGGAGAGATCACTTTAATTTATGTTGTTAAACTAGGAAATTGTCATATAGGTTTATGTCTTTTTTTAATATACTTGTTTAATACATAAAATAAAGGTGGTTTATGTTTATACAGTAGGGCGGTGTATGTAACTTGTACACAATAACAGATGACGACTTGCTTGTTACAGCTTTGAGAACAAGGCACCCCCAAACAAGGTTTTGACCCAAAAAAGGGTCTTCCAAATAGAACAATCACACAGCTCACTTCCAAATAGAACAATCACACAGCTCACTTCCAAATAGAACAAAGACAAAACCTTGAAAACAATCGGAAATAGAAAAGTAATAATATCACAATAGAAGTGAGCACAAAATGCAACATTTGGAGACCAAAAAAGAAAAACGGTGCTAAATATGTGCATAGAAAAGAATGCTAAAATGTAAAGAAAGGAAGCGAGTATAATTAAATAAAAGAGAGAGCAACCACTTGGACTTTTACAAAAGCAAGGACAACATGGTATTTTTTATGGCATATTTTATTTTTATTTTTCTCATAATTTGGAAGCAAAGAATCTTTTCTGACAAAAAGTAGTGGTTATCTTCTTCTGCTATCATGGCTAATTCAGACTAGGATTCAGGACTCTCTTATGAAGGCAGCTGTCTTTTTAAGTGATTCGGTTGCCCCGTATAGTTTCTCTTCCAGGGAGGTGGGTGTGGACCACATTGTCCATCTCAGGTCTGTGTACTGGGGGCAATCCTGAAGTGGTTATAAGATTTACCACAATCCTGTTGTGAATTTGCACACCAACACTCAACTGGCAAAGTAAAAGATAACAGTGAGCAAGTATCTGAACCTTTTAATACTGGATCTGTTTTATACTTGAAAGGTTCAACTCCTTCACTATTTTATATTCAGAGTCTATTTTTAATGGTCATTTACAACAGCATTTTGTTTACTTTTTTCGTTTTTGAATTCATGTATAAGAGAATATTTATATCTAACAGTGGGCTACAGTAATGATGTTATAGGCAACATTGACTTCCAAATAAATATATTGTTTATAAAACATGTATTTGGTGTTTTTTTTTTTAACTTTAAGTGATGCCAACCCTATCTACTGGTCAAATGTCTCTTTATGAGTTATCATTGTTATCTACTGATGAAATGTCACCTTATGAGTTATCTTTATCTAATGGTGAAATGTCTCATTATAAAGTTATCTACTGGTCAAATGTCTCTTTATAAGTTATCTTTGTATTTACTGATGAAATGTCTCCTTATAAAGTTATCCACTAGTCAAATGTCTTTTTATGAGTTATCTTTGTTATCTAGGTGTGATGTATCTTTATGAGTTCTTTGTATCTACATCTTTGTTATCTAGGGGTCAAATGTCTCTTTATGAGTTATCTTTGTATCTACGTCTTTGTTATCTAATGGTCAAATGTCTCTTTATGAGTTATTTTTGTATCTACATCTTTGTTATCTAGGGGTCAAATGTCTCTTTATGAGTTATCTTTGTATCTACATCTTTGTTATCTAATGGTCAAATGTCTCTTCATAAAGTTTATGCAATGGCTGCCCACTGTCATCATTGTGTCTTATTCTGCTGCTTTCCTCTGCTTCTCTTGCATTTCATCTTCCTTTGTTGTCTCTCTGGTTTACAAACTTTATTTAATTTTGTATCTGTTTTTTTTTTTTTTTGTCACCATTTTCTCAAATGTTTTCATGAATTATTTCTCCAGTGTATATCTTAACTAGACAAGTTGAACAATATTAAAACAGGTCAATGAATTTAAATATCTTGAAACAATGTTCACCTCATGGTAGATGTACAACAGAGATGAGATGCAGAATGACCCAGGCAATAGCAGCTTTATAAAATGCGAGGAAGATACTGTACAATCCGTTTTTGACAATAGAAACAAGAAAAAGAGTTCTTAAATGTTATGTACAGCCAGTCTTAACATATGGATGTGAATCATGGACAATAGGACAACAAACAAGAAAATCACTGGAAGCTGTAGAAATGTAATTTTACAGAAGAGTTTTGAGAATACCATGGACAGCTAAGAAGAGTAATGAAAATGTTTTGAACGAGGCCAAAGCAAAGAGGAGCTAATTCCCAATATTAGGAAGAAACAATCATCATCTTGTGGCCATGTAATGAGAAGCAAATAGCTGGAACATTTGTAACAACTGGGAAAATTGAGGGATGAAGAGATAAGAGGGAAAAGAAAAGATACCAGACACTTAAGAGAATGGCTTGGCAGGTCAACAACAGAAATGATAAATAACTGTTGAGATCAAAAGTTGTGGAGAGACATGATCACCTACGTCAGCAGGAATGGTATTTGATAAATAGCTGTTGTGGAGAGACATGATCACCTACGCCAGCAGGAATGATACTTGATAAATAGCTGTCGAGATCAAAAGTTGTGGAGAGACATGATCACCTACGCTAGCAGGCGTGGTACTTGAAGATCTTAACTGTTCTTGATTAAATCAAATTATGCTGTTATAACTTACAAAACTATTATCACAATATTACAAGAAAAATCATCATTCTATCTATCTATTGACCTTTAGAGCCGTAGCTGGCCCATAGGGCATAGACCCAGATACTCTTTCTAGATTTTTATTCTAGCAGGTTTTCAACCCTTGTAAAGATATTATGCATCAGTCTACAGCAGTATAAAAAAAATAGAACAGGTAAATGCATGAGTTCTCCACTTTAATTGCGTATCTCTGGAACAAAGAGCAGGCTCTTTAGGTACTGTACATCTGTAGAGACTAACAGGACACCCTGGAATGAAAAAGAGATCATTTTTAACTAAGTGGTGGTGGTAGTAGTAGTGGTAAGGGTAGTGGTAGTAGCAGTGGTAGTAGTGGTGGTGGTAGTGGTAGTGGTAGTAGTAGTAGTAGTAGTGGTAGTGGTAGCAGTAGTGTAGTAGTAGTAGTAATAGTGGTAGTAATGGTAGTGGTAGTAGCAGTAGTAGTGGTAGTAGTAGTAATCGACCCTTGGGTCTGGTATTCTCACGTTTGTTGATGGCTCGTTGTGTTGTGTTTTGATCTTTCTGCCTTGTCACGTGGCCAAACCATTTTATCTGTTGTTTCCTGGTATATTCCATGGCGGGGGCTTTTCCTAGCTTTTTTTATAAGTTCTTCATTTCTGATCTTATCTCTCATTGTGTTTCCTGTCATTCGTCTAACACATTTCATCTCTGTAGAGGTTATTTTTCTTATTGTTCTTGCATCTAGGGTCCTGGTCTGGCATTGGTAGCACAACGTTGGGGTGAAGATTGTATTGTATAGTGCTCGTTTTGCCTCCAGAGTTATTTCCCTGTTGGACAATAGTGGTGATAACTGTCCAATGATTTGACAAGATTTGTTGCATCTTGAATCTATCTCTGGTGTTTGTGAATTGTTGCAGGTCACTAAACTTCCTAGGTATTTGAATTCCTCTACTTGTTTTACTTGCTTGCCTTCTATAGTTATGGTGATGTCCTGTTTTTTTTTTTTGGCGACATTCATGACTTCTGTTTTGTTGATGTTGCTTTTCATGTTGTATTTTGTGCCTGAGATGTTGAGTTTGTTTAAATGTTCTTGTAGGTCTTCTATTGTTTCATGTATTAGTTATGTTTATCTATCCCCATCTTTTGTGTATTTTTCTGAGCATAAAACATTTATCCCTTACCGACCTGCTGAATCAGTCGTAAGTTAAGGGCTTAACCTGTGCTGATATCACTGCATGTGTCAAAGTATATCCCTTACCGACCTGCTGAATCGGTCGTAAGTTAAGGGCTTAACCTGTGCTGATATCACTGCATGTGTCAAAGTCAAGTATTGCCAGGATTTTTAACAACAAAAACCAAGCAAAAAGGAGAAAAGAAAGAGGAAATGAACCTACATCCAGAAGAATAAGCCGAGTGTTTAGGAGCCGCAGATCATCTGACACTGGAAGATCAATTCCTGCTTTTCCAAGGTCTGAAATGGAGTTAAAAGAAGGACAATTATTTTATAAATATATACATTTGAAAACTGGACGAGTTTACATTTAGTCATCATAGCTGTTTGTTACCGGTACTTTAGACGATTTGATCATTTGTGCCTTTCTAGGAATGGTTATTGTTATGGTCCCGGCATCACTGCAAACAAATTAAAATCCATAATTGCACAACAGCCTGTGCCAGTGGAATCATCTGAATTAAAACACATCTCACTGAAGGATCCAAACAAAGAAAGGCAGATGCAGTCCCTATTATAGAAGCTAAACCACATGCCAAAAGACATAAGGCAAAGCGGCACTGAAAGTGAATGCAGCTGAACTGTCCTTTGTTATATGATATCATCATTCATCATAAGGAATTGGAATATTGAAACACGATCCAGATGAAAAGCACAGCTCACTGTATGCGCCAAGCAATTAACCTACTAGCTCCGTCAGCAAGCCGGACTTGAAATATGAGGAAACTGCAACAAGTAACACTTTTCAGATTGAGCATTAATGGTTCTTGTCGCCTATCCACCTTATTGACCGGAAAGCGACTTTCACTTTCCAGGAAGATAAAATACATTTGATTCATGTATCTTACACACTCAAAATGATTTCAAGAAGCTGTACCTTAAAATGTTAACACTTTTGTGGTTGGAAATTGAATATCGTATACCTGAAATTCTAACGGAAATAAACAAAAGAATAGGAGTGGCAAAAAGTAATTTTAATGTTATGAAAAATATCTATCTATCTATTTATTGTCTTTTTGAGCCAAAGACGGCACAGGCAGAACCACAATCTTAAAAACAGAAACCTTGCGTGCCAAAATGTCACATACTGCAGAGATTACTGCTTCCAAAATCTATGGTTCTGTTTCCATAACAATACTTTTTAGAATGACAGCTTGTCATGCCATCGATCAACCTCCTTAGTCGCCTCTTACGACATGCCTGGAAGGTCACAGTGTCACTATTCTTTACTCCCTCATAATGAGGCCCCGGTAACACATGGGAATATGAAAAATATACTATTCTTAGTTTTAGCCCTGGTGGTATTTGTTTTAATGTCATGAAATATATACTAACATCAAAACAAATAACACCAGGGCTAAAACTAAGAATAGCAAAATGTTACATCATCTCAACATTCCTATATGGTGCAGAAACATGGGCAATAGACAAGAAAACAGAACAGAAAAATGAAGCCTCTGAAATGTGGATAAATAGAAGAATAGGTAGAATTGGATGGAAAGAAAAGAAAAGAAGACAAACGATGAAGTCTTAATTAAAACAACTAAAAATTAAAAGAGAACTACTAAACACAATTTCAACAAGACAAATGCGATTTTTGGGGCATGTTGAAAGACACAACAACCTACTAAAAGTAATCCTGGAGGGGAAAATACAAGGTAAAAAAGGCAGACCATGACTAACATGGAAGAGTAACATCAAAAGATGGACAAGTCAGCCTATGACAATCTGCACCATCAAAGCAAGAGACAGAGTGGAATGGCGCTTCATGGTAGCCAACCTTCATTGCGGAGATGGCACTTGATGATGATGGTGATGACGAAATTCAAAAATTTGCCAACATTTGATTTTTTTTGTAGTGAGCATTATTCAACTAAGATATCCATAAATATCTTCTTAAGCTAAAATATTTAACGTTATGTGTATGTGGTGTCTCAAAATGAAACCACCTCTATAAAATAATAAAATTAAAAATCAGGGGCATACACATGGCTCAAGATATCTTCATCCATTACAGGACTTAGCCAAAACATAACTGAGGCTGTCTGTCGTTGGATGCTGAGGGACATTGTGAGGAGGGCACCTGAGCACCTATGGGCATGTTAGGAGGGCACCTGAGCACCTATGGGCATATTAGGAGGGCACCTGAACACCCATGGGCATGTTAGGAGGGCACCTGAGCACCTATGGGCATGTTAGGAGGGCACCTGAGCACCTATGGGCATGTTAGGAGGGCACCTGAGCACCTATGGGCATGTTAGGAGGGCAATGATGATAACCTACAAATAACTCAGTCTTTATCCATTAATGCTGCAAAGTGAATCTCCAAGATTGCAACTAAAATATGACAAATGTGACTTCAGATTATTTTTGGTCTTGGAGATTTTTGTTTTAATCTTGTTGAGGTACAATCTATTCAGATTATTTTTAGTCTTGGAGATTTTTGTTTTAGTCTTGTTGAGGTACAATCTATTCAGATTATTTTTAGTCTTCGAGATTTTTGTTTTAGTCTTGTTGAGGTACAATCTATTCAGATTATTTTTGGCCTTGGAGATTTTTGTTTTAATCTTGTTGAGGTACAATCTATTCAGATTATTTTTGGTCTTGGAGATTTTTGTTTTAGTCTTGTTGAGGTACAATCTATTCAGATTATTTTTAGTCTTGGAGATTTTTGTTTTAGTCTTGTTGAGGTACAATCTATTCAGATTATTTTTAGTCTTTGAGATTTTTGTTTTAGTCTTGTTGAGGTACAATCTATTCAGATTATTTTTGGCCTTGGAGATTTTTGTTTTAATCTTGTTGAGGTACAATCTATTCAGATTATTTTTGGTCTTGGAGATTTTTGTTTTAGTCTTGTTGAGGTACAATCTATTCAAATTATTTTTGGTCTTGGAGATTTTTGTTTTAGTCTTGTTGAGGTACAATCTATTCAGATTATATTTGGTCTTGGAGATTTCTGTTTTAGTCTTGTTGAGGTACAATCTATTCAGATTATTTTTGGTCTTGGAGATTTTTGTTTTAGTCTTTTTGAGGTACAATCTATTCAGATTATTTTTAGTCTTGGAGATTTTTGTTTTAGTCTTTTTGAGGTACAATCTATTCAGATTATTTTTGGTCTTGGAGATTTCTGTTTTAGTCTTGTTGAGGTACAATCTATTCATTGTCAGTCTCCTTGGTTATATTAGATAACAACTGCCATTACTCCTATTTTACGATTCTGTCATAAAAATTACCATCTAAAATGACAAATTCTTGGAAATTGACAGTCTGCTGTGAGCAGACATTCCTCACCTTCCAAGAGTACTACCCTGGTACCCATCTCTGCCAGCGGCTGGGTCTACCACAGGCTATTTTTTTTTCACAACGAGTACAACTCACACTGCTACCAGTGGGAATCAAACACGGGTTGTCCGAACGTCGGTAGCCCAGTCGGGTGGTTGGGTTGTCCGAACGTCGGTAGCCCAGTCGGGTGGTTGGGTTGTCCGAACGTCGGTAGCCCAGTCGGGTGGTTGGGTTGTCCGAACGTCGGTAGCCCAGTCGGGTGGTTGGGTTGTCCGAACGTCGGTAGCCCAGTCGGGTGGTTGGGTTGTCCGAACGTCGGTAGCCCAGTCGGGTGGTTGGGTTATCCGAATGACGGTAGCCCAGTCGGGTGGTTGGGTTGTCCGAACGTCGGTAGCCCAGTCGGGTGGTTTTCACAACTTGGTTACCGAGGCCCCCATATACATTGATGGGTGATGAGGAGGAGTAACCATCTAATGGATCCAATAGCATCTGAGCCAACACCTTTTGGCTAAATCGATAAATGCAGCAGAAAAAGAATTACTGACTACAGGTAGTAGTGTTTATGACCACCAAATCTCTTGTAAACATTTTTCAGAGAAGTTTGGCCAGTGCTCTCTCATTCTATGTCTTTCCTTCCATGACTTCAAGGTGAGGTACACAATTTTATTATTTTAACTGGGTCAAGTAGAGGGGGTGTGTGTGTTGGTCCAGCTGGAAACAAACAAATGCTGACTTTCTGTTTCCACCGCCCTTCAGTTTCCAAAGCCTAGATGGCAGCAAAGATGGAAGATATGCTTTTAAAACCCACAACAAACTGAAAAATTTGGTAAGAAATGACTTACTATTCAACTTTGGGATTACAACAAAACTCAAGATGCCTTCCATGATAATATGCACATTTCTTGCCTGTGGAAATGGAAGATAAAAACTGTTACAGCACATTCACAAATGTTTGCTGCTGTTGAAACATTTATCTTGCAGCATTCTATCTATCTATTGACCTTTTGTTGAAACATTTATATTGCAGCATTCTATCTATCTATTGACCTTTTGTTTAAACATTTATATTGCAGCATTCTATCTATCTATTGACCTTTTGTTAAAACATTTATATTGCAGCATTCTATCTATCTATTGACCTTTTGTTTAAACATTTATATTGCCGCATTCTATCTATCTATTGACCTTTTGAGCCATAGCCGGCCCATAGGGTGTAGACCTTATTTTCGAATGCGTTCAACTTTGTTTCTATATCTTTTGTTGTTTTCCAGCTTCCACACGCATGCATAAGGGTTGATAGTACATTTGATTTGAATAGTCTAAGTTCGCAGCATTGGCGAAATTAAATTTGTTGAAAATGCATATATATAATATCATTAACTCTATGTCACAATTTTGTCCATCCAGTGAGATAATTAGGAAAGATCATTTCTTCTTCGAGATATACAAATATATGATAATCCTCGCTTAGTTGATTTTTATGAGTTTTACAGACCATATTGTGGTAGCAACCATCTGGCTGTTCAAAATTTGCATTTCAGATTTCTTTTAAGAAAATCCTGAATGAAATTTGCACATAATGAACATAAATTTTCAGCTCGTCTAAAAAATTATGTTAAAAATCGTCATTTACTTACTTTATTTTTTTTGCCAATTTGTAATTAATAATTAGATCATTTCATTGTTTTATTTGTAGCATTACTGTTTAAGTTGATCAAAATAGGTACTGTTTAGGGTCTGGTAACGTATTAACTCACTTTCCATTATTTCTAATGGGAAAAACTGACTTCGAACAATTCAGAGTTCGAACAGCATTCTAGAACAAATTAAATTTGAAGTATGAAGCACCACTGTATGGGTAAAAAAAAAAAAGGAAAACATCAAAGATGTATGTACAACTTACATTAACATCGCCAATATCAGATCTAACGACACCAACATCAAACCTGAGAAAGAAAGCAAGACAACAAAAGTAACAAAAGTTTCAAATTTATTTTTTAAATCTAACTGAGCTTAGCGCCCCTCAGATATACTAGTTTTAATACAAACATCATTGTACTTAGGGCATCTACATGGGTACTTAGTCCATTTCAGCACAAAATAATTATTCATGTTCTTATGTATAGAACTGTCATCACTGTAATCAGACAGTGTCAGTTAGTCATCACTGTAATCAGACAGTGTCAGTTAGTCATCACTGTAATCAGACAGTGTCAGTTAGTCATCACTGTAATCAGAGAGTGTCAGTTAGTCATCACTGTAATCAGACAGTGTCAGTTAGTCATCACTGTAATCAGACAGTGTCAGTTAGTCATCACTGTAATCAGACAGTGTCAGTTAGTCATCACTGTAATCAGACAGTGTCAGTTAGTCATCGCTGTAATCAGAGAGTGTCAGTTAGTCATCACTGTAATCAGACAGTGTCAGTTAGTCATCACTGTAATCAGACAGTGTCAGTTAGTCATCACTGTAATCAGACAGTGTCAGTTAGTCATCACTGTAATCAGACAGTGTCAGTTAGTCATCACTGTAATCAGACAGTGTCAGTTAGTCATCACTGTAATCAGACAGTGTCAGTTAGTCATCGCTGTAATCAGAGAGTGTCAGTTAGTCATCACTGTAATCAGACAGTGTCAGTTAGTCATCACTGTAATCAGAGAGTGTCAGTTAGTCATCACTGTAATCAGAGAGTGTCAGTTAGTCATCACTGTAATCAGACAGTGTCAGTTAGTCATCACTGTAATCAGAGAGTGTCAGTTAGTCATCACTGTAATCAGAGAGTGTCAGTTAGTCATCACTGTAATCAGACAGTGTCAGTTAGTCATCACTGTAATCAGACAGTGTCAGTTAGTCATCACTGTAATCAGACAGTGTAAATTAGTCATCACTATAACCAGACAGTGTCAATTAGTCATCATTGTAACCAGTGTCAATTAGTCATCACTGTAACCAGATAGTGTCAATTAGTCATCACTGTAACCAGACAGTGTCAATTAGTCATCACTGTAACCAGATAGTGTCAATTAGTCATCACTGTAACCAGATAGTGTCAATTAGTCATCACTGTAACCAGATAGTGTCAATTAGTCATCACTGTAACCAGATAGTGTCAATTAGTCATCACTGTAACCAGATAGTGTCAATTAGTCATCACTGTAACCAGATAGTGTCAATTAGTCATCACTGTAACCAGATAGTGTCAATTAGTCATCACTGTAACCAGATAGTGTCAATTAGTCATCACTGTAACCAGATAGTGTCAATTAGTCATCACTGTAACCAGATAGTGTCAATTAGTCATCACTGTAATTAGACATTGTCAATTAGTCATCACTGTAACCAGATAGTGTCAATTAGTCATCATTGTAACCAGATAGTGTCAATTAGTCATCACTGTAATTAGACATTGTCAATTAGTCATCATTGTAACCAGATAGTGTCAATTAGTCATCACTGTAACCAGATAGTGTCAATTAGTCATCACTGTAACCAGACAGTGCCAATTAGTCACCATCATCATCATCATCAAGTGCTGTGCCTGGTGGTAGCGATGTCTCTCCACAACTTTCTATCTTTACAGCAGCTTATAAAGCTGACTTCCTATCAAACATTTCTCTCTAGCTGTTTTGTAATCTTCCCTGTTTCCCTCCATCTCTTTTTTCCAGTTGTCACAATATATTCCTGCTGTTCCCTTATTATTAAACAGCAAAAAATTACATTTCCATCCTGATGTTGGAAATAAGCTTTCATTTTGTTTTGGCCTCTTCTAGAACACCCTCATTCCTACTTTAACCTGGCATTAGCGCTGATGTCTATATTTTGTGGAGATATTGGCACACTACAAGCATATTGTAGGATCAAAAAGTGCTCCTGGGACAAATTTAAGAAAACTTGGTTCGTATTTCAATGATGGTTGGAGTATGACTTCATGAAGTTGATACTTGTACCATGCAGCTGCATACAGCCTGCTCTTTTATATTCTGAAATATCAAGGTCTCTATAATGTAAAGACTCAAACTGCAGGCAATGCAACAAACAACAGAAAACAGTAGACCAACCCGTACTATACTGTCCACACCTATCGGATGCAACAATACATCCAATTACTGATAAATTTCCCCTAACCTAGCAAACAAATTTCCCCTAACCTAGCAAACAAATTTCCCCTAACCTAACAAACAAATTTCCCCTAACCTAACAAACAAATTTCCCCTAACCTAACAAACAAATTTCCCCTAACCTAACAAACAAATTTCCCCTAACCTAACAAACAAATTTCCCCTAACCTAGCAAACAAATGTCCCTTAACTTAGCAAACAAATTTCTCATAACTTAGCAAACAAATTTCCCCTGACCTAGCAAACAAATTTCCCCTAACTTAGCAAACATATTTCCCCTAACCTAGCAAACAAATTTCCCCTAACTTAGCAAACAAATTTCCCCTGACCTAGCAAACAAATTTCCCCTGAGGTAGCAAACAATATTTTCCCTAATTGAGCAAACAAATTTCCCCTAACTTAGCAAACAAATTTCCCCTAACCTAGCAAACAAATTTCCCTTAACCTAGCAAACAAATTTCCCCTAACTTAGGAAACAAATTTCCCCTAACCTAGCAAACAAATTTCCCCTAACCTAGCAAACAAATTTCCCTTAACTTAGCAAACAAATTTCCCCTAACCTAGCAAACAAATTTTCCCTAATTGAGCAAACAAATTTCCCCTGACCTAGCAAACAAATTTCCCCTGACCTAGCAAACAAATTTCCCCTAATTTAGCAAACAAGTTTCCCTTAATTTAGCAAACAAATTTCCTCTAACCTAGCAAACAAATTTCCCCTAACCTAGCAAACAAGTTTCCCTTAACTTAGCAAACAAATTTCCCCTAAATTAGCAAACAAATTTCCCCTAACCTAGCAAACAAGTTTCCCTTAACTTAGCAAACAAATTTCCCTTAACCTAGCAAACAAATTTCCCCTAACCTAGCAAACAAGTTTCCCTTAACTTAGCAAACAAATTTCCCCTAACCTAGCAAACAAATTTCCCCTAACCTAGCAAACAAATTTCCCCTAATCTAGCGAACAAATTTCCCCTAATTTAGACAAATAAATTTCCCTTAATTTAACAAACAAATTTCCCCTGACCTAGCAAACATATTTTCCCTAATTTAGCAAACGAATTTACCCTAACCCAGCAAACAAATTTCCCCTAATCTAGCGAACAAATTTCCCCTAATCTAGCGAACAAATTTCCCCTAATTTAGAAAAATAAATTTCCCTTAACTTAGCAAACAAATTTCCCCTAATTTAGAAAAATAAATTTCCCTTAATTTAACAAACATATTTCCCCTAACCTAGCAAACAAATTTCCCTTAACTTAGCAAACAAATTTCCCCTAACCTAGCAAACAAATTTCCCCTAACCTAGCAAACAAATTTCCCCTAATTTAGAAGAATAAATTTCCCTTAATTTAACAAACAAATTTCCCCTAACCTAGCAAACAAATTTCCCCTGACCTAGCAAACAAATTTCCCCTAATTTAGCAAACAAGTTTCCTTTAATTTAGCAAACAAGTTTCCCTTAATTTAGCAAACAAATTTCCCCTAACCTAGCAAACAAATTTCCCCTAATTTTGCAAACAAATTTTTCTTAACTTTACAAACTAATTTTCCCCTAACTTAGTACAATAAATTTCCCCTAAACTAGCAAACAAATTTCCCCTAAACTAGCAAACAAATTTCCCCTAAACTAGCAAACAAATTTCCACTAATCTAAAAAAAAACAACAACTAATTTCTAAAATTTAAATATCATTATATTGAATATGTTTATATTATATTTATTATTATTATATTAAAATATCAAAATAAGAAAGTACATTTTTCTTCATTTCTTCTTCTGCAATCACAGACTGGTAAAGTCAGTGTCTTGGATTCCTTGATGTCTAGCAAAGTTAATTCAATTCATGTGGCCTGTATTCATCCTTTGAAGTGTGCCTCAGGTCTGGCCCAAACTCATGATCTATTTCTATTATTCCCTGCCAGATTATGTGTCCTTGCTGTATCTTTCCTCTGGTGTACATTGTATAGCAGTTCCTGTGATTACTTCTGGATCTATTCAGAGCTTATTGACCCATCCAGCTCCACTCCCTCCCTACTATCTATGTGTACACCTCTCCCATTTAGCACCTCTTGAATAGTTAGTTCCTGGCACTGATTCTGTTTGGCCAAAATTTCCAAAAAGCTTTCCCTATTCTGTTTGGCCAAAATTTCCAAAAAGCTTTCCCTATTCTGTTTGCAAAGCTGATAAAATAACAACAAATCATGCCAAACAGTTCTAGTTAGATACCAACTTTCGGTCAATATGGCAGATAGGCGACAGGAACCATTGAGGCTCTGTTTAAAAAGTATTCCTTGTTGCAGTTTCCTCATATTCTAAGTCCGGCTTGCTGCAGGAGCTATTGAGTTTAGTGCTCTGTGCACACCGTGAGCTGTGTATTTCTTCTGGATCATATCTCGTTAATCTGATTGTTTATGATGAATGATGATATCATATGATGAAGACAAGTTTGGCTGCTTCACTCTTGGTGCGGTTATGCCTTATGTCTTTTAGTGTGTGCTGTAGCTGCTATGATGGGAACTGCAGCAGCTTTTCTTTGTTTGGATCCTTCAACGTGATGAGATATTAATTTGGATGATTCCACTGGCACAGGTGGTTGAGCAATTATAGATTTTAATTTGTTTGTAGTGAAACCTTTCAGTGATAGAGCCTTCAACTAACTACAACTACCAACAAATCATGCAAACAGTTTTAGTTGGATACCAACAAATCATACCTGTGACCTACGATGGTTACAATCAGCTTGTTGTTCTGAACTGATGCCTGGGCAGTCACTGACAAGCTCTGGGAAACAAATCAAAAAGATTGTCTCCCTCTATGTCTCTAGAATTAGTGCCTAAATCTTTGAACAGAGTTATCATTCTTAGAAATAATCACCACTGTTGTTTTTTTAATCTCAAATTGGTATTTTAGTTCTAACAACAATCTTGCAGCACTTAAGGATGAGTGGAGCCTCGGTGGCTGAGTGGTTAGTCGGCTCACCTCGGTGGCTGAGTGGTTAGTGGGATCACCTCGGTGGCCGAGTGGTTAGTGGGCTCACCTCGGTGGCTGAGTGGTTAGTGGGCTCACCTCGGTGGCTGAGTGGTTAGTGTGCTCACCTCGGTGGCTGAGTAGTTAGTGGGCTCACCTCGGTGGCTGAGTGGTTAGTGGGCTCGCCTCGGTGGCTGAGTGGTTAGTGTGCTCGCCTTGGTGGCTGAGTGGTTAGTGGGCTCACCTCAGTGGTTAGTGTGCTCACCTTGGTGGCTGAGTGGTTAGTGCGCTCGCCTGGTGTCTGAGTGGTTAGTGGGCTCACCTCAGTGGCTGAGTGGTTAGTGTGCTCGCCTTGGTGGCTGAGTGGTTAGTGTGCTCACCTCAGTGGCTGAGTGGTTAGTGTGCTCGCTTCCTGACCAGAAGGGTCCGGGTTCAATCCCCAGCTGTGGCAGATTTTTTTTTCAGACCGGCAAGGCTCCGGGGTTCACCCAGCTTCTAAATATGGGTACTAGAGATTTTTCTGGGAAGTAAAGGCAGCCTGGTGTGATACCGACCACATCACCCAAAAATGTGTCGTGGTCATAGAAAAATATGGTCACTAGCACCATATTCCCCACACGACTAGCAAGGCATAGAGGGAACCTTTACTTTAATGGATGAGTATGTCCTGATTCTAGAATGTTCCATGGATTCTTAAAACGTACATTTTATGGAAGTGGTTTCAATATGTCAAAATGCAACAAAGCTTGTCAAATCATTGGACAACTATCACCACAGTTGTCCAACAAGAAAATAATACTAGAAGGCAAAATGGACATTCTACAACACAATCTTCATTCCAACACTGTGCAATAAATGCCTAATCTGGGCTATAGATTCAAGACCAGCAAGAAAATAAACCACGATGGAGATTAAATGTGACACAAATAACAGGAAACAGCCTGAGAGATAAGATCTGAAATGAAGAACTGAGAAAACAGGTAGGAATAATTCCTGCCATAGCATACATAAAGAAACAACGGATAAAATGGTTTGGCCACGCGATAAGACAAAAAGATATTATTTATATATCACCTCGATGTTGAAAGGCAAAGGAGGGAGGAAAGAAGAAGGTTTCAATTTGTGGGCACCAAGTCAAAACACGAATATTTCTAGCTAAAGTCAATATTTATCTATGAATGACATTTTAGTAGTTAATGCTTGGTGATAGGATGCCTCCCTGTCTTATTCCTCTTTTAATAGGTGTAGAGTTCTCTTTGTTAGTTAATGCTTGGTGATAGGATGCCTCCCTGTCTTATTCCTCTTTTAATAGGTGTAGAGTTCTCTTTGTTAGTTAATGCTTGGTGATAGGATGCCTCCCTGTCTTATTCCTCTTTTGATAGGTGTAGAGTTCTCTTTGTTATATTTTATTATTGCTGTTTGTTCCCAGTATATATTACACATTAGTCATATGCCTGTATCGTCTAGGACAATCTACAAAGATCAAAGAAATGGCCAATCTGTGAGAGCTTCAAGGGATGGATATTCAATTTTTAACTGCAAAAATATTAGAATGTTAACTTATAGTCTCTACTAATCACTTTCAATGTATAATAGAAGAGGCATGTGTATTTTACACTCCTGGAAAGACATAAATAAGCAAATCAGCTGAAGTATCAAAGACAAGCATGCAAGCTGTGTGTGATTCAGCATGTTAAAGAACATGTTTTATCATGTTGTGCTGGTGAGACAAAACCGCCACAATATTAATTCACTAAAAAGTATGGCATTAGTATTGCAATGACTGGATAGTACAGAGGACAATTTGTTTGTGTGATTCTGATTTTGAAGAGGCTTAAAGTCACTCTCCATTTAGCCCTGGAGATAAATTCCCGGGTTTGGACAGCAAGTAAAAGGTATTCTTTCCTAGTTAGATTCAGTATTTATTGAAAATAAACTTGCTGTGTAGAATTTTAACTTAAATTTAAACAGGTTGTTAGGCAAGGTTGTGTGCTGTCACCAGATTTATTTAATATGTATAGTGAGATTATTTTAAGATCTATTAGGGGCATACCTGGAATAACAATTAGAGGTTATAGTATAAATAATGTAAGGTATGCTGATAATACAGGGAGCCGCAATAGCTCAGTGGTTAGTGAACTGGACTACAAAGGACAAGGGGTAGGGTTCGATCCCAACCAACTGCTTACGGGTTCACCCAGCCTTAAATGGCTACCCGATTTTTTTCTGGGAAAGTAAAGCAGCACGGGCGTAATACCGACCACATTACCCCAAAAATCATGTGCTGAAGGTCTGTAAAATATAGGGTCACTAACACCATATTTCCCTATACGCCACTTGCCGTGACAGGGGTACTTTACTTTTTTTACTATGCTGATAATACAGTCTTAATCGCTAAGAGTGAAAATGAGTTACAAGAAATGTTGGACATTATAGTGAAGGAAAGCAAAAATAAAGGACTCGGCCTTAATAGCAAAAAGACAGAAGTAATGGAAGCAACAAAGAAAAAGACATCACCGCAATTCACAAAAAAGACAAGTGGAACAATATTAAAACAGGAAAATGAATTTAAATATATCTGGGAACAATGTTGACCTCAGATGGTAAATGTACAACAGAGGTGAGATGCAGATTGGCTCAGACAAAAGCAGATTTCCAAAAAACGAGGAAGATACTGTGCACTCCATTTTTGACAATAGAAACAAGAAAAAGAGTTCTTACATATTATATAGAGCCAGTCTTAACATATGGATGTGAAACATGGACAATAGACAAGAAAATCACTAAAAGCTGTAGAAACATGTTTTTACAGAAGAATGTTGAGAATACCATGGACAGCTAAGAAGAGTAATGGAAAATATTGTGATAACTGGGAAAATTGAAGCCAAAGAGATAGAGGGATGCAATGAGAAAAGATACCAGACAGCTTAAGAGAATGGCTTGGAAGAAGGTCATCAACAGAAAAGATAAATAACTGTCGAGATCGAAAGTTGTGGAGAGACATGATGATGTATAATTTTATATATGAAATACTGTAAATTAATTATAATTTTATATATGAAATACTGTAAATTAATTATAATTTTCAGTGATTAAAAATGTTTTTCCCTTAAAAATATGTATAAGATAAAGGAGGTACGTTTTATACGCCAGCAAATAAGGTACATTTGTTGCAGACACGTAAGCTTACTATGTTCAGAGTAAGAAGATAATGAGTGTTTCCATCTGGTGTGTGAGCTACCAGATTCATGTCTGCCCAGGCACTGGCTGTTACGTTCTCCTTGGTAATCTGGACTGTTGGAGCTTGTGAGGACTTTATCTGAAGCTCAACCCAGGAATCAGGATATAATTTGGCAATCTGTGAAATATAAATTTAGGACCAAACTCAGGAATTTTGATTTATTTTAGATATATAAAACATGATTGTACATGTAGACAGGAAAATCACTGGTGTCTGTAGAAATGTGATTTTACAGAAGAATGTTGAGAATACCTTGGACAGCTAAGAAGAGTAATGAAAATGTTGTGAAAGAGGTTAAAGCAAAAAGAGAGCTAATTTCCAATATTAGGAAGAAACAATCATCATTTTTTGGCCATGTAATGAGAAGAGAACAACTGGAATATATTGTAACAACTGGGAAAATTGAGGGACGAAGAGATAGAGGGAAGCAAAGAGAATAGATACCAGACAACTTAAGAGAATGGCTTGGCAGAAGGTCAACAACAGAAACAATAAATAACTGTCATGATCGAAAGTTGTGGAGAGACATGATCACCTACGCCAGCAGGCCCAGTACTTGATGATGATGAATTGAATTGTATTATCCACCATTGCTTATGCATTTAAGAGCTGGAAAACAACTAAAGAAATAGAAACTAAACTGGATGCATATGAAAACAACTAAAGAAATAGAAACTAAACTGGATGCATATGAAAACAACTAAAGAAATAGAAACTAAACTGGATGCATATGAAAATAACTAAAGAAATAGAAACTAAACTGGATGCATATGAAAACAACTAAAGAAATAGAAACTAAACTGGATGCATATGAAAATAACTAAAGAAATAGAAACTAAACTGGATGCATATGAAAACAACTAAAGAAATAGAAACTAAACTGGATGCATATGAAAACAACTAAAGAAATAGAAACTAAACTGGATGCATATGAAAACAACTAAAGAAATAGAAACTAAACTGGATGCATATGAAAACAACTAAAGAAATAGAAACTAAACTGGATGCATATGAAAACAAATGTCCCAGGAAAATGCTTTGTATACCATGGAATGAGTTCAAGACTTGAGCAGAAATAAGAGACAAGACAAAGCATCCAAAAATATCATCTATAATCAAGTGAAGAAAGTGGTCATATCTTGGCCATGTGATGAGAAGAGGCAACAAGAGAAGAAGGTGGTCATATGTTGGCCATGTGATGAGAAGAGGCAACAAGAGAAGAAGGTGATCATATGTTGGTCATGTGATGAGAAGAGGCAACAAGAGAAGAAGGTGGTCATATGTTGGCCATGTGATGAGAAGAGACAACAAGAGAAGAAGGTGATCATATGTTGGCCATGTGATGAGAAGAGGCAACAAGAGAAGAAGGTGGTCATATGTTGGCCATGTGATGAGAAGAGGCAACAAGAGAAGAAGGTGGTCATATGTTGGTCATGTGATGAGAAGAGGCAACAAGAGAAGAAGGTGGTCATATGTTGGCCATGTGATGAGAAGAGGCAACAAGAGAAGAAGGTGGTCATATGTTGGTCATGTGATGAGAAGAGGCAACAAGAGAAGAAGGTGGTCATATGTTGGTCATGTGATGAGAAGAGGCAACAAGAGAAGAAGGTGATCATATGTTGGTCATGTGATGAGAAAAGGCAACAAGAGAAGAAGGTGGTCATATGTTGGCCATGTGATGAGAAGAGACAACAAGAGAAGAAGGTGGTCATATGTTGGCCATGTGATGAGAAGAGACAACAAGAGAAGAAGGTGATTATATGTTGGCCATGTGATGAGAAGAGGCAACAAGAGAAGAAGGTGGTCATATGTTGGCCATGTGATGAGAAGAGGCAACAAGAGAAGAAGGTGGTCATATGTTGGTCATGTGATGAGAAGAGGCAACAAGAGAAGAAGGTGGTCATATGTTGGCCATGTGATGAGAAGAGGCAACAAGAGAAGAAGGTGGTCATATGTTGGTCATGTGATGAGAAGAGGCAACAAGAGAAGAAGGTGGTCATATGTTGGTCATGTGATGAGAAGAGGCAACAAGAGAAGAAGGTGGTCATATGTTGGTCATGTGATGAGAAGAGGCAACAAGAGAAGAAGGTGGTCATATGTTGGTCATGTGATGAGAAGAGGCAACAAGAGAAGAAAGTGGTCATATGTTGGCCATGTGATGAGAAGAGACAACAAGAGAAGAAGGTGGTCATATGTTGGCCATGTGATGAGAAGAGACAACAAGAGAAGAAGGTGATTATATGTTGGCCATGAGATGAGAAGAGGCAACAAGAGAAGAAGGTGGTCATATGTTGGCCATGTGATGAGAAGAGACAACAAGAGAAGAAGGTGATTATATGTTGGCCATGTGATGAGAAGAGGCAACAAGAGAAGAAAGTGGTCATGTTGGCCATGTGATGAGAAGAGGCAACAAGAGAAGAAGGTGATCATATGTTGGCCATGTGATGAGAAGAGACAACAAGAGAAGAAAGTGGTCATATGTTGGCCATGTGATGAGAAGAGACAACAAGAGAAGAAAGTGGTCATATGTTGGCCATGTGATGAGAAGAGGCAACAAGAGAAGAAAGTGGTCATATGTTGGCCATGTGATGAGAAGAGGCAACAAGAGAAGAAGGTGGTCATATGTTGGCCATGTGATGAGAAGAGGCAACAAGAAAATCTCAAAACAGGCCCTCAAATGGGAACTAAAGGGTGAAAGAAATAGAAATCTAACTATCTATCTATTGTCCTTTCGAGTTGAAGACGGCACATAGGGCAGAACCACAATCTCAAAAACAGAAACCTTGCGTGCCAAAATGGCACATGTTGCAGAGATCACTGCTCTAAAAAATCGATGGCGCTGTTTCCATAACAATACTTTTTAAAATGACAGCTTGTCAAGCCATTGATCAACATATAGAGATCTATCTATCTAGTGAAACATAAAAAAGAAGACTTAGGCAAAAGGCAACAATAGCAGGTATCATCTCCCTTGCCGATAATGAACAACTTGCTCAGAACAGGAACGTGTGGGGATATATAATGTGGGTCCCGTACAAGGTCTGCTGCTTGATAACAAACAGTATCAGAACAGGGACGTGTGGTGATATATAATGTGGGTCCTGTACAAGGTCTGCTGCTTGATAACAAACAGTATCAGACACAAAGAGTCTAGAATTTCTGCCTTATGTGTGGCTTGAAACTACAACAGCTAGAACTAAAATCTTCTCATTAATATGTTTGCAATTAACATGTTTATAATAATGTTTGTGATTAATATGTTTGTAATTAATATGTTGGTAAAAATATTTGTAATTAATATGTTTGTAAAAATGTTTGTAATTAATGTTTGTTATATTTGTAATTAAAATGTTTGTAAAAATGTTTGTAATTAATATGTTTGTAATAATGTTTACAATTAAAATGTTTGTAATAATGTTTGTAATTAATATGTCAGTAATTATGTCTACAATTAAAATGTTTGTAATGTTTACAATTAAAATGTTTGTAATAATGTTTACAATTAAAATGTTTGTAATAATGTTTACAATTAGTATGCTTGTATTTAAATGTGTTATTTCCAAGTCTGGGAAATAATGATCTAAAATGAAAAGTAAATGAGGTTAAAGGTTATAATAGATGATTGTTCAATCCTCTAGCCCTGTTTTGGTGCTGACTGACCTGTGGAATCAGCTTTCCAATGCACATTGATGAGCACGTTGTGTTGAGGTATCCGGCCTGTTCGCTTGGCAGCTGGTGATAATAATCAAATTGTTACTTTGACATGAAAGCAACCAAATTTGTAATAAAAGCATGAGAAAAACAATAATCAAATTGTTACTTTGACATGAAAGCAACCAAATTTGTAATAAAAGCATGAGAAAAACAATAATCAAATTGTTACTTTGACATGAAAGCAACCAAATTTGTAATAAAAGCATGAGAAAAACAATGAAAATTTCTGATTCTGAGAGGTACACAAAAGCACCGGGAGCCGTAATAGCTCAGTGGTCAGTGAACTGAACTACAAAGGACAAGAGGTCAGATTCGATCCAGATCAATGGCTTCCAGGTTCACCCAGCCTTAAAAAAGCACCAGTTTTTTTTTCTGGGAAAGTAAAGTGACACTGGTGTAATACCAACCACATAACCCTAATAAAAATCATTGTCACTAACACTACATTCCCTATATATGACGTGGCATGATGGGGCTCTTGACTTTTTTTTTTTTTTTTTTTTTTTTTTTAAAAGACTAAAGCACCAGTGAATGGAAGATAAATTTGCTGGAAACACCATCATCATCATCTAGTGTCCCTGCTGGAACTTGACTCATGTGACAGGCTACTCTGAAGGTTTAACTGTCCTGTGAGTTCTACAGCAGCCAAGCTCAACTCATTTGTGATATCTTAACCCTTGTTTTTCTAGATCTTCTTCTTTATTAAACTTCTGTTTACCTGGAACTAAGCCCTCCATATTTATCTTTTCTAGGTCATACGTTGTTTTACATGACCAAAATATTTTATTTTCCTTTTACTGTTGTGGTCATCATGGGATTTAAGGCTTTTCCTTTCATTCTGTTCCTTTGAGTTATTTGCGGGTTATCATCATTGCACACCTAACATATCTTATATCTATACCCATAGGGCATAGACTCACATACTCTTTCTCTTATCTAAATTTTTATTCTAGCAGTTTTCAATTCTTCTAAAGATCTTTTATCAAATCTCACCATTTATCTTTGTTCTGTGCAAGCAGCTTTCTTGCCTCTCTGATCAATATTCTTCTCAGTGTGTCTCTGGGTTGGCCTCTTTTCCTCTTATCTGTTGTTTCCCACACCAGGGCTTGCTTTGTTATTCAGTTATTATCTCTCCTCATCACATGTCCAACATATGACCATCGTCTTTTCTTGATCACTGAAGATATTAGTGGTTGATTGGCAATTTCTCTAATTTCCTCTTTTGATTTGAATTTGTTCCACGCTATTCTAAGTATTTTCCTTAGACATTTATTTTTGAATGTGTTCAACTTTACAACTATGCTACTGATTTTTTTTTTAATCTTTCTCTCTCTCTCTTTTTATTTTGGTCTCTGGATCTGTTAATCATGAAACAAAGTGCATAATTAAGCAAGCAAGGTCTTCATGTAAGCACAGATGATGGATTAACTTACATCCTTGGTGGTTAGATTGTACTGCAGGTAGCCATGATTATGTGCCACATAAGCAAATGTCTTGGCAGTGTATTCCGTTAACCAAAGGTACAACATACTGCTGTCCTCACTCCAAGGAGGGATTGCATCAGGTGAAAATGGGCACTCCTGTTTGTCTGCTGCCCAGTACACCTCTCCCTGTTGAGAAAAGTTCACAGAATATACAGGCTGTACACAACACATAAGGAATGTACACAACACATAGAGGATGTACACAACAGTTTTAAAGGTTTTGGTTACACACATACAAGAAACATAGTTTTAGATGTTAACACAGTCATATACAGTTTGAGACATACACCATTTGTAAAATACACAGTCAGAGATATAAATACACACCATTTTGAGTACACACATAATTTGTACATATAGTTTGAGATGTGACACACTCACACGCATACATGCACACACAGACATTAAATTGTATACATAAATATAATTTCAGATAACTTGCGTTCTCAGATATATATATATATATATAATATATATAATTTATAGTTTCAGTCATAAACACCCACATACTCAGATTAAGAACATGTACATATTCAGATATAGACCCACATACTCAGATATAAACACCCACATACTCATATATAAACACCTGCATACTCATATATAAACACCTGCATACTTAAATATAGAACCACATACTCAGATATAAACGTCTACATATTCAGATATAGACCCACATATTCTGATACAAACACCCACATATTCAGATATAGACACCCACATATTCAGATATAGACCTACATATTCATATACAAATGCCCACATATTCAGATATAGACTCACAGTCTCTGATATAAAGTCTCCAATATAAACTGACAGTCTCTAATTAAAAACCTACACTCTCTGATATAAACTTACAGTCTCTAATATAAACCTACAGACTCTAATATAAACCTACAGTCTCTGGCATAGATCTAGCCTCTGACATAAGCTGACAGTTTCTGATATAAACCTACAATCTCTGACATAAACCTACAGTCTCTGACATAAATCTTCAATCTCTGATATAAATCTACAGTCTCAGACATAAGCCTACATTCTCTGACATAAACCTACAATCTCTGACATAAATCTACAGTTTCTGGCATAAGCCTACAGTCTCTGATATAAACCTACAGTCTCTGACATAAGCCTATAGTCTCTTATATAAACCTACAGTCTCTGATATAAGCCTACAGTCTCTGACATAAGCCTACAGTCTTTGACATAAACCTACAGTCTCTGACATAAGACTACAGTCTCTGACATAAGCCTACAGTCTCTGACATAAACCTACAGTCTCTGACATAAACCTACAGTCTCTACCATAAACCTACATTCTCTGACATAAACCTACATTCTCTGACATAAACCTTCAGTTTCTGACATAAACCTACAGTCTCTGACATAAACCTATAGGTTCGTGATCGCTCTGAGCCCAGTTGCTTGTGAGCATCTTGGCTCCCAAACCACAGCTGTTTGTTTTCATTTCAAAGTGGCACTTTAGTTCTAATCTCAGAAAGTGTGCACTATTTATGGCTGAATATATCAAAGTCTCATGTACTGAAGCTCTATAAAACTTATGGTCACTAACACCATATTACCTATATGTTACTTGGCGTGACAGGGCTCTTTACGTTTTACTTTTATATCTGAGTCTATTACTTTCCACTCACTCTTAAAATTGATATTAGATGAGAGTGGTTTCAGTTTGTGACATCATCATCATCAAATACCAGACCTGCTGGCGTAGGTGATCATGTCTCTCCACAACTTTCGATCTCAATAGTTATTTATCATTTCTGTTGTTGACCTTCTGCCAAGCCATTCTCTTAAGGTGTCTGGTATTTTTTCTCTTTGCTTCCCTCTATCTCTTCGTTCCTCAATTTTTCCAGTTGTTACAATATATTCCAGCTGTTCCCTTCTCATTACATGGCCAAAAAAATGATGATTGTTTCTTCCTAATATTGGAAATTAGCTCTCTTTTTGCTTTGGCCTCTTTCAGAACGTTTTCATTACTCTTCTTAGCTGTCCATGTTATTCTCAACATTCTTCTGTAAAACCACATTTCTACAGACTCTAGTTTGTGACACTAAACAAAAAACATAACATTGCTATGCTAAAGTAAATATTTATGAAAAAAATGATATTTTAGTATTTAATTTCCAAAACAAAATATAAAATAATGACAAATCTGAGAGTTTCCTGGGTGCAATATTCCATTTTTAAACACAAAAGTTTAATATTTTAACAAGCAGTATCTTCTAATCACTTTGAATGTGTAAAAGAAGAAAGTGTACGTTTTCTTCCTGGAAAGATACAAATGAGCAAATAAACTAAAAAATCAGCGACAATAAGCTGTGAAACAGATGCTAAAGTTGAATTTGGCTGTGAAATCAAGGAGGAATGCATATAATGTTGGGGGGGGGGGGGGGGGGGGGAGAGAGAAAGTAAATCTTGAGGTTAATTTGGTTGTGGAGTCAAGAAATAAATGCATAAACCAAAACTATATGAAATGTACACTACTACATGGTATTGTGACAGCTTTACAAGAAAGAAACACAAGAAAATACTGACGTTATACTGACTTGTTCCTTGTTACCAGCTTTACAGCAGTACTGCAATTGTTTTGGTTGTTCCATATAAGAAATATGTTTCAAGACATTTCATGTGGGAAAAGATCCTTTGAAAAGGATGATGAAAAAAAAAGCAAAATTGAGAGATTGTGTTGTCACATGATCTATTTACTTTATTGAGGATCTCCAGGAAATCACCTGTGATGGTAGGGGGCGCCACTAACTCATAGTCCAGCAGGAAACGATTATCAATCTGAATGTACACTGAAAACAAACAAAAGTCAGAGTTATCAATTATAACTGAGATCAACGTCTGGCACTTTATTCATAAATCAATAACAAAAAACTCTAAGTCTACATTTTCTATATAAAATAGGGATTATTAGAGTTAACAATTAGTTACTAGGGGATAAAATAGGGATTGTTAGAGTTAACACATTAGTTACTAAGGGATAAAAAAGGGATTATTAGAGTTAACAATTAGTTACTAAGGGATAAAATAGGGATTATTAGAGTTAACACATTAGTTACTAAGGGATAAAATAGGGATTGTTAGAGTTAACACATTAGTTACTAAGGGATAAAATAGGGATTGTTAGAGTTAACACATTAGTTCTATTGACCTTTCGAGCCGTAGCCGGCCTATAGGGCGTAGACCAAGATACTCCTTCTCTTATCTGAATTTTTTGTTCTAGTAGTTTTCAATTCTTTTAAAGATATTTTATCAAATCTCTCCATTTGTCTCTGTTCTGTGCAAGCAGCTCTATCTCATTGAGGGAGCCGATTCCTGCTGCTTCTGCCTCTCTCAGCAATGTTCTTCTCAGTGTCTCTCTGGGTCTTCCTCTTTTCCTCTTACCTGTTGTTTCCCATATGAGGGCTTGCTTTGCTATTCGGTTATTATCTCTTCTCATCACATGTCCAACATATGACCATCGTCTTATTCTTTATTACTGAAGATATTAGTGGTTGATTGGCGATCTCTCTAATTTCCTCGTTTGTTTTGAATTCGTTCTACGCTATACCAAGTATTTTTCTTAGACATTTATTTTCTAATGCGTTCAACTGTATCTCTATATACGTTTCTATAACATTTATATCTCTTGTTGTTTTTCAGCTTTCACACTCATACGTAAGGGTTGATAAAACATTTGATTTGAATAGTCTAAGTTTTGTGTTTGTGCTGATGAGTTTTGATTTCCACAACTTTTCAAGGCTTCTGAAAGACATTGCTGCGTTAGCCATTCTGATTCTAATTTCTTTACTTGTATCCCCTTCTCGATCAATGTGACTTCCAAGATAGATAAAGTGATCAATCTCTTCTACTGGTTTGTTTTCCATGTATATCTTGTCATCTGTTGGAATTAGACTTTTCATGACTTTAGTCTTTTCATGATTGATCTCAAGCCCAATTTTGCTGGCTATTGCTGATAGTTCATTTGTGTTTTCCTGCATCGTTTTTATCTGGCTGCTGATGAGAACTATGTCATCAGCAAAGTCGAGGTCCTCCAAATGGTCTCCTTGTATCCATTCGATGCTTTTATTGCCAGTGCAGCATTTCTTCATTATGAAGTCTATAACAATTCCAAATAACAAGGGCGATAAAATACATCCTTGCTTAACCCCAGTTTCTATTGGGAAACATTCGCTCAGTCCTTCCTCTGTTCGAACTGCACATGTGTAACAATCATACATGTCTTTGATAATATTTATGATTTTTTATGGTAAGCCATATTGCTTCACAATTTTCCACAAAGAATCTCTATGAATACTGTCAAATGTAAGCCAAGTGGCTTATAGGGAATATAGTGTTAGTGACCATAAATTTTACAGACCTTCAACACATGATTTTTGGGGTAATGTGGTCGGTATTACGCCCGTGCCGCTTTACTTTCCCAGAAAAAAAATCCAGTACCCATTAAAGGCTGGGTGAACCGGAAGCTGTCTGTTGGGATTGAACCCTACCTCTTGTCCTTTGTAGTCCAGTTCACTAACCACTGAGCTATCGTGGCTCCCCACTACCAAACATGATCACTATATATAATGTATGCACAGGTAGATGGTGCTCTAAGGATATGCATAACATTACATCTAATTGAAGACCAAATGTCAAAACACAACTGCCATTGTGGAAGTTGCTGTCAAAACACAACTGCCATTGTAGAAGTTGAGTTGCTGTCAAAACACAACTGCCATTGTGGAAGTTGCTGTCAAAACACAACTGCCATTGTGGAAGTTGCTGTCAAAACACAACTGCCATTGTGGAAGTTGCTGTCAAAACACAACTGCCATTGTGGACGTTGCTGTCAAAACACAACTGCCATTGTGGAAGTTGCTGAAACTTGGATGTTGGAATCAAGGTCTTCGCAGGTGATACAGAGTTTATGCATCTGAGCTTAAGCTATATTTAGTGCTTTTGCTAGTATGTGATGGAAATGCCTTATACTGTGGAATGTGCGGAGGAGGGGATCAGACCACTATGGAGTTGTTGAGATGTTGAAGATCTGTCGACTTAACTAAACTGAGACCTACAGAAAATATGAGATGTTGAAGATCTGTCGACTTAACTAAACTGAGACCTACAGAAAATATGAGATGAGGAAGATCTGTCGACTTAACTAAACTGAGACCTACAGAAAATATGAGATGTTGAAGATCTGGCATACAAATGTTGCATTATTTTATTCATTACCACAAGACTTTTGTGTTATTTTATTGCAAGTCTGTTGTGATTATGTGATCAGGTTGTGTGTCCTTTGCAAAATGTTGCTCTAATTACAGTCCATCTGAAAGAATCTCTATCTCCCGCCAGATCTCTATATTCTTCTGTTGTCATGTTCAATGTCTCTTTAATATTTAAAAACCACTGTTTTTAAGGTCTACCCATGTCTCATCTTCCTGCAGTCATGTTCGTTTTTCTGTTTTTGGTAGCATCCAATAAGATTCAAGATACTTCTTTTCTTTACAACCTTCAGTTTAGAAAAGCAAATAAGAATGTTCAGAGGCACTATGTCATACAGCACTCATTTTTGTATGTTGGTAGATACAAACAACTCATGGGAACAAGCAATCTAGCTTCACAATTTCAATATTAAAATGTTACACTGATACAGAAACATTAAACAAATAAAAAGACACACAAATCTCACCCTTCATTTTAGATAATGCTTCTTCTGCATTCACATTAACTTCTTTATTAATAACATCACAAATCTGAAGATAAAATATATGAATGGATAAATTACTGTCTAGGATGAGAAATGGTGAGAGGCACCTGTCATGGTACTGATGTACGGGCAATATGGGGGTTAATGTCTGCTACTGACTTATTGTCTTCACATAAACAATAATGTAGAAAATTGTAAGAAGGCAATTGTATTTTATATATTCATTAATAATTAAATTAATTTAAATTAGAGTAATTAATTAATAATTAAAGTCATCAACAAATGCTATGAGAATACTAGATAAAAGGGATGACCATAAAAAAAATATGAATTTACTGAATATTAGAGACACCAGGAAGCATAACTGTAGCAATGCAGAAAAGAAAATTAAAGTTGTACAGGATTTAGATGTTGCACAGCAAAGATAAGATAAGTCTAGATAGTGTAGGCAGACAGACAAGTATGTGAGGTCAGTAAAGATTGATCACCAGAATGTGTTGGCATAGAGAAAAGAAATAAGTTAAGACATGACAACAGATGGATGGAAAGGAACGGCCATTATATAGAAACTAGAAGCTCGTCCTCCTGAAAGCAATTACAGCACTCCATCAGAAAAGCTGCCAGTACGCTCCCCATGATATCACAGCTATCTATGTTCTATCAATCTATTTTTTGTTCACCTAAAGTATTGTCTATATCTGCAATGTCATTTCCTGTATAAATGTTACTGTCTTTTGTAATTCTTGCAGTGGCCCATATAGTTTTGCTTGTAGTGTTGTATATATGGGATAATGGATTTTCCTCAGTCTACTACATTCAGTACAGTCTTGAAGTATGTGTTCAGCAGTCTGGCCTGTCCACATGTAGATACAGTTGAGGTGCCGATCTTGAATTTTGTATACATGTGGATGTGGAGTCGATTGTGTCCTGTTCTGAGGCATATAATAATAACTTGTTCTCATCTATTCATATTATGAAAGGCATCCTGATTTGAGGCTTGTGGTTCTCTGATTGATTTGATTATCTGTTTCTTATGATGGTAAGTAACTGGTGCATCTGGTTGTGTGCCTGTTGCACCTTCCTTTGCCAGTTGATCTGCCTTCTCGTTTCCTGGTATTCCACAGTGAGAGGGGATCCACTGCAGGGGACCCTGTGGTGCTTGCAGAGTTCAGTCAATAAGGTCTGCAGATGTGGCACTTTTCTGGATTGTAGTGTCTGGAGTGCTGATCTTGTTGGCATTCCCCATATCCATTTCCCCAATGTCACAGCTCCCACCAAAACGCAGTGGCAAACTCTGTTGCCAAGTTAGGCTACCTTACAGCCCTAATCTCAGAGATTTCCACAATGTCACAGCTCCCACCAAAACGCAGTGGCAAACTCTGTTGCCAAGTTAGGCTACCTTACAGCCCTAATCTCAGAGATTTCACCAATGTCACAGCTCCCACCAAAATGCAGTGGCAAACTCTGTTGCCAAGTTAGGCTACCTTACAGCCCTAATCTCAGAGATTTCACCAATGTCACAGCTCCCACCAAAACGCAGTGGCAAACTCTGTTGCCAAGTTAGGCTACCTTACAGCCCTCAAACTCTGTTGCCAAGTTAGGCTACCTTACAGCCCTAATCTCAGAGCACAGGCAACAATTCCAAATGACTTCCATCGAACAAAGAGTGCACAGTTACTTCCAACTCCAATTCACTCAAATAAATTTAAAAAAAACACATAGAAACTAGTCAAAACACCACAAAAACTGTTTTAGTGTCAGCACTGTCTAAAGGGGTTTGTGGCAATGTCCGCCATCTTCCCGGAAGACAGCATGGCATTGAATACAGACCACCAGGTAGTATTGACGCTTAATGGTTTATAAGAAATAATAATTCTGAAATTGTATTTCATTTGAAATGCTACCCATAATGTTGTCCATGTAGAAACATCAATAAATATGTTACGGTGTTACTGAACCCCTCTGGCGTTTGTTGCTTATCAGAAGGAAAGACACAGATGTTACTTATCAGAGCGAGAGAACACAGGAATGTGTTAAATGTGTGCTAATGAGACAGCCTGAAGGAGGTCAAATAAATATATCAAAGAAGAAACATATAATAAGTCATAAAGAGAACATAATTTAAAGGAAATATATCATATCAGGAAAACTTATAATATTATAATTTACTTTCATATCTTTCACAACCATCAAACATTTGTTTGTTTCCAAACATAATATCAGGAAAACTTATAATATTATAATTTACTTTCACATCTTTCACAACCATCAAACATTTGTTTGTTTCCAAACATAATATCAGGAAAACTTATAATATTATAATTTACTTTCACATCTTTCACAACCATCAAACATTTGTTTGTTTCCAAACATAATATCAGGAAAACTTATAATATTATAATTTACTTTCACATCTTTCACAACCATCAAACATTTGTTTGTTTCCAAACATAATATCAGGAAAACTTATAATATTATAATTTACTTTCACATCTTTCACAACCATCAAACATTTGTTTGTTTCCAAACATTTCCAAGTTCCATAACAATTTGAGAGGCCAAGTGAAGATCTAAAGACTGCAACTTATTCCTTCCCTAAATGATGAAAGGCAGATAAAGGAAAAAATAAAGAAGAAATAGATAAATCAATAATTTTTTCCTATGAGGAGTGGTAGGAAACTCTGAACTGACCTATCAGGGGTGGAAGGAAACTCTGAACTGACCTATCAGGGGTGGAAGGAAACTCTGGACTGACCTATCAGGGGTGGAAGGAAACTCTGAACTGACCTATCAGGGGTGGAAGGAAACTCTGAACTGACCTATCAGGGGTGGAAGGAAACTCTGAACTGACCTATCAGGGGTGGAAGGAAACTCTAAACTGACCTATCAGGGGTGGAAGGAAACTCTGAACTGACCTATCAGGGGTGGAAGGAAACTCTGAACTGACCTATCAGGGGTGGAAGGAAACTCTGAACTGACCTATCAGGGGTGGAAGGAAACTCTGAACTGACCTATCAGGGGTGGAAGGAAACTCTGAACTGACCTATCAGGGATGGAAGGAAACTCTGAACTGACCTATCAGGGATGGAAGGAAACTCTGAACTGACCTATCAGGGGCAGAAGGAAACTCTGAACTGAACAATAACCCCATTTAACAGTAGAAGATCTAGAGGTTACAAAGTCTTGTAATCTGATTAATTATGGGAGAAACCATCAGAGCTGACTGATGATGATTTCTGAGCAACTAAAACAAAACAAAAAATTCATCACTTGAACATTTTTGTTTTAAACGATAACTGAGTTAATGAGGATGATACAGCAACTGGAGAGAGTGAAAATATAGGAGTCAGAAAAGGAGGAGGCAGGAGCAATATGAGAGGACAGATACTACAATGAAAACTGTGAAGAGCTCAGGGGCTCTAGAAGAGAGTAGTCAGGTTACATTGTTTAAACTATAAACAGACTAACAGAATGACTGCATTTGATCTATTTACCAGAATTACTGCACTTGATCTATTTACCAGAATTACTGCATTTGATCTATTTACCTGAATTACTGTATGAGATCTATTTACCAGAATTACTGCATTTGATCTAATTACCAGAATTATTGCATTTGTTCTATTTACCAGAATTATTGCCCTTGATCTATTTACCAGAATTACTGCACTTGATCACTTATTTGATCTACTTGGTGGCAGACCAAGAAGGCCACTTTGCCAAATCAATTTCGGGACTATTGGCATTTTTGTTGCAGTGTGGTTTCAAGTGGCTCTTTCTGGTCTGGATTTTCGTTTGTGGAGACAACAGTAGTCTGGTCGCATTCACCTGAGCACAAAGTCAGCATGGTTATGGTGTCGTGTGTTAAGTTAGTGCTGCAGGCATCTAGCCAGTTATTGAAGTGAAAGGTAGCAGGTCCTAGCTTGGTTTTGCCCTGAAATGGAATGTGTGATCTGTGTTGGACTGCTGCTGGATCGAGTATTTCAATGAAGTGGAAGCCTGACTTCATCTGTTGAGACGGCGATTCATGGGGCATGCTCTCACTGGATCATGAAGTTACACAGATTTGGTGTGAGGTCATGGAGATAGTGAAAAAGACAAAAGTAAAGTGCCCCGTCAATAGGGAATATGGTGTTAGCAGTCATAATTTTTACAGACCTTCGGCACATGATTTTTGGGGTAATGTGGTCGGTATTATGCCCGTGCCGCTTCACTTTCCCAGAAAAAATCCAGTACCCATTTAAGGCTGTGTGAACCCGGCCGGAAGCCGTTGATCAGAATAGAATCTGACTTCTTGTCCTTTGTAGTCCAGTTCACTAACCACTGAGCTATCGCGGCTCCCGCATGGAGATAGTGCTGTATGTAAAAGGCAGTTACACTAGCTCGGTGCATTATGAACTGTGTCCCATTTATACAGAACAGAACACATTCGACAGAACAGTATGAATTATCAGGATGAATACTTTGTTATTTGCTTAAATGGGGGTTGGGCTGAACAAATACAGGAATGCCCCACCTGCAGTGATGCCATTCCATTCTAAATTCTAAGTCATTTGACCCACTTACCAGAATCACTCCATCTCATTTACTTACCTTACTCTGAAGTTGATCTCTAATCTTCTTTTCCACAATATGTTTAAACATGTTCAAAATGAATGCAGTGCCACCATGAAAGTCAACACTGACGTGTCCAATATTCAGGCTACAACCTTTAGAGTAGATTGATGGCCGGCCATCCTTTTGTCCTGAAAGAAGTTAATCCTTGAAATAAATCATCAAGAAATAATAATAATAGCCTTTTACATCTTCATAGACAATTAGATACAGAAAGAAAAAGTAAAGGTTCCCTCCATGCCTTGCTAAGTATATGGGGAATATGGTGTTGGTGTCTGTATTTTTCCAAGACCACAGAACATATTTGAGTGATGTGGTTGGTATCACATCAGGTCACATCACGTCAGGTTGTCTTTACTTCCGAGAAAAATCTCTGGTTTCCATTTTTAAAAGCAGGGTGAATCATAGAATTGTTTCTCTGAAAACAATCTGTCATTTCTTGGAATTGAACCTTGACCCTTCTGATCAGGAAGTGAGTGCACATGCACTAACTACACAGGCACTGAGGCTCTATATTGGAGACAAGCAGATCTTAAATAGTGACTTGCAAGGGCTGTTTGGCAGAGCAGCTTCTCTCATGGCTAATTTGGCCAATACTGGCAAGATGTATTAATGTAATTGCATGATGGTACATGATACCCCTCTGTTGCTGCCATACAAGATACCCCTCTGTTGCTGCCATACATGATACCACCCTGTTGCTGCCATACAAGATACCACCCTGTTGCTGCCATACAAGATACCCCTCTGTTGCTTCCATACACGATGCCCCTCTGTTGCTGCCATACATGATACCCCTCCGTTGCTGCCATACAAGATACCCCCCTGTTGCTGCCGTACAAGATACCCCTCTGTTGCTGCCATACTAGATACCACCCTGTTGCTGCCATACATGATACCCCTCTGTTGCTGCTTTACAAGATACCTCTCTGTTGCTGCCCTACAAGATACCCCTCTGTTGCTACCCTACAAGATACCCTCTGTTGCTGCCCTACAAAATACCTGTCTGTTGCTGACCTACAAAATACCCCTCTGTTGCTGCCCTACAAAATAAATGTCTGTTGCTGCATTACAAAATACCTGTCTGTTGCTGCCCTACAAGATACCCCTCTGTTGCTACCCTACAAGATACCCCTCTGTTGCTGCCCTACAAAATACCTGTCTGTTGCTGACCTACAAAATACCCCTCTGTTGCTGCCCTACAAAATAAATGTCTGTTGCTGCATTACAAAATACCTGTCTGTTGCTGCGCTACAAGATACCCCTCTGTTGCTGCCCTACAAAATACCTGTCTGTTGCTGCCCTACAAAATACCCCCTGTTGCTGCCCTACAAAATATGTGTCTGTTGCTCCCATATAAAATACCTGTCTGTTGCTGCCCTACAAAATACCTGTCTGTTGCTGCATTACAAAATACCTGTCTGTTGCTGCCCTACAAAATACCTGTCTGTTGCTGCCCTACAAAATATCTGTCTGTTGCTGCCCTACAAAATATCTGTCTGTTGCTGCCCTACAAAATACCTGTCTGTTGCTGCTCTACAAAATACCTGTCTGTTGCTGCCCTACAAAATACCTATCTGTTGCTGCCCTACAAAATACCTGTCTGTTGCTGCATTACAAAATACCTGTCTGTTGCTGCCCTACAAAATACCTGTCTGTTGCTGCCCTACAAGATACCCCCTTGTTGCTGCCCTACAAGATACCCCTCTGTTGCTGCCCTACAAAATACGTGTCTGTTGCTCCCCTATAAAATACCTGTCTGTTGCTGCCCTACAAAATACCTGTCTGTTGCTGCATTACAAAATACCTGTCTGTTGCTGTCCTACAAAATACCTGTCTGTTGCTGCCCTACAAAATATCTGTCTGTTGCTGCCCTACAAAATACCTGTCTGTTGCTGCTCTACAAAATACCCGTCTGTTGCTGCCCTACAAAATACCTATCTGTTGCTGCCCTACAAAATACCTATCTGTTGCTGCATTACAAAATACCTGTCTGTTGCTGCCCTACAAAATACCTGTCTGTTGCTGCCCTACAAGATACCCCCTTGTTGCTGCCCTACATGATACCCCCTTGTTGCTGCCCTACAAGATACCCCTGTTGTTGTCCTACAAGATACCTCTCTGTCACTGGCCAATGGTTGCATTATCAATATGTGACCAAGAAGGGAAGAATATGATCACCAACTAAGAGCTGTCAATCATGAGGACAAGTACAGAGCTGCTTTACACCCTGTTGTTGCCCTACATGATACATGAGGACAAGTACAGAGTTGCTTTATACCCTGTTGTTGCCCTACATGATACATGAGGACAAGTACAGAGTTGCTTTACACCCTGTTGTTGCCCTACATGATACATGAGGACAAGTACAGAGTTGCTTTACACCCTGTTGTTGCCCTACATGATACATGAGGACAAGTACAGAGTTGCTTTACAAGAAAACAACAATGTACTTTTATCATCATCATCTTCAGGAAGTGAATAAGAACCTTAGGGGCTGCCAGAAGTGCAAAGAAGTCTAATTTGCTAACAAATAAATAAAAATAACTTACCAAACCCAGCTGTGAGAGACATGGAGACATCATGAAGCCCAACGGAGACACTACCATGGTCTGAGATCTTGACCCTACCAGAGCAGAGAGAAAAATTTATTCTAACATGAATGGGTTTAGTTAAGTCACAAAACATAATCTATTTGTTGTCCCTTTCAGATGAAGACAGCACAGAGGCAGAAATTCTAGACTCTCTATGTCCAACAATCTTTGTTATTTAGTTGTTGGACGGTCCAACAATCTTTGTTATTTAGTTACTGGGCGGTCCAACAATCTTTGTTATTTAGTTGCTGGGCAGTCCAACAATCTTTGTTATTCAGTTGTTGGACGGTCCAACAATCTTCGTTATTCAGTTGTTGGACGGTCCAACAATCTTTGTTATTTAGTTTGTGGGCATCCAACAATCTTTGTTATTTAGTTGCTGGGCAGTCCAACAATCTTTGTTATTCAGTTGTTGGACGGTCCAACAATCTTCGTTATTCAGTTGTTGGACGGTCCAACAATCTTTGTTATTTAGTTTGTGGGCATCCAACAATCTTTGTTATTTAGTTGCTGGGCGTCCAACAATCTTTGTTATTTAGTTGCTGGGCAGTCCAACAATCTTTGTTATTCAGTTGTTGGACGGTCCAACAATCTTCATTATTCAGTTGTTGGACGGTCCAACAATCTTTGTTATTTAGTTTGTGGGCATCCAACAATCTTTGTTATTTAGTTGCTGGGCAGTCCAACAATCTTTGTTATTCAGTTGTTGGACGGTCCAACAATCTTTGTTATTTAGTTTGTGGGCGTCCAACAATCTTTGTTATTTAATTCCTGGGCAGTCCAACAATCTTTGTTATTTAGTTGTTGGACAGTCCAACAATCTTTGTTATTTAGTTTGTGGGCGTCCAACAATCTTTGTTATTTAGTTGCTGGGCAGTCCAACAATCTTTGTTATTTAGTTGTTGGGCGGTCAAACAATCTTTGTTATTTAGTTGTTGGATGGTCCAACAATCTTTGTTATGTAGTTTCTGGGCGTCCAACAATCTTTGTTATTTAGTTTCTGGGCGTCCAACAATCTTTGTTATTTAGTTTCTGGGCATCCAACAATCTTTGTTATTTAGTTGCTGTACGGTCCAACAATCTTTGTCATTTAGTTGCTGGGCAATCCAACAATCTTTGTTATTCAGTTGTTGGACGGTCCAACAATCTTTGTTATTTAGTTGCTGGGCGGTCCAACAATCTTTGTTATTCAGTTGTTTGACGGTCCAACAATCTTTGTTATTTAGTTTGTGAGCATAAAAAGTGTAATATTCTTAGTCACATCTTTTTCCTGCCAGAAACAAAAATAATGTTTTGGTCTTAGATTTTTCTTGATTAAAAAACATAATGTTCATTTTTTGTTGTTGGTCAACACAGTAAGAACAATGTTTTGTCCTTCTTGTACTTGCATACACGGTAGTGCCTCATTTACCTATCTATCTATTGTCATTTCGAGCCGAAGACAGCACATAGGGCAGAACCACAATCTCAAAAACAGAAACCTTGCATGCCAAAGTGGCACATATTGCAGAGATCACTGCTCTAAAATATATGGTGCTGTTTCCATAACAATACTTTTTACAATGACAGCTTGTCAAGCCATCGATCAACCTCCTTAGTCACAGTGCTTCATACTACGAACTTAATTTGCTCCAGGAGGGAATTAACTCTGAATTGTTCAAGGTAAAAAAAAAATGTTTCCCATTATAACGGAAAGTCATGAAAAGTTTAATTCCAACAAGTGACAAAATATACATGGAAAACAAACCAGTAGAAGAGATCGATCACTTCATCTATCTTGGAAGTCACATTGATCGAGAAGGGGATACGAGCAAAGAAATTAGAATCAGACTGGCTAAAGCAGCAATGTCTTTCAGAAGCCTTGAAAAGTTGTGGAAATCAAAACTCATTAGCACAAACACAAAACTTAGGCTATTCAAATCAAATGTACTATCAACCCTTACGTATGCGTGTGAAAGCTGGAAAACAACAAGAGATATAGAAACAAAGTTGAACGCATTCGAAAATAAATGTCTAAGGAAAATACTTGGTATAGAATGGAACGAATTCAAAACAAACGAGGAAATTAGAGAAATCGCCAATCAACCACTAATATCTTCAGTAATAAAGAAAAGACGATGGTCATACGTTGGACATGTGATGAGAAGAGATAATAATCGAATAGCAAAGCAAGCCCTCATATGGGAAACAACAGGTAAAAGAAAAAGAGGAAGACCCAGGGAGACACTGAGAAGAACATTGATGAGAGAGGCAAGAGCAGCAGGAATCGGCTCCCTCAATGAGATAGAACTGCTTGCACAGAACAGAGACAGATGGCGAGATTTGATAAAATATCTTTAAAAGAAAACTGCTAGAACAAAAATTCATATAGGAGAAGGTGTATCTTGGTCTACGCCCTATGGGCCGGTTACGGCTCGAAAGGTCAATAGATAGATAGATTATAATGGAAAGCTAGTTAATGGATTTACAGACTCTTAACAATACTCTTTTTGCTAAAATTAAACAGCAAACACACATAATTTAAGGTAGTGATAATGCACAAAGTATAAATAATATATATATATATATAGTTATGTTATGTAGAGCCAGTCTTAACATATGGATGTGAATCATGGACAATAGGACAACAGGCAAGAAAATCACTGGAGTCTGTAGAAATGTGGTTTTACAGAAGAATGTTGAGAATACCATGGACAGCTAAGAAGAATAATGAAAATGTTCTGAAAAAAGTCAAAGCAAAAAGAGAGCTAATTTCCAATATTAGGAAGAAACAATCATCATTTTTTGGCCATGTAATGAGAAGAGAACAACTGGAATATATTGTAACAACTGGAAAAATTGAGGGATGAAGAGATAGAGGGAAGCAAAGAGAAAAAATACCAGACAGCTTAAGAGAATGGCTTGGCAGAAGGTCAACAACAGAAATGATAAACAATTGTCGAGATCAAAAGTTGTGGTGAGACATGATCACCTACGCCAGCAGGCCCGGTACTTGATGATGATGATGATATATATATATATATATATCTAGAGCCCTGTCATGAAAAGTGGCGTATAGGAAATATGGTGTTAAGAACCATAATTTTTATAGAACTTCGGCACGTGATTTATTTGGAGTAATGTAGTTGGTATTAAGCCCGTGCTGCTTTACTTTCCCATAAAAAAATCTAGTACCCATATAAGGCTGGGTGAACCTGGAAGCCGTTGATCAGGATCGAACTGGACCTGTTGTATAAATATATGTGATCTGCCAAGCTAACAAACAAACAAGAGAGTCACTCACCATGCTTTCTTGTACTTGACATGCCAATCAGCTCTGAGGCTGATACCAAAGTTAGAAAGTGTCCAGGTTATCCCATTCTGCTGTGGGTTAAGGTTAATCTGACTGTTTGGGCCACTAACACTCTGTGTCTGAATGCTGCAAATAGAAAAACAAGAACATCAAATTTTAAAAAAAAAACAAATTTACATTTTTTTTAACATGATCACATATAAAGACATCAGAAAAAAACAATCAACATTTTTCGAGCACATCATGAGAAGAGGAAAGTTGGAATACTTGGTTACAACTGGCAAAAATACAGGAAAAGAGAGATCGTGGACGATAAAGAGAGAAGATACTAGATAGCTTGATGCCATGGCTTGGTAAACAGCCAACAACAACAAAATTGATACAATGCATTGTGGATGAAACATTGTGGAAGTACATGATTGCTTGCGCCAACTGAAATGGCGCATGATGATAACATTATAAAGAGAATTAAGGAGAAGTGAAAAAAAATAGCAAAAAATGGTACGGTTAAAACTTTACGTAATTGACCGACGACACAAATTTGAACCTCTATCATCTGAACCTCTATCATCGGAACCTCTATCATCTGAACCTCAATCAATGAAACCTCTATCATCTGAACCTCTATCATCTGAACCTCTATCATCTGAACCTTGCAATTTTTTTCACTTCTTCACATTCAGCTTTACTGCAAGCTTCACAATTTTATTCATTTTTTTTTGCATCTCTTTGCCTTGATTTCCCCCCCTCCCCAAGCACTACAGCCTATCTGAAAGAAAATCTGTCTCTAGCCAGATCTCACACAGAACATTCCATTCCATTCTATTCTATCAAGAGAACCAGTTTGATCACAACACCACCATTTGTCATAGCATCTTCCACATTGTAAAGTTAAATTTTGTTGACAAGGTCGATATCCGTGTGCATCCTATTCGACTGCACATGTTACAATTCAAAACAACTTCCACTGAAACAAGAATATTTGCACCCAGTCTCTTGTGACTGTGAAGTCTCATGTGAAGTCTGCACATATTTGTTGTTGTATTCGCCAGCTTTCTACTCTGACAAAGTCCCTAGAGACTAGGAACTGAGTTTTGCGTGTTAATCCATTTTTCCCTGGCAGCCGTGTGCACAGGGGTCCCTCGCCGCACAGGCAGATAACTCAGACTTCGGAGGTACTCATGTTTTTTCCGTCGATGAGTAACTGACGTTTCAAGCCGGGCCTCACTGCTGAGACCAGGGGTGGTTGTCACAGAGAGAAATTATAAATAAAAATCCCAACCAGTGTAGCCGAGATTTGAACCCACAACCTCTCTGTCCCAAGGCCAGCGTCTTGCCTCGAGACTAACCAGTCCCCCATGGACTTGGAATATGAGGAAACTGCAAAAAGGAACACTTTTCATGCATGACCTGCAATGGTTCCTGCCGCCTATCCATCATATACCAGAAGTTCACGTCCTCCAGAAAGTGATGAGCACATATTTAAAACGGGCCCGCAATTGTTGTTACAGTCACCCGGAAGTGTGCATCATGAGTTGCGTGCCTTTTTTTGAAAACCAACATGTTCACTAGAACAGTATGAACAATCATAATAAACACTTTGTTTGTTGCTGAGACAGGGGCTGAGCAAATATGGGAATTCCTACCTGCAGTGACACCATTCTGGTCTAAAGTCTAAGTAACCAAGGTAAACTCCACACAAGCCATATTCCATTGAACAGGCAACAATTAAAAATAACAAATTGCTGAAAATAGAGTATCTACCGCCACTATTCTACTCCAATTCATCATCATCAAGTACCGGGCCTCCTGGCGTAGGTGATCATGTCTCTCCACAACTTTCGATCTCGACAATTATTTATCATTTCTGTTGTTGACCTTCTGACAAGCCATTCTCTTAAGCTGTCTGGTATCTTTTCTCTTTGCTTTCCTCTATCTCTTCGTCCCTCAATTTTTTCGGTTTTTTACAATATATCCCAGTTGTTCTCTTCTCATTACATGGCCAAAAAATGATGATTGTTTCTTCCTAATATTGGAAATTAGCTCTCTTTTTGCTTTGACCTCTTTCAGAACATTTCATTATTCTTCTTAGCTGTCCATGGTATTCTCAACATTCTTCTGTAAAACCACATTTCTACAGACTCCAGTGATTTTCTTGTCTGTTGTCCTATTGTCCATGATTCACATCCATATGTTAAGACACCCATCTGAAAGAAAATCTGTCTCTAGCCAGATCTACCACAGAACGTTGCATTCACCACAGCCCGTCTGAAAGAATCTCTGTCTCTAGTAAGATATCCCAAAGAACGTAGCATTTACCACAGCCCATCTGAAAGAATCTCTGTCTCTAGCCAGACGACTCTATAATATATGGTGTAACTGTATGTTGAATTATTAAATCTAAAATTTACTTCGTAAGGCTCTTTGATATATGGTGTAACTGTATGTTGTGAATTATTAAATCTAAAATTTACTTCGTAAGGCTCCATGATATATGGCGTAACTGTATGTTGTGAATTATTAAATCTAAAATTTACTTCATAAGACTCCATGATATATGGTGTAACTGTATGTTGTGAATTATTAAATCTAAAATTTACTTCGTAAGGCTCTATGATATATGGTATAGCTGTATGTTGTGATTTATTAAATCTAAAATTTACTTCATAAGGCTCTATGATATATGGTGTAACTGTATGTTGATTTATTAAATCTAAAATTTACTTCATAAGACTCCATGATATATGATGTAACTGTATGTTCTGAATTATTAAATTAAAGTTTACTTCATAAGACTCCATGATATATGGTATAGCTGTATGTTGAATAATTAAATTTAAAATTTACTTCGTAAGGCTCTATGATATACGGTGTAGCTGTATGTTGATTTATTAAATTTAAAATTTACTTCGTAAGGGTCTATGATATATGGTGTAGCTGTATGTTGATTTATTAAATTTAAAATTTACTTCGTAAGACTCCATGATATATGATGTAACTGTATGTTCTGAATTATTAAATCTAAAGTTTACTTCATAAGACTCCATGATATATGGTATAGCTGTATGTTGAATAATTAAATTTAAAATTTACTTCGTAAGGCTCCATGATATATGGTGTAGCTGTATGTTGAATTATTAAATTTAAAATTTACTTTGTAAGACTCCATGATAAATGGTGTTCATCACCTGACTGGTCTGGAACTTTTAATGACTGTAGCTCTGCCTTGATCGATGCGTCTGCTAATGTGTTCACTGTTGATAAATGATATGACAAAATTATTAAATTATGGAAATCCTACTTGCCAATAAACTTGGACAATCTATGCAGGGCAGGAGAAAAGGTTAAACAGCTTTCATGTACGTTGCCTTCATAAGATTATGAACATCAAATGGCAGGACAAAGTAACCAACTCTAATGTCTTACAACGAGCCAAACTCCCATCCATCATGGCAACACTTGGGATTCGTAGACTAAGGTGGCTGGGCTATGTAAGAAGAATGGCAAACAATCATATTCCCAAAAAAATATTGTATGGTGAACTTAAGGACGGAAAGAGACCAAAGGGCAGACCAGTGCTGAGATATAAGGATGTTTGCAGGGCTTCCTTGAGGAAATTTTCGATAAGTGAAAGGAACTGGGAAAATGTGGCTGCGGATCGTAGCACATGGAGAGCAAACATAAAAATTGGTACAGCAACTTTAAAGATGGGAGCCGCAATAGCTCAGTGGTTAGTGAACTGGACTACAAAGGACACGAGGTAGGGTTCGATCCCAACCGACTGCTCCGGATTCACCCAGCCTTTAATGGGTACCAGATTTTTTCTAGGAAAGCAAAGCGGCACGGGCGTAATACCGACCACATTACCCCAAAAATCATGTGCCGAAGGTCTGTAAAATTTATGGTCACTAACACCTTATTCCCTATACGCCACTTGGTGTGACGGGGCACTTTTTTTTACTTTACTTTTTCATTCCAAATCACTGAAAGAGCTTGAAAATATATTCAATAAAACACAAATATATGCAGGTGTGATATTTGTAAGATTTTAAGACAAAAATAAAATCACAATCACTTTACAGTGAAACATCTGCTCAATGTACAGGATTCCCCCCCCCCCCCCCCCCCCCAGTACACAGACCTGAGAAGGACAATGTGGTCAACACCCACCTCCCTGGAAGAGAAACTATATGGGACAACCGAATCACTTAAACAGACAGCTGACTTCATAAGAGAGTTTGGAGACCTTAACTGAATGAGCCATGATCACAGATGAAGAAGAATCTACAAATTGATAATTTTAAGAAGATCAAATTTATTTTATAAAACACCAGAACTGGACCATATCACTCACCACAATAAAGAAAACTATAACTTTCACCATAATCATCATCAACAGCTCACAACACATTGTTACTAGCCTCATCTTCAGAAGATATAATTTTTACCATTCATCATCATCATCATTAAGTACTGGGCCTGCTGGCATAGGCGATCATGTCTCTCCGCAACTTTCGATCATGATAGTTATTTATCATTTCTGTTATTGACCTTCGGCCAAGCCATTCTCTTAAGCTGTTTGATATCTTTCCTCTTTGCTTCCCTCTATCTCTTCGTCCCTCAATTTTCCCAGTTGTTACAATATATTCCAGCTATTCTCTTCTCATTACATGGCCAAAAAATGATGATTGTTTCTTCCTAATATTGGAAATTAGCTCTCTTTTTGCTTTGGCCTCTTTCAGAATGTTTTCATTACTCTTCTTAGCTGTCCATGGTATTCTCAACATTCTTCTGTAAAACCACATTTCTACAGACTCCAGTGATTTTCTTGTCTGTTGTCCTATTGTCCATGATTCACATCCATATGTTAAGACTGGCTCTACATAACATTTAAGAACTATTTTTCTTGTTTCTATTGTCAAAATTTACCATTAGCCTAACCATAATCAATTACTCACAAAATAAAACATAAAGACAGTCAAAACTTTTTAAAAAAGTAAACAAGTAAAGAGTCCCATCATGCCAAGTGCCGTATAGGGATATGTTGTTATATAGTGACCATCATTGTTATACATCTTCAGTACATGATTTTTGGGGTAATGTGGTCAGTATGCATCTGTGCTGCTTTACTTTCTCAGAAAAAATCCAGTACCCATTTAAAGCTGGGTGAACCGAGAAGCTGTCAATCAGGATTGAAACCGACCTCTTGTCCTTTGTAGTTCAGTTCACGAACCACTGAGCTATTGCGGCTCCCTAGTCAAAACTTTAGCACTTGTTATTCCTTTTGTTCCTAGCCTTATTCAACTTCAGAAAAATATAAACTTGTCCTTTGTAGTTCAGTTCACTAACTACTAACCACTGAGCTATTGTGGCTCTCTAGTCAAAGCTTTAGCACTTGTTATTCCTTTTGTTCCTAGCCTTAATCAACTTCAGAAAAATATAACTTTTACCATCAACAATAAATTATTACTCTTAACACAAAACATATGTTGGACATGTGATGAGAAGAGATAATAACCGAATAGCAAAATAACACAAAACATGTTGGACATGTGATGAGAAGAGATAATAACCGAATAGCAAAGCAAGCCCTCATGTGGGTAACAAGTAAGAGGAAAAGAGAAAGACCCAGAGAGACACTCAGAAGAACATTGATGAGAGAGGTAAGAGCAGCAGGAACTGGCTCCCTCAATGAGATAGAGCTGCTTGCACAGAACAGAGACAAAAGGAGATATTTTATAAAATATCTTTAAAAGAATTGAAAACTGCTAGAACAAAAATTCAGATAAGAGAAGTATCTACACCCTATGGGCTGGCTGCGGCTCGAAAGGTCAATAGATCGATGAAAGAACACAAAATATAAAGAAAGCTAACTACTCTATTATTACCATACGTTGTTATTATTTTCGTTGCTAGCCTTATTTCTTCTTCAGAAAAATATAACATTAACGATAACAATCAATAACTCACAAAACAAAAAACAACTCTTACCATATGCCATTCCTTTATTCGTTAGCCTCATTTCTTCTTTAGAAAAATATAACATTAACGATAACAATCAATAACTCACAAAACAAAATACAACTCTTACCATATGCCATTCCTTTATTTGTTAGTCTCATCTTCACACCTGAGTTTACAGCAGAAGTAGCCATGATTGCTGATGCTACAATCAAGAATATTTTACTTGTGCTGTACCGAAAGCAATCCATCAGCTTCAATTATATCAGCTTTTCTTCTGAAATAATAATTATTACTAATATTTTCCTGATTCTGAATCTTCCCAGAAAATTCTCAATGTTTCAACCAGGATCTGTTCTAATCTTCCAGAGTCCGTTTACTTGTTGAAGCAGTTGACGTGATAATTAAGTGTTTTACACCCAACGTAAATTAGAGATTTTTTATTTTTAGTAATATTCTGAAACATGAACTTAGATTCAGTGTCAAACTTTAAGTATGTCCCGACTTATAAACAATTAATGCGGATGTTAATTACAGTTTGGAATTTGCGAATTTATTTACCTCCAGTCAAGTGAAGTCCCAACAGGATATCATATCATTATTACTTCCTTGACTTCAAGTCAAGTTGTAACAAAGTTCTAAGTTAGTTTAAGTTAGTGTTAACTTTGACTGAAGTACTTATTTAAGTCTTTTTCAAATTAAATTGTATATTATAAATTAACAAATGCCCCATCATAACTAGTAAAATAACCACCGACATTCTGATTCTTCACTCAACTTCGTCTTCACAAGACATGACAATGACATAGATGATAGTTTAGTCTAGTAATATAATTATAATGTTAACATCAGGATAACTTTGTTTCTGTTGTTCAGCGTGATATATAACTAATAATTATAATGTTCTGATTTTCACCTTGAGCAACATAACTACAATACTAATACATATACCAATAATTTATAATACAGTGAGAACATGTACACTAACTTGTGACTAATGTGACTAACCAGAAACTTGAAGGCGAAAGGTTCGTCTCTGTCAAGTTTATTTTTGTTTATTTTCTTACAGATGCCTCTGCTGTTTTAAGGCTTATGTTAAAAGTAGTGATTTGTTTTTTATTTACGCAGAAACTGTTTTAAGTAATTATAATAACACCGCAGGCCGTTAAAGAATTCTCTGAACAGCTCGACTTTACTTCACGATTTGACGTCTGCTTCCATTTGTTTTGTTGCGGCCGCGGGAATTCCCCGGACATCATCATCGTGTGCCCTATCTGTAACTATTTTGTTCTCTCCGTGTCCTTTCTTTTCACTCTTTGGGGTGTGGCGTCCAAGACAAAATAACAATAAGTGCTCTCTCTCTCTCTCTCTCTCTCTCTCTCTCTCTCTCTCTCTCTCTCTCTCTCTCTCTCTGCGATCAAGACTCAATCAGAGTAGGATTCCAGACTCTCATGAAGTCAGCTGTCTGTTTAAGCGAATCGATTGCCCCATATAGTTTCTCTTCCAGGGAGGTGGGCGTGGACCACATTGCTCTTCTCAGGTCTGTGTACTGGGGACAATCCTGTAGAACATGTTTTGTAGTCATATTGTCCAGTGTGCAGTGGCATAGGCAGGTAGTTCCTATTTTGAATTTGGTGAACATGTGATTTCTCATTCTATTGTGACCAGTGCGTAGGCGAAGTATGATGACTTGATCCCTCCTTGATAGTTGGTGGTATCCGTCCCTCTCGTTATGCTTTGGGTGTTCTCGTTTCCATTTTTCATGGTACTGACCTTTGAGGATCGATTTGGCTGCATCATAACTGAGCGGATTTGTTCTCTTGTGGTAATCTCCCTCCCTCTTTAGGTAATTTTCTGTTCGCTCGTTCCCGTGTATATTACAGTGTGGTGGTATCCACTGAATGACTACTCTCTGGAAGTTATTGCATAGTTGGTCCAGGGTTGTTCTCAAGTTCATTGTTCTTGGGACTTTTTAGAGATGATAAAACTGACAGTGCATCAGTCAGAATCACCAATTTATTGTGCATGTTATTTTTGTGTTGAGTAGCCAGTGTTGCAGCATCTCTTATGGCCTCAGTTTCTGCTTTAAAGTTTGAGCATTTTCCAGTAGCTATTGACATTGTGATCTCGTCCTGATTATTCAGCGTCAAGAACACACCTCACCCTCCATTTCTGGTGGCATTTGTAGCAGAGCCATCTGTGTATAGGTGGGACCAAGAGTCCTGTGGGTAGGTATTGTGTATGTGTTTTTCAGCTACGTGTTTTCTTTCTGTGTCTGATTGGGTACCATTTTCATGATTCCTGTTATATTTTCCTTAAGTTCTGGTATTTTATGCTTTCCATGAGGTGACATATCAGGTGGGCTCAAGGGTTTCAGTATTGTTTGGGAAAGTACTGGGTCTCCAGTAGTTAGTTCATTGGCAATTGCAGCGAAGTTGCTCCTCTTTAGTCGTACAATTCCGGAACCAGTTATTCTTTGGTGCATGGGGTGTCTAAGGAGCCTTCTATATTTCTACGCTTGTTGCAATACTTTAGTGACCCGTCTGTCATCTAAGGGTTGTAAACCTGTTACTGTTTCTAGAGTCTTGATTGGTGTAGATTTCATAGCACCAGTGATGATACGGGCAGCTTGGTTCTGTGTTCTGTTAATTTTGCTAAGGTGTGATTTGGAAGCCATAGCCCAGGCTGTGGCTCCATACTCTAGAACTGGTTTGACTCCTCCTATGTATAGTCTTTTCAAAATATTGCTGTCTGCCCCCAGTCCGTTCCTGCCAATTTCTTCATAATATTTGTTCGTTTTCTGGCTTGTTTCCTTGCTCTGTCTATCTGATTTTTCCAAGTCATTCTGCGATTCATGGTGACGTCAAGATATGTTGGGTTTTGGTCAATAGGGAGTGTATGGTCTTTTATCTTCAAGTTTGCAGAGAGTGTGTTTCTTGATAGGCTGAAAATTGTATATGTAGTTTTTTTTTCGTTGATTGGTAAGAGCCAGGTGTTCGTCCATTTTTCAAGTTCACCTAGGGCATCTTGCATCCTGGGTCTAGGCACCGACATACTTTCCTCACGAGCCCATAACGCCAGATCATCTGCGTATATTGCTGAGTGTATTCTGGGTGGAATGTCCATTACGATGTCATTTATGAAAATTAAAAAGAGTGTTGGAGACAAGACTCCGCCTTGTGGGACACCTTGTTCGATAGAGACCTTCTTACTTAGTTGACCTTGAACTTGTACTCTGGCCGTTCTATCCTGAAGGTATTGAGAGACCCAATTGAATAAACGACCCTGGATGCCAAGTCTAAAAAGCTTGTTCTTTAAACCCTCTCGCCAAACCCTATCAAAAGCCTTCTCCATGTCGACCCACACTGCCAGTGTGTGTTTCTTTTCTTGTAGAGCATCCTCTATTTCCTGTGCAATGTAGGTGACCAGGTCTTCAGTTGATCTGTGCTGACGAAAGCCACTTTGTTGTGGTACGATTTGTTGTTTTGTCTCCAAATGCCACATAAGTCTTCTATTAACCAGCCTTTCCATGAGTTTACTCAGGCAGCTCAGTAGGCTAATTGGTCTATAGCTACTTGGGTCTAGTGGGTCTTTTCCACACTTGAGGATGGGCACCATAATAGCTTTTTTCCACATTACCGGCACATGACCTCTCTTCCAGCTAGCATTTATTATCCTTAGAAGCTGGCTTTTGGTTTTCTGTCCCAAATTTAGGAGCTTTTCGTTGGAGATTCCATCTTTACCAGGGGAACTTTTGAGCTTCAATCCTTTGAGGGCAACGTCTAATTCAGGTGGGGTAAAGATGGTCGTCTGATGCTCTTCTGGTGCTAAAGGCATGTGTTTTGCATTTTGGTTTTCCCGTCTTGCAGCTTTCTGTTTGTCTATTGGAATGTTTATTCTACTAATGTTTTTCTCTATCAGTAGATTTGCTGCCCTTTTGCCTGTGAGGATGTTCTGATTGTGTGTTAATGATATTGGAGGTCGGCAGTTGTTTTCGTCGCTCAGAGCTTTCGCAAGTTTCCATAGTTTATGACCATTTTTGTCTAGATTAAGGCTCTCTGTTTTGTCTACCCAGCTCTGTCTTGCTGATATCATGACCTCACGTCTGTATTTGGCCGAGGCTGCTTTGTAGGCAATATTGCTCTCTATGCTGTGTGATGTTTCAGCTAGTTCTCTGGCAGAGTCCAGCTCCTCTTCCAGTCGTTGTGTTTCCTTGCTCCAGTATGGCTTGTAGTTTCTTCTTGCTCCTCTAGGGATGGATTCTTTAGCAGCTCTCAGGATTCCATTTGTTAACCGCTCTATCGTATAATTGACCTTCTTTTCGTGAGTGTTGATAAGCGCAGTATATGCATCAGTGAGCCTTGCAAACTTTGCCCAATCTGCTCTCTTATAGTTCCAGCGGGGAAGAAGTTTTTGCAACTCCTGTTTGCGAGCAAGAGCCACTGAAAGTTTGACTGGTTTATGGTGACTATCTCCAAGTTGGTTCAGCACTTTTCTGGTTATTTTGATAGATATGTCTCCAGTTGCAAATGCTAGGTCGGGAGTGGAAGTTGTTTTCCATCTTCTTGAGTAGAAAGTTGGTGGGTCCTCCCTATAGTTTATGAGGAATAGGTTGTTGTCTATTTCCCATTCTTCCACTTCTTCACCTCGAACATTGGACTCCTTATATCCACATCTTTCAGAGTGGCTGTTAAAGTCTCCTACTACCAGACACTTTGATGGTGTTATTTCCATTGACTCCAGCTTCAGTAATTTGTCATTTGGACAGCATATATTAAATATCCTTATACTAGCGGAGTTAATGTATAGGTCTGTACCAATGATCTCTGCCTCTCCGTTTGTGACTACATCTATCAGTTTTGCTGGGATGGAATTTTTAATAAGTATAAGAATTCCACCCTTGTGACCTTCCCTGTCTTGTCTAAATGTTTGGTAGCCCCTGATCATAAATCTGTGCTGAGGATTAAGATGAGTTTCCTGGATGCAGGCAACGTCTATCTCCTCCTCTGCTAGTCTGATTGTTAGAGCTTGTTTTTTGTGGTATATGCCCTCCGCATTCCAGTGTATTATATTCAGCTGCTTCTTGAATCCTTTCCGGTCAGCGGTAGTTTCTATCATAATTAGAGTCTGCTAGATCCAGTCTGATTGATTACTTGTTAAAACGTTGCACTGTGTTCTCCGCCAGTGGCCCAGTGCGTCCGATTTCAGCCATCATTTTATTCAGGTTTGCTTTCCTTAGCCTTTGATTGTCCCCAATCTTCCTGCAAAGCAGCAGATTGTCTTTTCTGTAGGGGATTCTGCCCTTAGATGGTCGGCCCTCCCAGGCTTACAAGCACCATCTGCCCAAGCTTGATGTAGTAATTAGTTAATCAGAGCTTTCGCAAAGAAGGTCAAAGAAGGTGTTGATCTCCTCCTGCGTTAGTGGACGCATGGTTGTTTACTAATTTAGCTCATTTAAGGTCACAACTTGTCTGATGAAACAATCTGTTACAAATTGTCTGGTGAAACAATCGGTTACAACTTGTCTGGTGAAACAATCGGTTACAGCTTGTCTGATGAAACAATCGGTTACAACTTGTCTGGTGAAACAATCGGTTACAGCTTGTCTGATGAAACAATCGGTTACAACTTGTCTGGTTAAACAATCGGTTACAAATTGTCTGGTGAAGCAATCGATTACAACTAGTCTGATGAAACAATCGATTACAACTTGTCTGATGAAACAATCTGTTACAACTTGTCTGGTGAAACAATCTGTTACAACTTGTCTGATGAAACAATCGGTTACAACTTGTTTGGTGAAACAATCGGTTACAACTTGTCTGGTGAAACATTCGGTTACAACTTGTCTGGTGAAACAATCTGTTACAACTTGTCTGATGAAACATTCGGTTACAACTTGTCTGATGAAACAATCGGTTACAACTAGTCTGGTGAAACAATCGGTTACAACTTGTCTGGTGAAACAATCTGTTACAACTTGTCTGGTGAAACAATCTGTTATAACTTGTCTGATGAAACAATCGGTTACAACTTGTCTGATGAAACAATCAGTTACAACTAGTCTGGTGAAACAATCAGTTACAACTTGTCTGGTGAAACAATCTGTTACAACTTGTCTGGTGAAACAATCAGTTACAACTTGTCTGATGAAACAATCGGTTACAACTAGTCTGGTGAAACAATCGGTTACAACTTGTCTGGTGAAACAATCTGTTACAACTTGTCTGATGAAACAATCTGTTACAACTTGCCTGGTGAAACAATCAGTTACAACTTGTCTGGTGAAACAATCTGTTACAACTTGCCTGGTGAAACAATCAGTTACAACTTGTCTGGTGAAACAATCTGTTACAACTTGTCTGATGAAACAATCTGTTACAACTTGCCTGGTGAAACAATCAGTTACAACTTGTCTGATGAAACAATCAGTTACAACTTGTCTGGTGAAACAATTTGTTACAACTTGTCTGATGAAACAATCAGTTACAACGTGTCTGGTGAAACAATCTGTTACAACTTGTCTGGTGAAACAATCAGTTACAACTTGTCTGGTGAAACAATCTGTTACAACTTGTCTGGTGAAACAATCAGTTACAACTTGTCTGGTGAAACAATCTGTTACAACTTGTCTGGTGAAACAATCTGTTACAACTTGTCTGATGAAACAATCAGTTACAACTTGTCTGGTGAAACAATCGGTTACAACTTGTCTGGTGAAACAATCAGTTACAACTTGTCTGGTGAAACAATCTGTTACAACTTGTCTGATGAAATAATCTGTTACAACTTGTCTGGTGAAATAATCTGTTACAACTTGTCTGGTGAAATAATCTGTTACAACTTGTCTGATGAAATAATCAGTTACAACTTGTCTGGTGAAATAATCTGTTACAACTTGTCTGATGAAACATTCGGTTACAACTTGTCTGGTGAAACAACCGGTTACAACTTGTCTGGTGAAACAATCTGTTACAACTTGTCTGATGAAACAATCAGTTACAACTTGTCTGGTGAAACAATCAGTTACAACTTGCCTGGTGAAACAATCAGTTACAACTTGTCTGGTGAAACAATCGGTTACAATTTGTCTGGTGAAACAATCTGTTACAACGTGTCTGGTGAAACATTCGGTTACAACTTGTCTGGTGAAACATTCTGTTACAACTTGTCTGGTGAAACATTCTGTTACAACTTGTCTGGTGAAACATTCTGTTACAACGTGTCTGGTGAAACAATCGGTTACAACGTGTCTGGTGAAACAATCTGTTACAACTTGTCTGGTGAAACATTGTGCTAGTAAAAGTTAACCTATAACGGCCGCCGTTGAGAATGGATGCAATTCTGCAAATTTAGATCTTGGCCGTTGGGCTTATCGTTATCAATCTGAGATCCGTGACAAGCTGTTTACCTTTCCCCAAACCGCCACTATCAGCTTACAAATGTATGTCAACGGCTTCGACAACAGCTCTTCTGTCAATAGTGGTGCGTTTAATCTAAAATTGTGTCCGTCATGTTTATTTACATCTTCAATAAGTGCTCAAGAAATATATGTGGTTTGTTTCATACAGAAGAATATATGCTGCATTTTGAAATTACGTTGGTTAATTAATTAACATACTAGAAAATATAATAGCACTATATAAAAACAGTCAAAGTGCCGTCAGAACATCGGAAGGTCTGTCAGAATGGTTTCAGGTTACAACAGGAGTAAGACAAGGATGTGTCCTCTCACCACTCCTCTTCATCATATATATGGACAAAATAAATCAGGAAACAACCAACAACAAGGACAAATCAAATAATAACATAGAGGTAGAAAACTCCAACATCAATGAGCTACTCTTCGCAGATGACCAATGCCTAATATACGAGGATGAAAACCTGCTACAACAGCATTTAACATCTCTAGATAAAAGCTGCACAAACTACAGTATGAAAATTAACACAGCAAAAACAGAGGCTATAAGAATAAGCAAATTAAGACACCCATTAAACATCAAGATCAAAGACAAAGATATAAAACAAGTAGAGGAATTCAAGTATTTAGGCACAATGTTCACAGAAGATGGAAAATTAGACAGAGAAATTGACATGCGAATACAAAAAGCAAATGCTGTCACATACCAGCTTTCACCATTGCTAAGACATCCAAACATTTCTATGCCAGCTAAACAACAAATGATAAATAGCATCTTCATACCAACTTTGTGCTATGAAAGTCAAACATGGACCCTTTCTAAATCACACTTAAGAAAGATCAATACATGTGAGATGCGATGCTTGAGAAAAGTAACAAACAACACAAGAAGAGATAGAATACCAAATGAAACCATAAGAAAAATGGTAGGAACAAAACCCTGCCAAGAATATATAGAACAACAACAACTTAAATGGCTTGGCCACCTGGTCAGAATGAATCCTCACCAATCACCATCAAGGGCGTTCTTCTCGAGAATGCATGGAAAAAGACCAAGAGGAAGACCCAGAAGAAGATGGATAGATGCAGTGACAGAGACATGTAACAACAAAGGAAAATCACTAATTCAGACAATTCGAGCAGCACAAGAACGACAAATGATATAAACCACGACACCTTTTAGGTATCAGTGAAAGAGAAAAGAAGAAAGAAGAAAGAAGAATTAATTAACAAATATATAGAACAACAACTTAAATGGTTGGGCCACCTGGTCAGAATGAATTCTCACCAATCACCATCAAGGGCGTTCTTCTCGAGAATGCATGGGAAAAGACCAAGAGGAAGACCCAGAAAAAGATGAATAGATGCAGTGACAGAGACATGTAAACAACAAAGGAAAATCACTAACTCAGACAGTTCGAGCAGCGCAAGAAAGACAAAAGATATAACCACGACACCGCTCCGGTACCGGTGAGAAAGAGAAAAGAAAGAAGAATTAATGAACTATGTATATGTGGGGCTCCCGTGTGTTACCGGGGCTTCATTATGAGGGAAGTAGAGACTAGTGACACTGTGGTGACCTTCCAGGCAGGTCGTAAGAGACGACAAAGGAGGTTGATCGATAGCTTAACAAACTGTCATTGTAAAAAGTATTGTTATGGAAACAGAGCCATAGATTTTAGAGCAGTGATCTCTGCAATATGTGCCACTTTGGCACGCAAGGTTTCTGTTTTTGAGATTGTGGTTCTGCCCTATGTGCCGTCTTCGGCTCAAAAGGACAATAGATAGATAGATAGATAGATAGATAGATAGATAGATAGATAGATAGATAGATAGATAGATAGATAGATAGATAGATAGATAGATAGATAGATAGATAGATAGATAGATAGATAGATAGATAGATAGATAGATAGATAGATAGATAGATAGATAGATAGATAGATAGATAGATAGATAGATAGATAGATAGATAGATAGATAGATAGATAGATAGATAGATAGATAGATAGATAGATAGATATAGATAGATAGATAGATAGATAGATAGATAGATAGATAGATAGATAGATAGATAGATAGATAGATAGATAGATAGATAGATAGATAGATAGATAGATAGATAGATAGATAGATAGATAGGTAGGTATGTAGGTAGGTAGGTAGGTGGGTGGGTTGATGGTAAGTTGGTAGGTAGGTAGGTAGGTAGGTAGGAAAGTAGGTAGGTAGGTCCTCCGCATGGAGCGCCACTCTGCACTGTCTATTACTTTGATGGTGCAGGAAGTCATAGGCTGACTTGTCCATCTTTTGATATTATTCGTCCGTGTTAGTCTTGGTCTGTCTCTGCCTCTTTTACCTTGTATTTTCCCTTCCAGATTAATTTTAGTAGGCTGTTGTGTTTTTAACATGCCTCAAAAATCTCATTTGTCTTGTTTGAATTGTGCTTAGTAGTTCTCTTTTCATTTTTTAGTTATTTTAAGACTTCATCGTTTGTTTTCTTTACCTTCCATCCAATTCTACCTATTCTTCTATAAATCCACATTTCAAAGTCTTCAGTTCTCTGTTCTGTTTTCTTGTCTATGTCCATGTTTCTGCACCATAAAGGAATATTGAGAAAATATAACATTTTGCTACTCTTAGTTTTAGCCCTGCTGTTATTTGTTTTGATGTTAGTATGTTCTTCATGACATTAAAATTACTTTTTGCCATTCCTATTCTTTTGTTTATTTCAGTTGTACATTTTCCATCACTGGTTATAGTATGTCCAAGGTAGCTGTAGCTCTGAACTGTCTCCAGGTCTATTCCATCACTGGTTATAGTATGTCCAAGGTAGTTGTAGTTCTGAACTGTCTCCAGGTCTATATGCGAGATTATCTTTCCTATCTTGCTGTTCTGCTGGCTGCATTGCTATTTGATTGTCCGATAGCAACGTTAGAAGTAACGGCTAAAGAAAGCGGTCAATATAGCGGCGAGCCACGAATCGTATGCTATGCATGCATGCCTCAAATATTTGCTTATGTTAGAATTTCATGAGAGTTTATGTCAGTCTTCAGGGTGTGTTTTTTTTTTTTCTGACTCTTTCTCGCCATGAGCTCTTAATCCAAAATGTGAAGTGTGTGTCTGTTGTTGTTGTTGTTGTTGTTGTTGTTGTTGTTGTTGTTGTTGTTGTTGTTGTTGTTGTTGTTGTTGTTGTTGTTGTTGTTGTTGTTGTTGTTGTTGTTGTTGCGTTCGCCAGCTTTCAACTCTGACGAAGTCACTAGAGACTAGGAACTGAATTTTGCGTGTTAATTCATTTTTCCCTGGCAGCCGTGTGCACAAGAGTCCCTCGCCGCACAGGCAGATAACTCCGACTTCGCAGGTACTCAAGTTTTTTTTTCGTCGATGAGTAACTGACGTTTCAAGCCGGTCCTCTCTGCAGAGACCAGGGGTGGTTGTCGCAGAGAGAAGTCATAAATAAAAATCCCAACCGGTGGAACCGAGATTTGAACCCACAACCTCTCTGTCCCGAGGCCGGCGTCTTGCCTCGAGACCAACCAGTCCCCCATGGACTTGGAATATGAGGAAACTGCAACAAGGAACACTTTTCATGCATAGCCTGCAATGGTTCCTGCCACCTATCCACCATATACCAGAAGTTCACGTCCTCCCGAAAGTGATGATCGTCATATTTCTTTAAAAATGTATAGCGCTTGATGATGTTAGACCATCGTTGTTGACTCCAATTTGGAGCATATAAACACACAGTTAGTCGTCAGATTATCCCCGTCGCACATCAGTGTGTCTAATCGCGGGGAAAATAAATCATGCCACGTTGAAGATAGGAACTATCGCATTAGTGTCAGTATGTGCACACACGCACACACACACACACTATATTCTGTTCATCCCATAACTCTGTGGATCTTTGTGGCACCACTGATAGACTTCGTCAACTTGTGGATCTTTGTGGCACCACTGATAGACTTCGTCAACTTGTGGATCTTTGTGGCACCACTAACAGACTTCGTCAACTTGTGAATCTTTGTGGCACTACTTATAGACTTCGTCAACTTGTGAATCTTTGTGGCACCACCGATAGACTTCGTCAACTTGTGAATCTTTGTGGCACTACTTATAGACTTCGTCAACTTGTGAATCTTTGTGGCACCACCGATAGACTTCGTCAACTTGTGAATCTTTGTGGCACCACTGATAGGCTTCGTCAACTTGTTGATCTTTGGGGCACCACTAACAGACTTCGTCAACTTGTGGATCTTTGTGGCACCACTGATAGGCATCGTCAACTTGTGGATCTTTGTGGCACCACTAACAGACTTCGTCAACTCGTGGATCTTTGTGGCACCACTAACAGACTTCGTCAACTCGTGGATCTTTGTGGCACCACTAACAGACTTCGTCAACTCGTGGATCTTTGTGGCACCACTAACAGACTTCGTCAACTCGTGGATCTTTGTGGCACCACTAACAGACTTCGTCAACTTGTGGATCTTTGTGGCCCCACTAACAGACTTCGTCAACTTGTGAATCTTTGTGGCACCACTGATAGGCTTCGTCAACTTGTGAATCTTTGTGGCACCACTGATAGACTTCGTCAACTTGTGAATCTTTGTGGCACCACTGATAGACTTCGTCAACTTGTTGATCTTTGTGGCACCACTGATAGACTTCGTCAACTTGTTGATCTTTGTGGCACCACTGATAGACTTCGTCAACTTGTGGATCTTTGTGGCACCACTGATAGGCTTCGTCAACTTGTGGATCTTTGTGGCACCACTGATAGACTCCATCAACTCGTGGATCTTTGTGGAACCACTGACAGACTTCGTCAACTTGTGAATCTTTGTGGCACCACTGATAGACTTCGTCAACTTGTGAATCTTTGTGGCACCACTGATAGACTTCGTCAACTTGTAGATCTTTGTGGCACCACTGATAGACTTCGTCAACTTGTGGATCTTTGTGGCACCACTGATAGGCTTCATCAACTCGTGGATCTTTGTGGCACCACTGATAGACTTCGTCAACTTGTGGATCTTTGTGGCACCACTGATAGGCTACATCAACACGTGGATCTTTGTGGCACCACTGATAGACTTCGTCAACTTGTGAATCTTTGTGGCACCACTAACAGACTTCGTCAACTTGTGGATCTTTGTGGCACCACTGATAGACTTTGTCAACTTGTGGATAATTGTGGCACCACTAACAGACTTCGTCAACTCGTGGATCTTGGTGGCACCACTCACAGACTTTGTAAACTCGTGGATCTTTGTGGCCCCACTAACAGACTTCGTCAACTTGTGCATCTTTGTGGCACCACTAACAGACTTCGTCAACTCGTGGATCTTTGTGGCACCACTAACAGACTTCGTCAACTCGTGGATCTTTGTGGCACCACTAACAGACTTCGTCAACTCGTGGATCTTTGTGGCACCACTAACAGACTTCGTCAAATTGTGGATCTTTGTGGCACCACTAACAGACTTCGTCAACTCGTGGATCTTTGTGGCACCACTAACAGACTTCGTCAACTCGTGGATCTTTGTGGCACCACTAACAGACTTCGTCAACTCGTGGATCTTTGTGGCACCACTAACAGACTTCGTCAACTCGTGGATCTTTGTGGCACCACTAACAGACTTCGTCAAATTGTGGATCTTTGTGAAACCACTAACAGACTTCGTCAAATTGTGGATCTTTGTGGCACCACTAACAGACTTCGTCAAATTGTGGATCTTTGTGGCACCACTAACAGACTTCGTCAACTCGTGGATCTTTGTGGCACCACTAACAGACTTCGTCAACTTGTGGATCTTTGTGGCACCACTGATAGACTTTGTCAACTTGTGGATAATTGTGGCACCACTAACAGACTTCTTCAACTCGTGGATCTTGGTGGCACCACTCACAGACTTTGTAAACTCGTGGATCTTTGTGGCCCCACTAACAGACTTCGTCAACTTGTGCATCTTTGTGGCACCACTAACAGACTTCGTCAACTCGTGGATCTTTGTGGCACCACTAACAGACTTCGTCAACTCGTGGATCTTTGTGGCACCACTAACAGACTTCGTCAACTCGTGGATCTTTGTGGCACCACTAACAGACTTCGTCAAATTGTGGATCTTTGTGGCACCACTAACAGACTTCGTCAACTCGTGGATCTTTGTGGCACCACTAACAGACTTCGTCAACTCGTGGATCTTTGTGGCACCACTAACAGACTTCGTCAACTCGTGGATCTTTGTGGCACCACTAACAGACTTCGTCAACTCGTGGATCTTTGTGGCACCACTAACAGACTTCGTCAAATTGTGGATCTTTGTGAAACCACTAACAGACTTCGTCAAATTGTGGATCTTTGTGGCACCACTAACAGACTTCGTCAAATTGTGGATCTTTGTGGCACCACTAACAGACTTCGTCAACTCGTGGATCTTTGTGGCACCACTAACAGACTTTGTCAACTCGTGGATCTTTGTGGCACCACTAACAGACTTCGTCAACTCGTGGATCTTTGTGGCACCACTAACAGTCTTCGTCAACTCGTGGATCTTTGTGGCACCACTAACAGTCTTCGTCAACTCGTGGATCTTTGTGGCACCACTAACAGACTTTGTCAACTCATGGATCTTAGTGGCACCACTAACAGACTTCGTCAACTCGTGGATCTTAGTGGCACCACTAACAGACTTCGTTAACCTTATCAATTTCTCTCTATCTTCAGTCACTCTTTGAGATTGCAAATCTAGGTTTGTCCACTATAGATGTAATATTCCAATCTCTCTCTCTCTCTCTCTCTCTCTCTCTCTCTCTCTCTCTCTCCCCCACCCTCTGCCCACCTTCTCTCATACTTTCACATCTCATTGCAGAATGGTTTTAGCTAGAACAATTGATCGAGATGTTTGGCCAGACCATTTCATTTTGCGTTGTTTTTTTCACAACCGACAGAAGATTGTCGTGATCTCCTATTACTTGTTGTAACCGTTTGTCAACTTTTCTATTTGTGATACGATCTAAGTAAGAGATGCCTAACTAAGAGTGGTGCCCTTACCTTCCCAAAAAAGTTTTAGTTTTGCATGAACTGCTGCAGTTTGCGATATTCTATCAATTTTTTGTTGTTGTTGCAGTTGATGATATTTATATGTGTTATTATATACAAGTATATAACAATAGCTAGATAATGTGATCTATTCTCCCTGTCAATACATACCCAGAAGACTGCGGTGCTTCAATAAGGTGTAGCCAGTCCCGCTGCTGTATCATTAAATAACACACCCCTTGAATCTGTGAGAAGTTAACCTACCTCGGTTCTATGGTCACAGCCACTGTCTCACTTGAAGAAGAAATACATTCCCAAATCGGAAAGGCAGCTTCCATATCTTGTAAACTTAAAGATAGAGCATGGGCCAACACCAAGTAATACTCAGGACCAAGATTCAAATTTATCAAAGTTGTGCTTAGTACACTTCTATACGGATCAGAAACTTGGACTACCTATGCAGGGCAGGAGAAAAGGTTAAACATCTTTCATGTACGTTGCCTTCGTAAGATTATGAACATCAAATGGCAGGACAAAGTAACTAACTCTAATGTCTTACAATTAGCCAAACTCCCATCCATCATGGAACACTTAGGAGTCATAGACTAAGGTGGCTGGGTCATGTAGGAAGAATGGCAAACATTCGTATTCACAAACAAATATTGTATGGTGAACTTAAGGACGGAAAGAGAGCAAAGGGCAGAGCAGTGCTGAGATATAAGGATGTTTGCAGGACTTCCTGGAGTACATTCTCTATCAGTGAAAGAAACAGGAGAAACATGGCTGCAGATCGTAGGACATAGCAAACAAAATAAAAAAAATGGCACAGCAACTTTCAAGGCAGGGATTGATATCAATACCAGAAGACAAAAGGCGCAAGAGAAAGGAGACGAGGAAAGGCGCTACAAGTGCATCCTGTTGTACATCCTGTTGTACATCCTGTTGTACATCCTGTTGTACATCCTGTTGTACATCCTGTTGTCCAGTCTGTCTTTCTGCCTTGTCACGTGGCAAAAACCATTGTATATATATATATATAATATAATATATAATATAATATAATATATATATATTATACTTCTTCTTATCTTTCTCATTTTTCTTTCAGTGTCGAGGGGAGATATAATTTGCGGTTTTTTGCTCTTCTGTTCGCCTATGCTGCTGTTATGTTTCCTAGTGCTTCTAATATTCCATCCATCCATCTTTTTCATGGTCGACCCTTGGGTCTGGTGTTCTCACAACGTTTGTTGAAGGCTCGTGGTGTTGTGTTTTGATCTTTCTGCCTTGTCACGTGCCCAAATAATTTTATCTGTTAACAACTGGAAAAATTGAGGGACAAAGAGATAGAGGGAAGCAAAGAGAAAAATACCAGACAGCTTAAGAGAATGGCTTGGCAGAAGGTCAACAACAGAAATGATAAGTAACTGCCGAGATCGAAAGTTGTAGAGAGACATGATCACCTACGCCAGCAGGCCCGGTACTTGATGATTAAATTGGAAGTAGACATACATTTGTTAACAATGGAGTCGGTCAATCTATATTAAACCATGGTCTGAGACATGATTGCTTTGTGTTCATTGGAATCAATTCAAGACTAGTGCAACAATACGAGAAATGACAAAAGCATTTACAAATACTCAAATAAGGATACAACAAACAAAAGGAGCCTTCGTTGCACTAGGAAACATATGGAAATCCAAAGAAATTAGGTTAAATACAAAAATAAAAAAAACGTCAACTCCAATTTTAAGTCAGTCCTATTATATGGCTGTAAAATATGGAGAACATCACAAATGACAATCACGAAGATACAGACCTTTATTAATGGATGCTTGCGCAGAATAAAAGGATGGGAATGGTAGTACAAAGTCACTGACGTAAAATTGTGGGGAAAATGGCAGCCAAATTCCAGTGGATACAGAGATACAACAAAGACGATGGTTCTGGATATGACACACACTGTGGAAGCCAAATGAGAGTATTACATGACAGGTCCTTTTTGGAATCCCCAGGGGAGAAGACAACGAGGAAGACCAAATATTCTTGGAGAAGATAAGTGGAAGAAGAGATGAAGATGATGGGGAAGACATGGAATGATCTTAAAGGAATGGCAAGAAACAGAACGGTTTGGAAAGTGTTTGTTGTAGACCTATGCTCCACTGGGAGCTGAAAGGAAGAAGATTTTTAAATACTTTCGATAATCAAGAGAAGGTGGTCATATGTTGGCGACGAGAAGAGAAAACAAGAGAATCCCAAAGCAAGTCTTCAAAAGGGAACCAGAGAGTAACAGAAACAAGAAACTGACCTAGAGAAATACTAAAATGAACATGGAGACAAGAGGCAACAACAGGAGGCATCGACTCCCTTGAAATTTGAACAGCTTATTCAAACACAGGGAAGGAAGATGGGATACACTGTGGGTCATGTGCCAGGTATGATGCTTGACAGCAAAGATGGTCGAACACATAGAATCCAGAATTTATGTCTTTGGCTAGAAAGGACAAAATATAGAAAACATAAACATCACGTGCACAAAATAAAACAATAAATAAAATAAAATAACAAGAAGTCTACAAACATTAATTAACATCTCCAAGGATAAAAAAAGACTATTTCAACGCAATATTTTGGTTGCAGATATTCCACTTTTAATATCTCTATAGCAAAAAAATAAATAAATCAGAGACAGTTGGATAACTTTTGGCACAAAATATTAAACAGAGCTCTATGTATCACCGTCACGTGAGTGATAATAAAATATCACACAAAAGGACGCAAAGCTACGTTGATAACTACATGGTTTGTAAACAAAAGTGGAGAAAATGAAAACAAAAAATAATTAAAACCCTAAATCAACAAAGGAATCTACAACATAAAGAAATCTGGACACTTTCAATAACTTTCCCAGAGACTTTTCCATCGTCGATTTTAAAATGAGCTTTCACTAAATAATTGACGATGGAAGTTTGGAAAATATAAATACATGTATTTGTTATTTTTTCTACTAGAACTGTTTTCCTATTTATTTACCTTCTTGTGTGGTTGTTTATTGTCCATGTTTAAACATGATGTTTGATGTCAGTGTAAAAATGATCAGACTGTAATCTAATTCCTTGGGAAAATGGTTATTGTACTGGATACCTCCCTTATTTCAACGGAATGATGTTTCTTAATGATGTATTCTAGTTGAGTATTTCTTTCTTTCACACTGCATGCATTATTTTTTCTGGCTTGTTTTATTTTATGCGTGAGTCTTTCATACTGAATACTGCATTTATTTGGTATTCTATTTTAATATTTGGCTCTTTCACATGGAATGCTCTTCCTTCCTGGCACTTTCTGCTTGCATATTTTACTTTCATCTGAAATGGTGTTTTTAATTAACTTATATTTCGTTCCTTTTTTTCAGCAATTTGGAAAATGAAAATGAGCAAATCATCCTGTAAACAGATGAAGAGAAAATGTCCCTCTTAAGCCACATCACAGCTTAACTCTTAATGTGTTTATCTTCAGGCCTATATCCAGAGATTTCAAGAACAGCAATTATCTCACTATAGTTGTTTCTGTCTACGAGCTCTTGTTTCACATCAGCATCATGGCTTCTCATTCTTGCTCATATGTTGCTGTTGAAAAAGCAAATACAAATACTGAGATGATTATTTCATCTGCTTAATTAATTTGTATGTTTATATGTGCTCATCACTTCTTCATATACCCTCGTTGGTGTTGCTGTAGATAGAAAGAAATGAGATGATTATTTCATCTGCTTAAATGATTTGTATGTTTATATGTGCTCATCACTTCTTCATATACCCTCGTTGGTGTTGCTGTAGATAGTTTATATGTGCTCATCACTTCTTCATATACCCGCGTTGGTGTTGCTGTAGATAGTTTATATGTGCTCATCACTTCTTCATATACCCGCGTTGGTGTTGCTGTAGATAGTTTATATGTGCTCATCACTTCTTCATATACCCTCGTTGGTGTTGCTGTAGATAGAAAGTTGTTATGGTTATTCTTCTGGAATCATTCAATCAGATATGGTTGCTGTAGAGTCTCCTTGATGTTAACATTCCCTCTGAGTCTGCTTCATGTTCAGCTCCCTTCTTTGCTATGGAGTATTAAAACATTATTTCCAGATAGACAAACTATTGTATTCCTTGCTTCTGTATGTGATCCAACATTTCTTTGATGCAGATTTTTTCTCTTATGGTCTTCACTCCTAATTTATCTTTCCTGATCACTTTATCTGTTCCCTCGAACATCTTATTTATCACTTACGGTGATTCACATTTCTTAATGTTTGAACATTTTGATAAAAGTTTATCTGTGGCATTTAAGTGTAGTAAATGTTTGATAATCTTGTTTGCAATAACTGATATTTGATATTTTTAGTGCATTCTAAACACAATATTCAAATATATGAGGTATATGACAAGTATGTTCCTTTTTAAGATAAACATTAAATCAAACTTTAGTTGTAATTTTAATTTGTGCTTTTGTTCCAGTATAAAAACTTGTAGTTGTATAAGGGTCTTTGTTGTGTACATCTATCATTATTTATGCTAACTGAATATATTGCAATAAAATCTTTTGAGTGAAATACACAAAGCATAAGCCAACACTTTCTTCAGTCAACCCATCTATTAATTTGCACCCGACTCTAAAATTTGTGTAAGGAAGCACAGCAAGGAAGCTGCATTTTCAAACACTGAGGACAAATCTTGCAAGGTCACAAACTTGTCACAATTCTCTAAGACTGTACTTGTCTCTTTAACAACTACTTTTCTCTTAATGGGGACAACCCATACGGATAAAGATGGATATATACAGTTGTGGTAAACAATGAGAATTATTTCATAACTTTAAAACTTCAATGGCTGCAGACACTGGAGGAGATAACAAGCTTGAAGCCAATTCTTCAAAAGACACTTAACACTAAATAAATACAGATCAATGATTTGAATGTTGTGAACTTAAATAGTATCAATTCAGGGCATAAATTACATAACAAAAATCCTAATTACATACACGATACATCTATAGCAATAAGCTTGAGAAAGCATCACAAAAGGGTCCACTTATCTGTTTTGGTTATATGATACATTTTTTGGATGTATTATTACAACACTTTTTAAAATTAATTATACACTTGTTGTTGTTAATCCCTACAGTGATTAGGGTCCCTTTGATATTGAAGATCTAAAATGTCAGAACCTTTAGGATGGACAAGCTCCAACTTCTCCAACAGAATCCAGGACACTAAAGAAACGAGTGAGACCAGTACATTAACTTCTTGGGCTTAAGAGTTCCCCACTTGAGTTGACCTAGTTTCATTAGATCAACAAGCACATATTTGGTCATTTTATTCTTTCTGCAGCACTGCAGTGCCATAGCTGAGTCTGGCTCAAGAACAGAGTGCAGTTTTGTATTTTACCAATTTTCAAATCAGTTCTAACCTTTAATAAAGTTATGGAAGTGTATTTTATTACATAAATTACAACAGAAGTAAAAATAGTTTTAAAATAGTGTCATAAAAGATAAGCAATAAGTTCCTGAACTGAAATGCTGCATCAAATGTCATTATTAAGCCATGATGATGGTTATAGTTGGCTTGCAGAGATGTCAATGATACTGTTATTGCTAACAAGAATGTTCTCAAGGGAAACAAAATGTACCCCTCGCTGGCTTGTAAGTGTGCTTGCTTCTTGATCATGAGGGTTCGGGTTAAATTCCCAGAAATTCTGGATTTATTTAAAGACCAACAATGGTTCAAGCTTTACCCTGTTCTAGAAATGGGCAGCAGAGAATTTTCTTGGAAGTAAAGGTGGTCTGGAGTGATAACGACGACATAACCCAAAAATGTACCATTGTCGTGGACAAATACAGTCACTAAGATAATATTGCCCAACACCTCACAAGGCAGGGTAGGGAACCTTTACTTTTACATCAGTGAACCCTGACCTATAAACACGGTACCATTAAAGCCGACATGAAAAAACCACCCTATTTTAAACCATATTAAAGTAAAGTAAAGAGCCCCCGTCATGCCAAGTGGCGTATAGGGAATATGGTGTTAGTGACCATAAATTTTACAGACCTTCAGCACATGATTTTTGGGGTAATGTGGTCGGTATTACACCCGTGCCGCTTTCGTTTTCCATAAACAAAAATCCGGTACCCATTTAAGGCTGGGTGAACCAGGAAGCCGTCGGTTGGGATCGAACCCTAACTCTTGTCCTTTGTAGTCCAGTTCACTAACTACTGACCTATCGTGACTCTTTAAGCCCTATTACCTTTCAATAAGTTCCTGGGTCCTGTATAAGTGGGTCCTACTGTATGGTGTTTAAAGCTGCTTTATACACAAGCAAATTTATTTGGTATATTTACATATTTATGTAAGACCGGTGCAAAGTAAAGATTATTTTGTGCAAGAAAAAAACATCAGCACATAACATATACATAAAATAATTAATAAACTAGAACAAATTGCCAAATTGTGGTATAAGTGAGTTATGGCTTGTTTCTGTAGCTTGAAAGAATTTCGTGATTATTATTTAGCGGTGAGTATGCCCTAGCACAACATAGAAGACTCCCATATGTGTACATAGAACATGCTTCACCTCAACAGGACTCTATTTTTCCATTAGTTAATTACGGTAATTATTTGATCTGGCAGAGCAAAACAATTTCTAAACCTTGTGTTGTTCTGAATAAAATATACATTTCTCTCGTGCAAAATATTAGTAAAAACAAATCTATATTTCATACCAAAACAAACAAAATGGTCTATTTTGAAAAGCGAATGGCCAATATAGTGTAACTGTCATGATAGAAATTAAATGTAAATTAAACTAGAAAGATCATATTTTAAATCTTCAAAAATTATTAAGTTCATTATATTATTTGAATTCTAAAATAATATATATATATATATATATATATATATATATATATATATATATATATATATATATATATATATATATATATTAGCAATTGATATATTTTTTTATAATTTAAAACTTACAATTATTACATGTTCTATAAATCCTAACACCACACCATTATGTTAGTTCATTCTTAGAGGTTATACCATAATGTATAAATATATGATAAAAGCTATAAAACCACATTTATATTACACATTTTAAAATCTATCAAAATATTAGTAAATAAATAGTAATTATCTTAATTATATTAAAAATAATCGAGATATTAAACAACCAATACATATGTTATTGTAATTTTACATCTTCACACATTTATATTTCAAAATTACCATTCCATCTATATTTTGTGTTTATTTTACAAATAAAATAGACATCGTAATACTTTTCTTTCACCTGACATAATTATATTATTTATATTTAATTTCTTTTCATTTTTGTGCATTTAATGGTTTTAATATTTTAGTTGGAAAGAAATACACATGACTAAAAAAAAAAAATAAATAAAATTATTCAAAATTTAAGCAAACTCGATGCAAAAATAGCGTTGCAATTTTTTAATAATTTATAAAATACAAAAATTACACGGTAAACCGAAACAAATTACAACTGATATTTAGTCCGCATACAGAAAAAACAAAGAGGCCAAAGCAAAAAGAGAGCTAATTTCCAATATTAGGAAGAAACAATCATCATTTTTTGGCCATGTAATGAGAAGAGAACAGCTGGAATATATATTGTAACAACTGGGAAAATTGAGGGACGAAGAGATAGAGGGAAGCAAAGAGAGAAAATACCAGACAGCTTAAGAGAATGGCTTGGCAGAAGGTCAACAACAGAAATGATAAATAACTGTCGAGATCGAAAGTTGTGGAGAGACATGATCACCTACGCTATCAGGCCCGGTACTTGATGATAATGATTGAACAAAACGTTGGTTCAAATATAGCAATGTCTAAAGCTTTATGTCGATTGGTTTTAATTGTGTGTTAAGTATAATTTAGTAACAAAGTCAGCCTTTGCTATATCATTTATCTTCTGTATTTGAAAATTGTAAAGAAATCGTGAATGATTTTTAATATGTTTTGCTGCAAAAAGCATTCACACAAATTAATAAAGTACATAAAAAAAAAAATTGAAGATATAAAGAAAGAGCAGACAGCAAAAGTAAAAGTAAATAAGCAATAGCATCATCATTACGTATTTTATGATTTACCCTATTTATACTTTCTATATTCTATGCAAACAAATTATTCTGAATATAATTTATATATATATATATATATATATATATATATATATATATATATATATATATATATATATAATATGAATTGTCACATGACAAGAAGTGAATATTTTAAAGGTGTCCTAGATTCGTTGTCTCCACGTTTCACATGAATACAACGTACACGAAATATTAACCAATCAGAACATGAGGTAATCATAAATTGATCCAATCAGAAATTATATCAAGAAACTTGTTATAGATACGAAAATATAGAGTATTGGGTTTCTACAAGTTAGGAAATATGAAGGTCAATTTTGAAGTTCTGATACAAGAGATGATGACATACGAAATATGTCAAATTGTCAGTGAAATCCACAAATTGTAAAGAAGATTTATTTATGGCACTTAAATTATGTACAAATTGTATGAGGTGATCACAGATAGCGACTAGTATCGTGTAGTAGCACAAGGGATATATAAGTTTAGCCGTTGTCGTCATCATCATCATTATAGTGGACTATTTGTCAATGCATGTAGACAAACAAAATATTTTCTCGCTCGTTTTGGAGGGCATTAACAAAATGTCATCTCACGTGAACATTATGGATCACAATTACTATATCTCCCTGCTGCTGTCTATCATTTATTTGGATGGCTGTTATCATGTCTCAAAGTAAGATTATCAAATGTCTTCTCTTCTCTCGTCTCTTTCCTTTCCTTCCCGTGTATTTCTCCGATTACATATAATTTATGTTGCTGGATATCATGAGACATGATTCTCTTCTCTGCAACGTCATTGCCGACCTAATCTTGCAAATATTTTCTGGCCTTTCACACTTAGGTCACAACCACCAATATATCTCATATATAATTATGTTATACTCTTCAACCAATAGTCTATTCATATTCTTCTTTAGTTATTACTGCACAACCGTTATTCTACACATGTCCCCTTCTTATATTAATTTAGAGTGACTAAGTTATGATACTTAAGTCAATTTTCCGGCAGTCTTTATGATCAAACTGAGATGATTATTGTTGCTAGGCGCTCATGTCAGTTGTAAAAATGTTCGTGTCAAATGAGCAACAAGGGGAAATAATTTAATATTAGTTATTGTAACAATTCGAAACGGAGACATGAAAATATATACAACATGTGAATACAATTAATTTTACAGCTTACATTGTCTAAAGCCGCTAATTTTAAATTCGCGAACATAAATATGCTTATATCTAAATAAGACTTGTCTGTCTGTGATATATAGCCACACACATAGCAAAATAAAGTGCAGGGATCATATTTACATAGCAACACACGATGATTATTTAAACTGAATCAAAATGAAGACTTTCATTTTAACAGAGTTATCTGAGCCTGTTCCTTTGGTAACGAGATAAACGTTCTAGACGAAGAATCAAACGTGGCAAGAGAAGATGCGCGTGAGGGCAAAGCTGTTGTTGGGACTCCCGTTTGGTTCAAACAAGACTAAGCAAATTTGCTATATTTTCTCTGAAATAAAGAAATTTATAAATGGAATCAACATAGGCTTTAATGCTCTTGGAAACATGATTTATCGTACTACATAATTGATTTGATAAACAAATCACGTAATGGCATTATAAATAGGTGTGACAAGTGAATCGTTTCAAGTGGTGTTCGGTTTAGTGATGTTATTAAATGTCATGATTAGATGATACCATTGACATCATTTGACTGATATTGTTATTGAATGAACTGGAAATAACATAGAACTAATTGACGTTAGTGGATTTATAAAAAGTGATATTTGAGTTAATAATTGAAAGTAACATAAGTGGAATAATATAAGTCAATTAAATATGTGTAATGTGAATGGATTACAAATTAAAAGAAAGGACCAAATTAAAATGTATTAAATGGTTGGATTCATATAAAATAACATTTGAGGTTAATTAAACGTACGAAATGCATGATGGGACAAATAATGTAAGAGCACAAATAATGATGACCCTTAGGTATGCATGTGAGAGCTGGAAAACAACAAGAGACATAGAAACAAAGTTGAACGCATTCGAAAATAAATGTCTAAGGAAAATACTTGGTATAGCGTGGAACGAATTCAAAACAAACGAGGAAATTAGAGAAATCGCCAATCAACCACTAATATCTTCAGTAATAAAGAAAAGACGATGGTCATATGTTGGACATGTGATGAGGAGAGATAATAACCGAATAGCAAAGCAAGCCCTCACGTGGGAAGCAACAGGTAAGAGAAAAAGATGCCGATCCAGAGATACACTAAGAAGAACATTGATCAGAGAGGCAAGAGCAGCAGGAATCGGCTCCTCGGTTAGATATGGCTGCTTGCACAGAACAGAGACAAATAGCGAGATTTAATAAAAGATCTTTAAAAGAATTAAAAACTGCTGGAATAAAAAAATTTAGATAAGAGAAAGAGTATCTGGGTCTATGCACTATTGGCCGGCTCGAAAAGTCAATAAATAGTTAGAAAAATAATTATCATGACAACAGATAATGTGGGAGATCTAGCTTGAGACAGACATTCTTTCAACGTTCTGTAAAGGAAATGCGACCTGATGATGATGGCAAAAATAATGTATGATGATAAAAGTTATGTAATGTATGATGACAAAAGTATTGTATGATGACAAAAGTAATGTATGATGACAAAAAAGAATGTTTTATGACAAAAATAACTGTATGACGATAAAAACAATGGATAATAACAAATTCACGAGTGTCGTCATTGACCACACTTAAACAACAGCAGATAAAATACTTTCGTAAACAACTCCACAACGTCCACAATTATAACCGACCCAACGAACTGTCAACCTTTACTTGTCTTTTTCTAGAATGTTCTAGAATGTTCTACAATGATCTAGAATGTTCTAGAATGTTCCCATCCTATCTGAATCAGTTAGAAAAGTGTTCTTACTAAAAGTAACGATTACCTCCCCTGCCTTGCCAGGCCAATGGGGGAAATATAAAGTTCATCACCATCATCGAGTGCCATCTCGGCATCGAAGGTTGGCCACTAGGGAGCGTCATTCTGCTCTGTCTCTTGCTTTGATGGTGCAGGTTGTCATATGCTGGTTTGTCCATCTTTTGATGTTTCTCGCCCATGTTAGTCTTGGTCTGCCTCTGTCTCTTTTACCTTGTATTTTCCCCTCCAGGATTGCTTTTAGTAGGCTGTTGTGTCTTTTAACATGGCCCAAATTTCGCATTTGTCTTGTTTGAATTGTGTTTAGTAGTTCTCTTTTCATTTTTAGTTGTTTTAAGACTTCATCGTTAATTTCTTTTCCTTCCATCCAATTCTACCTATTCTTCTATATATCCACATTTCATAGGCTTCAATTCTATGTTCTGTTTTCTTGTCTAATGTCCATGTTTCTGCACAATATAGGAATGTTGAGAAGACATAACATTTTGTTATTCTTAAGTTTTAGCCTTAGTGTTATTTGTTTTAGTATGTTCTTCATGACATTAAAATTACTATTTGCTATTCCTATTCTTTTGTTTATTTCAGTTGTACATTTTCCATCACTGGTTATAGTATGTCCAAGGTAGTTGTTCTGAACTGTCTCCAGGTCTATTCCTTCAATTTTGATATCCACTTGTAGGTTTTGAGTATTTTCTTTGCTTATGATCACAGTTTTAGTCTTTTTGGTATTCATATCTAGTCCATATTTTTTGCTTGTCATGTTTATTTCATTAAGTAATTGTTGTAGATCTTTAGGATTTTCTGCTAGTAGAACAGTATCATCAGCATATCTTAGGTTATTGATTATCTTTCCATTAATATAGAGTTAGTGACCAGATTTTTCAATGACCACCGTATACCAATTTTGGGTGATGTGGTCGGTATCACACAAGGCCGCCTTTAATTCCCAGAAACATTTCCTGTACCTGTTCTTAGAAGCTGAGTGAACCTCGGAACCTGTTCTTATTACGTCATGGTTACATATGTGTGTCCGTGTTAGCCTTGGCCTTCAATGTTTCCTTTCTACAAGCTTCAGTTGCAATTGTTTTCTCTCTTAGCATCCTTGTAAATGTTTTCTTTCTCTCTCTTTCTGTTAATCAGTCTTAAAAGTGTTCTTACTAATGATGTCTCAAATGTTTTATTCCTTTTAACCCCAATTTTAAAATGTTTTCTTTCTGTTAGCCCAAGTATACAATGTTTTCTTACTCGCACTTTTCAATGTTGTTTTCTTGTCAGCCTCAGTTTTAAATGTTTCTTGCTGTCAGCCTTACAAGTTTTCTTCCTGTAAATGTTTTATTCCCGTCAGCCTCAGCTGTAAATGTTTCTTGCTGTCAGCCTTACAAGTTTTCTTCCTGTAAATGTTTTATTCCCGTCAGCCTCAGCTGTAAATGTTTCTTGCTGTCAGCCTTACAAGTTTTCTTCCTGTAAATGTTTTATTCCCGTCAGCCTCAGCTGTAAATGTTTCTTGCTGTCAGCGTTACAAGTTTTCTTCCTGTAAATGTTTTATTCCCGTCAGCCTCAGTTGTAAATGTTTCTTGCTGTCAGCCTTACAAGTTTTCTTCCTGTAAATGTTTTATTCCCGTCAGCCTCAGCTGTAAATGTTTCTTGCTGTCAGCCTTACAAGTTTTCTTCCTGTAAATGTTTTATTCCCGTCAGCCTCAGCTGTAAATGTTTCCTGCTGTCAAACTTACAAGTTTTCTTCCTGTAAATATTTTATTCCCGTCAGCCTCAGTTTTAAATGTTTCTTGCTGACAGCCTTACAAGTTTTCTTCCTGTAAATGTTTTATTCCCGTCAGCTTCAGCTGTAAATGTTTCTTGCTGTCAGCCTTACAAGTTTTCTTCCTGTAAATGTTTTATTCCCGTCAGCCTCAGTTGTAAATGTTTCTTGCTGTCAGCCTTACAAGTTTTCTTGCTGTAAATGTTTTATTCTTGTCAGCCTCAGTTGTAAATGTTTCTTGCTGTCAGCCTTACAAGTTTTCTTCCTGTAAATGTGTTATTACCGTTAGCCTCAGTTGTAAATGTTTCCTGCTGTCAGCCTCAATTGTAAATGTTTCTTGCTGTCAGCCTTACAAGTTTTCTTCCTGTAAATGTTTTATTCCCGTTAGCCTCAGTTGTAAATGTTTCTTGCTGTCAGCCTTACAAGTTTTCTTCCTGTAAATGTGTTATTACCGTTAGCCTCAGTTGTAAATGTTTCCTGCTGTCAGCCTCAATTGTAAATGTTTCTTGCTGTCAGCCTTACAAGTTTTCTTCCTGTAAATGTTTTATTCCCGTTAGCCTCAGCTGTAAATGTTTCCTGCTGTCAACCTTACAAGTTTTCTTCCTGTAAATATCCCAATGTTATATAACAGTACTCCGTGTAAAAAACACTTTCAATTCGAAAATTCAATCATTCATTGAGTGCCGTCTCCGCATCGAAGGTTGGCCATCATTGTGCACCATTTTACTCTGTTTCTTCCCTTGACAGTATCAAATGTCAAAGGTTCATATGTCTTCCTTTCGATGTTATCTGTACACTTTAGTTTTGGTCTGCCTCGTCTACTTTCTACCTTCTCCTTCAAGATGACTTTTAGAAGGATATTACGTCTCTTCACATGTCCCAACAATTTCTGTTATCTTATTCGAATTGTGTTCAGTTATCTTATTTGAATTGTGTTCAGTTATCTTATTCGAATTGTGTTCAGTTATCTTATTTGAATTGTGTTCATGTGTCTTTTTTTCTTTCCACCAAATTCTCCCCTATTTTTATATTAATTTGCATTTCAAACGCTTCAATTTTCTGCACTATTTTCTTATTTAATGTCCATGTTTCTGCACCATACATGAATATTGAGTAAATATATTATTTTTTTCTATTCGTAATTTTTAGTTCCGATGTTATTTGCTTGGGTGTGAGTATATTTTTCATGTTCTTAATATTGCTTTTTGGGGGGCTGGTTGGTCTCGTGGCAAGACGCCGGCCTCGAGACAGTGAGGTTGTGGGTTCAAATCTCGGCTGCACCGGTTGGGATTTTTATTAATGATTTCTCTCTGCGGCAACCACCCCTGGTCTCAGCAGCGAGGCCCAGCTTGAAACGCCAGTTACTCATCGACGGAAAAAATATAAGTACCTCCGAAGTCGGAGTTATCTGCCTGTGCGGCGAGGGACCCCTGTGCTGCCAGGGAAAAATGGATTAACACGCAAAATTCAATTCCTAGTTTCTAGGGACTTCGTCAAAGGTCAAAGCTGGTGAACAAAAAAAAAAAAACATTGCTTTTTGCCATTCCTATTTTAATACAAACACATAGTTAAAACATTGCTTTTTGCCATTCCTATTTTAATACAAACACATAGTTAAAACATTGCTTTTTGCCATTCCTATTTTAATACAAACACATAGTTCTTTTTTGCATTCTAACCAGGCTACCTTGTTTACTTATATTTGATGTTTTCCCGAGACCTGTTACTCAGTTCCGAAGTAGTCAAAAAATGTATAATAGTTTATATCTTGACATTGTAACCAACCATGCACACAAAGAGTTGGTTGTTCAGCTAGACACTGTTACACGGCTTGTCTTATGGAATGAAGAGTTGGTTGAATTGATCACACGGTACAGCCACAGCCAGTTATAATTGGGAAATAAATAGTTGGCTGTGATACAGGTTACGACTAATTGTTGACGTTAAAATACTGTTAGGTTGGCGTAACAAAATGAACGGGTAGCCAACCAGGATTGTTGCCCGTTGGTTTAACGAAAATGAGCGGATAGCCAACCAGGATTGTTACCTGTTGTTTAACGAAAATGAGCGGATAGCCAACCAAGATTGTTGCCCGTTGGTTTAACGAAAATGAGCGGACAGCCAACCAAGATTGTTGCCCGTTGGTTTAACGAAAATGAGCGGATAGCCAACCAAGATTGTTGCCCGTTGGTTTAACGAAAATGAGCGGATAGCCAACCAGGATTGTTACCTGTTGGTTTAACGAAAATGAGCGGATAGTCAGCTAATATTGTTACCCGTTTTGTTTAACAAACCGAGTGGACAGCCAGCATTTGTACCCGTTGGTTTAACAAAAATGAGCGGACAGCCAGCATTTGTACCCGTTGGTTTAACAAAAATGAGCGGACAGCCAGAATTTGTACCCGTTGGTTTAACAAAAATGAGCGGACAGCCAGAATTTGTACCCGTTGGTTTAACAAAAATGAGCGGACAGCCAGCATTTGTACCCGTTGGTTTAACAAAAATGAGCGGACAGTCAGCATTTGTACCTGTTTGTTTAACAAACTGATCGGAGAGCTAGCATTTTTACCTGTTGGTTTAACAAAAATTAGTGGACAGCCAGCATTTGTACCCGTTGGTTTAACAAAAATGAGCGGACAGCCAGCATTTTTACCTGTTGGTTTAACAAACTGATCGGAGAGCTAGCATTTTTACCTGTTGGTTAACAAACTGATCGGAGAGCTAGCATTTTTACCTGTTGGTTTAACAAACTGATCGGAGAGCTAGCATTTTTACCTGTTGGTTTAACAAAAATTAGCGGACAGCCAGCATTTGTACCCGTTGGTTTAACAAAAATGAGCGGATAGTCAGCTAATATTGTTACCCGTTTTGTTTAACAAACCGAGTGGACAGCCAGCATTTGTACCCGTTGGTTTAACAAAAATGAGCGGACAGCCAGCATTTGTACCCGTTGGTTTAACAAAAATGAGCGGACAGCCAGCATTTGTACCCGTTGGTTTAACAAAAATGAGCGGACAGCCAGCATTTGTACCCGTTGGTTTAACAAAAATGAGCGGACAGGCAGCATTTGTACCCGTTGGTTTAACAAAAATGAGCGGACAGGCAGCATTTGTACCTGTTTGTTTAACAAACTGATCGGAGAGCTAGCATTTTTACCTGTTGGTTTAACAAACTGATCGGAGAGCCAGACAGGACTGTTACCCGTTGGTAAGAAATTGTGTGGACAGCCAGCCAGTGCTGTTACCCGTTGGCTAACAAACTGCGGACAGACAGCATTCTCACATTCCTCGCGGGGAAAGAACGCGCGAATAGCCAGTATTTTGTTCAGACGATTCGCATTATGAAGTGAGCAGACAGACAGTGAGCAGACAGCCAGTGAGCAGACAGCCAGTGAGCAGACAGACAGTGAGCAGACAGACAGTGAGCAGACAGACAGCAAACTAATCTACCGTTTGTGTTCATCAAGGGCCATATCGTATTGCCCCAGCTAGTATTACGAATTTGGTCAAAGGTCAACAAGTGTGATACAGTTCGCAGAAAACACACACAAACACATCAAGAGAGAGAGAGAGAGAGAGAGAGAGAGAGAGAGAGAAAGAGTTAGAGAGAGTGAGAGAGAGAGAGAGACATCTAAAATTCTCAAATTTTTGTCAACTTTTTCTTCTTCTTTTCCATCTGCTCAGGCTCGATGACTACTTCTCTTCATCGTCCACCTTGAAAGAGACGTTAAATGGTTGTAAAATGCGTTGAGTTGCAATTTAAAGCAATCTGCTATATATTGGGCCTTTCGGCCTTTCGGCCCCAAAATATCAGAATTCAGTAAAGCAATATTGGGTACCATGTTGCTTTTCTTCTTCGATACCAACTCGCTACACTAGACAAGTTAGTCTGCTTAACTCGCTACACTAGACAAGTTAGTCTGCTTAACTCGCTACACTAGACAAGTTAGTCTGCTTAACTCGCTACACTAGACAAGTTAGTCTGCTTAACTCGCTACACTAGACAAGTTAGTCTGCTTAACTCGCTACACTAGACAAGTTAGTCTGCTTAACTCGCTACACTAGACAAGTTAGTCTGCTTAACTCGCTACACTAGACAAGTTAGTCTGCTTAACTCGCTACACTAGACAAGTTAGTCTGCTTAACTCGCTACACTAGACAAGTTAGTCTGCTTAACTCGCTACACTAGACAAGTTAGTCTGCTTAACTCGCTACACTAGACAAGTTAGTCTGCTTAACTCGCTACACTAGACAAGTTAGTCTGCTTAACTCGCTACACTAGACAAGTTAGTCTGCTTAACTCGCTACACTAGACAAGTTAGTCTGCTTAACTCGCTACACTAGACAAGTTAGTCTGCTTAACTCGCTACACTAGACAAGTTAGTCTGCTTAACTCGCTACACTAGACAAGTTAGTCTGCTTAACTCGCTACACTAGACAAGTTAGTCTGCTTAACTCGCTACACTAGACAAGTTAGTCTGCTTAACTCGCTACACTAGACAAGTTAGTCTGCTTAACTCGCTACACTAGACAAGTTAGTCTGCTTAACTCGCTACACTAGACAAGTTAGTCTGCTTAACTCGCTTAACTCGCTACACTAGACAAGTTAGTCTGCTTAACTCGCTACACTAGACAAGTTAGTCTGCTTAACTCGCTACACTAGACAAGTTAGTCTGCTTAACTCGCTACACTAGACAAGTTAGTCTGCTTAACTCGCTACACTAGACAAGTTAGTCTGCTTAACTCGCTACACTAGACAAGTTAGTCTGCTTAACTCGCTACACTAGACAAGTTAGTCTGCTTAACTCGCTACACTAGACAAGTTAGTCTGCTTAACTCGCTACACTAGACAAGTTAGTCTGCTTAACTCGCTACACTAGACAAGTTAGTCTGCTTAACTCGCTACACTAGACAAGTTAGTCTGCTTAACTCGCTACACTAGACAAGTCAGTCTGCTTAACTCGCTACACTAGACAAGTTAGTCTGCTTAACTCGCTACACTAGACAAGTCAGTCTGCTTAACTCGCTCGCTACACTAGACAAGTCAGTCTGCTTAACTCGCTACACTAGACAAGTTAGTCTGCTTAACTCGCTACACTAGACAAGTTAGTCTGCTTAACTCGCTACACTAGACAAGTTAGTCTGCTTAACTCGCTACACTAGACAAGTTAGTCTGCTTAACTCGCTACACTAGACAAGTTAGTCTGCTTAACTCGCTACACTAGACAAGTTAGTCTGCTTAACTCGCTACACTAGACAAGTTAGTCTGCTTAACTCGCTACACTAGACAAGTTAGTCTGCTTAACTCGCTACACTAGACAAGTTAGTTAGTCTGCTTAACTCGCTACACTAGACAAGTTAGTCTGCTTAACTCGCTACACTAGACAAGTTAGTCTGCTTAACTCGCTACACTAGACAAGTTAGTCTGCTTAACTCGCTACACTAGACAAGTTAGTCTGCTTAACTCGCTACACTAGACAAGTTAGTCTGCTTAACTCGCTACACTAGACAAGTTAGTCTGCTTAACTCGCTACACTAGACAAGTTAGTCTGCTTAACTCGCTACACTAGACAAGTTAGTCTGCTTAACTCGCTACACTAGACAAGTCAGTCTGCTTAACTCGCTACACTAGACAAGTTAGTCTGCTTAACTCGCTACACTAGACAAGTTAGTCTGCTTAACTCGCTACACTAGACAAGTTAGTCTGCTTAACTCGCTACACTAGACAAGTTAGTCTGCTTCCAGAGACAGCTCTGGTGGATGGAGTAGGATGATGGTTAGCTGTAGCCACTGATCCCACTAGACAAGTTAGTCTGCTTCCAGAGACAGCTCTGGTGGATGGAGTAGGATGATGATTAGCTGTAGCCACTGATCCCACTAGACAAGTTAGTCTGCTTCCAGAGACAGCTCTGGTGGATGGAGTAGGATGATGATTAGCTGTAGCCACTGATCCCACTAGACAAGTTAGTCTGCTTCCAGAGACAGCTCTGGTGGATGGAGTAGGATGATGGTTAGCTGTAGCCACTGATCCCACTAGACAAGTTAGTCTGCTTCCAGAGACAGCTCTGGTGGATGGAGTAGGATGATGGTTAGCTGTAGCCACTGATCCCACTAGACAAGTTAGTCTGCTTCCAGAGACAGCTCTGGTGGATGGAGTAGGATGATGGTTAGCTGTAGCCACTGATCCCAATGCCAACAGACATCTATGAGCCGTTGACGACCTCCAGTTCTGATTAGTGTCTTATTCAACAAAAACAAAACAATTTAACAGAAAACTTTAAAAGGTTAACAAAACAGAGACCCATCAGTAAAGTGATAAATAGTAACACAAAGATTATAAAGACCAAGATAAGTGTTTATCTTCTGCTTTTTTACCTTTCAACTCCCTGTGGAGCATAGGTCTTCACCAAACACTTTCCAGGCCGTTCTGTTTATACAACATTCTATTCTATTCATGGAATCAGTTTCATTGTAGTCGGGACATACTAATATCCGCTCCACCACCCGTCCCAGCTTGTCTCGAAGTGTGTGCAGACTGACTGTCCTATAAGGTGTTGATTTGATATACATTTGCTACTTTTGATACTATGTACTCTGGATCGACCAGACCCTTCTTTCATATTTAAACCCATCAGTCTCTCAATATATACCTCATTGTGACAACCATCCTCCTCCTCATCTCTTAAGGAGTGAAGAACAAACTTGGCGATGTCCTCTTTGTCCTGAGTAAAGCCACACTCAGTGCCAGAGCTGCCAACGAGCTTATCGGCTATTTCATTGCCATGTAAACCAGTATACCCTGGACAGTAGACCCAGGTTACGTGTTCACTTTAGAGCCATACAATAGCTGCATCCACTCCTACCGCAGAGACTTCTCTCCTTCCTCATTTTCCTTTCAGAGTCGAGGGGAGATATAATTTGAGGGCTTTTGCATCTCTGGTTGGCTCTAGTGCAGTTGTGTTTCCTAGTATTTCTAATATTCCATCAGTCCATCTTTTTCAAGGTCGGCCCTTGAGTCTGGTGTTCTCGCAACGTTTATTAAAGGCTCGTTGTGTTGTGGTCTCTCACGTGATCCATTGTATCTGTTGTTTCTTTAAATACTGTACAAAGTAACAAGTAAAGAGCCCCGTCACGCCAAGTGACGTATAGGGAATATGGTATTAGTGACCATAATTTTATACAGACCTTCGGCACATCATTTTTGGGGTAATGTGGTCGGTATTACGCCCGTGCCGCTTTACTTTCCCAGAAAAAAAAATCTGGTACTCATTTAAGGCTGAGTGAACCCGGAAGCCGTAGATCAGGATCGAACCCCACCTCATGTCCTTTGTAGTCCAGTTCTCTAACAACTGAGCTATCGCGGCTCCTTTTAAATACTCTATGGTGGGAATTAATCCCATCTTTTTCTCAGTTCTTCATTTCTGATCTTATCTCTGAGGCTGTTTCCTATCATGCGCCTAACACATTTCATCGTGGTAGTGGGATTTTTTCCTTATTGTTTTTTAAGCTGGAGTCACAGAGACAGATACAACATAATTAATACTCACCTTCGCAAAAGTAGTCCATTCTACAATAAATAAAAGAATAAGTAACAAAAAGGGTGTAGCTGAAGCAAGAAGCAAGGGAGAGCAAACAAAAATAGCATCATGCCACCTACCCTCCCGTGTCTGTGGCCGGTATTATCTATGGCATCACCTACTCTCTGTAATAGTCAGGGTTGTTCTTGGCTTTGGCGATTGTCCTCCTGAGCTTGCGTCTTAACTCGGACACGGGTTTGTTATTAGGGTCACCGCCGGCCTGGATACACCGACAATCAACAATCAACTATGTTATTTGAGATTTAGCCAAAAAGATTGTAGCTTTTTTCCTTCTTATGCAAAGGCACGCCCCGATAAACCTCAAATGCAGTCTTATAGGTTATATTAAAGCGGGGATTTCATTAAAATCTTCTAGTTATGTAAGGTTATGCAAATTAGGCAGGCGCAGAAAAGCACCACACATATTACACAATGTTAAATATGCATAAATGTAAGTCCTTAAAGAATGATAATAAAACATAATCATAAATAATAATAATGATATATTTGGCGTATGAACTTTATATAGTACGAATAGACCCATTTTTGTAAACTTCTAGTCAAAAGAGCGCCATATTAAATTAATATTAGATGTTTAAATTAAGCAGAAATTAAAATAATTTTGTTGTAAATTAAAATAATTAGTAAAGTAAGAAAATACTATAGTACATGAAAGTATATACTGTTATATATTCATTCGATTCAATATAGATTGGTACAACGACACAACATAACTAATTAGTTAATTAATATTTGCTTAAAGATAAAAGTTACATTTTAGTTCTAATGGAAATTTAAACAAAGATTAAAATATCACAAATACTCAAAACTGCGAAGTGTATTAACATGTGGTGATTATAATATTAACCTGTGGTGGTTATAATATTAACCTGTGGTGGTTATAATATTAACCTGTGGTGGTTATAATATTAACCTGTGGTGGTTATAATTTTAACTTGTGGTGTTTATAACATTAACTTGAGGTGGTTATAGTTTTTTTTTACCACTTAAAGAAAATGCGAACGTTCGTATTCAGTGAGCCTTTGCTGCAGAGCCCTCTACGGGTTCGATCCTGCTTCGGACAATCTATTGTTCTTTGTTTTTTCCTCTTGTTGATTATTCGTGATTTCTGTCCCGAGTGTTGTAAACATACCTCTTCCACTGAAATGATTGGCTGTAACGAAATATTGTTTCGTTATTTACTTCAGGATTATTTCCCTTTTGACATAATTATCTGACCTGAAATTGTGAGCTATACATTTGATTCGTGTAAACCGTCATCAAACCGTATTCTTTTTGCAAGTCTTGTATCATCTTTGTATTGGTGAAATCTGGTTGAATTTACTCAAAATGCATATATTGTATGTGATGTATTAGATCAATAAATACGTCATCGATATATAAAACGATGAACTACTGTGTCTCTGAAATCTCTTTCTTTGCATTGATACCAACCTTCAGTACCGAAAGGGTTAATATAATGGCCGATTTAAGCTGAGGAATAACATAAAAGGAAATATAAACTGTCTTAAAATATTGAAATAAAAACGAATCAATGTAACTAAAGATGCAGCATTAAGCAGCCGTGAAGGGGAAATTGCAAACGGAAGCTATGTTGATTAGGTTTCATTGTTCATAAGACACGTCTGTTCAGCAATTACTAAAAAGTGAAAACCCATGGTCACTCACATATAGACCTTATTAATTGTAGTAAACTGTACATATTAACAACGTCAAAATGTCCAATACGTTATGAGCATCGCCACCTTCTTGTTCCTCTTCGTTTTCTTCTTCATGAGGTAGTCTATCCAGTAGATAATTAGATCTTTAACTTAAGTATATATATATATATACATACACACATGTATATATGTACACGCGAGTATAAAGCTCTATAAATTTTAAATAAAAGAATCTATCTTTGCATGCACTTAGTAACGCTATCACTATTGGTTAGTATAAGAGACAAGTTATGTTTGTCCACGCTTTAATGCTAATTTGTTCCTTTATATTGAAGTGGACTGCTTGCATTTTGTGTATGTCCGCAATGTTTTTCTCAAACATGATTTCATTATTTTTTCAAGAGTGTCCGAAAAATATCTGACTAATTTAATCTTTGAACACTCGTACATTTGTGTATGACCTGCGTGAAATTATCAGACAAGATTGTTTCGAAATGGGATATTCTGAAGTTAATCTGATTAAAGTTACAGTGTTACAAGCGTTTGAGATGGCCCTGCCATTGAGTTACAGATGTGAATATCGAAGGCGTTGTCGTTTGTTTGATTCACGAAATTACGAACAATCGAAGTCTTATAGTGGTGATGGTTCGCTATCTTCTTCTGCTTCCTTTCAACTCCCTGTGGAGCATAGGTCTTCAATAAACACTTTCCAAGCCGCTCTGCTTCTTGCCATTCTTTCAAGATCCTTCCATGTCTTTCCGTCATCTTCATCTCTGCTTCCATCTGTCTTCCCCGAGAATATTTTGGTCTTCCTCTTTGTCTTTTCCTTTGGAGATTCCAAAATGGGCCTATCGTGTAAAACTCTTAACTGGCTTCCGCAGTGTGTGTCCTATTCAACGTCATCGTCTTCTTTGTATCTCATTATCAACAGGTATTTGACTGGTACTTCTCCATAATTCTACGTTAGTGATTTTATCCTGCCATTTCCATCCTTTATTCATAGATATATATATATTCTGTTCTGTTCCCTACTTTTCCTGTCGAGATACACGAGAATGTGCTTCTAATGACGTAAGCACCGGTATCCACTCCTCACCAACGCTGATAGTGGTAAGCCCACAGATCAGTTTGATGACATATTCTGCTCGACCTACCCATGATTTGCCTCTTTTTAGCCTGGCACCTTTCCTTGTGTTGAGCTCGTGGTGCAATGGATGCTCTTTATCTGCACTTATCTTCAGGTGTGCTCGTGCTCTCCAGATCTTGATCCTGTCATCCATGGTTGGAAAGTCAAGAAGATACCTCATTGCTACACAGGGAGTTTCCTTTGTACATCCCAAGATAATGCGCATGGCTTCATTCTGTACTTTCTCCAGCCTGTCAATTTGCGTCGTACTGACAGTAACATTTGCAAAGGCATGCTCGATTGGTGCGAGGACTAGTCTCTGGAACAGAAGCATAAGTAACCTCTGATTAATGTTGGCAGCTGCCATGAGCTTCATGACCAAAGAACACGTGTTTCTAGGAAATTTATGTTCGTCTTTAGCATCGGGGTTTCCCTTTAACTCTTTCCGTACGTTTCGACGCACCATGCGCCATGCTAATTTCGGTCGCGTACGCTGCGCCGCACAGTGCGTCACTCTCAATTTGATTAGTGTAAATTATCATCAAACCATATTCTATTTACATGTCTTGTATCATCTTGGTGAAATCTAATACCTTGTTCAATTATCTAAACATTCATATATCATATGTTATATGTTAGGCAAATATAAACATGTAGATTAATATCATTAAAAAAATGAAGAATGTTATCTTTGAAATCTCTACCGCTGAATTGATAAAATCCTTCCGTATTGAAAGAGTTAAAAAAATTAACATTTATTTATTAAGTATGTTCTTTTGTGACGATAATAAATTGTAGAGGTATTTTTCGGGCACCCTGTAAATATAAACACAGAGATTACAGCAATAGCATGCGGGGAGAAGAAGATGGTCTGTTTTACCTTTGAGTTACATAAACACCTGGAACTGTGTAGGTGGGCACTCCTGGGAGAGTTGAGAAGTCCAGGAGGACCTGCTATAATGAACTAACTACTCAAAAGGGAGAAATTTGTGAAACAAAGGGACGGTACTGGGGATATAAATTGTGGAGTTGTGGGGTTTGGGGTATATTCTGGGGTTGCGTCGAAGGTTGAGTGGGGGGGGGGGGGGGGGAGGGGTAGAATACAGCGGAGTGGGAGTTAATGTGATGGAGTAGGTTAGCTTGACAGATAGAAGCAGAGATGAAGATGATGGGGAAGACATGGAATGATCTTAAAAGAATGACAAAAAAACAGAACGACTTGGAAAGTGTTTGTTGAAGACCTATGCTCCACTGGGAGCTAAAAAGGTAGAAGTAGGGTAGCATATATTTAGAAGTGTAGGTAATAATGAGTTGGAGTAGTACAGAAAAATAGAGGAGTAGTAGTTAATGATTTGGAATTAGCATAGGGTAGTTTACAGTTAGAGCAACCATAATTAATGAGTTGTGGGGTAGAACACAAATAGAGGAGGAGGAATTAATGAGATAGAGTAGGACAAAAGTAGAGGAGTAGGACAAAAGTAGAGGAGTAGGACAAAAGTAGAGGAGTAGGACAAAAGTAGAGGAGTAGGACAAAAGTAGAGGAGTAGGAATTAATGAGATAGAGTAGGACAAAAGTAGATGAATAGGAATTAATGAGTTGGGAGGTAGGACAAAATAGAGGAGTAGGAATTAATGAGTTGGGAGGTAGGACAAAATAGAGGAGTAGGAATTAATGAGTTGGGAGGTAGGGCAAAAATAAAGGAGTAGGAATTAATGAGTTGGGAGGTAGGACAAAAGTAGAGGAGTAGGAATTAATGAGTTGGGAGGTAGGACAAAATAGAGGAGTAAGAATTAATGAGTTGGGAGGTAGGACAAAATAGAGGAGTAGGAATTAATGAGTTGGGAGGTAGGAAAAAAGTAGAGGAATAGGAATTAATGAGTTGGGAGGTAGGAAAAAAGTAGAGGAATAGGAATTAATGAGTTGGGAGGTAGGACAAAATAGAGGAGTAGGAATTAATGAGTTGGGAGGTAGGACAAAATAGAGGAGTAGGAATTAATGAGTTGGGAGGTAGGACAAAATAGAGGAGTAGGAATTAATGAGTTGGGAGGTAGGACAAAATAGAGGAGTAGGAATTAATGAGTTGGGAGGTAGGACAAAATAGAGGAGTAGGAATTAATGAGTTGGGAGGTAGGACAAAATAGAGGAGTAGGAATTAATGAGTTGGGAGGTAGGACAAAATAGAGGAGTAGGAATTAATGAGTTGGGAGGTAGGACAAAATAGAGGAGTAGGAATTAATGAGTTGGAGTATGACTGTAAAATAATTGATGGATCACAATCAAGGATTCAAATTCATGAATTTGGTGTCGGGTGGGAATTTGTGAGTGGGCGGGGTTGAAAGTTTCGCTGCATTCAGTTAACTGTACTGCACATTAGACGTTATGAGCCAGTGAATTATAGCTGACCGAGACCTTAATCTATCTCACTTTGATGGTTCTGAAAATCAGTTGTTGAGAGTTGTGCAATCAGTGGGGATTGAATCAATAATTAACGAAGCGACTTTGGAAGTTTCAGGGTAATAGATTCAAATATCGCAGATTATATATATATATATATACGTAGGGAGGTCAAAAAGTAATGCACACCAATTTTTTTCTCGGAAACTATTCGGGCAAAATGTGTGAAATTGTCACAGATTGTAGCTGAACATCCCCTTTACACTACCTATTTTTCAACATAATCTCCGTCCAAGCGTATTGCCTTACGCCAACGCGAAACTAGGTCATGAATGCCTCGTTTGTACCAAGTTTTGTCCTGTTCGCGTAGCCATTTTATAACTGCACGGATCACATCCTCATCATTGTCAAAGTGTGTCCCACGCAGGAATTTTTTGAGTGGTCCAAAGAGATGGAAATCTGAGGGAGCCAGATCAGGGCTGTAAGGAGGATGGGGCAGTACAGTCCAACCAAATTTGTTGATTGCTTCCCGTGTTACCAGACTTGTGTGAGGGCGTGCATTGTCATGTTGAAGCAACAAATCTGCAGATGGCTTATTAGGCCGAACTCTGTGGAACCGATTTTTGAGTTTTGTCAGTGTATTGATGTAAGCTGTCGAGTTGATTGTCTCACCTCTTGTCATTACATCAACAAGAATCACACCATCAATGTCCCAGAAGACAGTGATCATCACCTTTCCGGCTGATGGAGATGTTTTGAATTTTTTTCTTTTTGGTGACTGCGGATGATGCCATTCCATTGACTGCATTTTTGTTTCAGGCTCATAATAATGTGCCCACGTTTCGTCACCGGTAACAATTTTTGACAAAAACATTTCTCCTTCAACACCGAAACGCTCCAACAATTCAGAACAGAATGTTTTCCTTTGAACTCTGTGATCATTTGTTAGGCACCGAGGAACCCATCGAGCGCAAATCTTTGAATATCCGAGAGTTTTAAAAATTGCGATTGCACTTCCCTTGCTGACTGTAAGCTGCAATGCCAATTGCTGACTAGTGATACGCCTATCCTTACGAATAATGGCATCAGCCCGGTTTAACATGCCTGTGCTGGTAGCCGAGGCAACACGTCCAGAACGCGGTAAATCATGCAGCTCCACTCGTACACTTTCTGCAGCTTTAATTCTCTGAACCCAGCGACTAACTGTGCGCCTATCGACTGCAGAACATTTGTACACTGCACACAGTTGTTTATGAATGTTTGCCACAGTTTCTTTTTCCGCAACCAGAAATTCTATGACAATTCGCTGTTTGTAACGGACATTGTTGACAAGCTCAATTTTAACGGTTCATAGATTGCGTAATATTTATCAGAATGCTGTGCAATTTGGTGCACATAATTGGAACATGTCATATTCCAAGTGTGCAAAATTTCATATTCCTATCTTTATTATTAGCCGAGAAAAAAATTGGTGTGCATTACTTTTTGACCTCCCTTTAGTATATATATATTATAGTTGTATACTGCCATACATCGTAACATACGTCGTTTTTAGGTTGAATGAAGCTGGAAGTGTCGGACTAGAAGGTTCAAATATCGCAGTCGGGGGACTAGTTGGTCTCAAGACAGAGAGGTTGTGAGTTCAAATCCTAGTTGGACCAGTTGGGATTTTTATTTGTGATTTCTCTCTGTGACAACCACCACTGATCTCAGCAGCGAGGCCCGGCCTGAAACGAGATTTCTCTCTGTGACAACCACCACAGATCTCAGCAGCGAGGCCCGGCCTGAAACGTTGTGATTTCTCTCAGTGAGAACCACCACAGATCTCAGCAGCGAGGCCCGGCCTGAAACGTTGTGATTTCTCTCTGTGACAACCACCACAGATCTCAGCAGCGAGGCCCGGCCTGAAACGTTGTGATTTCTCTCTGTGACAACCACCACAGATCTCAGCAGCGAGGCCCGGCCTGAAACGTTGTGATTTCTCTCTGTGACAACCACCACAGATCTCAGCAGCGAGGCCCGGCCTGAAACGTTGTGATTTCTCTCTGTGACAACCACCACAGATCTCAGCAGCGAGGCCCGGCCTGAAACGTTGTGATTTCTCTCTGTGACAACCACCACAGATCTCAGCAGCGAGGCCCGGCCTGAAACGTTGTGATTTCTCTCTGTGACAACCACCACAGATCTCAGCAGCGAGGCCCGGCCTGAAACGTTGTGATTTCTCTCTGTGACAACCACCACAGATCTCAGCAGCGAGGCCCGGCCTGAAACGTTGTGATTTCTCTCTGTGACAACCACCACAGATCTCAGCAGCGAGGCCCGGCCTGAAACGTTGTGATTTCTCTCTGTGACAACCACCACAGATCTCAGCAGCGAGGCCCGGCCTGAAACGTTGTGATTTCTCTCTGTGACAACCACCACAGATCTCAGCAGCGAGGCCCGGCCTGAAACGTTGTGATTTCTCTCTGTGACAACCACCACAGATCTCAGCAGCGAGGCCCGGCCTGAAACGTTGTGATTTCTCTCTGTGACAACCACCACAGATCTCAGCAGCGAGGCCCGGCCTGAAACGTTGTGATTTCTCTCTGTGACAACCACCACAGATCTCAGCAGCGAGGCCCGGCCTGAAACGTTGTGATTTCTCTCTGTGACAACCACCACAGATCTCAGCAGCGAGGCCCGGCCTGAAACGTTGTGATTTCTCTCTGTGACAACCACCACAGATCTCAGCAGCGAGGCCCGGCCTGAAACGTTGTGATTTCTCTCTGTGACAACCACCACAGATCTCAGCAGCGAGGCCCGGCCTGAAACGTTGTGATTTCTCTCTGTGACAACCACCACAGATCTCAGCAGCGAGGCCCGGCCTGAAACGTTGTGATTTCTCTCAGTGAGAACCACCACAGATCTCAGCAGCGAGGCCCGGCCTGAAACGTTGTGATTTCTCTCTGTGACAACCACCACAGATCTCAGCAGCGAGGCCCGGCCTGAAACGTTGTGATTTCTCTCTGTGACAACCACCACAGATCTCAGCAGCGAGGCCCGGCCTGAAACGTTGTGATTTCTCTCTGTGACAACCACCACAGATCTCAGCAGCGAGGCCCGGCCTGAAACGTTGTGATTTCTCTCTGTGACAACCACCACAGATCTCAGCAGCGAGGCCCGGCCTGAAACGTTGTGATTTCTCTCTGTGACAACCACCACAGATCTCAGCAGCGAGGCCCGGCCTGAAACGTTGTGATTTCTCTCTGTGACAACCACCACAGATCTCAGCAGCGAGGCCCGGCCTGAAACGTTGTGATTTCTCTCTGTGACAACCACCACAGATCTCAGCAGCGAGGCCCGGCCTGAAACGTTGTGATTTCTCTCTGTGACAACCACCACAGATCTCAGCAGCGAGGCCCGGCCTGAAACGTTGTGATTTCTCTCTGTGACAACCACCACAGATCTCAGCAGCGAGGCCCGGCCTGAAACGTTGTGATTTCTCTCTGTGACAACCACCACAGATCTCAGCAGCGAGGCCCGGCCTGAAACGTTGTGATTTCTCTCTGTGACAACCACCACAGATCTCAGCAGCGAGGCCCGGCCTGAAACGTTGTGATTTCTCTCTGTGACAACCACCACAGATCTCAGCAGCGAGGCCCGGACAACCACCACCTGAGGCCCGGCCTGAAACGTTGTGATTTCTCTCTGTGACAACCACCACAGATCTCAGCAGCGAGGCCCGGCCTGAAACGTTGTGATTTCTCTCTGTGACAACCACCACAGATCTCAGCAGCGAGGCCCGGCCTGAAACGTTGTGATTTCTCTCTGTGACAACCACCACAGATCTCAGCAGCGAGGCCCGGCCTGAAACGTTGTGATTTCTCTCTGTGACAACCACCACAGATCTCAGCAGCGAGGCCCGGCCTGAAACGTTGTGATTTCTCTCTGTGACAACCACCACAGATCTCAGCAGCGAGGCCCGGCCTGAAACGTTGTGATTTCTCTCTGTGACAACCACCACAGATCTCAGCAGCGAGGCCCGGCCTGAAACGTTGTGATTTCTCTCTGTGACAACCACCACAGATCTCAGCAGCGAGGCCCGGCCTGAAACGTTGTGATTTCTCTCTGTGACAACCACCACAGATCTCAGCAGCGAGGCCCGGCCTGAAACGTTGTGATTTCTCTCTGTGACAACCACCACAGATCTCAGCAGCGAGGCCCGGCCTGAAACGTTGTGATTTCTCTCTGTGACAACCACCACAGATCTCAGCAGCGAGGCCCGGCCTGAAACGTTGTGATTTCTCTCTGTGACAACCACCACAGATCTCAGCAGCGAGGCCCGGCCTGAAACGTTGTGATTTCTCTCAGTGACAACCACCACAGATCTCAGCAGCGAGGCCCGGCCTGAAACGTTGTGATTTCTCTCAGTGACAACCACCACAGATCTCAGCAGCGAGGCCCGGCCTGAAACGTTGTGATTTCTCTCTGTGACAACCACCACAGATCTCAGCAGCGAGGCCCGGCCTGAAACGTTGTGATTTCTCTCTGTGACAACCACCACAGATCTCAGCAGCGAGGCCCGGCCTGAAACGTTGTGATTTCTCTCTGTGACAACCACCACAGATCTCAGCAGCGAGGCCCGGCCTGAAACGTTGTGATTTCTCTCAGTGACAACCACCACAGATCTCAGCAGCGAGGCCCGGCCTGAAACGTTGTGATTTCTCTCTGTGACAACCACCACAGATCTCAGCAGCGAGGCCCGGCCTGAAACGTTGTGATTTCTCTCAGTGACAACCACCACAGATCTCAGCAGCGAGGCCCGGCCTGAAACGTTGTGATTTCTCTCAGTGACAACCACCACAGATCTCAGCAGCGAGGCCCGGCCTGAAACGTTGTGATTTCTCTCAGTGACAACCACCACAGATCTCAGCAGCGAGGCCCGGCCTGAAACGTTGTGATTTCTCTCTGTGACAACCACCACAGATCTCAGCAGCGAGGCCCGGCCTGAAACGTTGTGATTTCTCTCTGTGACAACCACCACAGATCTCAGCAGCGAGGCCCGGCCTGAAACGTTGTGATTTCTCTCTGTGACAACCACCACAGATCTCAGCAGCGAGGCCCGGCCTGAAACGTTGTGATTTCTCTCAGTGACAACCACCACAGATCTCAGCAGCGAGGCCCGGCCTGAAACGTTGTGATTTCTCTCTGTGACAACCACCACAGATCTCAGCAGCGAGGCCCGGCCTGAAACGTTGTGATTTCTCTCTGTGACAACCACCACAGATCTCAGCAGCGAGGCCCGGCCTGAAACGTTGTGATTTCTCTCTGTGACAACCACCACAGATCTCAGCAGCGAGGCCCGGCCTGAAACGTTGTGATTTCTCTCTGTGACAACCACCACAGATCTCAGCAGCGAGGCCCGGCCTGAAACGTCAATCATCGACGAAGAAAAAATATGAGTACCTCCGAAGTCAGAGTTATCTGCCTGTGCGGGGAGAGACCCCTGTGCACACGGCTGCCAGGGTAAAACGGCTTAACATGCAAAATGCAGTTCCGGAGGTGAAATATGGCGAACGCAAAAATATCGCAGATTAGTTGTGTACTGCGATACATCGTAATATATGCCATTATTAAGGCGAAGAAAGTCATTCTAGACACAATAAAAGTATACAAATTGCTTTCTTTAAAGAGGTTTGTCTTTACGCGTTGTGGCGTTTATAGGGGAATATTGTGTTAGTAACCATATTTTATTTAGAAAAAGAGTTCTTAAATGTTATATAGAGCCAGTCTTAACATATGGATGCGAATCATGGACAATAGGACAACAGACAAGAAAATCACTGGAGTCTGTAGAAATGTGGTTTTACAGAAGAATGTTGAGAGTACCATGGACAGCTAAGAAGAGTAATGAAAAAGTTCTGAAAGAGGTCAAGCAAAAAGAGAGCAAATTTCCAATATTAGGAAGAAACAATCATCATTTTTTGGCCATGTAATGAGAAGAGAACAACTGGAATATATTGTGACAACTGGGAAAATTGAGGGACGAAGAGAGGGAAGTAAAGAGAAAAAAATACCAGACAGTTTAAGAGAATGGCTTGGCAGAAGGTCAACAACAGAAATGATAAATAGCTGTCGAGATCGAAAATTGTGGAGAGACATGATCACCTACGCCAGTAGGCCCGGTACTTGATGATGAACCATATTTTAAACAATTATCTGATACATTGATGGAAGAAATGGTCAGCATCACGTCAGGCCGTCTTATTTTCCAGCCAAAATATCTGGTGTCTATTTTCTGAGGCTGATTTTGAGTTGGGAAATATTTTGCAACGAGTTTGGTTCTAGTGAAAGTCAAAGATGGACACAAGAAAAAAGTAACGAGTCGAACTCGATAAAGTGAATATTAAAAATAAAAGCAGTGGAATCGAAAAGTTTGAAGTATCGATTACACCACTTTACAATCCATTAATTATATATTTTTAAAAATTATAAAGTTATTGTTGATCAAAAAAAAAAAAAGGGAAATACAAGTTTAAGAAAGAGCTTCACGCAATAAGGACAAACCAAATTATTTAACGTTTCGGACAATGGCCTTCATATTTCCCCATCTTCTCCAGCCTGATTCCGGCCTCATAAGACATTGTGTATGTTTCCATCGTTATAGTAGATCTAACATGTATGGAAGAATAGCTCGATAAAACCGGAGGAAATATATGGGGATATTATGGAAGTAAATTTAGATACATGGGGAAATTAAAGGTAAATTTGAAATATTTTGGGGACAGATGCAAATTTGAAATATCAGGGTACTTTAGATGTAAATTTGATATATATGGGGACATTAGAGACAATTTTTTAATATATGAGGAAGTCAGAAGTTAGTTTGAAATATATATTTAAAAAATACATAGTTGCATTCAAGGTATATTTGAAGGTATATTTAGGGACATTAGAGGTAAATACGAAATATATGAGGGTATTAGAGGTGTATAATACAATATTGGGCCTAACAGAGGTGAAATTGAAATATTTGGGTGTATTAGAGGCCACTTTATTTAATTTAAGGTCCACATTAAAGACAAATTTGAAATAAATGGGCCCATTAGAAATCGTGTTTCCAGATGTTGTAACTTTTGCCACCAACATATTTGTAATTACTATAATTGCTATTTTTTCACACACATATAATATATATATATATATACATATCACTTTCACCAACGGTTATAAATGCGGTTGTATTAACTCATAGATGACATATGTTGCAATTAGAAATAAACAAACAGATACTGCAATTAAAAAGGAAATAAATCAATAAGGTTAACAGACAAGGCACAATATTTATTCTAAGAAATCATAAATGCATAATATAGAAGGAATTCAAACAGAGAACTAATTGATCATCATCAAGTACCGGGCCTGCTGGCGTAGGTGATCATGTCTCTCCATACCTTAGATCTCGACAGTTATTTATCATTTCTGTTGTTGACCTTCTGCCAAGCCATTCTCTTAAGCTGTCTGGTATTTTTTCTCTTTGCTTCCCTCTGTCTCTTCGTCCCTCAATTTTCCCAGTTGTTACAATATATTCCACCTGTTCTCTTCTCATTACATGGCCAAAAAAATGATGATTGTTTCTTCCTAATATTGGAAATTAGCTCTCTTTTTGCTTTGGCCTCTTTCAGAACGTTTTCATTACTCTTCTTAGCTTTCCATGGTATTCTCAACATTCTTCTGTAAAACTACATTTCTACAGCTTCCAATGATTTTCTTGTCTGTTGTCCTATTGTCCATGATTCACATCCATATGTTAAGACTGGCTCTACATAACAATACTAGATACTAATTAGATAACATTAAATAAACTTCGTATATGAGTTAATACAACCGGATGTGTATTTAATCGTTATTTATCGACGTTTGTGTCTTTTCTCGACATTATTCGATTATTTGTGGGGGTATATCTAAGTGTCTAGTCCGTTCACTTGAGGGAGGTATACCAGCTTGAGAATCACTGTAGGAAAGCTCTGGTGCGGAATGTTACATTAGTAAATAAAACAAATAGTACGTGAAGTCATTTGGTACAAGTCTGTCTTAACCAGTGGCGTAGCTTGGGGGAAGGAGGCGGGGGTGGAGCACATCTGTCCCTGTGCGCAGAATCTCAGGGCGCCAAATTGATGTTTCATAATTACGAATGAATTTCAGAATGAAATGTTTTTCCCCTTCTTAAATGCACTTCCGGTATCATGTTCGGTTTCATTCTGAGATGTTTTGTTTGTCTCTTCATACGTTCATGTCTGGGACGTATTTCAACTTATACTAGTTCGAATATTCATCATACAAATAATAATTAAATTCCAGCACGATTAATTATTAAATGTATATTTCTATGTTTGTACCACACATTTAATACAATGAAACGAGCATAGCAGTAAAATAAATTTTAAAAAAGCTAAGTTTATAATAATTTGTCAGCTTCCAGGAAATTAAAAATAGAATGATTCATTTTCCTGGAAAACTTTCATGCAGCGCCGTCTATTTAGGAGAACTTGGAAACGGGGGTGGAGAAGGTTGGGGGGAAGAAATCCAGTACCTTATTTTTTCCGGGAATTGGGGGAGTCACAAAATACCGAGAAGGTAGCAGGTTTGAGCCAAGCACATGCAAAGCGAACACTTACAGCATAATAAGCAGGAATTTTTACCGAGCTTCCTCTCACGCTGTGTGGAGATACAAAAAAATAAACAGTAAAACATCTGTCTCGACATCGTTTTCTTTATCATCAACATCAATTTTATTGCAGTCACATTACTATAATTAAATAATTAAATTTATCTAGGACAGTGCTTTCCAAGGTCAAGGTTTTTCGACCGGTGTTAATTAAAAAGAAACTTCCCAATTTATTTCCTCAAGCAATTTATTCCGACTTTTTAAACCTCTTAAGATTAAAAATCCATTTTAAATTGTAAGACAAAATCAAACCTGCCTTAATATACTTGACTTATCTTTAAATCTGTGATAATTAAAAGCTTAAATGAAAGAATATATTTATTTATTTTTCCTCCATGCCTTACTAGGCGTTTGAGAAATATAGTCATAGTGACGATATTAATTCCATTACCGCGACACATTTGTGGGTAATGGAGTCGGTATCACGCCATGCCGCCTCTACTTCCACGAAATATCTCTGGTACCCATTTTTAGAGACTGGATGAATACTGGAGCCTTGTCAGTCCGAAAAGAAAATGCCTCACTTTGGGGAGTCGAACCCGAACTATTCTGATCAGGAAGCGAGCGTACTAACCACTCAACCACTGAGGTTATGAAAAAAATATATACACAAGATATCAAATCAGGCTTTCTTCTCAGTTGTTTATTTGTTTGCTCAAACACAGTCTTCTAAACAAATAAACAAGAAAGAAGTTGAACATATTTGTAGAATCAGTTAGTTCGTATAGCAGACTTTAGACTTGAGGACGAAGTAGCTTCACTGCGGGTGGGGTATTCCCATATCTGCTCCAGCGACCAACAAAGTGTTCATCTCGATCGCCCGTACGTCGTTCGTATAGTAATTCCCCTCTAATATACAAATCCGTACTGACAGCAGTAAATCTTCATTTAAAAAAAAAAACAAGTAAAGTACGTCACGCCAAGTGGCGTATAGGGAATATGGTGTTAGTGACCATCAATTTTACAGACCTTCGGCACATGATTTTTGGGGTAATGTGGTCGGTATTACGCCCGTGCCGCTTTACTTTCCCAGAAAAAAAATCCGGTACCCATTAAAGGCTGGGTGAACCGGAAGTCGTCAGTTAGGCTCGAACCCTACCTCTTGTCCTTTGTAGTCAGTTCACTAACCACTGAGCTATCGCGGCTCCAAACCTTAATTAAACACTACATTGTTATCAAATGACAATGACTGAAGCTGCCGGAGTGGCAGAAAGTTGAACTTTGTATCTCCATCAACACTCCAAGCGGTGTAAGAGGAAGTGAAGAGAGAGAGAGAGAGAGAGAGAGAGAGAGAGAGAGAACGTAATTAACTCACTATATATCACCTGCTTGAGCTAATTATGTTCCTTCTCCACAATTCACCACCAGCGAGTTAATTACCAAGATGGCGTTGGCAGATAATCTCGATGCCAATTCCAAATGTGGGGATCGCGGAGTTAAACAAACAACACGGTTTTTATTTACGCAAAATGCTAAATAAGGCAAATAAGTTTCCACAGGGGGAAACAAATAACAGACAATGAAACCACAAACGCTGTCTCATGTAAAGACAGTCATCTAGTCCAATAGAACAGTGTTTTTTTGTTTCATTTTTAGATTTCCTTGTTGAATGTTAATTGTGTATGTGTTATACCTGACAGAAAGCAAAAAAATGAAGGATTCAGCCTCAACAACAAAAAGACAGAAGTAATGGTAACAACAAAGAGAAATGCATTATCGCAATGTGCAATAAAGACAAGTGGAACAATATTAAAACACGTCAATGAATTGAAATATGTGGGAATAAATGCTAACATCAGATGGTAGATGTACAAGAGAAGTGAGATGCTGAATGGCTCAGGCGAAAGCAGCTTTCCAAAAAATGAGGAAGATACTGAGCAATCCATTTTTGACAATAGAAAGAAAAAAAAAGTGTTCTTAAATGTTATGTTGAGTCAGTCTTAACACGTGGATGTGAATCATGGACAACAGGACAACAGACAAGAAAATCACTGGAGGCTGTAGAAATGTAGTTTTAAAGAAGAATGTTGAGAATGCCATGGACAGCTATGAAGAGTAATGAAAATGTTCTGAAAGAGGCTAAAGAAAAAAGAGAGCTAATTTTTAATTCGGTAGCAAAGTTGGGAAAACCACCCGACCGGGCTACTGATGTTCGGACAACCCGTGACTGACGTTCGGACAACCCGTGACTGACGTTCGGACAACCCGTGACGGACGTTCGGACAACCCGTGTTCGATTCCCGCTGGAAGCAGTGTAAACTATACTCGTGGTTAGAGAAAAGTATCCCCCCCCCCGTGGTGAACCCAGCCGCTGGCAGAAATGGGTACCAGGTTACTACTCTGGGAAGGTGAGGAATGCCGCCACGCATCGTGAGTTTCGATGCTTGAAGCGACACTATCCAGAAGTCTCCGCACACTTCTGGATAGGCGGCCGAGCACATATGGGTGGAAACTCGCGTGCTAAGAGGCCGATTCACGTCTCGTACTTTACTTTTACTTTACTTTTACTTTACTTTACTTTACTTTTACTTTACTTTTACTTTACATTTACTTTACCTATTTAGACAACTATACCTCTTCTGTACCCGTTGTTTTATAGTTTGCAAAGCACTGAGCTAGCAGCAACAACACAATTTATAATGAAGTTCTCAGAATGAAAGAAAACATTACATTTGTCATTTTAATTAATTAAATCTATTGAATTTTATAAAATATCTGTTTCATCACTAGAACCATACCGGTTGGCGTGGGCGATCATGCCCCACAATTCTCTGTTCACAGTACATCATATCAATTCTGTTCTTGACTGTTTTCCATGCCATGACGCCAAGCTATCTTTGGTCGTCCGCGATCTCTCTTTTTGCCAGTTGTAACCAAGTACTCCAACTTTCCTCTTCTCAAGATGTGCTAGAAAAATGTCGATTGTTTCTTTCTGATGTTTTTAGGAGCTCCCTTTTTGTGTTGGCCTCTTTGAGAATTGTCTCGTTGGTCTTTTTAGCTGTCCAGGGAGCATTTAACATTCTTCTGAGAAATCCCATCTTTGTTTTCATTTGCTTGTCTCTTGTCCATGATTCGCTTCCTTAGGTCAGAACTGGCTCTAAATAGCACCGCTGAATCTTTTTTCTCACTTCAACATTGTCGTTTTTCACGTTCTCAATTAAAGCAATGGTAGCAACCCGTTAACTTATCCACTTGGCCAGATTTAGCCTTGGCGAGGCCCTGACCAGTATAAGCTAAATAAAACTGTGAGGCCCTGAGCAGGATAAGCTAAATAAAATTTTGAGGCCCTGAGCAGTATAAGCTAAATAAAACTTTGAGGCCCTGAGCAGGATAAGCTAAATAAAACTTTGAGGCCCTGAGCAGGATAAGCTAAATAAAACTTTGAGGCCCTGAGCAGGATAAGCTAAATAAAACTTTGAGGCCCTGAGCAGGATAAGCTAAATAAAACTTTGAGGCCTCCCATCACAGATTACAATATAAACAAATTTGAGGCCGCCTCGTTATTGTGAGACACTACGCACCTGTAGCTTAATTAGCCCAGGCCTAAATCTGGCCTTGTAGATACAATAATAAGTCCAGTATAAAAATAACATAATATATTTACATAAGAATACATCTACAAGATTCTTATAATCGTTAGTTAATTCTGACGTCACAACAAAATAAGAATTCAAGCAAAGCATCACAAATATAAACTGCAGTAATTCCAAGCCAATTTGTATTATAATATTTGTATAACGAAAAATACCTATATACAGAGTCGTCGATATGTGTTTTCAAAATTGAAGAGTGTTTCTACCAAGCGGTCATATTGAATTACGTCACGAACTTTAAAAAAACGTTCTTAGTTACGGCACGTGAGTCAGAATATAATATAATATTTCACGTGATATATTATGGCATATAAAAGAATTAATGACACCGTACTGACGATTATAAAAGACACCTTACTGACGGTTATGAAAGGCACGTCATTGACGGTCATAAAAGACACCGTGCTGACGGCTAAAAAAGGATAACACTAATGGTAAGCAGGAAGGCGATCTATGGCGGCAAATTTGGACAAGTAACGTCAAGAGATAAGCCAATAATGATTGGTCAGAATGTATCTATAACCTAAATTCCATTTAATCTACAGCCTCCCCTGTTTTTTTTAGGAGCGGTGATAGCAGGACAAAGTGACCAAGCAACCAAACAACCAACCAACCAACCAACCAACCTCCCAATCAACTAATAAACCATCCAACAAGCCTAGCTTCAAACCAACACATCAACAGAAACATACAATAACACAACAATCTCACAAACTAACACATCAACAGAAACATACAATAACACAACAATCTCACAAACCAACACATCAACAGAAACATACAATAACACAACAGTCTCAAAACCAACGCATCAACAGAAACATACAATAACACAACAGTCTCACAAACCAACCCACGAGTCAACCGTCGAACTTCCAAAGATATAATCTACCAACCAACCATCCAAGCAACACTCCCTCCCCATTTATCCATCCACCCACCCATCCATCTATCAATTCATCCACCCATCCATCCACACATCGATCCATCCACCTACCCATCCATCCACCCATTCATCTAGCCATCTAACCAACTAACAAACCAACCAACAATTCATCCATCCACCCACCCACCCACCCACCACCCACCCATCCATCCACCCACCCACCCGCCCACCCACACACCCATCCATCCATCCATCCAACCAACACACACTAGAGAACCATTCAATAAACCACCCACCCATCCATCCATCCATCCAACCACCCACCCACCCACCCATCCATCCATCCACCCACCCACCCACCCACCCACCCATCCATCCATCCATCCAACCAACACACACCAGAGAACCATTCAACAAAACACCCACCCAACCACCTAACCAATCAACCACCCAACACACACCAGAGAACGAGAACAAAAATACAATATTATGGGAATCACCCCCCGCCCCCTCCCCCCCCCCTGCCCCCCACACACACACACTCTCTCACACACACACGCGCGCACGCACTCTCCAAATATTTTCTCCAAACCCGATAATTGTAGCTGCTAAATTAGGAATTGCTTGCAAATGGTCAATTCTAAAACTAAGTATGACAAACCGACATATAATAGAACGTCTAGCGAATCTTGGATTTACTGCAGCCAAAGCTGACAAAGAATAAGCTAAACTAAAGTTGCTAGTGCAAACTGATTGTTAACAGAAATAGAAGCACATTTATGAAGTTAAATAAGCAGTGTTATACTTCAGCTGAAGATCATTTGAAACAGACAATGAAATATGTGACTAGATATAAATGTAATAAAAGCACAAACAGGCACTGACTTTGAAATGGACTATAATATTATAAAGTCTCTAGATTGTTAAAAACCGGCGACTATCGACGTTTTGCCGTGTCACCATTTCAGCGTGTATTCATGTTTTCATCGTCTTCTTAATCATCCTGAACCATGGGTGTCGTCGGGACACCACCAACAGACTTTGTCAACCTTCTTCATTTATTTCTATCTTCAGTCATTCTAGTGGACTTGGGGACTGGTTGGTCTAGAGGCAAGACGCCGGTCTCGAGAAAGAGGGGTTGTGGGTTCAAGTCCCGGCTACACCGGATTTTTGTTTATGATTTTTCTCTGCGGCAACCACCCCTGGTCTCAGCAGCGAGGCCCGGCTTGAAACGTCAATTACTCATCGACGGAAAAAATATGAGTACCTCCGAAGTCGGAGTTATCTGCCTGTGCGGCGAGGGACCCCGTGCACACGGCTGCCAGGGAAAAATGGATTAACACGCAAAATTCAGTTCCTTGTCTCTAGGGACTTCATCAGAGGTAAAAAGCTGGCGAAAAAAAAATACTTGTGGAGTGCAAAGCCAAGGCCTCTCCATTATTTGATGTTATCTTCCCATCCCATTCTCTGCTTAGCACTCCTTCTCCTCCTTTCACAGTTTCATGCAAAATAATATTTTTTAGGCCAGACGATCGAGATACGTAGCCAAACCATTTCTTTTTGTGTTCCTTCAAAATAGTCAAAAAGATCATCATGTACTCCGATTTCTGGTATCATTTTGCAAACTTCTACATTTCTGATACGATCCAAATAAGAGCTGCCCAAATTCTTACAATAATATTTCAGTTCCATATCTTGTATTTGTTGAAAATACATCAGTCATGTGCTGAGAATGAATTCCATGTCCGGCTTGTTGCAGGAGCTGCTGAGTTCAGTGCTCTGTGTCACACCGTGAGCTGTGTGTCTAATCCGTTTTGATCAACGTTTCGACATTCCAATTGTTTACGATGAATGATGATATCGTATGACACGGAACAGTTAGCTATATTCACTTTCTGTGTGGTTTCGCCTGATGTCTTTTGGCGTGTACTGAGTCTGCTATGATGGGAACTACAGCTACCTTTCTTTGTTTGGTAGATGAGTTAGTAATTCGGATGATTCCACTGGCACGGGCGGTTGAGCAATTATGGATTTTAATTCGCTTGCAGTGATACCGGGGCCTTCCATAACCAAAGAACCAAAGCTTGTATTTTCTTCTGTAGCTTTGCTGTAAGGGTCCATGTTTCGCAAGCGTATTCATTCCTTCATTTTCATTTTCCTGTCGGACCAAAGATGGCACATGGGGCGGAAGTCATAGTTCTACACGATTGACGATTTGCTGCAAGTTCTTGGTTGTTTCTTAGTGCCATGGTTCAGCCTTCCCTTGTCATTGTTCTGCAATGCGATTTTCTTGGTCTGCCTTGTTTTCTTTTACCGGATGGTTTCCACATGAATGTCTGACGGGGAAGTCTTTCTTCGTTCATTCTCAGCACATGACCGATGTATTTCCAAAGCCTTCTTCTGGTAAAACCCGACACGTATTAATGTTTAGATTCGTTTCTTATCTGTTGGCAAAAGTATAGAAACAATGTATATATCAAAGGTGTGAATCAACCTGAACCTGGAACCAAGATGTTCTTATCCCTTTCATGTTTTACGAGCTTTGCATTGGCTGATGTCTTCTTATTCTTCCACCTTTCAGCACTCTGTGGAGCATAGGTTTCCAACAAACACTTTCCAAGCCATTCTGTTTCTTGCCATTCTTTTAACATCATTCCATGTCTTCCCTATCCTCTTCATCTCTGCTTCTATCTGTCTTCTCCAAGAATGACTTGGTCTTCCTCATTGTCTTTTCCCCTGGTGATTCCCAAAAAGGACCTGTTGTGTAATACTCTCAGTTGGCTTCCGTAGTGTGTGTCCGATCCAGCGCCATTGTCTTCGCTGTATTTCTTTATCCACTGGTATTTGACTGGTACATTTCCATAATTCTATATTAATTGGCTGATGTAGTTTGCACTATTTTGGCTGATATTTCGGGTTAATTCAACCCATAGTAATGTTAAATGACGTCCTAGACAACGTATTGTCATTGTTACATACAAGGTAATACAGTTTGAATATACAGGACGTATTACGCTTCCTCGCTGCTATTACTGTCCAGAACTCAGTGAGGCTGTACCCAATCTTCTCAGCTGGGTCGTCTGAGTGCGTCAGACTAGGATTTAACTGCCAATATTTTTAAAGAAAGGCCAGTGCTCTAGTGATTACGCTCTTGACGCTATCATTATAAACGCGGACATTTCTTTTTGACAATTGACGATTTTTTGGACACTTTGAAGTAATAAACGGGCTAAATAAACTGTTTCTAAAGCACAGAACAGCTCTTCTAGAACAAATCATGGTTCTGGGAGTTGTTGGTAGTGTCCATTATGGTTTTGGTGTTTCTATCTTCTCGGGTTGGTTCTCGTTGCTTCATGGTAGTCAATTTTAATATATGGAGATTTTGGGGACACCTTGAAGTAAAAATAAGCTAAATAAACTGTTTCTAAAGCAAAGAACAGTTCTTCTAGAACACATCAAGATTGTGAGAGTCGTTGGTAACTCGGGGAACAAAATGTACGGTTCTATCTTCACATGTGGTGGTGGTGGTTGCTTTACACTGGACAATTTTGAAAAATAACACTTTTGGGAGATCCTGAAGTATATTTGAACTACCAAAGTGGTTTTAATGTAAAGAACTGTTCTTTCTAAACACCCGAGAATCGTTAGTAACTTCGAATATGGTTTTGGTGGTTCTATCTTTTCAGGTTGTAGTATTAGTTGCTTTAATATGGATAATTTTAATGAATACGATTTTTGGGGACACCCTGAAGTATATATGGACTAATTAAACTACATGTATTTCCAAAGAAAAGAACGTTTCTTTTAAAACTCCTTGGTTGCTTCAATGTGGATGATTTTAAATAAATTAATTTTTTGGGGGCACCCTGAAGTAAACATGTGCTGTATTTAGAGTAAAGAGCAGTTGTTATGAAACACCTCAAAGTGCTGGGAGTCGTTGGCAGCTGCGATAATTGTTTTGGTGGTTCAGTCTTCACAGCTGGTGGTTGCTTTACGGTGGGCAGTTGCGCAGCAGCGGGGCGGAGCGGGGTCTGAACTACAGGCCTGGCTGGCGTTGAGCCGGAAGTTCTTGTAGCACTGATGGTTGCATGCTGGGTGGACACTGAGCCAGAGGTGCGACTCAAAACCGATACCTGATGTGCGCTGTGAGGCCGAGGCTTTGAAATAAAGATAGTTAGTGTGCGTGAGGCTTGCGTGTAAAACGTAATACGAGGCTTTGGACTAAACAGACAAAAGCACAAACTTTAATTGTGAGTGAGGCTTGCGATGTGAGGATAATATTCATTATGTGTGAGGCTGAGGTTCATATAACTAAAACAAGCAATGAGTTTGAGGCTTGCATTTTTGTTGTTGTTGTTGCTGTTGTTGTTGTAAAATAGAGACAAATTACATGTTTGTGAACTTAAAACAATCTCGTTCTTTCATGTTTGTAAACTAAACACATCCTTATTCTCTCATGTTTGTAAACTAAAAACATCCTTATTCTCTCATGTTTGTAAACTAAAAACATCCTTATTCTTTCATGTTTGTAAACTAAAAACATCCTTATTCTCTCATGTTGGTAAACTAAAAACATCCTTATTCTCTCATGTTTGTAAACTAAACACATCCTTATTCTTTCATGTTTGTAAACTAAACACATCCTTATTCTTTCATGTTTGTAAAGTAATAACATTCTTACTTTTACATTTTTGATAAGTAAAAACATCTTTATTCTTTCTTGTCTGTAAACTAAAAATAATCTAATTCTTTCTTGTTTGTAAACTAAAAACAACCTAATTCTTTCTTGTCTGTAAACTAAAAACATCCTAATTCTTTCTTGTCTATAAACTAAAAACAACCTAATTCTTTCTTGTCTGTAAACTAAAAACAATCTAATTCTTTCTTGTCTGTAAACTAAAAACAACCTAATTCTTTCTTGTCTGTAAACTAAAAACATCCTTATCCTTTCTTGTTTGCAAAATGTTTGTAAACTAAAAACATCCTACGTATTTGCTGATTTTTAAATTAAAAACAATCCACATATTGTATATTTGTAGATAACATGTACTCTACTTTTTAAAAAACCACCCCCAGGTAGATAAATGAAACAATGATTTCACCCATAATATAAATGTGCTTTGATTTGACAAGCGAATATTATTTTTGGCTACCAGATGGCACTTCTCATAGCTATCAAAATATTACAAGACAGTAGAAACCTACAAACTTCAAAAGGGAAAGTAGTATATGAATTTGTCGTCATCATCAGGTGCCGTGCCGGTTGGCGTAGGTGATCATCACTCTCTACATCACTAGGCCCTTCATGCATGTCATAATTTCAGTGGGAGATCTTCTATTATGCTATTTGGATAATCTGTTCTCCATCTATCTATCTTTCGTTCATCTGAAGCATTGTCTATATCTGCTATGTCATTTCCTGTATACATTTTATTATCTTTTGTAATTCTTGTAGTGGCCCATATAGTTTTGTCTGTAGTGTTGTATCTATGGGCCAATGGATTTTCATCAGTCTACTATATTCAGTGTAGTCTTGAAGTTTGTGTTCAGCAGTCTGGGGTGCCTGTCCACATGTACAAGTAGTTGAGGTGCCGATCTTGAATTTTGTATACATGTGACTGTGGAGTCGATTGTGTCCTGTTCTGAGGCGTATAATGATAACTTGTTCATATCTATTCATATTATGAAAGGCATCCTGATTTGGGGCTTGTGGTTCTCTGATTGATTTGATTATCTGTTTCTTATGATGGTATGTAACCGGTGTATCTAGTTGTGTGCCTGTTGAACCTTCCTTTGCCAACTGATCTGCTTTCTCATTTCCTGGTATTCCACAGTGAGATGGGATCCACTGCAGGGCAACCCTGTGGTGCTTGCAGAGTTCAGTCAATAAGGTCTGCAGATGTGGTAATTTTCTGGATTGTAGTGCCTGGAGTACTGATCTTGCATCTTTCTTAAAACACTACAGGCTGTGGGCTAAGATTACTATTCAGCAGTGTTTCTATTGCCAACTTTATTGCTAGGATTTCCGTATAATAATTGTGACAATATTTCCCTGTTGCTATTTTATTCATATCCCTAATGATATTTGGGTACTCTATATATGCACCTGCTCAATGATTTTAATGTTTCACCTGTAACAAAATGCGATATGATATTTAAAACCTTTTGTTTGTAAATTATAAACAATTTATTTGATTCGGTAGACTTCAACTGACTTTTTAAAAAATATTTAACAAAATTGGATCTCGTTTTGAGATGACCCTATTATGTTATTTCAAATACACGATGCGGTAATTGTGTGTGTATGTGTATGTGTATCATAGGAGCTGTGACAAGATGTGTATACTGTTGTGTGTACATATCTAGTTACTAAAGCGTTAAATATCACAAAGATTGCTATAGTTTAATTTTTATAGAAAATATGTTGAGAAAAAGCATTATTAAAGTACGCATTAACAAAACATACGCCATATGGTAATAAAGCTTTTGAGAGGTTGCAGGACAATCACATAGGGAGAGAGGTATCTGAGGATTGTGATTAGATCAGTAACGGATTAATTCATACAAGTTAGAAATCATGCAAGAAATCGTTCAGATTGAAACAGCGGCAATCAAAATGGCTGATAAATCATGCAAGAAATCATTCAGATCGAAACAGCGGCAATCAAAATGGCTGATAAATCATGCAAGAAATCATTCAGATCGAAACAGCGGCAATCAAAATGGCTGATAAATCATGCTAGAAACAGAGATAATAAATACCAAACAAATACATGTACACGATAAATGTACCTCCAAAATTACTGGACAAATTTGAAATGTTTCATATGAAAAGGGGAAGGGCAGATAGTCTGCCAGTGGGTTGAATCGGCTGCCCAAGTGGTTAGACTGGTTGTTTTGCAATCTGGAGGGTCAGGATCGAATCTCGCTGGTATTAAGTTTATTTTTTATTATCATTTTTTTTTTTATTTGGAGTAAAACGCTAATTGTTACATGAACAACACGAGATTAAAGACCAAACTCTTAATATATCAGACTTGTGTGCTTAGCACACGGTTATATGGATGTGAAACATGGACAACATACTCAAATCATGGAGAAAAAAAAAAACTAAATATCTTCCTTATGCGATGTCTCAGTAGATTTTTTTATATTTTTATATAGGCTGGTAGTAGGGACAAGTGGTGGGGCGTAGCCTATACTCCTACAAATTATGGTAACAGCCTGACAAAAAAGGACACAGAGGGACTGGTTGATCTCGAGGCAAAACGCCGGCCTCGAGACAGAATGGTTGTGGGTTCAAATCCTGGCTGCACCAGTTGGGATTTTTATTTATGATTTCTCTCTGCGGCAACCACCCCTGGTCTCAGCAGCGAGGCCCGGCTTGAAACGTCAATTACTCATCGACGGAAAAAATATGAGTACCTCCGAAGACGGAGTTATCTACCTGTGCGGCGAGGGACCCCTGTGAATACGGCTGCCAGGGAAAAATGGATTAACACGCAAAATTCAGTTCCTAGTCTCTAGGGACTTCGTCAAAGGTCAAAGCTGGCGAACGAAGAAAAGAAGGACAACACAAAATATTTGATGTTTTGACCTTCAGAGAAACAGGGACAACAAAGTGAAGATACAGGGTTATGTTGAGTGGGAAGTTTCAATCCATGAAATGGTCAGAAAGTTAACTCCTTCACCTTTAGTTAATCACAATTTTACGAAAACAAAATAAAATCAAGCATAAAATGGCATGGTTACAGTTTTATTTTGGGAAATCGCAAAGTAAAGATGCAAAAATGCCATTCCTTTCTATATTTTTATTCATTATCGAGTGCCGTCTCCGCATCGAAGGTTGGCTACCACGGAGTGCCATTCTGCTCTGTCTCTTGCTTGGATGGTGCAGGTTGTCATAGGCTGGTCTGTCCATCTTTTGATGGTGCTCGTCCATGTTAGTCTTGGTCTGTCTCTGCTTCTTTTACCTTGTATTTTCCCTTCCAGGATTACTTTTAGTAAGCTGTTGTGTCTTTTAACATGGCCCCAAAATCGCATTTGTCTTTTTTGAATTGTGCTTAGTAGTTCTCTTTTCATTTTTAGCTGTTTTAAGACTTTATCGTTTGATTTCTTTTCCTTTCATCCAATTCTACCTATTCTTCTATATATCCACATTTCAAAGGCTTTAATTCTCTATTCTGTTTTCTTGTCTACAGACTACTATATTTTTATAAGCTTTTCTAATTTACATGTTTATATATACCCCAATATAGAAAGAGCCATAGAGGTGAAAACAGATCTATACCTATGTTTCATAGATTACACCAAGGCATTTGATAAAGTAAGGCACCAAGAAATAATCAAAATGTTAGAAAGCATAAACGTAGAAAGCAAAGATCTAAGAATAATAAAGAACATGTACTGGCAACAAACAGCGGCCATAAGAACTGGAAACCAATTGGGAATGTTTCAATAAATAAAACAGGGTGTTAGACAAGGTTGTGTGCTGTTTTGCTAAATATTTATAGTGAGATTATTTTAAGATCCATAAGGGGCATGCCTGGAATAACAATTGGAGGTCATAATATAAATAATCTAAGGTATGCTGATGATACAGTGTTAATCGCTAAGAGTGAAAATGAGTTACAAGAAATGTTGGACATTATAGTGAAAGAAGAAAGAAAGCAAAAATTAAGGACTCAGCCTTAATAGCAAAAAGACAGAGGCAATGGTAACATCAAAGAAAAAGACATCACCTCAGTGCAAAATAAAGACAAGTGGAACAATATTAAAGCTGGTAAATGAATTTAAATATTTGGGAACTTTGTTAACCTCAGACGGAAGATGTACAAAAGAGGTGAGATGTAGAATGGCTCAGGCTAAAGCAGCTTTCCAAAAAATGAGGAAGATACTATGCAATCCATTTTTGACAATTGAAACAAGAAAAAGAGTTCTTAAATGTTACGTAGAGCCAGTCTTAACATACGGATGCGAATCATGGACAATAGGACAACAGACAAGAAAATCACTGGAATCTGTAGAAACGTGGTTTTACAGAAGAGCGTTGTGAGTACCATGGACAGCTAAGAAGAATAATGAAAATGTTCTGAGAGAGGTCAAAGCAAAAAGAGAGCTAATTTCCAATATAAGGAAGAAACAATCATCATTTTTTTGGCCATGTAATGAGAAGAGAACAACTGGAATATATTGTAACAACTGGAAAAATTGAGGGACGAAGAGATAGAGGGAATCAAAGAGAAAAAAATAACAGACAGCTTAAGAGAATGGCTTGGCAGAAGGTCAGCAACAGAAATGATAAATAGCTGCCGAGATCGAAAGTTGTGGAGAGACATGATCACCTACGCTAGCAGGCCAGGTACTGATGATGATGATGATGATGATGATGATGATGATGATGACGATATACCCCAATCTCCCTTCTCTTTACCACGAAACTATTTTTTTTTTTAAATTGATCTGAACATCTCGATTCACTGGGCGTGCGGTCTTTCTTTTTCCATCCGATAAGTCAGGGACCCAAATAATTGGTTAAATGCCAAACAATAATAGATTTAATCACATATGTGTACATGTATATGTTTATGTCTAATCGTTGTCTATCTTTGGTAATTCCCGTAAAGGGAAGTAATATATTCATGCAAGTACAGTACAAGCAAAACGGCAAATTATATTTTTCACTTCCAGTAGGTGTGGCTTTGAACAAAGACACACCTACTGTTGCTAAGAAACTGCCGCTGATTGGATAGTCTTACTTTTGTGAGCTGTTTGCTGGAATCTTGAAATCGCTGTCAAGATATCGACTCAAAAGTTGCCGTTGTCTGTCCATCCTTTCTTGTACACCATGGACCTGTTGTCTCATCCGGGAAAAACTGGCGGGCTCATATATAAGATCATTAGGGGATACCCTGGACTCCACACGGTACTGTGGGCGGGGTCAACACATAAGTGACATGAGTTTAAGCCAATAAACACAGGGGGAATTAATTCAGATACTTACCGCTTATAAGGATTCACAGTTTTCTTATCATACCTGTCTCTATATTATAATGTTACAGCAATTATAATTATCTAAGACCACTAGTAATAATTGTAATATGCAGGACTTTGTTTGTAACAGCATATAATAAAATATACGATTTCATAATTCTCTCTGTATCACCACGGAAAAAAAAAGTAAAGTACCCCGTCACGCCAAGTGGCGTATAGGGAATATGGTGTTAGTGACTATATATTTTACAGACCTTCGGCACATGATTTTTGGGGTAATGTGGTCGGTATTACGCCCGTGCCGCTTCACTTTCCCTGAAAAAAATCCGGTACCCATTAAAGGCTGGGTGAACCGGAAGCCGTCGGTTGGGATCGAACCCTACCTTTTGTCCTTTGTAGTCCAGTTCACTAACCACTGAGCTATCGCGGCTCCTCTGTATCACCATAGTTTCTATTTAATTGCGGTGTCTGTGTTAATGTTCCCAGAGCTTTGACTTATTAGCTGTGATTTCAAAGTTAATCCTCACTCTAAAGACCTTACTAATGTACCCGAGATGTTATCATTAGTTCTATTTCTATAATCACCTGTGATCAACACGCAAAATAAAACACTAAAACGGTAAATAATGTTTTAAACGCTTATTAAAAGATGACATTAAACAGAGCTATAGAAAACCACATTATAATACAAGCCAGGAAGTTGAAATATCTAGGAACAATAATCTCTGTAGATGGTAAAATCGGTAAAGAAATAGACATCCGATGCAATAAAGCAAAGCAAATATTGGAACAACAAGGCCCTATACTTCAACATAAAATAATACACATAATCACCAAAAAAAAAAACATCTTATACAGAGTATATTCATTCACACATTGACTTTCCAATGTCATCGTGGTCACTTGCGACTAAGTATACAAGAAATCTGACCACATTACCCTAAAAGTCATGTGCTGAAGGTCTGTAAAATTGATGGTCACTAACACCATATTCCCTATACGCCACTTGGCGTGACGGGGGTACTTTAAGTTTTACTTATATAAGAAATCTTGTCACCACAGAGTTAAAATGTCTGGAAAAGGTGCTTGGAGTACCCAGAAACGACAGAATCAGAAATGATATAAGAGAAAGAGTAGGCATTGAACCAACCCTAAGCTACATACAGAGACAACATATAAACTGGTTTGTCCATCTAGAAAGAATGCCTTGTGATTCCTTACCATAGTAAGCATTTATTAAAAGAGGATAAAGGAGAAGAGCAAGAGGCAGACCCAAAGTAAGATGGACAGACAACATCAAAGAAACACTACAACAACATCAAAGAAACACTACAACAACATCAAAGAAACACTACAACAACATCAAAGAAACACTACAACAACATCAAAGAAACACTACAACAACATCAAAGAAACACTACAACAACATCAAAGAAACACTACAACAACATCAAAGAAACACTACAACAACATCAAAGAAACACTACAACAACATCAAAGAAACACTACAACAACATCAACTGACAACGAGCGAAGCTGCCAAAAGGGTGACAGCCGTAAATGTGTACCTGCCTCGACATCCAAACGAGTACAAGAGGAAGTGAAGAAAGAAAAAAAAGAAAAATATTAAAATATCCGCTTGTTGCTTTGATATAATTACATATTTGATAGTCAACAAAATAATTCCTAGCAACTATAGGTCAACACGCGTATCAATCACATAGGGAGAGAATCTTGATGAGGAAATAAACCTTTTAGATGTCGCACTGAAAGAAATAAACCTTTTAAATGTCACACTGAAAGAAATAAACCTTTTAGATGTCACACTGAAAGAAATAAACCTTTTAAATGTCACACTGAAAGAAATAAACCTTTTAAATGTCACACTGAAAGAAATAAACCTTTTAGATGTCACACTGAAAGAAATAAACCTTTTAAATGTCACACTGAAAGAAATAAACCTTTTAGATGTCACACTGAAAGAAATAAACCTTTTAGATGTCACAGTGAAAGAAATAAACCTTTTAGATGTCACACTGAAAGAAATAAACCTTTTAGATGTCACAGTGAAAGAAATAAACCTTTTAGATGTCACAGTGAAAGAAATAAACCTTTTAGATGTCACACTGAAAGAAATAAACCTCTTAAAATCACACTGAATGCAATGAACCTCTTAAGTGTCATACTGAAAGAAATAAACCTCTTAAATGTTACACTGAAATCTACAACGCCATTTTAAATGAAATAAAATGACAACAACTTGATCATTTATCGCTACCAAAATAAATAAATTTAATAATTTGGTTGTTACATTTAAATAACATTTTTCATCAATAATTGGAAATCTTCCTTTGGTTCACTAAAGTTCTGTAGTTGCAACAAAAGCTCACAGTGCCAAGGGAAATAAGTCTAGCACAACTACCTTCAGAGTACATTGTCCTTTCCTACTTTCATATTTATTGACAGGGTATGGGTAAGAACCTCATATTTGCGTATGTTTCTATACACATATAAACTCATATATACGTTTTGTTTATTTTTTTAAAACTCTTTTCGTTGTGCGCCCCAAGTCAAAAAAAGTAAAGAGACCCCGTCACGCCAAGTGGCGTATAGGGAATATGATGTTAGTGACCATATATTTTACAGACCTTCGGCACATGATTTGGGGGTAATGTGGTCGGTATTACGCCCGTGCCGCTTTATTTCCCAGAAAAAAATCCGGTACCCATTAAAGGCTGGATTAATCCGGAAGCCGTCGGTTGGGATCGAACCCTACCTTTTGTCATTTGTAGTCCAGTTCACTAATCACTGAGCTATCGCGGCTCCCTAGTCAAAGCCCATATTGGCCTTTAATTCAGCCCTGCACATAAGCTTCTTTCCGAAGATTTTACTATTTAAAGCAAATTTTAGAATAATAATAATACAAATAATAAAAATACAAATATAAATAATAATCATACAAACAATAATAACAGTGCAAATAATGATAATGGTAATAATAATCATCATCATCGAGTGCCGTCTCCGTAGCGAAGGTTGGCTACCATGGATCGCCATTCCACTCTGTCTCTTACTTTGATGGTGCAGGTTGTCATAGATTGACTTGTTCATCTTTTGATGCTACTCGTCCATGTTAGTCTTGGTCTGCCTCTGCATCTTTTACCTTGTATTTTCCCTTCCAATATTACTTTTAGTAGGCTGTTGTGTCTTTTAACGTGCCCCAAAAATGTCATTTGTATTCAGTATATATATTTGTATTCTTTCAATTGTATTTAGTAGTTCTCTTTTTATTTTTAGTTGTTTTAAAACTTCATCGTTTGTTTTCTTTTCTTTCCATCCATTTCTACCTATTCTTCTGAGACAGTAATATCTGTAATAATATAATAATAATAATAATAATAATAATAATAATAATAATATAATAATAAATAATAAAAAACAGTGTGACAAAAATAATCATTGAAATAAATTCAAAGTCTTACCTGCCACGATAAGAGATTTTTAGGTCTCGTAAACCCATCAATATCTCTTATAGACTTTCTCTCTGTGGGTTTAGGCTAAACAAAGAGGAATGCAGGAAGTTTACGTGAGTTGCTAGGATACGGTAGGATTTACAGGCAGGAAGACGTTAGTTTATTACAAATATAGGAGCTCTTCAATGGAGAAAAATCAAAATCACACTTTTACTGGAAAAAGTTCCCAATTCCAAGGGCGTAGCTATGGTGGGTTAATGTTCGTGGGTTGTATGGGTCAAGGTGGGTCAAACGTGATATGTAGATCAGTGGTAACAAATAATTTCATGAAACGAAACATTAATTAATAGTCAGATTTATATTTTATCATTTGAATTTTGTATTTGTCCTTTTTGTATTTGATTGTACACATAGCAATAAAAAATCTTCAACACCAATGTTAAAGCAGTCATATTATATGGGAGTGAAACATGGAAAACAACAAACACAACAATCACGAAGATACAGGCTTTTGTTAATGGATGTTTGCGCAGAACAGAAGGATAGAAATAGAAGAACAAAACCAGTAGCGTTGAAATATGGAGAAGTACCAGTCAAATACCATTGGACAAAGAAATACAACGAAGATGATGGCGCTGGATTGTGTCATACACAGTGCGAAAGCCAACCGTGAGTGTGACAAGATAGATCCTTTTTTGGAACCCACATGGGAAGAGACAAAGAGGAAAACCAAATTATTCCTGGAAAAGACAGGTAGAAACAGAGATGAAGATGATGGGGAAGAAATGGAATGAACTTGAAAGAATGGCAAGAAACAGAACGGCTTGGAGAGTGTTTGTTGAAGACCTATGCTCTACATGGAGCTGAAAAGAAAGAAAGAAAGAAAGAGAGAGAGAGAGAGAGAGAGAGAGAGAGAGAGAGTGAGAGAGAGAAGAAGAAGCAGAAGAAGATGAAATATAATTTAAATTGCAAGGTCAGCATCTTCTTCTACCTTTCAGCTCCCTGTGGAGCATAGGTCTTCAACAAACACTTTCAAAGTCGTTCTGTTTCTTGCCATTCTTTTAAGATCATTCCATGTCTTCCCCAAAATCTTCATCTCTGCTTCTGTCTGTCTTCTTCGAGAATTTCTTGGTCTTCCTCTTTGTCTTTTTCCCTGGGGATTCCAAAAAAGGGCCTGTTGTGTAATACTCTCAGTTGGCTTCCGTAGTTTGTGTCCTATCCAGCGACATCGTCTTTGCTGTATCTCTTTATCCACTGGTATCTGACTGGTACATTTCCATAATTCTATGTTAGTGATTTTGTCCTGCCATTTCCATCCTTTTATTCTCAGTAAGCATCCATTAATGAAAGCCTGTATCTTCATGATTGTCACATTTTTTTTTTTAAGGTCAGCATACATACGGTTAAATACTCATTGATTTTCTGGTAAAAGTGACTGTTTAGTCCACAGAAGATGAGATAGAGAAACTGACGAAATACAGGAAAGGCCCAGAGTAAATTGTTGATATGTTTGTTTGAAAAAATGGAAGAAATGGCGCCGATTTATTGAAAGTCTGGGGAATGAGACGTAACAATAAACGCAGGAAGAACTGAGCAGAGATAGAAGGTAAGCAACGATTAAAACAAAGGAAGAACTGAGCAGAGATAGAAGGTAAACAACGATTAAAACAAAGGAAGAACTGAGCAGAGACAGAAGGTAAACAACGATTAAAACAAAGGAAGAACTGAGCAGAGATAGAAGGTAAACAACGATTAAAACAAAGACAACGCTTCAAGGAAACTTGCAAGAAGTGAGAGTTAATGACGGCTTTATTTATATATTGTGTGTTATGAAGTGCAGAATGAGACATGGACAGATTATGTTAAGACTAGGGCGAACTGGGAACTAGAAACACAAATCTAAGACTGGGGTGAACTGGGAACTATAAATAATAATCTAAGATTGGGGTGAACTGGGAACTATAAATAATAATCTAAGATTGGGGTGAACTGGGAACTAGAAACACAAATATAAGACTGGGGTGAACTGGGAACTAGAAATAATAATCTAAGATTGGGGTGAACTGGGAACTAGAAATAATAATCTAAGACTGGGGTGAACTGGGAACTATAAATAATAATCTAAGATTGGGGTGAACTGGGAACTAGAAACACAAATATAAGACTGGGGTGAACTGGGAACTAGAAACACAAATATAAGACTGGGGTGAACTGGGAACTAGAAATAATAATCTAAGATTGGGGTGAACTGGGAACTAGAAATAATAATCTAAGATTGGGGTGAACTGGGAACTAGAAAAAATAATCTAAAACTGGGGTGAACTGGGAACTAGACACACAAATCTAAGATTGGGTTGAACTGGGAACTAAAAATAATAATCTAAGATTGGGTTGAACTGGGAACTAGAAATAATAATCTAAGATTGGGGTGAACTGGGAACTAGAAATAATAATCTAAAACTGGGTTGAACTGGGAACTTCACGCACAAATCTAAGATTGGGGTGAACTGGGAACTAAAAATAATAATCTAAGACTGGGGTGAACTGGGAACTAGAAATAATAATCTAAGACTGGGGTGAACTGAGAACTAGAAACACAAATCTAAGACTGGGGTGAACTGGGAACTAATAATAATAATCTAAGACTGGGGACTAGAAAGACTAATATAAGACTGAGGTGAATTAAAAAATAGAAAGACTAATATAAGACTGGGGGAAACTGCTAATTAATAAGACTAATCTAAGACTTGCACAAGTTGAAAGCATTTGAGAAGCAAGTTGAAGTTAGATATTATATAGGAGCAGCACGTAGGTGTGGGTACAACTGGAAAGGATGAGATGAGGGGGAAGGTATAGAAACTTTGTGCTGGAGATCTATGAGAAGAGATGAAGGTATAGAAACTTTGTGTTGGAGATCTATGAGAAGAGAGGAATGTATAGAAACTTTGTGCTGAAGATCTATGAGAAGAGAGGAATGTATAGAAAAGCGCTGAAGATCTATGAGAAGAGAGGAATGTATAGAAAAGCGCTGAAGATCTATGAGAAGAGAGGAATGTATAGCAAAGCGCTGAAGATCTATGAGAAGAGAGGAAAGTATAGAAACGTGCTGAAGATCTATGAGAAGAGAGGAATGTATAGAAAAGCGCTGAAAATCTATGAGAAGAGAGGAAAGTATAGAAACGTGCTTGAGATCTATGAGAAGAGAGGAAGGTATAGAAACTTTGTGTTGAAGATCTTTGAGAAGTGAGAAAGATATAGAAACGTGCTGAAGATCTATGAGAAGAGAGGAAGGTATAGAAACGTGCTTGAGATCTATGAGAAGAGAGCAAGGTATAGAAACTTTGTGCTGAAGATCTTTGAGAAGTGAGAAAGATATAGAAACGTGCTGAAGATCTATGAGAAGAGAGGAAGGTATAGAAACGTGCTGAAGATCTATGAGAAGAGAGGAAGGTATAGAAAAGCGCTGAAGATCTATGAGAAGAGAGGAAGGTATAGAAACGTGCTGAAGATCTATGAGAAGAGAGGAATGTATAGAAAAGCGCTGAAGATCTATGAGAAGAGAGGAAGGTATAGAAACGTGCTGAAGATCTATGAGAAGAGAGGAATGTATAGAAAAGCGCTGAAGATCTATGAGAAGAGAGGAAGGTATAGAAACGTGCTGAAGATCTATGAGAAGAGAGGAAAGTATAGAAACGTGCTTGAGATCTATGAGAAGAGAGGAAGGTATAGAAACTTTGTGTTGAAGATCTTTGAGAAGTGAGAAAGATATAGAAACGTGCTGAAGATCTATGAGAAGAGAGGAAGGTATAGAAACGTGCTTGAGATCTATGAGAAGAGAGCAAGGTATAGAAACTTTGTGCTGAAGATATGTGAGATGAGAGGAAGGTATAGAAATTTTGTGTTGAAGATCTATGAGAAGAGAGGAAGGTATAGAAACGTTTTGTTGAAGATCTATGAGAAGAGAGGAAGGTATAGAAACGTGCTGAAGATCTATGAGAAGAGAGGAAGGTATAGAAACGCGCTGAAGATCTATGAGAAGAGAGGAAAGTATAGAAACTTTGTGCTGAAGATCTGCGAGATGAGAGGAATGTATAGAAACTTTGTGCTGAAGATCTGCGAGATGAGAGGAAGGAATAGAAACGTTGTGCTGAAGATCTGCGAGATGAGAGGAAGGAATAGAAACGTTGTGCTGAAGATCTGCGAGATGAGAGGAAGAAATAGAAACGTTGTGCTGAAGATCTGCGAGATGAGAGGAAGAAATAGAAACGTTGTGCTGAAGATCTGCGAGATGAGAGGAAGAAATAGAAACGTTGTGCTGAAGATCTGCGAGATGAGAGGAAGAAATAGAAACGTTATGCTGAAGATCTGCGAGATGAGAGGAAGAAATAGAGACGTTGTGCTGAAGATCTGCGAGATGAGAGGAAGAAATAGAAACGTTGTGCTGAAGATCTGCGAGATGAGAGGAAGAAATAGAAACGTTGTGCTGAAGATCTGCGAGATGAGAGGAAGAAATAGAAACGTTGTGCTGAAGATCTGCGAGATGAGAGGAAGAAATAGAAACGTTGTATTGAAGATCTGCGAGATGAGAGGAAGAAATAGAAACGTTGTGCTGAAGATCTGCGAGATGAGAAGAAGAAATAGAGACGTTGTGCTGAAGATCTGTGAGATGAGAGGAAGAAATAGAAACGTTGTGCTGAAGATCTGCGAGATGAGAGGAAGAAATAGAAACGTTGTGCTGAAGATCTGCGAGATGAGAGGAAGAAATAGAAATGTTGTGCTGAAGATCTGCGAGATGAGAGGAAGGAATAGAAACGTTGTGCTGAAGATCTGCGAGATGAGAGGAAGAAATAGAAACGTGCTGAAGATCTGCGAGATGAGAGGAAGAAATAGAAACGTTGTGCTGAAGATCTGCGAGATGAGAGGAAGAAATAGAAACGTTGTGCTGAAGATCTGCGAGATGAGAGGAAGAAATAGAAACGTTGTGCTGAAGATCTGCGAGATGAGAGGAAGAAATAGAAACGTTGTGCCGAAGATCTGCGAGATGAGAGGAAGGAATAGAAACGTTGTGCTGAAGATCTGCGAGATGAGAGGAAGGAATAGAAACGTTGTGCTGAAGATCTGCGAGATGAGAGGAAGGAATAGAAACGTTGTGCTGAAGATCTGCGAGATGAGAGGAAGGAATAGAAACGTTGCGAAATGAAACCATAAGAAAAATGGTAGTAACAAAACCCTGCCAAGAATATATAGAACAACAACTTAAATGGTTGGGCCACCTGGTCAGAATGAATCCTCATCAATCACCATCAAGGGAGTTCTTCTCGAGAATGCAAGGGAAAAGACCAAGAGGAAGACCCAGAAGAAGATGGATAGATGCAGTGACAGAGACATGTAACAACAAAGGAAAATCACTAATTCAGACAATTCGAGGAGCTCAAGAACGACAAATGATATAAACCACGACACCTATTAGGTATCAGTGAAAAGAGAAAAGAAGAAGAAACACAAGTAAACATAGCAGCAGGAAAGGTCAACAGAAGAACAAAAGACCGGGAATTATATCTCCCCTCGACGCTAAAAGGCAAATGAAGAAGGAAAGAAGTAAATTATTTTCAAAGGGAGATAACTGAATATGTTTGTGTTTTTTTTAATTTGTGAAAATAGAGTTGTCGGCAGCTAGAAGAATGTGAGGAAACATACGTCTTGAGTAACAGGCACCAGAAGGTAAGCGCGAGTAGAACAAAAGATGTGTTGAAGGAATGTAACACGAGGTAGAAATAGTAAAAATAGGATGGACATGTACAGTAACGCAATGAAACAATGATAGAAAAAAAAAAAAGAAACAAAGAATAAATTGTTAAAGTCACTTATTCAACTAAAATTAACCATTTCACTATCTTCTACATATAATTACGTCCCCTTTCTGACAGGGTGCATAATCATTGAAAGATAATAATGTCCCTTTAATTTTGTAAGTTTAATCAAATCGTTGTATTTTTGAATATTTTTCCTGCGATTAATTTATCGATTTAAAACAATTTCTTCAAGCGGGTACACATTGACTCCAAAGATTAGTTTAACATAGTAACATGAATACATTATCATAACTTACAATAGTAACATGTTTATTTTACTATAACAGAGAATAGTAATATGTTTCCGTTATTATAATAGAAGATAGTGATTTGTTTCCATACAATAGTATTATGTTTATCTTATTATAACAGAATAATAACATGTTTTCATTATTAAAAAGGAGAAAAGTAACATGCTTTCATTATTATAACTGAGAAAAATCATTTGTTTCCACTTTTACAAAGAAAATAATTAAATATTTCCACTATTATAACAGAAGATAGTAACATTTTTACATTATTATAAGAAGAAAAGGTAACATATTTTCATTATTATAACAGAATATAGTTATATTTTCCCACTATTAGGAAAGAGAATAATAACTTATTCCCATTATTATAACAAAATTGTAAAATGTGTCCATTAATATAACACAATAGTAAAATATGTCCATTATTATAACAAAATTGTAAAATATGTCCACTGATATAACAAAAAAGTAATGTATGTCCATGGTTATAACAAAATAGTAAAATATGTCCATTATTAGAACAAAATTGTAAAATATATCCATTATTATAATAAAATAGTAAAATATATCCATTATAATAACACAATTATAAAATATGTCCATTATTACAACAACATTGTAAAATATGTCCATTGATATAACAAAATAGTAAAATATGTCTATTAGTATAACAAAATAGACAAATATGTCCATTATTATAACAAAATAGTAAAATATGTCCATTATTATAACAAAATAGAAAAAATATGTCCATTATTATAACAAAATAGAAAAAATATGTCCATTATTATAACAAAATTGTAAAATATGTCCATTATTTTAACAGATTTATATTTAGGTATTGAAATGTAGTTAATTACTAAAGCAGTTTCCTGGTACGGGAAGCATCAGTAGGTCAGGTACTGGCATTGACTTACCAAAGGAGGCCTGGAGGCATGCAGAGCGCTGCTAACAGGGACTCGATAAAAGATTCCGTCCTGAAACAAGATGGCGGTTTTCCGGGAAAATGTATGAATAGGTCAAGGCCTTACATCACCTAATATTATTAATGATAACTATATACATCGTAAAAAGTCTCAAATATAATTATCACAAGTTTTATAAATAACTTGGAGTGGGAGTATATCGTAGCGTTATCAGCGACTGCGACGTTGTTGCCCTATTTATCTCACAGTAACGACTGTTGGTGATTTGAAATTGCGTTAGTAATGACTGGTCTAATATATCTCCAATGACTAGAATTCACTTTACAGACAAATAAAAAATACAACCACTTATAGAAGTAAGGCCAGCGGGCAGAGAGGAGAATCCCAGGATACACCTACAATGGTGACGTCATGAGCTATGTAAATAATAGACGGCTGACATCATTCTACCTACAACCATTCATACTCGCAAAGCTGAAAACGTCACGATTTTGGGGTAGTTCATTTCTCTTCCCTGACCTTACTACTAAAGATGGCTGTGAATAAAATAATTATGAGGCACAGAACTTTAACAATATGTTATAATTATGAGGCACAGAACTTTAACAATATGTTATAATTATGAGGCACAGAACTTTAACAATATGTTTAAAAAAAACGTTCATCAAATTATTTTGAATGACCTGATGTTCACTAACACATATAGCACAATTGATAATATATAATAATAAATATTAACAAATAACATAGAAGTGTATTCATACCATCATCATGTGCCGTACCGGTTGGCCTAGGCGATCATGTCCTTCCACAATTCTCTATCCACAGTACATTGTATCAGTTCTGTTGTTGACTGTTTTCCGTACCATGGCACCAAGCTATCTAGTATCTTCTATTTTTGTCATCCGCGATCTCTATTTCCCTGTATTTTGCCAGTTGTAACCAAGTATTCCTACATTCCCTTACTCAAATGTGCCAAAAAAGTCCATTGTTTCTTAATTATGTTTTTTGAGCTCCCATTTTGTATTGGCCTTTATGCAAAATGTCCTCGCTGGCTTTTTTTAACTGTCCAATGAACTCTCAACATTCTTTTGCGAAATCCAATCCCTGTGAGCTCTAATTGCCTTCTCATTTCTTTGCGTACTATTCACGATTTTCTCAATTTGTCGAAAATATCTCTATATAGCTCTTTACATATAACATTTCTTTCTCACTTTCGTTAACATATGCTTGTTGCACAAGATGTTTTTCATTTTCTGAAATTAATTATATTTCAAATATCTAATCGAGATTTTGTTCAATGTCTGCCAGAAATATATATATTATACCTTATATAATATGATCCAATCCATGCATGCGTTGTCAGGAGCTTCATGTTCTTTTCCAGCCATTCAGTTCTATTCTATCAATGGAACCAGTTTCATTGCAGTCAAGACTGTGGCGAAAAATGATGATTGTTTCTTCCTAATATCGGAAATTAGCTTTTTTTTATTTTTGCTTTGGCCTTTTTCATGTTTTCATTGTTCTTCTTAGCTGCCCTTGGTATTTTAACATTCTTCTGAAAAACCACATTTCTACAGCTTTCAGTGATTTTCTTGTCTATTGACCTATTGTCCGTGATTCACATCCATATGTTTAAGACTGGCTCAACATAACATTTAAGAACACTTTTTTTTCTGTTTCTATTGTCAAAAATGGATTTAACAGTATCTTCCTCAATTATTTGAAAGCAGCTTTTTCCCGAGCTATTCTGCATCTCACCTCTGTTGTACATCTACCATCCGAGGTTAGCATTGTTCCCAGATATTTCAATTCATTTACCTGCTTTAATATTGTTCCACTTGTCTTTATTGTTCATTGTGGGATGTTTTATGACAATAAATAAGAGATAATAACATTGTCATCATTTCCATCGGTTTGTTAATAAGTCACTACCTTATGTCATCATTTCCATCGGTTAGTTAATAAGTCACTACCTTATGTCATCATTTCCATCGGTTTGTTAATAAGTCACTACCTTAAGTCATCATTTCCATCGGTTTGTTAATAAGTCACTACCTTAAGTCATCATTTCCATCGGTTAGTTAATAAGTCACTACCTTAAGTCATCATTTCCATCGGTTAGTTAATAAGTCACTACCTTATGTCATCATTTCCATCGGTTAGTTAATAAGTCACTACCTTATGTCATCATTTCCATCGGTTAGTTAATAAGTCACTACCTTAAGTCATCATTTCCATCGGTTAGTTAATAAGTCACTACCTTATGTCATCATTTCCATCGGTTAGTTAATAAGTCACTACCTTAAGTCATCATTTCCATCGGTTAGTTAATAAGTCACTACCTTATGTCATCATTTCCATCGGTTAGTTAATAAGTCACTACCTTATGTCATCATTTCCATCGGTTAGTTAATAAGTCACTACCTTATGTCATCATTTCCATCGGTTAGTTAATAAGTCACTACCTTATGTCATCATTTCCATCGGTTTGTTAATAAGTCACTACCTTATGTCATCATTTCCATCGGTTTGTTAATAAGTCATTACCTTAAGTCATCATTTCCATCGGTTAGTTAATAAGTCACTACCTTATGTCATCATTTCCATCGGTTAGTTAATAAGTCACTACCTTAAGTCATCATTTCCATCGGTTAGTTAATAAGTCACTACCTTATGTCATCATTTCCATCGGTTAGTTAATAAGTCACTACCTTATGTCATCATTTCCATCGGTTAGTTAATAAGTCACTACCTTATGTCATCATTTCCATCGGTTAGTTAATAAGTCACTACCTTAAGTCATCATTTCCATCGGTTAGTTAATAAGTCACTACCTTATGTCATCATTTCCATCGGTTAGTTAATAAGTCACTACCTTATGTCATCATTTCCATCGGTTAGTTAATAAGTCACTACCTTATGTCATCATTTCCATCGGTTAGTTAATAAGTCACTACCTTAAGTCATCATTTCCATCGGTTAGTTAATAAGTCACTACCTTAAGTCATCATTTCCATCGGTTAGTTAATAAGTCACTACCTTAAGTCATCATTTCCATCGGTTAGTTAATAAGTCACTACCTTAAGTCATCATTTCCATCGGTTAGTTAATAAGTCACTACCTTATGTCATCATTTCCATCGGTTAGTTAATAAGTCACTACCTTATGTCATCATTTCCATCGGTTAGTTAATAAGTCACTACCTTAAGTCATCATTTCCATCGGTTTGTTAATAAGTCATTACCTTAAGTCATCATTTCCATCGGTTAGTTAATAAGTCACTACCTTATGTCATCATTTCCATCGGTTAGTTAATAAGTCACTACCTTAAGTCATCATTTCCATCGGTTAGTTAATAAGTCACTACCTTATGTCATCATTTCCATCGGTTAGTTAATAAGTCACTACCTTATGTCATCATTTCCATCGGTTAGTTAATAAGTCACTACCTTAAGTCATCATTTCCATCGGTTAGTTAATAAGTCACTACCTTATGTCATCATTTCCATCGGTTAGTTAATAAGTCACTACCTTATGTCATCATTTCCATCGGTTAGTTAATAAGTCACTACCTTATGTCATCATTTCCATCGGTTAGTTAATAAGTCACTACCTTAAGTCATCATTTCCATCGGTTAGTTAATAAGTCACTACCTTATGTCATCATTTCCATCGGTTAGTTAATAAGTCACTACCTTATGTGTTGAACTTCCGGTTTCACTTTCTCTATGGAATCTTCCATCTCCAGCAAAAATTATTCCCCAGTACTTGAATTATGAGATCCGCCTATGCACCAATGACGTGAAATGTCAAGTTGAACAAGGTAAAATAATGAACTTATTAGTTCCAGGTTTGAATATGTTCATTTCTTCTTTGATCTTTCATTACAGACATAAAAATAAATCAACCAATCAAATCTTTTAAGACATATTTTTGGAGCAAAGGCCACGGTCAAGGTCTCTCCATCCATCCCTATTTTTGAACATCGTATCTACTTCTCTCCTGTCAAGGCCATTGTTTGTTGGGGGTTTTTGATGGCTTCTCTTCACCTCGTATTCCTGGGTCTAACAGACACCATGTGTCCCTGTGGGTTCCATGACAGTGTCTGTCTTGCTATACTGGCATCAGGTTTTCTTCCTCTTCTGCTCCGGTCAAGGCTCATTCAGACTAGGACTCCGGACACTCTCATGAAGTCAGCTGTCTGTTTAAGTGATTCGGTTTCCCCTGTAGAGTTTCTCTTCCAGGGAGGTGGGTGTGGGCCACATCCTCATGTCTGTGTACTGAAGGTTTTCTTAGTGTGTTAAATCAATTTCTATGTTCGATTCATAATCTGTAGCTCGATTGACCCTTGTTTTGTTCGTTCTCATATATCTTCACTTCTGATCTTGCCACACCATCTCACGTTAAGTATTTTTTCCTCAATCAGTATTACACAATCATGTAGTGTGAATGTACTATTCAAATGTGATAATACATATAGATTGATTATAGTCTTTCTTTCTTTCTTTCCTCATTTTCCTTTCAGCGTCGAACGGAGATAAGTTGTGCGGTCTTTTGCTCTTCTGTTTTGCCTCTGCTGCTGTTATTTTTCCTAGTGCTTCTAATATTCCGTCAATCCATCTTTTTTCGTGGTAGGCCCTAGGGTCTGGTGTTCTCGCAACATTTATTGAAGGCTCGTGTTGTGTCTTGATCTTTCTACCTTGTCACGTGGCCAAACAATTTTGTCTGTTGTTTCCTTATATATTATATGGCGGAGGTTATCCCTAGTTTTTTTCTCAGTTCTTCATTTCTGATCTTATCTCTCAAACTGTTTCCTGTCATTCGTCTAACACGTTTCATCTCATTTATGGTTCTTTTACTTATTGTTCTTGCATCTGGGGCCCAGGACTGGCATTGTTAGCACAACTTTGGGATGAAGATTTCTTTTACTTATTGTTCTTGCATCTAGGGCCCAGGACTGGTATTGTTAGCACAACTGTGGGATGACGATTGTATTGTAAAGTGTCCGTATTCAAATATAAAAGGAAAACGTTTGTTTGTTGTTCTTATTTAAACCAGGGAAAACGTATACATTATCTTGTGTTCATTCAAGTATAAAAGAAATATGTATATATTATTTGGTGCTCATTCAAATATAAAAGAATTAAGTATATATTATTTGGTGCTCATTCAAATGTAAAAGAATTAAGTATATATTATTTGGTGCTCATTCAAATATAAAAGAATTAAGTATATATTATTTGGTGCTCATTCAAATATAAAAGAAATATGTATATATTATTTGGTGCTCATTCAAATATAAAAGAATTAAGTATATATTATTTGGTGCTCATTCAAATAAGGACAAATGTGTGTATTATTTCGTGCTCGTTTAATGAAAAAAAAAAAATCGCACATATTATTTGGTGCTCATTCAAATGTGGAGAAACATATTCACTAATGTGTGCTTCTATTGCAGTGCTCGATTCTGATAGGCCATATCATGCAGGTCAAAGTCCTGCCTAAAACAGAACAACAGAACTACAGCTGACAAAGCACTCACGGATTGGAAAATATGATAAATCAACACATGGGGGACATTGTGATAAATGAAGCAAGTGATAAATAACTGTAAATTAAACACGTGGCAAATTATGATAAAACAAATACGTGGTAAATTATGATAAAATAAATACGTGGCAAATTATGATAAAATAAACACGTGGTAAATTATGATAAAATAAATACGTGGTAAATTATGATAAAACAAATACGTGGTAAATTATGATAAAATAAATACGTGGTAAATTATGATAAAACAAATACGTGGTAAATTATGATAAAATAAATACGTGGTAAATTATGATAAAATAAATACGTGGTAAATTATGATAAAACAAATACGTGGCAAATTATGATAAAATAAACACGTGGTAAATTATGATAAAATAAATACGTGGTAAATTATGATAAAATAAACACGTGGTAAATTATGATAAAATAAACACGTGCCAAATGACACCAAACATTTAACGGTGTCTCTATTTGATAATTGTATTTGAACTGAACATTGGCAAGTTATTGACAATCGACCAGAAAGAGGGGAAAAAAAGAGAAACTAAAAGATAAAATAAAGTGAAACAAATTGGCATAACACACTCTGTCCTTTCAGTTTGAGAGTATTCAGTACCCTTATCTCCTTCAATGGGATCCGAGTTAGGTCAGTGGTTAGTGAACTGGACTACAAAGGACAGGAAGTAGGGTTCGATCCCAATCGACGGCTCCGTGTTTTCACCCAGCCTTAAATGGGTACCGAATTTTTTTTCTGGGAAGGTAAAGCGGCACGGGCGTAATAACGACCACATAACCCCAAAAATCGTGTGATGACGGTCTGTAAAATGTATGGTCACCAACACCAAAAAAAAAAAAACAACAATCTTTACGACACATAGTACCATTGCTGGTGTATGTCGGGGGGCAACGATAGAACCATAGGGATAAAGGCCGCTTGGTCAAGCAGTCGCCACGACGTGTGCGACTCATTTACTTATTTTTTTGCTTTATCTCCTTCAATGCAGCTTACACTTAGGGGCTGGGATGTCTAGAGGTACGACATCGGCCTCACGACAGGAAGGAGACGGGTTCAAAGCTCACCCAGAAGTGGTGACGTGATTTCTCAAAGATAGAAAAATGAATCTGTGGTTTCTTTATGACGTTAATCTCCCCTGATCTCTGGGTAGTGAGCCCGGCGTGAAAAAGTAAAGAGCCCCCGTCACGCCAAGTGGTGTATAGGGAATATGGTGTTAGTGACCATACACTTTACATACATACCTTCGGCACATGATTTTTGGGGTAATGTGGTCAGGTATTACGCCCGTGCCGCTTTACTTTCCCAGAAAAAAATCCGGTACCCATTAAAGGCTGGGTGAACCTGGAAGCCGTCGGTTGGGATCGAACCCTACCTCTTCTCCTTTGTAGTCCAGTTCACTAACCAGTGAGCTAACGCGGCTCCCTGAGACCGATGCGTTCTGATATTAATAAAATGATTTGTTGTTCGTTGTTGCTGTAGACATTCATTTAAAAAAAATGCGTTTCATGTGGGTTGATGAGACCTCAACATTGATGTGGGTTGATGAGACCTCAACATTTAGAAGTGGTTGGTGCGGTTGAAGTTACACCGTTGGTGCGGTTGAAGTTACACCGACCATCATGATAAATCACGTGATTGGTAAAATCAGCGAGTAAAATAAAAGTAAAATTGAAAACAACAAAATAAATAAAAGAAACTTCTCAAACAAGCACAACTCTGTCAACAGAACACTTCATGCACGTTCATACATGCTTTCATTTATAGGGTCTTTCTAGGGGTTACCTGAATAGCTGGTAATAGAGGCCGCATGCCCAGTGCAGTTATATCAAATTGTATAACATAAATCATTTCATAATACAGACCACAGAAAGGTACATATTTAAGAATGATAGAAATATACATTGTAGTCAAGTTTACACCATTTCAAGACCTAAAACTAATATACCTTGTAGTCAAGTTTACACCATTTCAAGACCTAAAACTAATATACCTTGTAGTCAAGTTTACACCATTTCAAGACCTAAAACTAATATACCTTGTAGTCAAGTTTACACCATTTCAAGACCTAAAACTAATATACATTGTAGTCAAGTTTACACCATTTCAAGACCTAAAACTAATATACCTTGTAGTCAAGTTTACACCATTTCAAGACCTAAAACTAATATACCCTGTAGTCAAGTTTACACCATTTCAAGACCTAAAACTCATTCTAGGTATAAAGCGTTTAATCGTGATAAAAGCTGAGATAGAGACTTGCAGTGATGGCAATTTATGCATAAAGAGGATTGCATCAACATTTGAGTCTAAAGTAGAACGTCTTGAAAGCCTGGTCACAAAATCCAAAAATATAAATGTGAATAGGTGATTATATATCTAATAAATAATTCAATTTGTAAAAAATATTTGCAAAAATAAACGAAGACAGAAACGTCGCTTTTATACAAATGAATTATTGTTGAATAATTCGATAATTGTAGGAAATAACATGTGGATAATGTATGATGCTTTATAAACAATTAATAACAATATTTATTAGGGAAACATTTGTAACATTGGTTATGAAAGTGAAGTTTAAGAAAGTGAATTTTTAGAAAGTGAGGTTTTAGAAAGTGAGGTTTTAGAAAGTGAGGTTTTAGAAAGTGAGGTTTTAGAAAGTGAGGTTTTAGAAAGTGAGGTTTTAGAAAGTGAGGTATTAGAAAGTGAGGTTTTAGAAAGTGAGGTTTTAGAAAGTGAGGTTTTAGAAAGTGAGGTTTTAGAAAGTGAGGTTTTAGAAAGTGAGGTTTTAGAAAGTGAGGTTTTAGAAAGTGAGGTTTTAGAAAGTGAGGTTTTAGAACGTGAATTTTTAGAAAGTGAGGTTTTAGAAAGTGAAGTTTTAGAACGTGAATTTTTAGAAAGTGAGGTTTTAGAAAGTGAGGTTTAAGAAAGTGAAGTTTTAGAACGTGAATTTTTAGAAAGTGAGGTTTTAGAACGTGAATTTTTAGAAAGTGAGGTTTTAGAAAGTGAGGTTTTAGAAAGTGAGGTTTTAGAAAGTGAGGTTTTAGAAAGTGAGGTTTTAGAACGTGAATTTTTAGAAAGTGAGGTTTTAGAAAGTGAGGTTTTAGAACGTGAATTTTTAGAAAGTGAGGTTTTAGAAAGTGAGGTTTTAGAAAGTGAGGTTTTAGAAAGTGAGGTTTTAGAAAGTGAGGTTTTAGAAAGTGAAGTTTTATAACGTGAATTTTTAGAAAGTGAGGTTTTAGAAAGTGAGGTTTTAGAAAGTGAGGTTTTAGAACGTGAATTTTTAGAAAGTGAAGTTTTATAACGTGAATTTTTAGAAAGTGAGGTTTTATAACGTGAATTTTTAGAAAGTGAGGTTTTAGAAAGTGAGGTTTTAGAAAGTGAAGTTTTAGAAAGTGAAGTTTTAGAAAGTGAAGTTTTATAACGTGAATTTTTAGAAAGTGAGGTTTTAGAAAGTGAGGTTATAGAAAGTGAGGTTTTAGAAAGTGAAGTTTTAGAAAGTGAGGTTTTAGAAAGTTAAATTTTAGAATGTGAGGTTTTAGAAAGTGAGGTTTTAGAATGTGAGGTTTTAGAAAGTGAGGTTTTAGAAAGTGAGGTTTTAGAAAGTGGAGTTTTAGAAAGTGAGGTTTTAGAAAGTGAGGTTTTAGAAAGTGAGGTTTTAGAAAGCGAAGTTTTAGAAAGTGAGGTTTTAGAAAGTGAGGTTTTAGAATGTGAGGTTTTAGAAAGTGAGGTTTTAGAATGTGAGGTTTTAGAATGTGAGGTTTTAGAATGTGAGGTTTTAGAAAGTGAGGTTTTAGAATGTGAGGTTTTAGAATGTGTGGTTTTAGAAAGTGAGGTTTTAGAAAGTGAGGTTTTAGAAAGTGAGGTTTTAGAATGTGAGGTTTTAGAAAGTGAGGTTTTAGAAAGTGAGGTTTTAGAAAGTGAGGTTTTAGAATGTGAGGTTTTAGAAAGTGAGGTTTTAGAATGTGAGGTTTTAGAAAGTGAGGTTTTAGAATGTGAGGTTTTAGAAAGTGAGGTTTTAGAAAGTGAGGTTTTAGAAAGTGAGGTTTTCGAAAGTGAGGTTTTAGAAAGTGAAGTTTTAGAAAGTGAGGTTTTAGAAAGTGAGGTTTTAGAAAGTGAGGTTTTAGAAAGTGAGGTTTTAGAAAGTGAAGTTTTAGAAAGTGAGGTTTTAGAAAGTGAAGTTTTAGAAAGTGAGGTTTTAGAAAGTGAGGTTTTAGAATGTGAGGTTTTAGAAAGTGAGGTTTTAGAATGTGAGGTTTTAGAATGTGAGGTTTTAGAATGTGAGGTTTTAGAAAGTGAGGTTTTAGAATGTGAGGTTTTAGAATGTGTGGTTTTAGAAAGTGAGGTTTTAGAAAGTGAGGTTTTAGAAAGTGAGGTTTTAGAATGTGAGGTTTTAGAAAGTGAGGTTTTAGAAAGTGAGGTTTTAGAAAGTGAGGTTTTAGAAAGTGAGGTTTTAGAAAGTGAGGTTTTAGAATGTGAGGTTTTAGAAAGTGAGGTTTTAGAATGTGAGGTTTTAGAATGTGAGGTTTTAGAAAGTGAGGTTTTAGAAAGTGAGGTTTTCGAAAGTGAGGTTTTAGAAAGTGAAGTTTTAGAAAGTGAGGTTTTAGAAAGTGAGGTTTTAGAAAGTGAATTTTTAGAAAGTGAGGTTTTAGAAAGTGAAGTTTTAGAACGTGAATTTTTAGAAAGTGAGGTTTTAGAAAGTGAGGTTTAAGAAAGTGAAGTTTTAGAACGTGAATTTTTAGAAAGTGAGGTTTTAGAACGTGAATTTTTAGAAAGTGAGGTTTTAGAAAGTGAGGTTTTAGAAAGTAAGGTTTTAGAAAGTGAGGTTTTAGAAAGTGAGGTTTTAGAACGTGAATTTTTAGAAAGTGAGGTTTTAGAACGTGAATTTTTAGAAAGTGAGGTTTTAGAAAGTGAGGTTTTAGAAAGTGAGGTTTTAGAAAGTGAGGTTTTAGAAAGTGAGGTTTTAGAAAGTGAGGTTTTAGAAAGTGAAGTTTTATAACGTGAATTTTTAGAAAGTGAGGTTTTAGAAAGTGAGGTTTTAGAAAGTGAGGTTTTAGAAAGTGAGGTTTTAGAAAGTGAGGTTTTAGAAAGTGAAGTTTTATAACGTGAATTTTTAGAAAGTGAGGTTTTAGAAAGTGAGGTTTTAGAAAGTGAAGTTTTATAACGTGAATTTTTAGAAAGTGAGGTTTTATAACGTGAATTTTTAGAAAGTGAGGTTTTAGAAAGTGAGGTTTTAGAAAGTGAAGTTTTAGAAAGTGAAGTTTTAGAAAGTGAAGTTTTATAACGTGAATTTTTAGAAAGTGAGGTTTTAGAAAGTGAGGTTTTAGAAAGTGAGGTTTTAGAAAGTGAAGTTTTAGAAAGTGAGGTTTTAGAAAGTTAAATTTTAGAATGTGAGGTTTTAGAAAGTGAGGTTTTAGAATGTGAGGTTTTAGAAAGTGAGGTTTTAGAAAGTGAGGTTTTAGAAAGTGGAGTTTTAGAAAGTGAGGTTTTAGAAAGTGAGGTTTTAGAAAGTGAGGTTTTAGAAAGTGAAGTTTTAGAAAGTGAGGTTTTAGAAAGTGAGGTTTTAGAATGTGAGGTTTTAGAAAGTGAGGTTTTAGAATGTGAGGTTTTAGAATGGGAGGTTTTAGAATGTGAGGTTTTAGAAAGTGAGGTTTTAGAATGTGAGGTTTTAGAATGTGTGGTTTTAGAAAGTGAGGTTTTAGAAAGTGAGGTTTTAGAAAGTGAGGTTTTAGAATGTGAGGTTTTAGAAAGTGAGGTTTTAGAAAGTGAGGTTTTAGAAAGTGAGGTTTTAGAATGTGAGGTTTTAGAAAGTGAGGTTTTAGAATGTGAGGTTTTAGAAAGTGAGGTTTTAGAATGTGAGGTTTTAGAATGTGAGGTTTTAGAAAGTGAGGTTTTAGAAAGTGAGGTTTTCGAAAGTGAGGTTTTAGAAAGTGAAGTTTTAGAAAGTGAGGTTTTAGAAAGTGAGGTTTTAGAAAGTGAGGTTTTAGAAAGTGAGGTTTTAGAAAGTGAAGTTTTAGAAAGTGAGGTTTTAGAAAGTGAAGTTTTAGAAAGTGAGGTTTTAGAAAGTGAGGTTTTAGAATGTGAGGTTTTAGAAAGTGAGGTTTTAGAATGTGAGGTTTTAGAATGTGAGGTTTTAGAATGTGAGGTTTTAGAAAGTGAGGTTTTAGAATGTGAGGTTTTAGAATGTGTGGTTTTAGAAAGTGAGGTTTTAGAAAGTGAGGTTTTAGAAAGTGAGGTTTTAGAATGTGAGGTTTTAGAAAGTGAGGTTTTAGAAAGTGAGGTTTTAGAAAGTGAGGTTTTAGAATGTGAGGTTTTAGAAAGTGAGGTTTTAGAATGTGAGGTTTTAGAAAGTGAGGTTTTAGAATGTGAGGTTTTAGAATGTGAGGTTTTAGAAAGTGAGGTTTTAGAAAGTGAGGTTTTCGAAAGTGAGGTTTTAGAAAGTGAAGTTT